>OY282594.1:6509868-7255388 GCA_958298965.1 Chrysolina haemoptera
CGTCATCTATATCAAATTTTAATAAACGTTTGCCCCAGTGGTATTTTATTGTACTTTATATTCGTTGAGGACACGAGCTTCAAGCTTTCATTAATATTTTCCTTTTGCGGTAGGAGAATATAGAATCTGGTTCGTAAATTTCGAAAAGAAAATCATTTATAAGTAGCTTCGTTTGAACTACAAATTTTTCCTAGAGATTTTTTCAATGAATTTTGTTTGTACGATGTTTTCTGCTTCAACGTTTGAAGTTGGTTGATATGATGGGGAGGTAAAGTGCTTGATATTACTTTGTTGTAAAAAAATTGAAACTCATTGGAAGTGAATGTCGTGAACGTCGTCGTGTTGACTTGAAAATTTCTGTTTCGGAATAATTCAAAAACAGAAAATAATACGGTACACTCAAAGTCAACCACTAATGATTTATTATCGTCAATTCAAAGTTTCTTTAATATACCTCTGGCGAAAACATATTACATCCGAAGCTGAAATTGCTTTTGTTCTTTCGTTTTACTTAATCAAATGCTGATGTGGAATAGGTTCAGATTTCCCGAGAGCATTTACACCACCTTCTAGCATGTAACGGGTAAAATTGTTCGGAAAACTCAATTTGGACGATACTTTATTTTCAAGAGGTGATGTTTAAGTATTACATTAGTGGAGTTGGAGAGTAAAGCCGGATACCAAATAGATTCCTTTGGGGTATGAAAAATCGCAGTGGAATACTGTGTTCTTAACTACGGCAAGAAACTAGAGGGAGATTCGTTAGGTAGTTTCAAGAAAAAAGTTCCAATGAACATATGTCCGGAGTTGCTTCGTTTCTAAGATACAGGGCATTTTAAAAATAAATTCAACGCCCTGTATCTCAGAAAAGAACTAACACCGGACATATGTTCATAGGAACTTTGCTTGTACACGATGTACCAATTAATTTGATCAATTCGATTTCGGATATCCACCGACTTAATAGTTGAACGATATATATTCAATTCGCAGCAAAAACAATAATCTGATCGTCTCACTTCAATTGACGAGGAGTAATATATCATTGGTATTTACTTGAGGGTGGTGAAGAAGTTATTGCAAGAAATTCGGCACCTTCAATACTTCACAACTCATTAATGACTCATATATGCCGTGAGAGTGTCGTAAATGGTAATATATAGCACTCGTAGTGCTACATTATGTCTATAGATAGGCTAAGTCCACATATGCTGACAGCAAATACATCATGGTCTCAGCTACGGTAGAGTACACCATCCTCGCATGCCATTAGACCTTAGCATATATCCAGTTTTCTGTAAACGCTCCAATCTCTGCTTTTTCATGGTCACATCATGGTCATGCGCATGGTCACGAACGATGCAGAGAAGGAGATCCAAACTCCTGATTACTTAACAGGCTCGATTCAGTACCATTCTGTTGTGAAGTTACTCCAAACTCAAAGGTCCTTTTGGAAGGAACGGATGATTTAGGATACAAACTCCTGTGTATGTGCATCATCTTGCGCGTCTTTACGTCGAGTTGTCGTATCTCCTCCGGTGTCCGCCTTACTCCAAAAGATTGAAACGGCAAGCATATTTGTAGCAGCATCTTTGTTCTTCCCCGACAGTTCTGATAACCAGATCTCCTGGAATGTATGATACTTGAAAAAATAACTTTTTGAGTGCGGTGTTTTACTCCCAAATATCAAGTATGTATATTTCTGTCCGGCATCCAGATGAATTCGGATGCTTCCGACTACAAGCTGTGGACGTCCTCTTCGTGATTTTCGAATCATTCCCTTTTGAGATGAACCGTTGCACATTTGTCGATTCCGAACTTCACGCCGATAACCTGCGTGTACTCCTCCACCACCCTCAAACACTGATGTATTTATTTTTCACCTTAAGTATAAAGTTACACATGGCTATTATATTTATATTATCATTTTTTTTTATTATACACTACCGATTCGATTCGAATTACATCGCAAGATCAACTCCATCTCCTGTTAAATCAATCGAAACCTATTCAATGATATGTAAGCGTCTGCTGTCGGCTTGATGTTCCGTGTTCGTAATGCAGATTTAGCGTCACTAAATTGGCAAGAAGAAGAGCCCCTTTGATTGCTCAGAGATGGTTTCTCTCGTCTCACGTTATTTGTCAATTAAGTGACAATACACCCACTTATTATTTAGATCGCGAAAGTGCCTTTGCTACTGAGGATTTAATTAATTAATCAATCTCGATGTTTTCATGAAAGTTGGAGTCTGGGAGGGTATTTAGCTTGTTTGTTCCAAGGTTTCGGAAATCATGTACTCAAAAAATAATCAAAGGTATATGATTGAATATGTTTCACCTTGATGTGGAAAGACACAGATAAAAATATTTTTTTTTCGATTCAATGCGGAATAGCAAACAATAAAATCCGACGTAAAATGTCACTAGTACCATAAGAAAATAGCTCTTGGAATATTTTCCAGCGACCTATGATCGTATTTATTTATCCTACCCCACGATTTTGGGAAGGTTATTTTTATATTTGTAATAAGCATTACTTTTTCATTGCGCATAATGTTATTAAGAGCTTGTAGAGAATAAATAAGATACACCTGTATTGCCTGATTTGCCAAATGAAACTGACAACCATTACCACTGTATGCAAAAATGAAAACAAATCTGATTTATTTGAAATTTTCTTCAATTGTCAAATTTTGACAAATTTAATTGTTTACCATCGGTTTATATCTCATCTCCCATCCCCTTACTCTTACCACTTTTATTCATATTTTTACATATTTACTGCCTGACGATACGCTTTTGTGCTGCCTATTCGGCCTCACAAAGGCAGACATAACCTAATACGCGGTTTTTCGATCTCCTGTCAAAGAGTGTCGCGACTCTAATATACGATCTAATGTCAAATTGCATACAGGGACTCTAGACCCTACAACCCTTCATAAGAGATTATACTCATCGTTAGCTTTTCGATCTCCATCTCTTCAGTTTCAACTTCCTATCTTACCCTTTCAATTGGCTATGCGTGATTTTCATCGTGGTCGTGGTCATCGATCATCAATCATTCGATATCAACTAGTGAATAACCCAATCAAGGATTTTCATTGTCAGCCACCTTGTAGACGATAACGAGCATATCATTAGAAGGCATTGTGACAGAGCGTTGATCCAGAAGTGGTATATGCGCTAATAATAGCACAACGCATATATCTTGTTTCATCGAAGTCGTAATGAGAAGCATGTAGAAGTGCACACAATGTATGCTTCCTTAACGAGCTAGTCAGGTTCAATCTGAGAAACCGTAATTTAAAATTCTATGTCACTTGAATAGCATTAAATTGTATACGCGATTGGATTCCATTCGAACTCTACGTTTTTTTTTTCAAAAAAAATAAAAAAAAAGTCCTGATTATTTCGGGAAATAGACGCAAAACATAGTCAGTTCTTCACCAAAACTCTTGAGGCTATTTTATAACCATTTTAGTACCATTATCAATTTGTATGATGTACAGTATGGTGAATCGCTCTAAGAACATATAGAAATCGTATGTATATGAGCATTCAGGCTTAGAATATCACTATCAAGATCCCAGAAGGGTGGGGCGGCCACATAACATTGTAAATGGATGATGTGTTTCTCATTTTTACCATTTTATTCTCAGCCTCAACAAGTATAGTGAGTGCATCTGATAATCACATTCTTAAGACACTGTCCAATCAGAACCTTTAAGCTGAACGAATGTAGAAACTCTTCAAGCTGCACTATCCTAGATTTTTTTGATCCACTTTATAGTAGAGAAACCAGTCCAGTTCTTATAATCTTTCCTACAAGAGGATGTTATTGTTTGCGGGCCTAACAGCTCGCTTGTAGGTTTTATAGGTGGTTTTGTGTGCTGGGATCCGTATTCTAGCGCTCTTTTACATTTTTCGCATTTTGTGACCATAACGAGACACATTCGTTAAATACATATGTATATAGAACGAAAGCGAAGAAAATTTCCTACAAGAGGATGTTATTGTTTGCGGGCCTAACAGCTCGCTTGTAGGTGTTATAGGTGGTTTTGTGTGCTCGTATGCCGGATTCTAGCGCTCTTTTACATTTTTCGCATTTTGTGATCATAACGAGACACATTCGTTGAATACATATCTATATAGAACGAAAGCGAAGAAAATTTCCTGGCCTAACAGCTCGCTTGTAATTGAAATAAGTGGTTTTGTGTGCTAGGATGCCAGATTCTATCGCTCTTTTACATTTTTCGCATTTTGACCATAACGAGACACATTCGTTAAATACATATGTATATAGAACGAAAGCGAAGAAAATTTCCTACAAAAGGATTTTTTTGTTTCCGGGCCTAACAGTTCGCTTGTAGGTTTTATAGGTGGTTTTGTGGGATGGCGGATTCGTGCGACACAATTTTTGTTACACATTTTTCTTTGTTTTATGGTACACCGTGTATCTGAACATATTCAAATCATACATTTTCGGAATCAGCATAAAATTTTGAGTATACCGCTGATTATTTCGAGTGAATTTTTTGACTTTGGATTTCTGACCATTTTTAAGGTATAAATAACCCTTTGATGTTTTTTCGGCTGAAAATTCATTTTGTGTTGATCGACTCGAATTTCACAGAATACACTAATTTTGGCATGCTGAATCGATTGGCGTTCGCAGAATTGCTCTATCTCGATTCGGTCGCCGGATGAAAATGATACCTAGAGGTTGCAGGTGCCATTTTCCCGCCAAAAATTTTTCAAATTTTTTTCTATGTTGTATTCGTCAAATTCAATCTTTTTTTTATATGCTGACCGAATTTGAAATCGATTGCTAGTCAAATATAGATTTGGTGGGCGTTTTTACGAACGTGTGCACTTTGAGTTGGACCGATTTTTAAATTTATTATTTTCAATTTTTCGAATACCATGTCATGTTATATTGATGGCGTAGAATACGGAAAAAATATTGAAAAAATTCTAGAATTTTCGTAAGTATTTTTCGTTGGTGGTTTCATGTGCTAGGATGTCAGATCCTTGCGCACCTTTTACATTTTTTGCAAAAGCAAGGAAGAAAAATTTCCTATAATATATATATATATATAATATATTATCGTTTGCGTGCCTAACACTTCGCTTGTAGGTGTTAATCATATTATCCGGCTGACGAAAAAAAAAAGTTCTGGTAACTGATAAATTGTATGTTCACCCCCCTCCCTAAACTGAAATCCTAGCTGCGCCACTGAATTTCCTACTCAAAAAATAAGGTCAATCTACTTCAAAGTAGTGAATGAGTGTAGCCTGCACTTTTTAAGGCCAACATTTTCTATTTCCGCCAAGAAAATTTCAATTCAAACATCACCATTGAGTTAGCCATTTAAAAAACCTGAAATTTTTCGAGAAAATCGCTGGTGAATAATAAATTAGCAAAAGAAAATACTGAGTGGGCTATAACTCCCGTTTTGAGGTTTACATTGTAAAACAATACTTCGATTTATTTACTAGTGAGTTTGACGTTTTTTAAACGGTTTTCATCTTTTCTATTATTCGGTTTGGTGGTAATTTTGTTTTTTTTCTGTATTTTGGGGGGGAAATTTCAGAACAAATGTTTGTAAAAAAATTATTTCAACACTCTGTACATCCATGCTATTATGAATACTATTATACCCAAGTGTTATCCGAGGAAATAAAAGGTATTATATAGAGTAGTACACTATACTTTATCTACGACTACTTCCACGATACCTACCCATTATCATATAATTGTATATAACGCACTATTTCTATTTTCAGGCACTATTTGCAGCGGTCATTGCTGCGACGACAAAACAGAAGGATTATTGAGAAAGCAAGGCCAGGGAGATTTCGCGGATCTCCTCAGGCATAATTCACGGTCACTCCAGGGACTGCTTACTTCAACGGCGACAACTTTGCAAAGTGAGTTCTTTGTGCTAATCCAACTAATTATCCGATGTTACACTACATTCATTATCGTTGCTGGCGTTTTGCATCGAATGATGAATATTCATCATTCGTTAATCGACTTTGTTTATTCATTAGTGTCTGGGTATGGAGTCAGGTTTTTCTCAATTGAAGACTGCATAATATAATATTCGAATATTACAATATTGATATCTACCCAAAATGCCATAAATATATTTCCTATCATAATTTTCAAATATTATCCTATAGCTTTATAACAAGTAAAACTGAAAAAAATTAATTGTTCTATTTCTGTGATACAAAAATAATGATGATAAGTATGGAATTATAATTATTTTCCACCTTTCCCGAAATCATTATAGAAGTCATGATATTTGCTGATTATTCTGACCCTCACACCGAATGTATATGAACAAAATATGAAGTTCTTATTTCTATCCTTTTCAATAATATATACAACTTCGTATTGTGAACGTTGAATTCGTGTTTTGTATCCGAAACTCGGAGGTTCTACCTGCGATCAGAACCACTTTCTTTAAAAGCCTTAGAAAAAATATTGTATACAACTCTCATGTAAAAACATATTATTACACTCGTGAGAAATCAACGAAACTATTCTTTGTCCCACTAATTTCTTACTCGTGTATTAAATAGTCATTATTACACGATCTTTGCCTGATAACTTTTGGACAACCGGGATATAATTTTAATATTTCATATCGCATTAGCATTTCAGGGTTCAAAAACAAAAAGCTCTCTCACCTAATATTCTACTTTGGAAAGTTTCCAGACTTCACCCTCCTAATTACTCTGGTTTCTTTCAAGTTTTGAATTCGATGCATGAATCGTAATTTTGTGCCAATTAAATTTCTCACAGTTGTGAAATATGATCAAAGTTGTTGGAAAAGTTGGAAAACCAATTTAATTTATATGGTTTAGCCGTATAAATGAGTTTTATTCAATTATGATTGCGATTTTGATGGGTAAGACGTGAAACGAATATCCTCTTTGCCGGATCACTTTTTGCCTTTCCAGTCGAATCAAGGAGGGAAATTGAGCAAACTTCACAGAGTTGTGGATCGGTTGTAATCATTACCAGTCATCATTTCATTAAAAAAACAGTAAACAAGTTTTTAAATAGTCATTTTGGCACATGGATTTTCCAAGAAAAATGATTATACCGAGCATCGAAATTGATGTCTTTTTTTGTATGATTACTCCAGATAAAAGACATGATCGGGGTTTGTTTGTGATCATTTCTCATAAGACATTGAATTTTCACTTTAGAATTATACCCAAGTCCATATTGATAGTGTTCATATTTCTCCGTTAATTTCTGGTTCCACAGCTGTTTACTGGACATGAGGTAGCTCCCAACAAATCATTGATGTGAAGAAGAAACAGTAATGGTGCTAGAATGGATCCCAGGAACACAACTGGGGAGGCATCCCATAAGATGGAAGTTTGGCAAGGAGTCCTTGGTGGTCCCTATTGGTTACTGCTTGCAAATATATATCTCTCTTTCCACCACTGTTCTCATCATTCCTTACTTCGTAGATTTGGGTGATTGGTGTTGTAGCCGAGATACTGTCCTGTGTGGGTCTTCTTTCTGTAATCAAAGGTGCAATTGCTAGAATATTCTTTTTCCATAGTGAATTTGATTGAATTCCCATGTTCTCTATAGTTATGCTTGAGAAATTGTGGAAAAAGTGAAAATCTTTTTTTTCTATGGAGGGCGGCAGTTGCATATGATTGCATATGAAACACTATGAAACCATCTCAGATCTCAGAGAAAGTCAGCAAAATCTCCAACTCTTTGGATCATAGCAATTGCCAATCAAAATTAATAAATTAACATCCCATCCGGTCCGGTAACCCAGTCACCCCAAGCAAAACAAAAAACATGTTATTGAAACCAAAGTAATTAGCTGAACTGGGACTGAAAATTGCGAAGACTTCAAGAGCTGTATCAGTTATACGTCGATCTTCGCTCTTCACGATGCTCTTTTGAACCATACAGGATTTTCCTTTTCATGGGAACCAGAACTTACAAAAAAGACAACATCCAAGCTGAAGATGCTCCCGGCAAAATACTCTACATCTAGAGACTTCTTCAGTTTTGGATACTTCAGGGAAGATATAAAAAGCATATCACTCTAATATCTTCTAGAAGTTTTGTATTCGACACAAACTGCGTTTCTTTTGATTTCGTCTATTCTTTGGGCAGCCGTCATTCGAAAAGTGTTTGATTCTTAGCCGATTATCCTCTATGATACAATAATTAATAGGTCTTATCATAAAGTGATCAAAGAAAAAACAGCAATGATTGGGCTCTTTGTACAAATGAATTGTTCGTATCTTTACTACATGTTTTAGGTGATTTCTATGTTAACTTAGTTTGGATTGGTTCTCAGACGTTCAGTAGTTTCTATTTGTATATTCCAGATTATATTTCTGTCTCTTACTACCCCGAGAAGTAAATGTATAATTTCATTCCAATAGTCGGTACTATGGTATACCAGCACGTACATATCCTATTTCCACGACTATTTCATTGACTTCTAAGGTTTTGAAAAAGATGGGATATACTTTAACAATAAAGATAATACTTTCATCTCAAATATCGGAAACGCTCGAAAGCATTCAACGTTCTCAAATATTTACTTCGGCAATGTCATACCCCGACTATATCTTACGTCTAAACTTCCTCGAAGTATTCCTAAATCTCCTGGAAGAATGGCAAACTCGTTCTGCGAATGGTGCTCATTTTTCCCGGGCATACCGACGGTGCTTCATCTCGGGATACGTTCCGCCACAATAAAAGTCGTTGCGGAGGTGAAACGGGAGCAAAACACATTTTAAAACTTTATTTCTGGATTATTTATCGCGCAGTTAGATACATCCGCTCTCTCGTCTCCGTGTGTACGAGCAAAGATGAGTATGCGGTTATTGAGCGCACGAAAGGGTGGAGAGGCAACTAGCGGAAACAACCGACTCTCGGATAATGACTATTCTGGGTGATATAGGAAATACGCTACAGCGAACGCCACCCTGGCCGCAGAACCTGAGCTTTTCTAGAACTGGCAAATGGGTTCTGTAACTCGATGTTTTTGATTTCTCCAGAGTATACTATCGGGGTGAAAATCAGCCAGACTTTGGAAGTCAAACGGTCGTTAATGTCGTTACTAACGTTGACTATTAATTGTTCCTTAAGGCGGGACTCCACCAAACTGGGCTAGCCCGGCGGCATTTGCGGTCTTGCCGCCGCGCCGGCACGAAATGCCACGGCTTGCGGCGGCTTTGCCGCGGACTTAAATTCGACTCCACCAAACTGGGCAGGTGTATCGGCTTGCAGAGAGGTCTTGTTCGTCATCCGAAAACGAGTGACGAAGACGAAATTTTGTTTTTGGGTATATGGCCCTAAAAGTTATTAACAAGAAAAAAAATAAGAGGAAGCACAGGATTTGGAACTGAGGCCATCATCTTGGGTATTTTCTGTATCCGTATCTTGCTTATACATTTTAAAGTCTCTTTTAGTCCGCTGTGAAAAACTAAATACAAACTCAAATAGCGGAAAGCGCAAACAGAATACAAACATACCACGTAAACAACGTATTCAAAACTGACTTGAAATACATGTTGGCACTGGTTCAGTCAGAGCCTGCCCGCGTAGCCGGCTGAGATCCTTTTGATCTTTACCGACATTTGACCGTTAGCAAAATTATGCCGGCGGCCGATGCTAGCGGCCTCGGAAGGATGTTTATTATTAATTTTTCTTCGGCAACAGCCGCCGGGCCAATTTTTTTTTAATAATTTAAAGTTCAATTGTTGAAAAACGACGATCGACAACCCTCAAAAGTCGAAACTCGAGCGAGCAAAGGATCAACGAAGTCTTAGCTTTTAACGTGCGATTCCTAGCATGATACGAGGAGAATAAATCTCGAAAAAATGTCGTCCGTAATTTGTCTCGTAGAAGTGTGCCAGATTTGGTTAAAAAATACTGAACCTTTCAAAAAATGATACGGGGGATATGTACTTATATTCAATAATATATATCGGATAAATATAAATTGAATTTATGTTCATATGAAAGTCATTCAATTTTTAAAATGTTGAGGAAACAACAAATCAAGATGAAGTTGAAATATTAAAAACATAGTTTCATTGGGCACTGGTGGTCGTCATGGTAAAGCGTTCGCTTTTTAACCATATGGGGGTGGGTTCAAATCCCAGCTCGTTCACCGGTCACGTGCATGGTATCTAAGTCTTCCTCAGCAAGATGTCTGAGGGTTAAAGGTGCTGCCTGTAGACGGAAATAACAAAATGAAATGAGGTAATCTCATCTCGATTGAATGACTAATGGTACTGACAATTGCGGCATGAATTATTTACCGCTACTAAAACAAAAGCCCTGAAAAATAAAGCAAAAGACATTATCTATTCGGCCTGTCCTGAACAATTTGTTACTCCTATAAAATCCAAATTTACACCAAAAAACAAAAGTTCGAAAGATAAAACTGAAATAACTTTTTACGAGATATAAAAGTCCGATTTGTACCCAAATAAACCCCTAAAGATTCCTAGTCAAACGCTTTGTACCCCCAAATTGTCTATACTCATAAGTATTGCATTTCTGTTTACGATCTTCTGATACGACTTGGGCAATCTCACGGAACCAATAAAACTGAAATAAAAACATGGTCCGAATGACCTAATCGGTGATAAATTCTTTAAGCTTCGAGATTTTAAATTACCCTTAACAACAGATTTATTAAAGAATGTTTGTCCCTGTATCTACAGAATTCCATTTTTTGTGGAATTATCTGCAGTCCTCAAGATTATTTCATTATTATCTAATATATTGTGATACAGAAAAGACCAATTTCGATACAAATATAAATGAATCATAGCTTAATTTCATTATATATTTTTTATTTTAATAAAGTCGCATCCACCTTCTGGTTATTAGCGACAGTAGACATGACAATGTAATAACAAACAAAAAATTGAAAATTACTAGAATACTACTGATTTCATAAAAATACTGTTGAATGATGGATAGATATTATTAATCCTTTTTGTCAAGTCATAGTTTTATGTATATCGATACAGATACAGTTAATTAAATCAAAGATATACATACATGCAAATCTCGGGTATAGATAAAATATTAGGAAACAGGACATTTAAAAATAAAATTTAATATATTGACAGACAATTATGTAGGTAAGTATGTGCTCGACCTTAATGTGAATGTATGTAAAAATGTCTATAAAAAAAATATAAACTTACATGAATATAATAAAGAACATAGAACATAACTGGGACAAAAACATTTTAAGATAAAATAACATTTTCAGAATGAATACGGTCGTGCTTTGCTCACTTCAAGTGTAAACTCATCTACTGTAGAAACTTTTTTTTTTATAAAAAAAGTTATTTTTTTTAAGTTGAATGAATGAAGAACATAGAACATAACTGAGACAAAAACATTTTAAGATAAAATAACATTTTCAGAATGAATACGGTTGAGCATTGCTCACTTCAAGTGTAAAATCATCTACTGTATAAAAACATTTTTCTGATAAAAAAAAGTTTAATTTTTTTTTAAATGTTAGGTGCAGGTGTAGGTAAAGTTCGTTATATCATTTGCCAATAAATTATAAAGGCGAATGGCAAAAAATTCAGGAGATTTTTCGTATTTTGCAACATTACGTTGCTAACGTCCATATTCACTTCGTTGACAGTGCGAAACGCCAAATCGATTATACCACGTCGTCAAGGGTATATTCAGTTATCAATACACGGTAACTAGGAAAAATTCGCAGTCGCTATTGGCCACTTCAATGATGAGTTGTAAGTATAATCATCAATATACACGATGATGGGACAGGAGGTCTGCCATGTCCGCTAATTATTATTAACCTCGTATTAACTATTGTAAGCAATATCTTTATACTTTAATGAAGTACGTAATTTATAGAAAAGACGAAACTTTTAGTCAATTCGATACAAGGTTATAGTCAGTATGTGGGTTATATCTTCATTGATATTTCGATCGATACAGTGTAAATAATGAAGGACGCAGTCAAAAGCAATTTCCCAATACCCAACTCGAAAACACCCCGCAGCCATCCTAAACCATATCTCATATCTTAAACACCCATCTCACGACATGTAGACTTTCCTGCAAAAATTCCGAGTATTTTCCGCTCCATCGAAATATCCAATAACATTTGAATTTCAAAACCATCACGAAAACTTGTTGCGAGTTTTGCATACAAGGAAGTACTGTGCAATCTAAGGCAGTTAGTTTTCTTGCTGGATTTTTCTCTTATCGTTTATGTTACGTTTCAAAGAGTTTGCACGGATATTGAATAAAGTAAAATCTAGCTTTGCTTTTCTGTCAGCGATTATTGAATAAAATTTAGAGCGTGAAGAAATTGTATTACTATTGCATTGGGAAGTTTGTGAATTAAAGTACATTGGGAAAAAATCTTGTAATGGTCACATTAGAAAAGCATGAAACATGAAACGAACAGTTGAAAAAAATCGTTTCTGAATGTATTGAGATTGTCTGAGATTGTCAATCGACCTGCATCAGAATATTTTCCCAAAATTCATATGTTTCGCACTGTATACGAACAACTGATTTTTATACCACAGAATCTCCGAAAAGAGTTCTATCCAATCCAAATAGCCAACATAAACCACTCAATATTCAACGATATATTTCATGTACTTTCCCTGAACCGGAATAGCGAAATCCCCGTATAAATATCCACTTCAACACGCTCCTTCCAATCTCGTCTTCAGAATAAATTCATGAAAAATACCCTACTCATCTTGAAGTAGTCCAAATAAAGCATAAACCTAACAAGTGTGAAGGAAGGTTATGTTCTTATACGATCTGAAATTGGTCTAAATGACTTTGAACGAGTTTTAGCTCGGATGTACTAGTGGAGTAGATGAATAACATTGGGAATAAATAATCAGTAACTGCACAAAAAAAAATAGTTTCAGAAATCAGAATAAAGGCCGTCATGGTTGGGGTCAATAGTCTCATTGGTTACCGGGTTATGCCGTGGTCTCCTTTGGTGGAAACATTGTCACTGCGAAGGCGGCAGTCTGTGGCGTGTCCGAAGAATTCCCGTTGTGGCATTAATAGTAGAGCATTGACTTACTCCTCAACCATAAGGATGTGGGTTGAAATCCTAGTACGGACAGCTTCCGACAGGTTTCCCTATGAAAACCTGTAAGAATCGTTAGAAAAAAACAAGCGCGTAAAGATATTAGCATTTCCTGAGCAACCGGACCATTAGGACATTCAACAAGTTTTGCGAATCTTGTGAGCCTCCTTCAAATATTCGATCGTTTCCTCACATATATGTTTCTATAGCCAAAGTATAATCCGTTATGGACCTTTTGCCATCAACGATATGCTGTCTGAAATTTGGGCGCCTGATGTCTAAACAGCTCGTAAAACAGCTGTATTGACCATATAAGACTTATTAAGTCAGACTAGAATTGTAAGTTTCAAATACCAACACCAACAAAGAGAAATAAATGTGTATTTCAAAACCATGAAAATACTTTTTTTCATAATGGTTAGAAAGATGAGATTGAATAGAAAGACTTGAGATATTGCACTTTCACATTGTGAATTTTTACAGACTCATCACTGACAGGATGGGGAGTTTGTAAAAAATTCACGATTGGTGGTTATAGTTTGATAACCATAACCACATATATTTTAAAAATTAAAGTCTATTTTTTTTAATGAATGTTCTGCACGGAAATTTCGCCATATTTACCTTAACGTTGGAAACAGAATAGTCTCTTTCCCAAAACGTATTCCACAAAATTGTTGGAAAATTTTAGTTTGCAAAGATCAATCCGTTTGCATCCATAAATAATCAAAAGTGTAAAAGTTTCGCAGCCACAATACATACCCACTCACTTTTAAACCAACTTTTTTTATAGTGATGAGGAGTAACTATTCCGAAAATAATATAAAATTCCAATAAACACCTGCCTACTGTTTTGCCTGCAAGGGATTTTCTCATATTTCGTAATAGTAATTGTGTATTTGTTAAGCACTCGAAATTCATATAGAAATATAAATCTCTGCGCGACTTAAATATGATGCTGTGTAAAACGGGTCGCCGCAGGCAATCTGTTCCTTCGGGTGTAAATAGTGCCAACCCTCTTCCGTTGTGTTTTCTGGACAGAAAAAGTGAACCCGGCGAAAACAATGAGAATAGCGCGCCACCAGGCCAGTGTTGATTCAGCTATTGTGTAGTCAATATCGAGAACAATAATTGAAATACATTCGCCCACACTTGTTCACCTGTATAACACGTTTAATGCTCCCGGCCGGTTCTAGTGGTTTATGGTTAAGCATTAAATACGTTTGAAGTTATCGGGTGTATTACTTACAGTCCACCTCAAGTTATTTTCTAGTGCAAACCTTGAATAGCCAAGTTACCGGCTCAAGGAAAGCAATTGTGTAAACCTAACAAATCGAAGAAAAAGTGTTTTACATAATAAAAACTTGGTCCATTCGAATCCGGATAGTTCATCAGTACGAGTTTAGTGAATGAATCTTCGAAAATAGTGTCGACGAACATTTCCAGTATAATTATAGGCTTGTCAGATTTCGCGGTAACAGAAACGAGGACTCTGACAACAGGCAACAAAGAGGCGATCGGACAGAGACGGAGCACGTTTCCTCCGCAGCAAAAAGTAGTACCTTCCAGACGGAGCACGATTCCTACGCAGCAAAAAGCAGTACCTTCCAGGCGGAGCACGTTTCCTGCGCAGCAAAAAGCAGTACCTTCCAGTATATCAGCGAATGT
Source organism: Chrysolina haemoptera (assembly GCA_958298965.1). Classification (NCBI taxonomy): domain Eukaryota; kingdom Metazoa; phylum Arthropoda; class Insecta; order Coleoptera; family Chrysomelidae; genus Chrysolina; species Chrysolina haemoptera. The sequence continues at coordinate 6,524,664 of OY282594.1, forward strand.
CAGTAAGTCAGTTGCATGCTTTTTTAAATTGGTAGATCTGATCCGTAATTCCGTTCCGAAATTTACCATTCTCTGTCTGAGCAATTCAGTCGTGTACATTTACATTTAATTAAATCATGCCGGGTACAATCGAACAACGAGCACTCCTCATCAGAAAAAGAGCTGCAATAAAATCTAGTTTTACGCGACTTGCTAAATTCTTCAATGACTTAACAAATAACGATGAACAAATCAGTCAAGCAAAAATACTAGAATTAGAAACGCGCCTAGCAACAGCTGAATCGGAATTATTGTGCAGGTTCAACGAGATTCAGTTTGAACTAGAAGAAATCGATCTTGAAAATTTTGATAAATCAGAAACTGAAAATTTCGAAAGAGCTTGTTATTCATTGTTCGGAGAAATAAAATCAATTTTGTTGACGGCAAGGACTCCGGTGCCTAGTAGTAATGTTCAAAGCAACCCATCAGAGTCCTCAAATATTAGAAATTGTTCAAAAGTAGGTGTGAAATATCCGATAATAGAGTTGCCAAAGTTCACCGGCATATACGAGAAATGGTTAGAGTTCAAAGAATTGTATCTTGCGCTAATTCATAAAAATGATGAGCTAAATTCAATTGCAAAATTTCATTATTTACGTGCTTCCTTGGAGGGATCCGCAGCTCAGTGCATTCAATCCATTGATTTTATTGCTGACAATTATTCAACAGCATGGGATGCACTAAATAGTCGATTTGACAATAAACAATTAATAGTTCATAAGCATATAAAAAACTTATTTAATATACACGAAGTCAAACCAGAATCACCGGCATCTTTCAGACATTTGATTGACACAATGTCAAATAATTTGAAATCGTTACAATCGTTAGGAATAGACACGGATTCTTGGGATCCCTTAATAAATTATCTAGTCACGAGTAAGCTGGATATGGAGACCTTAAGTAAATGGGAACAGCAGGAGTTCGAAGAAGATCTTCCGACCATCGAAGAGTTGAAAACTTTTCTGTCTGATCGGGCTGACTTTCTAGATAAATTAAACATGCACAAAACAAAGAATTCAAGGTTAACTGAGAAAAATCAAGTCAAACAAAAATCATTCTTGTCTAAGTCGTTCAGTAAAAATACGGAAAAAAGCAATAAATTTTCTTGCTACTATTGTCAACAATCACATTCAATATATAAATGTGGCGAATTTTTAGCCTTGTCTTCCAACCAAAAATATGACAAAATAATTGAACTTAAACTTTGCATAAACTGTTTGCAAGGTGGCCATCAAGTCGAAACGTGTAAATATGGCAACTGTAGATTGTGTCAGCAGAAACATAACTCACTGCTGCATCCAGGTAAGTCCAATAGCAATGTTGCAATGACACGTTCTACAGGAAAAATAGATTCAGCAGAATCTAATTTCGACACAAATGTGCAGCAAAGGCAGGAATCTACTTGTTGTAACTTGTCGTCAGGGAATCAGGTGCTGTTAGCTACTGCGCAAGTATCCGTTTTGGATAGTAGGGGCAATGAACACACTTGTAAAGCTTTGCTTGATAACGGTTCCATGTCAAATTTCATCTCTCAAGACCTAATAGACAAATTGGGACTTGCACAAGAAAAAATAAATTTTTCTGTTCTCGGCATTGGGCAATGCCAATCAAGATTAAATACTTCATGCAATGTAATTTTGAAATCTTTACTATCTGATTATCAAACAACCCTTCATTGTCTTGTCATTCCAGCAATCACTGATAAGCTGCCAAGCTTCGGTTTCAACCCAAAATCTCTGAATATTCCATCTAACATTGAGCTGTCAGATCCAACGTTTTTCCAACCCAACAAAATAGACATGTTGATAGGGGCCGACACTTATTGGTCATTGATAGAAAAGGGTAACATTCAGTTAGGTAAGGGAAACCCAGTACTACAGAAGACCAAACTTGGTTGGGTAGTTTCAGGACCCTTAGGCTCTGCACGCAGGGTTGTCACGTCTTGTCATTTTTCAAAAAATTCCGACTTACAGAACCAACTTGCCAAGTTCTGGGAAATCGAAGAAATCTCGAATGAGTCCAATCTGTCAACCGAAGAGAATTTTGCAGAAACTCACTTTTCCAAGACCTTCAGGCGTACGCCTGAAAGAAGATTTATGGTTTCAATCCCCCTCAAGGAACCTGTAACCAAACTAGGTGATTCAAAGGAGCTCGCTGTACGCCAGTTCTTTGGGCTTGAGCGTAAACTTGCAGTGAATCCCAAACAAAGGGAAATGTACTGCGATTTCATGAATGAATACAAACATTCTGACCACATGACACTTTTCAATGCAAGTCCAAATCAAGTGACTTATTTTTCTCCTCACCATGGCGTTTTACGTGAAGAGAGCATCACTACAAAATTAAGGGTAGTATTTAATTGTTCTGCAGAGTCATCATCAGGGTATTCTTACAATTCAATTCAAGTTGCTGGTCCTACGGTTCAAGAAGATCTCTTTTCAATCCTTTTACGTTTCAGGCAGCATGCCTTTGTCGTTTCAGCAGACATAAGTAAAATGTATCGACAGATAGAGATTGCAGATGAATTCAGACCGCTTCAATTAATCGTGTGGCGTGAAAGTCCAGAGGATGAACTTCAGACTTATTCTATAAATCGAGTAGCCTATGGTACAACTAGTGCACCGTTCTTGGCAACTCGTTGTCTCCTTCAATTAGCGATTGAACACGAAAATTCTCACCCTCAAGCAGCTCAAGCTATCAAACGAGACATCTATGTAGATGATCTCCTATCTGGTGCCGATTCCAAGGAAGATATTATTTCTTTGGCCCAACAAGTTTCATCTATTCTTCAATCAGGCTGTTTTGAACTAAGAAAATGGAAGAGTAACAATCCTATGGTACTTGAAGGTCTCAAGCCAGTAAGTTCTTCTACTGATCCTTTTTTCTTTGCACCCTCTGATACAAGCAAAACTCTAGGAATGTGTTGGTCTTGTGTGGAAGATACCTTTTCCTTTCAACTTAGGCCTCTTACCCAAAAAAAGAGAGTCACGAAAAGAACCATTTTATCCGAAACAGCAAGTATATTTGATCCTCTTGGACTCATCAGTCCAATAACCATTTGTGCCAAAATAATGATGCAATCATTGTGGTCACTTAAGCTTTCATGGGACCAAGAAGTCCCTAAAGATATATCAGATCAATGGAAGGAGTTCAAAAAAAATATTTTGGAACTCAATGATCTGAAAATTCCAAGACATATTTCTTGTTTAGATCCAATATCTATTCAAATTCACGGATTCTCGGATAGTTCCCAAAAAGCGTATGGTGCCGCCTTATATCTTCGTATAGAAACCCAAGAAAATAAAGTTTTTGTGAATTTGATCACTTCAAAAACCAGGGTAGCGCCTCTCCAACCATTAAGTATCCCTAGACTAGAACTGTGTGCCGCCTTATTGTTGACACAGTTATTGGAGAAAACCACCAATTCATTAACTCTCAGGTATGATGGTAAATATTTGTGGTCCGATTCCACAGTAGCATTAGCTTGGATTCGTTCTCCCCCTAAGATTTTACAACCTTTCGTTGGAAATCGCGTGGCAGACATACAACGGTTGTCTGAAATTTCGAATTGGCGATATGTGCCTACCAATTCGAATCCTGCCGACATCTTGTCAAGAGGGATGTCGCCAAGAAATTTAATTAGTTCGACCAAATGGTTTCACGGTCCCTCATGGTTAAAACATTCAGAGGAAACTTGGCCTGAAGATATTTCCATATCGATTCCAGTAAATGAATTACCTGAAGTCAGAAAACAGACAAAAACATTTGTTCAAACCAACCTCGAACTATTTCCCTTTAATCGATTTTCCTCTTTATGTCGACTCAAACGTGTTTTTGCCTTTTGTTTAAGATTTATAAACAACTGCAAAAAGAAAAATGAGAAATTGTCTGGTTCCCTCAGTGTTGACGAACTCAGATGTGCTATGCATTTGCTTTGTCAAATTTCTCAACGTGAAACATTCGGTCAAGAAATGTTTGACCTAAATCACCATCAAGAAGTTGGTATGAAAAGCAAAATTCTGAGTCTCACTCCATTTATGCGAGATGGTGTCATTCGTGTAGGAGGAAGATTAAAAAACTCTTCATATTGTTTTGATAAAAAACACCCCATTGTTTTGTCATCAAAGCATCCATTGACTTATCTAATTTGCCGAGCAGAACATTTCAAGCTCTTACATTGTGGGCCTCAAATGCTACTGGCATCGATTCGGGAAACCTACTGGCCTATTTCAGGCAAGAATCTTGCCAAGCGTATAATTCGAGAATGTGTGGTATGCTTCCGATTCAAACCTAAAATTCAAATACCATTAATGGGAAATTTGCCTGAAGCACGCATTTCTCCAAGGTTGCCATTTTCTGATACAGGTGTGGACTATGCTGGTCCATTTTCGGTTAAGGATCGCAAGGGTCGAGGTTGCAAGGTCAGCAAATGTTACCTCGCTTTATTTATCTGTTTGACCACAAAGGCAGTTCACTTAGAACTTGTTTCAGAACTAAGTACTTTATCATTTTTAGAAACATTTCAGCGCTTTATTGCTCGTCGCGGAAAACCATTTCACGTATATTCCGATAACGGCAGCAACTTCGTAGGAGCAAATAATCAGTTAAAGGAATTTGGACAATTTTTAAGGGAAAATAACAATACCATTCAGGATGAGTTAACAAATGATTTTGACGTTAAATGGTCTTTTATACCAGCTTATTCCCCTCATCAAGGTGGGATTTGGGAAGCTGGAGTGAAATCCTCTAAACACCACTTAAAAAGGATTGTGAAAAACTCATTGCTAACCTTTGAAAGTTTGTACACGATTGTTGTTCACATAGAGGGAATCCTAAATTCTAGACCTTTGACCCCGCTTTCCGTTGACCCCAATGATTTACACGCATTGACTCCTGCCCATTTCTTAATTGGTCGTTCCTTAAGTTCCCTTCCCTATTCAGATCTCCAAGGGGTTGCAACAAATAGACTGTCTCATTACGAACAATTGGAGGCTATGAAACAAAGGTTTTGGTCCCGATGGTCTAAGGAGTACATTGCCCAGCTGCAAGAAAGGACGAAGTGGAAGACGAGCCAGGGGGTTCTTACGATTGGGACTATGGTGCTGGTCGTCGATGAAAATGCGCCACCTTATAGTTGGCGACTGGGTCGTGTAGTGTCGGTTCACCCAGGCTCAGATGGTGTAGTGCGGGTGGTGTCCATCAAAACTTCGAGTGGCGTTATCAAGCGCTCGGTTGTAAAGGTATGCCCGTTACCGATATCCGCGGAGAAAGACAATTAGGTACTAGGTTAAGACTCGGTGTAACCCAGAGGCCTTGTGCCCATGTATTTAGGCTAAGTATTCTGTACCCTGTATTTTTTTTCATCTTTTTGGGCCGGGAGTATGTTAAGCACTCGAAATTCATATAGAAATATAAATCTCTGCGCGACTTAAATATGATGCTGTGTAAAACGGGTCGCCGCAGGCAATCTGTTCCTTCGGGTGTAAATAGTGCCAACCCTCTTCCGTTGTGTTTTCTGGACAGAAAAAGTGAACCCGGCGAAAACAATGAGAATAGCGCGCCACCAGGCCAGTGTTGATTCAGCTATTGTGTAGTCAATATCGAGAACAATAATTGAAATACATTCGCCCACACTTGTTCACCTGTATAACACGTTTAATGCTCCCGGCCGGTTCTAGTGGTTTATGGTTAAGCATTAAATACGTTTGAAGTTATCGGGTGTATTACTTACAGTCCACCTCAAGTTATTTTCTAGTGCAAACCTTGAATAGCCAAGTTACCGGCTCAAGGAAAGCAATTGTGTAAACCTAACAAATCGAAGAAAAAGTGTTTTACAGTATTACTGTATAAATCTTTTTATCCTTTTTCTATTTGAAATATTATACATGATATACACCTTTATCATAAGAAGTTATATAAATTTTCTTTCTTTTTCAGATTGGTGGTTTCATGTTAAAATGGAAAACTGAAATTTCAAATCACCATCAAATCACTTCACTCTAGCGAAAAAAACAGATGGAAACCAAGTAAAGCTATCTGTTATATTCATGGAAACGCGTTCTGCAATAACAACATTGCGATAGTCTATTCTCATAGCCAAACTAATTATTGCCAACTATGTGCAGGCTATAGCTCTCCCAACAGAATAGAAAAATACTTCTGCTGGAGATAGGAATTCCTTGGAGAAACACTGCGATATGAATCATCATCATAGTACTTTTCTATAGAAAATTTGTCAACAAGACAAGCTAGCAATTGATGCCTAGTTTTCAGTCACTGAAATATTTTTCAGCTCTTTCTTCCTCAATATTTGACCGCTTGAATACAAATGCAAATGAATTCTCATTCTCAATTAAATTACAACGGTTCGTACGGTGGGAGACTTTGTTTCGTATTAACGCAAACTGTTTCCTCAAGTTAAATGTTGAGTGAGCTTTCCATTGAGTTAATTTTCCTCTTAGAAGTTTCTCATAACGTTTGTTTAAGAGTAAACAAATATTATGAAACAGCACAAGAGATAACACATTATTCGCTATGCTGAAATTATGACACGTACGTTCAGTAGTTCCAGGATTTCCGTGAACTGAAGTAACGATCAAGGATTTCTTATGTTCGTTTCGTAGGTTGGATATCCGATATTTTCTCTTTGAATCAAGTGGAAAATCTCTACATAAGATAGATGCAGAGCGAAACTATTATTTTTCGAGTATGAGACTATACAGTTCAAACCAGTTGAAATCCGTAGAGACGATCCCATCAGGGCTACGTTAGGTTTCTTGAATGCGAGTTAATCTGCTCCTCGTGGTAACATAGGAAAGTTTGATGTGAGCCCAACTTTTGACCAGCAGATTATTTGAATTGCTCGCTATCCTCTCTGAAAGGCTACTGTACAAATTGAATTTAATCTTCATTATATTTATATATTACGTTGTGATATGTGAAGGAAAATTTACTAAATAACCAGTTTGAATTGAAAATAAGATTATTTCCCATGTATATCGGTCACAATAGCCTCCAGAGTCTTCATTGTCTAAAAGAGTCCATCACAACCTTTAGTCAAACGAAGCATTGTCCACCAATCTCAATCAGAAATAGCCTTGCTCCTAGAATAGATCCCTGATGAACACCACTACAAGACCTATCAGAGTATTGCTGTTTTCACAATTTGGCTGCCACCCGACAGATACAACTGAAACCATTTTCTCGGGAATCCCCTGAAACCATAGTGGTCGAGCTTTCATAGCAACATTCGCTATACGCTATAGGCCTTTGAAAAATCGTGAAAAATCCGTCGTAGCTTCATTTTCCAAAGATAGATGGCGCCACTGTTAGCTTTCTTGCACTGTGTTTGGCGCGAGCAGTTCAATTCTAGTAATAGAGTTTTTTACTATCGCGTTTGATATGGACTCAGATAGACCGACAATATATCCAAATATTATATTTTTTTGTCTCTATACTGATTTCAGATAGTTCCTGTCTCACCAGAGGCTTTTCTGATCGTTGCTTACTTTATAGTTTTCATATTTTTAGTCACTGGAAACTGGAATCGCTGGAATTGTTTTTTTTTTAAATTGTGAAGTAGACAAGAAAATAAATATTAATCATTGCGCCTTTTTTGTGTTGCCAACATCAACGAAACAAGTATAGCGCTTAATAACCATTTTCATTTGTGAGTTTTGCATCTGACGAGTTCTACATCCTATTGAAAAATATTCCTCACCATTAAGAACACCCTGTGTGAAGAAAACACTCGTTTACAAATGATGTGGGTTATTGTTTCTTCACAGATTCAATAAGAACCTTGTCCATGTATTCAAATATGATTGTATATTTCACATATTATATTTCTTTGTGTTAATAAAACAAAGGGTTCGCGTGGAGTGGACAATATAAGACAATGTTTGCGCCAAATTTTTCCTGATTGGAGCGATTGGAGCGTTTGGTTTCCTGATTGTTACCTGAAAACTATGGAAAATCAATTTGCCCATGAAAGAAGTAATTAAAACTTGTTTATTTTATTATTTCAGTTTAGAATTGAAAGGATGCCCGCACAAACAATTTCGTGTTCAATGGCCTGAGCCTGACTTCGCTCAATATCGGTCGATTTAGTAGTATTTCTTTAGGGTCCGGTAATTTGAATGGGTAGTTGGTTGCCTTTCAGCAGACTTTTCAAATTGACTGTCTCTCTCTATTCTCTATTCTCATTGCATCTCCAATTATCTAATCCGTAGCGATAGAGATGCAATTATTCATTCCGAATCATTGCTCCTTCGGGATATGAAACTCTCTCCTCCACTGGCACTTCCGTATTGTGCCAGTTCTCGACGGGACGGCGATAGTTACCATTTCGAATGACAGCGCGTGATAACGTCGGCTGACATTCGATAAAGCCTTTGAAACGTCTGAAAAATCTGAAAAGTTTGGGTCGTCGACATTTTCCCGTACGTGATTCGATGCCAAAACAATCTGGCAAACATGAGACGATCGCCGATTCCAAGGGCGTATCCGTCGAGCGAATCTGTTGCGGTCTAGACGCGTTGATCGATGGTCGAAAAACAAACATTTCGGAGGCGGACTTGAATTTTAAATCGTCAAGTATGAATGACAATGAGGAATAACAATTACCAAAAAGGATAGTGGTTCGATGATAAATTCTATAAGCTTCGGAAGAATTTTTAATTTTTTTTATGAATAAAACTGAGAAATGATGCTTCTATATTTCATAAAGTTTTCAGGATTCATATACAGCAGAATGTAGTTTTTTGACATATGGATAACAGAATATATTTTTTCTGCAAACGTCAAAAAAAAAGTTCGCGCATTGATAACAATATGCGAAGTATATAACACTTTTTTTTTCATTTTCCTTCGTTATCATGACACCGTGCACATGTCACTGGTTACTCGATGAATTTTAATATTATTTTAATCTCAAAAAGAAAAATCCACCGTAATATTTTTAAGTTTGTTGACGAAAGTTTCTTCGAGAACGGTTTTTTCTGACCCGACGAGCCACAATGTTTGAAAAAAAAAGGGTAATAATAATTTGAAAATTAAATTTTAGCCAGTAGATGCATTTTAACTGAAAACCGTAAAGTTGTATTTTTCCCAATACTCTAGGACTAAAATCAATAATTTGAACGTATTCATAGCCAAAAAAAAATGGTAATAAAAAGTAATGAATGATACACGGTTGTATTCAGAATGTCATATGGAGACAAAAAAAGTGAAAATATACCGGGTCTCATTTAAAAATCGGAAGTTTATATCACTTCCGACGAGACCGGAAATTTCATGAAGCTGAGTCACTTGTCAAAAAATGCAGTTTTATGTATTATATAGATCCTCCAAATTTCATTCCAATACCTTCAAAAACAAGAAAGTTATAGAGGCGAGCCACCTTCCGTGGACACCCGCTATGTGTTAATCGATTTTCAGGTTGTCGGACATGCCCAAATTTTTCATCCAATTGTCTAATATAAATTTTTTTCTCTTATTTTAGGTACATACTTTATGGTGGGCACTGTATATGGAACTCAAGATTTCAGTGTCATTATAAACACGTGATATTGTATCTAACAGAATTTGAAAATACAAATAAGTATTTAGATTATTGATTTTTGAAACATTTTTGATTCTGAATACTAGTATTCCGTGACGAGTTTTCTTCTGAAATCAATAATTATTATATACTACATATATTAACCTCAGATTAAATGATATCCATTTACAGGCATCGACTCAATAAACATTCACATCGCAACAATCATTTAGCGAAGTGATTAGTTGCAATAATTAGTAATTTGTACTTTACATTCAAAATGCGCATTAAAAGGCAGCAGTTTCAATACGCTGAATAATTGTTCGAAAACCGAGAATGTTCTGCAATAAAAACGTTTCTTAGTCCCCTTATGAATATGTATGTATCAATCGATTTTTCAATAGAAATACAAGGAGAATAATGAAATAGTACAATGGAATGTTTTGACCAAGTGATATACAGGGTGAACCACTTACAGAAAATTATATAGTATCTCCGCATCGACACAAGTGGAATTTGGAAATCTGGTGAAGCAATATCTTTTGTGGTGTTGGAAAGTGCCGTCCCTGGAAGAACACACTTGGAAAGCAGGATCAGTGTCATACATTATTCCTTTAGAACACAAACTCAACACATCACTACCATGAATATTGAAATAAATAATATTGGTGTCGAACAAGACCGCATTTCAGTCTCTTTTATTGAATGTTACAGATAAACGTGTTCTTCAACTATTGCATTCTCCATTCTCATCAATTATTATTTCCTGAATTCCTCTTGCTGGCGTGCTTTCAATCCAAAAATAAGCTCTTGGACTGGCAGAACCCTCAATGAACAAAGGAGACGGAAGTTCCACCTTTCAACGTGCAATTTCAAGTATTACCAAGAATAAATTGATACATCATCGTCACCATCACTTGACTTCAAATACTGACACTACAATTTTTTTTTTACCAGAAGATCGGCAATATTTCCGTGTTCACCTTATTTGCCATTTGGTCTATTACTTTTGCTTATACGTATTATTGTATTTTTCGTCGATTTTTTTTCCAACCTCGAAAAAACGAAGAGTTGCTTTGTCGAGAACAAGAGCATTGAAGAGGATTTATTTTCTGAATCTGAAATTGCTATGCCTAATCAAGATGATTACTAATTACTAGATTTGGCACCAATTCTGAGCCAATGAATATGGTCACAATCATAATTGAATTAGTCGAACGCTCGAAATGTCAGAGTACCATACCATTATACGATTTGTATAATATAACGCTGATCATAATCATTTTTGGATTAATTCATGGCATACACGACCATTCGAATGCGGTGGCATTGCTGAATTAATGACATTTTCTATTTATATATTCGGATGAATCCATATCCACCATATTCTCCATGGATGTATACACATTTGGCCACCAGACAGAACGATGATAAATTATTCGAATTGGTTAGGCCATCCTCTGCATTTTGCGATGACAGCACAAAGCAATAATATACGTGTGAATAATCGTATTCAAGGATTGGTGTGAAGGTGTGATACTAGAAAGGGATGTTCGAATGATACTTCTTTCTCATAATCCCCTTGAGAACGAGAGTCAGTTGTGCTCCTAATGGGCGCCCCTTTGTAATGTTTTCCTTTAATTTTACTGTTACACAAACATATACGGAGCTAGTCAAAAGTCCCCTCTCTCCATCTTTCCTATAAATTTTACTTTTACACAAACATATACGGAGCTAGTCAAAAGTTTCCTCTTCCCATCTTAACTTTTGAGTAATGAAAGGACCACGCACACTCCTTGTGCAAAAAGTCTTTCGGTCAAATTTTCAAAATTTTTAGTATGTTGTTGAACTCTGCTTCCTGAACAAAAGTTACCATAGGCACACAAAAATTTTATGTATAGTTTACGAGATACAGAGTGTTGAAGTTGTAAGATGGAACTTTCAGGCCATTATTGGCTGAACTTTATTGCTGGGAATATCCTAAAATTATTGGTGGATTTTCGATCTACACCATACTACTATACTTGGCCAGTGCAATGGTATGCTTTTTAAGCCTTTTTCAACCTATACCTCACATGACATATTTGAAACCTCACTGAAGAGTGGCCAAATTGTTCAATATTCCGATAGCAGATATTATTTTTATATTTGTTAGTATTCACCAATTCCATTAGCGTGATTTTCATTGATTTCATGGTAAAGGAACTTTCCGTTTTTATTTCAAAGTATGAAGGAAGAAAGAATCAATATTGAATTTGTCCATAGTGTGAATTTATATAGTTACATTAGTATTTTAAGTATTATAGGTATTTTAAGTAAATACCTATATACTGACCGACCCCGTATTTCTTACTTTCGACTAGCCCTATTTAATGTATACTCTCAGTGGGAAAAAAGTTGGGAGCTACTTTGTGAGGAATTAGTTTGAATTATCCTTCAAATGAATAGTCATACGATCGGATTTTCAGCATCTCCATCCATTAATTGAAAACTAGACATAGAAAATTCCTGTATTTTTCACAGAAGTTCATGTGATATATCCCCTATACAATGTGAAGAAATAAGGAAAATTGACCGGTTAGTTTTTTTTATACAGGGTATTTCGCTAATTTTAGGTAATATTAGTCTCGTGTTCAAAATTTACGTCCTGTCAAGTGGCTACATGGCACATATAACTGGTGCACCGAATTGATCCAATCATGTAATCCAAGGAATATATAACAGATACACTTATACTTTCGATCTCCCCTGTATATTTTAGGAAAAATCATATTTTTTGGAATCAGTGAATCTTATCAATTCAATTTTCATACGATCCGACTCATGACGTTGATGCTCCATTCTGAAATTATTTTCATTTTGTGTAACTCGGAAAAAGTCATGATTTACCCTGTATATAGTTTTAAAAAATGCTTGAAAAACATAACATTGCACTGGCCAAGTATAGTAGTATGGTGTAGATCGAAAATCCACCAATAATTTTGTGATATTCCCAGCAATAAAGTTCAGCCAATAATGGCCTGAAAGTTCCATCTTACAACTTCAACACTCTGTATCTCGTAAACTATACATAGACTTTTTGTGTGCCTATGGTAACTTTTGTTCAGGAAGCAGAGTTCAACGACATACTAAAAATTTGGAAAATTTGACCGAAAGACTTTTTGCATAAGGAGTGTGCGTGGTCCTTTGTATGGTGAAAATAAACAGTTGAAGGCTTCTCAACTAGTCGTACAAGTATATTGTTGAAGTCAAAGCTGGCTCAGTACAGGGTCACTGTGATCATTATAATTGGTGCCTTATGACAAGTGACATCTCGTTCGAAGGGTATTGAAAATACCTATTCAGTTATACCAATTGTATTTGAGATCATGCTTATTTTCATGGATGAATTGAACATATACTGAAATTAATTTTTTGCATTCAACTATGGAGGATTCTGAAGTTCGCCTCTGGTAGATTTCAGGAAATTGACGTTTTTTAGTTCTCTTATCTTCCTCAGGCACATGCCTGCACATGCAAGTACAATAAAAAATTGCCTAGGATACATGCATTATAAGTTCCTTCGAAGCACTTGTAACCCTAAACTCGTTGCGCATGCTTTAAAGTCTCAATAACACACTTGTATCACAATATACTATTTTTATCATTGACACTATTGAAAAATGAAGCCGACCTTATATATTACGCTTCAGCTTTAAATGCGTTCTTCTCTAAAACATTCCATATTCGCAAAAACACGCGCAAAGCTAATAAATCTCGTCATGCAATTTGAATGTTCTTTTACCAAAACGAATCTTTTTAACATCAGCCAGGCGTACCGGCGAAAATAAAAAAGAAATAATATCAACAAGCTTGAAAAAGAACAGTGTTGCAAGGCATGATCAGAATCAGTTACATGGGAACTAATTAGATTTATAACGGAAAGCTCAAAAGTGGCGAGGCATATAGTTTGCTGTTTGCTGATGTACTGCAGATGAGTGGGGAAGAAAATTAGATTGTGTTTTGTTGAAAATATGACGAGGATGATAGATGATATTATAATGAAGCTGTTTTTTTTATCAATATCTTATTATCTCATGAAGGTTGTACAGCTTTCAGTAATGATAATAATAATAATCTGTGCGGGTAGAATGGCTATTGTTATTATTTGTCGTGGTAACCCAGAGCAACACTGATTTTCAGTGACGTATTCACTTTTCAGCTGTGGAAAAACCCGGAAAACCTACTACTGCATCCCCACTGGTGGTCGATGCGTATCCCAAGCAAGCACATAAAATCCTTTAGCTCCCATGTACTAAACGGGTTTCTCCTGTTTAAAAATATTGAATTTATTCAAAGAAATTCAATATTTATAGATTTCAAGGAATTCAAATAAGCCAAAATATTGTTTTGAAGTTGGAAACGTGTAAAAAATCAAGGTTGTCCAAGTTTGTTCAAATTCGCTAAGAAGATTGAAAAAAATTACTGGTCCATTAAATATTTTTCGAAAATTTTAAAAATAATCTAATATTTCATAACTTTTTTGTAAATATATTGAATTCGACAGGTGTAGACAATTAATTTGAAAAGTCTACCTTTAGTACCTATTATTTTCGAAGCACCAACCGTTTAACCGTACATCATGGACCCCATGTTGAAAGTTGACGATTTCGTCACCTGGCTCTGACAAATTCCATTTTACATCCCCCATCCTAGGATCCTGGTCAGATATTTCACCAAATAAGACATCAGACACAAAATTTTATCATGGAAATGGAAAAACTGTCAAGCGGTACAAATGATATTTATTCTATTCATACTTTTGTCAAGGGCATCCACTAATAATTCGATTTATGTTACTGAATAGAGTATCCTCAATGTGCCAGAGAGTATTGTATTTCACTTTCGTAACTGAAACCCCGAATTTGAATCGAGGTATCAAACTTCAATATGAAAATATTCATTATAATATGGCATTTCCTCTCAAGTCGGCAAAAAGCGAGACTTGTTTATACTTCTCGCTTGTATAATTAAAATATATTTACTTCATTCGTGAACTGTAATTCAGTATTTTTTTTGGGCCTTATTTGTCCAACATTGATCAAGATTTAAATTTATTTTTCTTTCATAAGTGATTATTTCGGCTTTGGTAAGATGAAGTGACTCGCCCATACAATGGATGTACCTTTATAACTTTTTTGATATCTAATCGACGTTATGTTAGCTACGTTGTATGTCAGTCAAATGGCTGATTTCAGACCAACAACCTCTACCATCATTGGGTATTTTTCATGCACGTCCGTATAAGTACCTTTCAAAAATATCAGTGGGGTTCCGAGACATATTTAAAATATACTTGAAAATTCTAATACTATAAGGGACGTATTTGACCTAGCACCAAAGTAATATTGATATGATTTCCAAATATTTACTTTGTGTCACCAAAAATCATAGCTAAAATTGAATTACCAAATTATTTATTATATATATCGTTCATAATATTTAATGCACCTTTTCGCCTGAGTTAAGAAAATTATAAATATTTTAATATTATTTTGTACATGAGTGTTTATAAATATGTCTAAAATTTTAATTGAACACACTCTATCCATAGACTGTATAACACGGGACTAATTGGACTTGTTTGTTTTATTTACACTAGACATTAAATTCACTCATGTATTCGAGTTTCTATTGTAATTATAACTCTTGTACAAATAAACGAAGATAATGATGATGATATTTCCCGGATATTAACGTTCAAGGAAAGCTTAACTGAATCACTAAGAACTACTTAATATGAAAAGATTAACTCATAAACCATGATATTAAACTCACCTTAATTAGTGCTACGATACCAACAATGAATATGATCTGAAAGAAGATCTCCCGAATTTAAATTCAATTAGGTATTTATTTGTCTCAGATACATCCACGTTCTCTCGATCTGGTATGAATAATTGAAATGATTTTTATGAGTTTTAATGTATTGATGAGTTCGTTCTTGTTGTTCGGTGTAGTTTGTGAGGTTATGGCATCAAATGATTGATTTCGAAAAGTAATGTTTTAGAATTAGATTTGGTAAAAGGTTCCATACATTTTTGTTTAATCGATAGTAACAACCTTAAATATCGTAATACCATAAACTTCGTATATGTGTATAAAATTTAATTCTAAGCAACTTTTTCAAATAACTTTTTTTGATATCTTGCCATTATACCCCACTTTTTGCGTTCTCATAGTAATTTTTTTCAATTTGCCGCCATACCAGCGATCACGTGACATGTGTCAAAATTGATTTTTAGGTTATCGGACATGCACAAACTTTTCCGAAGAATCTTTTTTCTAATACTCTAATAATAAACTTTTTCCCATATGGTACATACTTTTTGGCGGTCACTGTATATCAACTTTATGGATTAACGTAAAACTTTATACCTAAACACCGTTTTATTTCCTCAGCTGAAAAATCGATTAGTCTAACACCTTCTTAGCGTATAAAATTGGCATGAACACCCCATTACACAAACTTTATTGACGATAACGAAGCTAAATTGTATTTTCGCGCAAAAATAAGCTATAAACGAATGTTGACAGCCTCTTTCAAAATGTAAAGAGCCGATTACATGGCAAATGTAAGCATGCATATTAGAATATTGTCATTGGAATTGTTACCCTCTTTTGTAGTAGCTAACAATAGCTTCAATTTCTGACTCGCAATATACTCGCTAACAAACTTTTCAATACGGGTTTGATACTGATGTTATCTCTTACACGTTGAATAAGTAGTATATGGTTCAATCAAATCAACCTTCGTTCATCGAGTATAAACGAATACTTAATGCTTATATAAAAGATAAAACTCACGGAAATACTAAGTTGAAGTCGAACCGACAACTAAAAATATCTGAGCCTTTATAGGGCTATCAGATAGCTCCACGCCCGTCCAAGCCTGCGGTGAGAGTGATAAAAATAAATGAAATACGATTCCATTTATAGGAGATCATAACATTATGGCCGGCCAATAGGTAACCGCGCCGCTAGTGGGCGGGGCCTATTGGACTTCGCGGTCCTGATGTACTCTCTTGAGTAACAGAATTAATATTATTTTTGAAATAATATTTTCAACGGGAATATTTACAATGAAACAACCAATTTAAAAATTAGTGTTTCGGGGAGTTATGACACGTATACAAAAAGATTTTTTTTTAAGTCTCAAATATATCAGTAGTTTGTGAATTGTACATTCATGACATCAGATAGATGTACCAAATTTGAAACATCGACATAAAATAACAACGAAGATACAGGATGGTAAATTGGTTCCGGGTCACGCGGTATATTCAATTGCCAACGTCAAATCACGATTGAGGTACTTTATAAATTTCGAATGAGCTGCTTCAAGACTCAGCAAATTTAAAAAGGGGGTTTCTTCAATGCCCAAACCTTCATTATTAACTTTAGGCGAGGTTTTGCATTCAGCTATAACTCAATTAATAAAAATAAATTAAAGATGGTCACGCAATTTTTTTTATGTAATTCGATGAAAGAGGCAATATCACCAAGATCATATCTAAAGTCCCACTAAAACCAGTATCAATCAAAAATCTTTACAAAATTTCATTTCCGTTCTAAAATTCATTCAAAGTTGTCTTTTTTAGAAGCGCACTTCTAACCCATGATGATATATGCTGAATACATGAAATGGTTTCAGTGGTTAACAATCGTTTCATAGTCCACACACTGCCTAATAAATTTCGCTAAAGGGGAATTAATATTGATATCATCGCATCCCAGGGGTACGAGGGGTGGATATTCAGTGCAGGTCGTCTTTCCATTAGGGGTTTGAATAATAGACGTGCAGTTGCAGGGATTGGGAAACCCTTTCCCATATCTAGTTTCCATTCATCATACAACGTTTTCCCTTCGGGCAGGTACATGCAGAAAACGTGCAAAAATCAACAATTAGGCATGTAGCACGAACGAAGTCCTATGAAGGTTAATGAACAGAGGATACCAATACCAAAATCTTGATAACAACTATTTGTTCCATCCAGTAGCGGTTGAAACTGTTATTCCTTCATGAACTCGGAAGGAGATTGATCCAAGCAACGAAAGATTACCGTTCTACCACTTCCTCATAGAAATAATTAGTATTGCTATTCAACGTGGTAATGCTGCTTCGGTTTTAGGAACTATTCCTCGTTCGCATAATTTGGATGAGGGACAAGCCGAGATATGTGTATAGTCATCAGTCTCCTATCAAGGTTAATTCGCAAGTTATTGATCCACCTTCTTCTTTTTCAGTGCGGCCAATGGACATAGGTCATTCCTGCCCCCTAAATATGAGTTGCAATCCTCGTGGTTCTGGTTCCCTTTCAGCGGAAGAGCTTCATCGAGCAAGCGCAGTATCGATTCCTCTTCAAAACCGTTCATCTCTTGAAATGCGGAATGGATCTGATGCAGATTTTGTGGAACATGTTCTTCCTTAAGATTTTCCTGAAAGTCTTGCGAAGAAAACTGGATTGGATAATTTGCCACATGAACAGCATTTTACAAGTGTTATTTATGACGAAGAATTTCAAGAACGAGATTTTAACGATGAACGAGAATGTTTCCTACTTATTCTCAGCTACAGTTTCGTAAGAATTCATCATCTTTTCCACCAACTGATTTCCTGGAGTCTTTGACCACTAGATACTTGTTAGGACAACAAGAGGATTGTTCCGAATTCTTGGGGTTCTTGTTGAATACTCTCCGTGAGCAGAAAAATAACAAAATCGATGCTCCTGACCGCTCTGAATTGAATGATTCCGCACAATCTATCTCGTCTTGTATTTGTGGAACTTTTGCTGAAAAAATCCACACTAGTTTACGTTGTAGTACATGTTCAAGAATTAGCAAATGTATGTGACCTTCTGGAGCTTCAACTGGCATTTCCTGATATGACTGATAACCAGTCCGTGCAAAGCTTACTGTGTCATCATCTGGAAATAGAACTTTTAACTGGTGATGATCGGCTGTATTGGCGAATATGCGCCAAACTGACTAACTGATAATAAGTATAGCTGAGGCACCAGTAAATCTTATAATAACACTGATGCTCTTCAAACACGACTCGACCGGCGGAAGCACCAAACTCTTACGAAAGTTCGAAATAGATGAACACCTTAATCTAGAGGACCACTATTATAATCTTCATGCAGTCATTGTCCACTGTGGTTCTGGCGTTGAATGTGGTCATTATTATGCATTGGCCAAATACAAAACGGACTGGTTAAAGTTTGATGATAGTTGTGTCACTGAATGTTCTGACGATGTCTTCAATTTATTGGAGCCTCTGGAAACGCCCTACATTTTATTTTATGAGAGAGAGGACATTGGCAGATCGGGATCTTAGATGATGTGGTGCTGCAGGTTTTTCCGGGTTTTCCTACAGCTGAAAAAGCAAATGCGCCACTGGAATCAATTAAGTCGCCCCGGAGCGCCAATTAATTTTTGTTGATGTTTTATATTTTGTATTACTTTCGTTTAATTTGTTTTTATTTGTGTAGTTTGCATTAATAAATTTACACAAAAATGTGTGCTGCAAAAATACCCAAATTGCTTTTTGTTTATTTCTTCTCTATATACAGGGTGGCCTATTTAAGATGAAAGCACCCTTATAAAACCTAGGGAGAAAATGTTTCACATTTCTAGTTCGTAACTGATAATCAAACACATGGAGACGCAAAAGTGGGAATAGTTGAAGCTCTTGCAAATCTGATCATAACTTTGAAGCTTTTCAGTTATGACTCGGCAGCTCACAGATGTATTGAACTATTTCAATGTATCAAGGCTTTCAAGCTAGAAGAACAACCCAATCTAGCCGACTGCAGTTACGAACTTTACACAGTCATCGTTTACCTTAGCCAAAGACATAACGAACTGGTACAAATTTGATGATAAATACAAATGGAATATCTTCTTTCCTAATGGAACTTTTGGAGCCTCTTCTCGCCATATATCCTATTTTACCATAGAGCAGATTTTCACAGTTCGACGCACCTATTTTGAAGTTTTCAGTCAATAAATTGCAAGTTTTTTCGGGTTTTCCTGCAGCTGTAAAAGCCAATGACAGACACGCTGGAGCCTGGAGAAAATTTTTGATTGTTTCAAAAACGAAAATTCTTGACCTTTATTTTTACATTATGTTCCATATAATAACCCATTTTCTTAATCACCCTTTATTTTGATGACTTGTATTTTGTTTCAAATGCTTCGAGTTCTCCGAGAACAAATTTTTTTAACTAAATTAGAAAAAGCAACACAACAGCAACACAAGTCATCTTAAATTCATTACTAATGATAAAGCCCTGGAACTGAGCTGTGGCACACCTGAGGACTTAGTGTCAGACTCAGATACCACTCCGGAACAGCATAAAACATTATCAAACATGTTTTTATATTTTGAGATTCAAACAAAAAAAATCACATATTTTTAGAACAGAATCATAAAAACCAAGGGAAAGAATAAATTTAGACATAAGAAAGGAGTGCCATTTTGAATTTTTCGAAGGTTGTAAAATCCCTTGTAGGCAAATGAAGAAACAAAACCCCAGAATATATTTGGACACTTCTGAAGCTGACACTAAAATGGGGGAAGAGTAAAGTTTGCCTTCATAATTGCTTTTATCAATTTATGATGGTAAAAATATAGTCAACGTTTACTTTGAAGTCGTTGCTAACTACTATATTTTCAAGAATGAAAAAATGTATGTTTGCTTTCGATAAAACGCATCCACTTGACACAACCAGCAATTTACTATTCGCTCAAATACACACACACACTTATGTCAATAAAACATCTAATTGCCGATACTTAACACTTCTTACCTCGTGTAAACCAGCTCTTCATTCAACTCATTCAATCTCTAAGAGCCTATATTAAGAAATTACTCAATTGAGCAAACTGCGTGAGATCTACTTTTACATGCAGGTGTGAGCACCGTCTTTATCAACGCCAGGTACCTCTTCTGGAACGTGTCCGGCCTACCAGATTTTTTACTACGCACGTGCGGCATGGAGCTACTGATTATAGTCGGCATTAAACTATTTCGTAATTGCTGGTCTATCATTTGAGGAGGATTAGGTGTTTTATATGTTTACATTTTTTCAAAATACGCTATTAGTTGAGCATTACGAAACACCATAAATCATAATATAATTATGATAATGAGTGAAAATGACAGCAGTGTCTCGATAATGTTGGTTGCTGTAAATTAACCAACTTGAAGTTGTTTGAAAGATGTCGTGCAATAGTTTTGTTATGCTAATGATAATTTGCCAATTTCTGATAGAGAATATTTTAAAAATTCGCAACCAGTTTCTAATGGTTTGCAAATTAATGAACCACAAAGAAGTTCGAAAAGCCCTTGGTGGTTCAAAGAACTTTGGTGTGCCAGACCAGTACTGGATCAGAGACTGCTCTTACGATCAACCTCTTAAGGTAGTTCTTTCCTCAGGCGGTTTTCTTCATTCATTAGTACAGTATAGTACTACCACTTGAAGTAGCTATCGTGTGGCGAAACAATTTTCGTGGTTTTATACACCCGTAACATGTGAGTCATTGACGTTAACGTTATATCAGAACAGTAAAAAACTATTTACATTTCAAACAGTTGAACACTTTGGCGTTTACTTTATATGGGAATTTTTCAAGTGATACAGTACGAACCAGGACGGAGAGAAATGAACGGCTAAATCGGCTAACACGAGGGGGAAACAACTAGTCATTTTTTGTACACCTAATGAAAGCAGTGAAGTAATTAAATAATGAAAAAGTTTTAGGGGGTAATGAAAGATAATTACCATTCAATTACGCGGATACGATGTATGGACATAATTCAACTCTTATGTATAAAAATAAGATCCAGAAAGTTCGAAGCTCATGCCCACGTATGATTTTTGGTGTAAGTAGGCGACAACGAGTATCAAATAAACTGAAGGAGATTGGATGGTTACTTAAGGAGAAGAGGAGAAAGGTTCATTTTAGTACCTTGTCATAAAATAATTCCCAAATACATACCCAATAATACTAATTCAGCCATTCTGAATCGATTGGCGTTCGCAGAATTTGTCTATCTCTAACCGTTCTCGCGTTGGTCAGCTCTGATTCTGTTTTTAGATGATGAATTTTCGACATTATTGTTAAAATATTCAGAATCAACACGTCAAATTACTTTCGAGGACAAAAATTTGAAATTCAAAATTCAAAATTTTATTTTTCATCTTAAACACCTTTTTCCGCCTAAATCTTATATCTGAGCATATAAAAATCATACATTTTTGGAATCAGCATAAAATTTTACGTATACAGTGCGAATTTCAAGTCGATGTGACGACTTGGTATTTTTGATGATTTTTAGGGGTGAACCCCTTGCACCTTTTTCGACTAATTTTTAATTTCTTTCGATTGACTCGAAATTCACAATACATACTAATTCGACCATTCTGAATCGATTGGCATTCGCAGAATTTGTCTATCTCTAACCGTTCTCGAGTTGGTCAGCTCTAAGTCAGTTTTTTGATGTTTTTTTGCCGTCAAAAATATTTCTGATGAGTTTTCGACATTATTGTTAAAAGATTCGGAATCAGCACGTCAAAATACCTCCGAGGACAAAAATTTTAAATTCGAAAAATGAAAAATGAAAAATCTTAGAAAATATGTTTTATCTTAAACACCTTTTCCCGGCTAAATCTTATATCTGAGCATAAAAAATCATACATTTTTGGAATGAGCATGAAATTTTACGTAAACAGTGCGAATTTCAAGTCGATGTGACAAGTTGGTACTTTTAATGATTTTTAGGGGTGAACCCCTTGCAACTTTTTCGAGTAATTTTTAATTTATCTTGATTGATTCGAAAATAACAAGACATAATAATTCGGCCATTTTGAATCGACTGGCGTTCGCAGATTTCGTCTATCTCTAACCGTTCCCGAGTTGGTAAGCTCTGAATCAGTTTTCAAATCGTTTTTTTGGCGCCAAAAATATTTCTGATGAGTTTTCGATATATTCGTTCGAAGATTCGGAATCAGCACGTCAAAATACGTTCGGGGACAAAAATTTGAAATTCGAAAAGTGAAAAATAAAGAAGTTCAAAAAATTATCTATCATGACTTACTCGACTTTTTTGTCCGTAGATTTTTTTCGTTCAAATTCTCAGTATATACTAATTCGGTCGTTCTGAATCGATTGGAGTTCGCAGAATTCATCTATCTCTAACCGTTCTCAAGTTGGTCAGCTCTGAATCAGTTTTCAAATGTTTTTTTTTTGGGAAAAATAATTTCTGGCGAGTTTTCGACATTTCGAATAATGAATTTATTTAAAATTAATAATGAATTAATGAAAATGTTATGATGTACAACCTAATGAAAGAGTAGTTTCCCCCTCGGGCTAACATTTATATATCGATCGATCCTTAGTTTTTTTTGTTTGAAATCAGTTTGTCGCAAGTTTTACTCAGCAGACTGTGGAATTAATCTTACTTAAAATGTGCATACTTTTCCACGATGCCATGTAACATGTAACGTCTGGCAGGTTCATAACATGGATACCAATTACCATGGTGCTGCCAATTTAATCAGGAATGCCAATACGAAAACTAGTAACTTGTGATGAGGATTACATACAAAATACGAAATATCCAATATAAAACGCCATCGAGATTAGCGCAGTTTTCTTTGAATATCTTTTCACAGTCGGCATTGCCAAAGTCTATTCATTCAATTCGAGGCTCAATGAACATATCAACAATCTACGTCATTAAACTGTCAAGGTAATATAAATACTTCCATTCCAGTGAAGGAGAATGTTTGTACATAAATCTTGCTCAACTGTTGTTTGGCATATTATCCAAACAAAAGCATAATAAATGCTCTCTTGAGTCCTCTTCAGCCCTTCATAATATCAATTCCGCAGCACGTAATCCAAATAATAGACACTTAACAGATGACAAAGAAACTGAAGCAGAAGGGAGCATGGATTCAGGCACCATTTAAGTACTATAAATAATTTCAGAAATTGGTATTACTCCAAATATTAACACAGATGTTTAAGGAAAATCTATTTTCATTGCATCTGTCAAAAATATATAATATGTGTATTTGTTTTTAGTTCGAAAATATGATATTCATAAAATCTGTTGTGGAATCATCTGCGGCTGAAAGTCAAACTTTAGTCTTTATTTTCCATCGTTCAGTTTACATTTTTTCTGTTATTAATTTTCCTAATTCTTTGGTTTTCCTATCTAATTTCTCTGGAGCTTAAAGGAATTAAAAAATCGCAGAGACTAAAGAATAATAGGTACTATTTGTCGTTGTTATCGCGCACCAATAGCCGATAACAATATATCATGTCCTCCAACCAAATGCATATTAATCGTAAAATTACCTTGAACCAAAGTTTGAATTTCATAGTGATTTATGGTGCAGTCGTATTTCATGCCAAGGAAATATTCAATTGGTGTTCCAGGAGATTGGATTGTGAAAAATATTCGTTTGAATGTTCGAACCGATTATTATGTTAACGGACATTTATGGGATCTAGAAAATTGTTTATTTGCCAATACTTGAATTTTAATTCCTGATTACTTGTTTCCTATAAGAGGGTGGACAATCAGATGCTTTACGGAATCTTCTTTCTGAGGATTTATATTATTTTTGGTCCAAATAATTATTATTTAAAGAAATTCACTGTAATTGTCAGACGGACTCAAATGAATAGTATGTCATACTATCATTACATCATTTATTGTCATACGCACAAGCTAAGATAAATACAGTGGAAGATACGGTGGTAATAGGTTGGTTCTATTTCATTATAAATAAAGCAATTCACACCATGAGAACTTTGTGTTCATCACCAATCTAAAACTTATAACTGAGCACAACTGATCGATTCATGTGTAGCATAGACAAAAAGCGTGAAGGATTATTTCCAGTCGGCAAAGAGAATCAATCATTCTGGGAATCTGGGACCTCTGGGTCACCAGTAGCAGAGTGCATTTTTACACAAACTATGTGGAAGTTTCAAATAATAAAATCTTTTTATTTTCCTATACTATTACTTTACTGTTAAAGAAACCTTATGATGATCTACACGATATTTTTTTTTCACACCCAGACATCGTTTCTATTTTGAAAGTGGAAACTTACCGTTCCCAGCCATGATCCATTTTAGTTTGAAAAAAAAAACAACCTCAAATTATTGTCTGCGAATCGAGTTAACTCGAAACATATTTAAATTATTCGTACACGTCTGGCATATTCGATTTAAATAGAGAACAAAACACTTTTAATTATTTTTGCAGACGTGGACTGGGTTATTGTTGGGCAAAATGAGCGAATGTTTTTCAGAGAATTTCAATTCCAATAACAGGTTCATTCACTTTTTCGGTCAATTAGTCAGAAGACGGAGTTATTAAGATGTTTTCACCTTCTCAGAATGGCGAATGGGAGTAAATTATTTGTAATTGTTTTTCTTTTTCAGCGGTTGAGAAGTCCATTACTTCTGTCAGCGAAATCGTTACGGCTATTTTCGTTCCAGCTAGCAGATCTCGGTGACTGTTCAGCCATGAACATTATCCATAATTTCATTCTACTCATATACAGGCCGATCCCTTCATCTTGTGCCCAGATAACTATTCCAGATATCGAATAGAAGCTACGAAAAAGGCTAAACAGACCAATCAATAGGGCATGAAACGAAATCGGACCATCTTTTAGTGGGCATTCACACTGAAGTGGCACGTCGCACGTCATTCTTTTTATCATCAGTCCCCAGTTGCCTTGATGTCGTCGTCAGAAGAAGATATTGTGTTATTTGCTGCTGCGGTTTACAGGAACGAAAAACTAACCAGTAGAAGAATATTTTCCAGCAACTTTGTTCCAAACCTTATCTTGTTCATTTATCTTGCTGTATACGTTTAAAGTGTGATCATAAAGGCACGTAGAATATTATTCTTTTACACGCAAAATGCATACGACAGCAAGTGTTGTAGAATATTTGTTCAATATCAAGAGCGAGAATGTTACCATTCTGTCATCAAATATGATTTCAGAATTGGCAAATACTATAACGGTTGTGGAGAAAATTCATTATTAGACAATAGGTTTGTCTTGGTTCCTTTCACTACTAATTCTGAACAGTCGCACAATCAAGTAAATTTGGCCAATATTTTTCATAAAAAAATACAAATAAAAAGATATGGCCAAAAATGGATTGCAATTAATCAAAATATTACACTAAATCAATCATGATTTCAAAAATATCGATTGGCAAGAACTAAATCATCTTTCATATTGGCAAATCTCCCATCAATAGAAAGCGCAGTAGAACAACTTTGTTATAGGGCCTATTATCAGCTTCAAACTTGGTTGGGTAACGAACTGACAACAACAGATTGGGGCTGGAAGCAACATCAACGTGGCATTATGCCCAAATTGACAGATAAAGATTAAACTCCGGAAACTGCTCAAAACTATTTGCCGCAGCTGCGAAACTGGATATCTAAAATGTGGCTGCCGAAAACATGGTTTAAAATGCACTAAGTAATTCACGTTCAAATTTTCATGGTTCTGGAAAATGCGCCAATGTTGAAGCAAATATCTACGAGGAAGTTAATGATTCAGATGAAATTGTAGATGAAGAACCAATGCAGACTGTGTAGAATATGTTTGAATAAGTAATACTCATGCAAAGATGAATAATATAATTAATAACGTCTGACAATTTCCTGACATTTTATAAAACCACCCCCATGGCTAACACTACTATGTCTACATCTTCGCCTTCACTTCCTTGAAGTCAAGACATAATCATCAAACTTTCTAGGGAGCTTTACAGTTCTTCCTGATCTAGTAGAACTCGATGCGTATGACTGAAAATCCTCTTCTGGATTAGCAAATTCCAAAAATGGATAATTTTCCTCAATTGAATCCTGTTCTTCCACTTCAGTGATAGCTCGATGTTGAACATCATCTGGGAAAAATTCCATATCATCAAAAGGTTCCAAAACAACCTTGGTGTTTGGTGACTCCTTCAACTGGCTCGTATTCCTTCTGAGAATTCCTCATCCATCCATCTTCACCATGAAAGATCGAGGTGAATTATGAGCGTCTATGACTTTTCCTGGTAACCATACGTTTTTGTTCCTCACTACAACCCTATTTCCCGATACTAATTTTTCTGGTGTAGATGTCGCTCTGGCACTTTTGTCATAACTTCTCTTGAGCGAATCTTGGCGAAGTAATTTTTTGTTTCTGATATCAACAACTTGTGGCTTCAGTTGATGACTTGTAACTGGCAAACACGTCTGACAATTCCCTGACATTTTATAATAATAATTGTTTCCACAAAAACCACCCCCATTGCTAACACTACTATCTCTACAGACTGGAAAAAATATTGAAACGGAAGCATTATGAATTTATAAGATGCCAGCTGGGGATTATTTCCTATATCTACTAAACATAAACTAATTTTCAATTTAATTGATTTGGAAAAGAATTTTTGTGTGAGTAATATTTTTTTTACCCTAATATCAATAAATGGATATATTATAAAAAGTATTTTCCTCTTTACCACACAAGTGATTTAATTTCTAGATGCGCTTTCCTATGTCTGTTATTTTCATCAGTAGGATTAACTTATTTTTTTTTTTTAATTGTTCTTTCCGTTAACCAGCTGTCGTCCCCTTACGCACGGCAGCCCTCAAAAGTCGAAACTCGTGCGAGCCAAGGATTAACGAGGTCTTACCTTTTAACGTGCGATTCCTAACACTTTCTCGGGCCATCAGATAAAAATCTGTAGTCGCTAAGGATTCGAACCTAGCCGACCAGCAGTCAATGGTTTCGAACGCGACAGTCTCAACCACTGAGCTCTATGACCCAATTCTACTGATGAAGATAACTTAGTTATCACAATGTGCATCTAGGAATTAAATTTACTTTTTTTTATTTTATTCAATAAATGAGATTGATTGACTAATCCGTAGTTTTTTTGTTCACGTCATGTCTCTGATAAACGGACATCTCTATAACCAGAAGCAATCAAAACCCCCGACAAAAGACAGCAGGAATCATACTAGTTACACATAGATGGTTACATGAAATTCGAACATCCGTTATTCCACAAAATTCAACGGATTACCAACTATTCGGTCGTTTTTCCCTCTTCCTGGAAAACAGTCTGCGACTCGTAAAAAGCAATAACCATAGTAATTGACTACGATAGACTGTACGTCGCCATTTTCAAGTTCACTACTCACGATATATCTAAAGTGGGCCATGAACGAACGAACGGCGGCGGCAAATCGCGGTGAGCCGTGCCAGACAAAGTAGCGACGGGACGGACCTTATTAAGCTCTAATGCCAGCTTCCGTCAGAGAAGGTCGAAGAATAATCTTCTGTAATCACGTTATCACTGGAAGGTCGAACGGACGTGCTTGTTAATATGAGAAAGCCCAATATGAAGTTATACAATGCCGAGTCAGTATTTTTTTAGAAAGCACACATACAGTGTGTTCAAAAAGTATCCCAATTTTCACATGACTCGAGGGCAACGCTTTTTTTGAACATATTATCAGTGTGTGGACTCAACATGAAGACTTCAAACGGTAACGGACCATCGAAAGGGCAAATAGTTTACATTTCAAATAAGTTTTGGAATGACGAGGCGATATTTTGATACATATTGAAAGAGACATTTTTTATGAATGAAAATGTCATATTTTGTCGAATGTCATACAAAAACATTTCAAATCCTGAAAATATGAATAAAATTATTTTTAAAATTGATTTGGTCCAGATCATGAAAACACATTAATGATGCATAAGATTAATATTTTCAATAGATTACAATAACACCGTTTTGTTAACGGGCAGTACATGCCACGTTTTCAGTGAGTTGAAAATATCGTGTTCACTTTCGAAAAGTGCAATGCTGAGGATGGAGAATGAGTAGTTGTGATAGATTCGACATTTCTCAGTCATATCGTCTGATTCTATTGTGTCTATGGCCTGGAAGATTGGAAAGAGAGCGATAGGCCCTGGGCGCAACATGCCCTTTATTTCAGAAAATGTCATTTTTTGATATCGATGAATGGTGAGGATTTCATTGAAAAGGTCATGCAGGCCCATTCCTGCGACAAGTAACGTTTGTATTCTTCTCGACACATTTATTCTTGTATAGATTATTCCTCTGCTTCTAAAACTCTCGTGGTGTGTAGGAATCCTTCAGAAGCAATATTCTGTTTATCGTTCATTACATACTTTGTTCTTCGAATATCACAAGATTTTTCTCTCTGCGTGAAGGAAAAATATTTTAGGAAATTTGCGACTGAAATATCCATTTGAAAACCCTTCTCCAAATAAGATCCATGACCTACTGAGCCTCAAAAAGGATGCTGCGTGTTTTTTGTCAATAAAATTATAGTATCACTTTTTTTTCAAATTTGAATTCAACTAGAAACACGTTTGAGTGAAGATGTGATTAAAAGACAGAAGAAATTACAACTGCTACTTCTTGATTCACTTCATTACTATTTATGCTCACCCATTATACTAATAATGTACTGTGGAACTAAAATTCAAAACCAATAATAACCAGATATTCGCTACCAATTTTTCATAGAAGTTTAAAATGCAATATCGCGACCTGATATAAAACAATTCGAAAGGTAGTTCCGTAGAGTTTCAGTAAGAGGCTTAACCTTATTCTCCAATGCACACCTACGAAGTCAAGAGCTCTTATTATATGAGTTCACGATAACTTCAAAAAACTCCTGGAAAGTCAACGCGAACTTCGGATGATAGCCTGTTTTCTAACTCTGTGAAATTGGGTAATAATCGCGAAGTTTTTTTCTCGAAGAGGATTGATTTATTCATTAGGTGTGTGAAAGTTTTTCGCTTTGAAAGTTTTATTATTGTGATCACATTACTCTACGAAGTATAATTAGTTTTGTTGAGAGCTAAATCGAATATCGATCCAGATGTAGCACGTATCTATCTAGTATACAAGAGTCGGTTACTAGGCCAAAATGGTATGTTATCCTGTAGCATCCTTGTTGACATTTATCTCCAGTTCATCTCTAACTTCATGAACTTCTTGGAAGTTTACATTCGTATTTCACACATTGTAGATAAGGAAATAGATTTTTGTCGACCAAAATGTATTGGGGATTAAATGCGAGAGAAGCGGACCTTGCTTCAATGAAATGAACGATTTCTGTGAGTGATATTTTTTAATAACATTCTCCTTATCTAATTTATTTAATGATTTTTTCAAGGAAAAATAGAAAGAATTAAAAAAGTCAGCTATCTGAATGAAAATGCAAATTTTCACTTTCAGATTTTTTCTTTCCTTTTCAGTTAGTCTTTTCACAATATCTATCAGATGTAGTTCAATGTCCAGCGTGGCTTGTGCCGGGGAAGTAGTTGTTTTCTGTTAGATATTACAAATAAATCACATTTTTCATTTTTCAATTTTCATGGAGAATGTTCCCCTTTTCAACATGAATACCTCCCAAGAGGTTATCTTGAACGATGGAAAATAGCGACTAAAGTTTGTCTTTCAGTCGCAGATGATTCCACAATAGATTTTATGAATTTCCTATTCATATTTTCGAACTAAAATCCTTAAATAATATTATGTACGTATTAATAATGAACCATAATTAAAGAAAAAAATGCTAGTGTAAATATTTCTACACTGTCATCACTGAAGCCTAATAATTATAATCCTGATTAAATGAAGGCTGTATAACCAATGAGTTTACTTCTGGATGTAGAACTCAAAAAAATAAAACAATACACTTTCTTTCTATCTATTTTGCAGTTCTAATACCCTGAATGCTTCCAATACTGGATAAAAAATTAGACAGTTTGCTTTCAAGTTTTCCAATTTCTTTGTTCGGATACGTCCCGTGTTAACAACGAATGTTTCTACAACTTTTCAAAGAACCTCGCCACAGAATACATTTCTTTGTGTTCGCGTATTCAACACGCTTGTCAACCCACGATCCAGATCATTTTACACTTGATTAAGGTGTGTTGGCACTATCTAGTCGGAATATTTATTAGGCCGGCTATAAAACCATGTACAACGACTTTGGACGCCGACGTTTTGTAAACACCCAACTAGGATGTGCCTTTTAGAAGTTAGTATATTATTTTAAACTTTCCTATCTTACCGACATGCAAATTTAGAGTTCGGAGCAGCAGATTGCAGATCCTTTATATGGGCTAGAAACGGTGAATAGTCACCCAGTTTGGAATGATGTACGTGATTTTGTTGTTGATTCAAAATACAAGATACGTCATGCCAGTGAATAATGATAGTCATGGAATATTCGATTACCAGCAAGATAAACGATATACATTGTAGCTGAAAGTATTTATAAATAGAAAAATTAATGGAAAAATCATACACTTACCTGGTGACGAGTATATGGACTTTATGGATTCAATCAGTTATGTTATGAATTTCAACAAAGTTCGAAGTGTGCTGGATTGTTTTAAATAAACGAAACGAATAATTTCGATGAAATCGAAATCCTCTTTTCTCCACACTATTCCGAAAAGTGGAAAATTACAAGCAATCATTGTCAGAAAACAACTGATTTCTCCTACCAAAACTGAATTTCATCTGATGTCTATTTATTCACATAATTTGTTAATGAAACACTCGCTATCTCGCTCCGTTATCCAAGCTTTACTTAAAATACTCGTTACTAAAAGGATGTTTATGGCAGTTTGTTATGTAACAGGTATCCATACTTCCTTGTTGTAATATTCGTTAATATAAATTCAAAATGACGAAATTCTGCCTAATACAACCATCAGTAGAGTGACAGGGTAACAAAAGGAATAATCATATTAACCAATAATATATCTTATTCGAGAAGAAAATCAAGTTTTTGCAGTACTACCAATCATACGAGCAATGAAACCAAAAATTTTCTGTCGAAGGAAAGGTGTTTTTGGTTGCTTCTTTATTTTCATGTTGTCAATTAAACGCTTGGTATTTTGAGTCATTGAAATTGTAATTGAGTCTTTTTAATCACAATCAGTCAGTGGAATATGGCTTTCAGACCTTTTAATCCCGATCTTCGAGTTATTGAGATTTGGTATCGAGTCTTTTCAGTCACGATACTGTCTTTCAGTCAATAGGATTTGGTTTTCAGTCATTTCAGTATTAATCTTGAGTCTTTAGTCTTTTCAATATTTTGAGTCTTGTACACATTGTAGCTAGATATTCCCACTCGTTTAAACCAACAGTTCCAACGTTCTTGGTCCCCACTAATTACGTCAAATAATATTACAAATGTTCAATTACCTACGTAGGTGTTTACATCCGATATAGGGAGTATCGAATTTCCTAACAAAATTAAGTTGGTACAGAAACTGAACAAAGATTTCAGTAACTCTCTAATATATGGGCAACAAGAAATGTTTCATTGAGTAATCGATCAGTTTTATTGCTCTCTTCCCGAAAATAATTCCTTTTAATATTGAATCCGTCGTAAAATTCATGACAGTACAATGTTCCTGGTTTATTTATTTTCAATTCGCTTAAAATTTATGGCTTTGGACACCATGTTGCCCTTCACGAAACATATCTGGTGATAACACGCCTTTATTCATTTGATATCGGTTTTCTGTTATAACATAGTTACAGGCGTAATGATTGATTTTGACGCTTTAGCTTATCTTCAAGATGATAATTATCATACAAGAGAAAGTGATTGATAGCTATTGATCATTCCTGGGTGGGTTACGATAAGATATTACAAATTATGTTGATTTTAGGCTACATTCGAAACATAAAATAATAATAATAGTAATATGCGATTACACATGATCATTTACAAAGAGTACGAGTAACGCATAAATGAATATATCTGCCTCATTATCTAAACCCTTTCACTGTATTTGTCACTAGAAATTAAATAACTTTTGCTGTTATGGCCACTTCAGATACACGGGTGCCCACCCAGGGTTTTTGACCCCCACATGATAAATTCCTCCAGTATTAATAAAATTAATACTTCTGAACCAAAGAAAATATGACTTTGTGAACTGTCTTGCAGTGTATAGGAACAAGGGTCAAAAATATATTTTTAAATCACGTGAAATTTACAAGCAAATATTTTTGACCCATGTGACTATAAACTGCAAGACAGTTCACATACGTTCCTTTTACTTGCGTTTTTATTACAAAGTCATATTTTCTTTAGTTTAGAAATATTAATTTTATTAATACGGGATAATTTTATCATGCGGTGTCAAAAACCATGGTTGAGCACCCATGTATCTGAATCGGTCTTTAAAAGAAAAATACTCTTTGCTCTCAGCAGTCATCAATTTATTTTACAACCCTGTATATTTTGAATTGTTCAATTTTTTTTTTAGTTGTCCAGCTGTCGTCCATCTACGAACGGCAGCCCTCAGAAGTCGAAACTTGTGCGAAACAAGGATTAACGAGGTCTTAAATAATTCATTATAATACTCATTTACCGATTTTGTTATAAAGTTATATAGACTGTGTCAGAAATTACAAATTAGATGCATATATTGTACGAAATTATTATAAATGAGGCAACTAAAAAATATCTTGATTTCATGTTGTGAAATATCAAGTAGGTAGGTACAAATTATGATTGAAATGCATTCGAAATGGTTTTCTGCCCAATATACATTCAAATTATGTTCACGTCGTACAATGCCCATATTTATTTACCTGAAACAGCAAAGGTTACCAGTATAATTACTACGAACTAGGTCAGATACAGATTATCTCACATTCACCATTTCCTCGCTAAATTAGAGAGCAGAATATAACTTCCACTATAGTATCACATTTCGAACAGGAAAGTACACCAAGTTTATATTGAATTCCTTCTAAATCGGAGCCTAGAGAGAATAAGATACAATATCATGTTTACTCGCTCACAGAGTACCTCGAAATACTTTTGTTAACGTATTGACACATATTGTTACAAATTACCGGTGGGTCTTTCGAAAGTTCAGCTCTCATATTATAATAACCCAATATTTTGATTTCAACTCAATACTAACCTTTCGATACTTGCGCTTATCTCACAGATACAGAATTTCTGTCTAATGCGTCTAATTTAGGCTTTCTTTGGAGCGTGTTACATCATTTAAGTCGTGTTATGTGACTCTGGAATATCAAAGTGTGTATCACAGAAACTGAATTTGAATTGTTTCTTCAGCGTCTTTCCAAGAAGTTTTGATAACGGAGGCAGATACAGCCTCCGAAACGTCAACAGTTTTCAAAAAAAGAGAAATTGTGGAAGGTCATAAACCCAAAAAATCATATCAAGAACTGGATTTCCTCCACAAAATCAAACTTTCAATCAATATTATTACAATATTCCAAAAGATTTTGCTGAATTGGAAAATTTGCTTCTCGATGACGACGATGATGATGATACTGAAGACCCTATTGGAGAACATTTTGATACTGATTCATTTGAACCCACAGAGAAAGAGGTTGAAAATAGTGAAATTAGTGATATCGATGAAAGTTGTACATTTGATGATGAAACTAGTGACGAAACATAGCTACTAGAAAAATCGATAACAAATAGATAACAAAAGATTTGTTTGGAATGAGGCCCGTTCACTGTAGTGCAGAAGACCCAGAAACATAACATTGTAACTAAACTACCAGGTGTTATCGACTGAGTTCTCCAAGTTATTTTCTAAAATAACTTTGAGATGACAGTGCGGAAAATAGTGCACCACACGATCAATGTATACAAATTACATTAGCGAGTCTCAATTCAGCAGAGCGGGAGATGCATTCAACCGAAATGAAAGAAAGAATTCCGAGGTTTACTATACCTATCTGCGATGATCCTACAAGAATATGGGGTAAGACTGTTTGTGGCCAAAAACTTCTTTTGGTAGATATAGTTCAATGTTCAACGTGATATTATTCAATTCCATTTCTTCACTCTTCGACAAATTGTCCAAAGTCTTATATTTTTATATATTCCTCTCAACAGTACGCTCCAAGAAATATTGCGATACCATCTCATATGTTGTATGGTTCGTAATTCATATAAAGCAGGTGAAGAAGAACAGGAATCAGCTGGGTACTTGGCTCCAAATCAAGCTTTACTTTGCCACTTTCATACATCCTCTCCGAATTTCCAAATTCCGTGAAAACCTGAAAATGTACGATGAGTCACTATCTACAATTTAGGAACTAGACTATAAGTATAAACAATCAAAACCAACTGTCCAACTGATCAAGTCTGCAATGATATACGGATGATGAAAAATGTATTTTATCCAATCTTCCGCGAAAAAGCCTATTACGATAGGTAATTTGTCGGCAAGTATCCATCAGAAAACAACAACTGAGAGATACTTGGCAAATACTTCTACAAGATCTTTTTTGCAATACTCTTTTAATATCATAGCTGTACTTATTTTTAGATTTAAACAGAGAAACACCTACGTACCGATTTCATGGTTCTTGCCAATTATTATAAGCGAAATATAGTTCACCCAATTGAATCGAAAAACTCTTAAATCATTTGTTAGTAATTGCTAAGGTGAATACTGAAGTATGTATTCATCGCCATCTCTTGGTGGTTACAGATGACGCTGGATAGAAAATGATCGTGTGGATATATGGGTCGTTCATAAAGTTGATAGTCGCATGAAAAATATAAAAGCTGGCCACTTTCATGATGAAATTTATGAAAATTTCACCAAACGCTGTTAATTTTCTTAAAATTTCTTAAAATATGTCTAGTTTATGATTCATAACCAGTATTATTTGAAGCTAACAGTATGAATTAAAATGAATAAATAATGCAGTACTGATTCTTCCACTTTCAACATATTGTGATATGAATTACACCGTAGAACACCATGACATCAAACTTTGAATACTGATGATAGAAGAGTACAATTCTGGTGTGAAAGCAAATCAGTGTTATTTCTAATAGTTAGTCAGGAATGGAAGAAGACACCAAGATTTTTCTTAGGGTGGATGATTTCAAATTTTTCAATTTCCAAATTTATATCTTGTTCGATTGATGATTTCTTTATTTTTTTTGGAAATTGACATATGTCAAGATGCTGGATGAAGAAAATAATTTTTGTTCAATTTTCTCTTATGCTTTTATTTGTTACAACTGTAGACATTAGACAAAAGTTATTTGCTTTATCCAGTATTTCAAATGTATACAATTTATTATAATAGGTTGCCACTTCTCTGAGAATCAATATATTCCTTCATGATCTGGTGATTTTAAAAAGTTTAAGCGGTATACTTTTTCTCTATTATTTCACCAATAAGACCCGTCCGTCATCTACTCGCGGTTATCCAATGCTGAAAGGTTTTTCCGCTAATGGCGAGCACTATAGCTCATCCCGAGGTAATCTCATGGATCCACAGAACACTATTCGCTTCCTTTCTCCACCCAACAGATATACAGCCGCCTCGCCTTCGCGAATCTCGAACGGGACAGATCCGAGATAAACTTGTGGCCGCGCCGTTACTGCTAAGGAGGAAATTACATCTCATCTAGGAAGTGTAACCCATTCTATTTGTAGCACATTCGCAAGTGTCGTGTCCTCTGAAACGTATTTTCGGTCAGACGCGTGTTGACTTTATCTTGTAAAATGTCCTTATTTAACGATTTAATATACAGGGTGTAATCTAACCTCTTGCACTCCCGTGGAGGACGGGTGTATATTGTCATTTTATAACGAAGGACAGGTGTGAAAATTTCGAAAAAAAAAAAAAAATTGTAAAAATTTTAAATTTTGTTGGAAAATTCGAAAAATGTTCGAAATTAAACAGTTTTTTCCATCCGGCAGTTCCAATATTATGGCGGCCCTGCTCCTGTCAGCTGACGTTCGGCGGACAGCGGTTACAAAAATTTCGATGAATTTTTCAACGCAATTCAAACTTTTCACATTTTTTTTTTAATTGCCTTCGCATATTGGAGAATGGCGTACACCCCTGCCTGAAAGATGATTAGTTACACAAGTTAACAACAACAGGCATTTAGATGCTCATGAAAGCTTAGAAATAAGTAAACATAATAAGATTATGAATAACTGTGGTGGTCTAATAGGTCCATTCGATTTAAAATTTACCTAATTAGTAGATGAGGCTATATTATGAAATGATTTAAGATACTTGAGACGCAAGTATCTAGCAGTGATATTTAATGGTTATAAATAAGGACAACTCTGTAACTAGAATTGGTTTAATGTTTCCTCGTCAAGATGATCACTTGGTGATTGAAACACGTGTCGATGTGTCAGAAATACTGGTTTGGTGTTGGGATAAAACTCCAGTATATGCACTGAAAGACAGAGGTATGTTTGCCCAGTAAGTAGCCGATGCCAGTACTCGGGTTCCTGGAGAACACTCCTGAGTCCGCACCATTCCCAGTCTTGTATCTATTTGCGTACCAGATTTTCCCCTGTAGAATGTCCTCGAACTGCGAGCCCTCCTACTCAGTTTTGTCTGGTATCAGCACCCTGAATCCAGAAATGGTTATTGAAGAAGTACCGTTTCGAGACGTGGTACGTTTTCGTTCCAAGCACGTCCCCGATCACAATTCTAACGATGCTCATTTGTCCCATTCCAATGTTGAAGTTGGGTGTGTTCTGCAGTCTGGAGGCATCAAGCCTTGCCTCCCCCTGCACCACAAGGTGGGGAGTAGGCAGTGCCATGAGTTTCTCCAAGGCTGCAGTGGATGTTGATTTAATTGCCTATGTGATTCCAAGACAGGGAAGTCTTTACACCTTGCCTAGGCTTTTTATGGCTCGTCTTTGTTGTCAGGCCACCACACCAAAAAGGTGCAAGTATCGAAGTCTTATAAGTCTTGAGCCCCCTGTTCTTCGTCTTCGTGTGAATGCTCCTATGCATGCTTGCATTCTTGCATGTGATCTCCAACCGTTGTGTTATATTTTCCTTGTGCTAAGACTATTATGTCGTCAGAATAGCCATGAGTTCGATGTCCTGCGTCGTTCAGAGTTTCCAGCGGCGAGACCGCGATCAGATCCCACAGAAGTATATGTTGTATGACTAAAAATAGTACTGGGAGTTCCTTTAAATACGTCTATCTTTCGACGTTATTCGCCTTCGAATACTGTCACCTGAAGAAAACTTTTAAACTTCCAAACTCCTTGAGTACTAACTGTCAATTGAATAGTACTTCTCAACTTCTCTTTCTAGGTAACCAGGGGTGGAAATTGCCCAATGGTACTTCATCACACTGCATCACTCTTCTTTTTTTGTAATAGCAATAATTATGTAAGCCCCTATTGTATTCACATAGCGAATACTATCTGGTTATTCAATGAGAAGCCATAAATGATAAGACTGAAAATATGTCGAAGGTGCCGATGTTTGTGGAAATTTTACTCCTCTAAAATGATGTTTTTTTTTTTGTTCCATTGAACAGACATATAGTCGTTGACATAACGTAAAATAATTACTGGAAATCAAATTCATAAATAAAAATATGCGGTGGATTACCAACAGAAAATATTTGGCACTGGTCAAATGACTGTTCAAAATAGCTTTCAAGTTTCATGACAATTTATGTAATCATTTGGAAGTTATCCATGTATTTATTGCTTGCCTTGCTATAATCTTCATCAAAGAACAAACCACTACATACTGCCGTTCTCGTAAACGAAACAAACTCATTTCTGAAATGATCTATTATGGAGAACATGTCGGTAAACCAAACAAGTGACCGCCAATTAAATACAACTTCAACGTTGCGCGACAACTGAGAGGTAGCAAATAAAAATTAGCCATCACTCGACCGTCACGGCAAACGCGACAGCACACTCGACCGTTTTTCCACGAATTAAATTACGCATTATCCGGCTCGAAGTCCCATAACGATGCTTAATTGTTCAATTCAGCCTTCTTTGATGTCTCCTGCAGGAAAGCGGCGGAGCTGCTGAATGTAAGCCCGCCCGTATACATATGTGTTCACGGCGTACCCTCATCTTGTTGCGAGCCGCTTGAGACGTCCTAGGACATGTCAATTGTCTTTTATTTCTCAAGCTAATTAACTACCACGGCCTACTACTCGTATCTTATCGTTGCCTTGGTGGCATCACAATATGTACTAAATCGTACCAAAATATTCACTGTGACGTCCAATTATAACTTTATAAATGACTTTAGTTTGGGTTATCTATAAGTACATGGTGATGCCTGTAAGAACCATTCAGGGAGAACTCGCGGCCCGTAACGTATGGAAATTTGCCATGTACTTCCGACATACGCAAACAAGAAGTACTGCGGGCTGAAGATCGACTACCATTCTTAATCGAAAAGTATAATACAATTGAGAGAGATAGAAATAGAGAGAGAGAGAGAGAGAGAGAGAGAGAGAGAGAGAGGGAGGGAGGGAGAGGGAGATAGAGAGGGGGAGGGAGGGAGGGGGAGGGAGTGAGAGAGAGGGAGGGAGGGAGGGAGGGGGGAGGGAGAGATAGTGATATATATAGAAAGATAGATAGACAATCCGGGGTTTGATGTAATGCAAATTCAGTATTTAGAAGCAGATTTTTGTTTAATATTTTCTGGAGACTATTTGATTCAATAATTCATGAACTTTTTGTACTCTGAATCGTGAAAAAGATGTTCTTCAACAAGTAAGTGAATCTCGACATGGTTAAAATCCTTCTGTAGTATCACATATTAAATTTCTTCTATTATTTCTGTCAACTTGACAGGGCTTTCGATAGCATTGCCACAATAAATATCGTATTAAATTTTTCACGTACTGTAATAAATCAGGTTTAGGTACTAGTATTATATGGATAATAACGTTTCAAAAGCAATTACTATTGATATCATTATAGGGGTACACCAGGGAACCGTTCTGGGTTTTTTCTTATCCTCGTGCATAATAACAAATTTCATTTCCCATCTAGGTTTGTGTTCGATAAATCAAGCGAGTGCGAGGACTATAATTGAGTTGTTAGTTTTCTAACTAACTGGCTGTCGTACAGTCACAAAAAGTATTTAATTAAATTGCAGATCCGCAGTTTTGGATGACTAATGAAAGTGTTGCATTATGCTACAGTATTCGTTCGTATAGTGATATTGTCTGTCTTGGTTCACGTTTTTTTTTTTTGAACAAATGGAAATTTAAATCCACCCTCTCACCGTTTTTGCACATGACTTATTGGTAAAAATGTGAATTAGTTTTGGTCCGCAATTGGTATAAAGAGAAACAGAGGGTTGTGAATTTCCTGTGTCGTAAAGATTTGGCAAGGCATTAGTGCCCGAAAAATTGTGTTTTCTTTCTTTGGTGTTTGTCTGGTTGAATTGTACAGTGATATGTATTGTTGTAAATAGGATACTAATGTTGGATGTGTCAGGAAAAGTACAGAATCTGTTTTCTCAATACAGAGGATGATGAAGATATGAAACAACTTTATACTCAACATGTGTCTTAATACATACTGACGTGATATGAACAGCATTTACTTAGCCACATGTGATCTGTATTCTAGGAAATTAATGCTTTTGTTTTTTGTCGTTGTTTTGATTATTGAATATCCGTTCCAGAATTATTGTTAGTTTTCATTCCCAAGCACGATTAAATAACAACTATTTTTAGTTGTTTCGGCAATCTTGAACAATGCTACACTATAACTTGATTGCATAATTCAATCCTTTGAAAAAATTCTTAAGTAATCGTTCGGGTGTGACTGACTGTGAAATTTGAATATTTCATGGGAAACACATATTGATAAGCCAAACCATGATAAATTCTGTCAGCACTTTCCAAGCATTTCACAGATCACAGACTTTGTGAGAATGCTACAATAATTGCTATGAGGTATTTTTTATTATTGACCATGAAATGACAATGACTCCACGGAGTAACTACTTTTTGTTCAAGTGATGAGCCAGTTTGGAAATCTTTGAATATGAAATGTTTTTTTTAAGTCATACGTGAACTTTTTTAAGCACATACCATGGCACATACTTATGGCTTCTTCAGAGTGTATTTTTATATTTTTCATTTCCGATTCATAATGAATAACAGTTGTGGACAGACAGACCTAACTTCTGTATGCGAATGAATTCATTCGTATCGATATTATCTACTAATGCCATGGGAGACTTCAGAAAATACTTATTGAACTCATACAGAATGGCACATGGTTGTTCAAGTTTGATGTCACCCTCAGTAACGACTATGTTTTTGTTCGTAATAGTTTCATTTGTCAGTCCAGTGAAACTTTCCATAAAGTCCTTTTTTTTTGTGTGTGTTGGCATCGACTGCTATGGTCATTAGCCACGTGTTCTGGGTAGGCCTTATTACTAACTCCATACGCCACCTTAGGAGCACTGTTAATTATTAACGCAACAGTGAATAGTGGAGGATAATCTTCAGCCAGCAACAAGATTCAATCACTCAGATTTTGACATCTGAAACTGAAAAAACCTTGCTCTGCCTGGGGATCGAGCCCGCGACTTTTCGATCACGAGCCGCGGCATTAACCACTGCGCCAAATCCCCGCCCACATAAAGTTTTTGTGTGGTTATCTAATTTGTTTATTTTATCTTGATAAATTGGCATTTTATTTCTTCAATAGCACATATACCTGGCTGCTCACCAAAGATTTTGGAAATAATGGTAACCCCAAGGAATCATTATACTCATGTTCCTGGATGAGGATGTCTACAGAATGCCGTTTAACGCCCACTATCAGTGGTGAATTTTAGCGAATAGGGGCTATATAGTTGCTCAATTCCAATCCTTCCAAAGAAAAATCAACAATGAGATTCATTATTCTTTCTGAGTCTGCCTTTTCACTGTTACTTAGGTTAATATCAATCTGTCTCGGGAATGGGCTCCTCCGTCATTCTGTTGATATCGTCATGCAGACCCTCCAGCGGGTATCGTAGATCCTAAGCACCTTGCTGGGAGAAATCGATAAAGCGAGGAGCAAATCTTTGAATTATTTATTGAATTGATATGCTTTCTCTTAGCTTCCTTAATAAGAATCAGAGAGCTAAAAATCATTGAACTGTTAGAATCGCCAACCGGCATCATTTTTTAGGAAATGCATTTTTAAATTTGATGAATATATTTTTGTATACCATTGAACTCAATCTGGTACGTGTAGGCCAAGTTTGTGAAAATACTTCAACCCTACAGGAATTCCTAACAGGCTTATTCGGAAGACTGTTCGAAACTATGTAAATAAGAATAAAAATGTAAATTAATTCAAACTAGTTGTCTTCCGCTAAAGATAGAATAAATATTTATTTTCCATATTATGTCATTGTCGGGAATGCTTCAAATAAATTTCAGTTTGTTTACTCGGCAGTCGTGAAATAACTTTCTCACACCATTCTTTGGTTGATTGGTCTCTGTGTGGTATAACGTGTATTAATTGACTGAAAAAAGCTAATTATAAAGTAAATATCATATATTCGTAGGTGAAGTTGTTTAGGCTACATTTTTTATGGTTATAAATATGTTGTTACCCAGAAATTGAAGCCTCTTCAAAATATATACAGGTATAAAAATGGAATGTTGAATGAGATGTTGAGGAAAATTTCACTATTAATAGAGTAAAAATAAAAAAACTTCCAGATTCGTCCAAAATAATATATTTTTTTCTAACAATTTTTTTTTACGATATACAGTTTTCACTCAATTGAATAAGGTACTGATAAGTATCGGGTACATATTTGAATACAAAGAAGAACACGCACGGGACAAAATTGAATGCCTTTCAATTTTGCAGAAAAAAAAATTCTGTGAGAACAACCGCACTGCACTATCATTTTAGTACAATAAAAACCATAAAAAAAATCAAGTTCTCTTCCTCGTCGTTCTAAAAGTGTTTTGTTGATTTTTATTTATTTGATAATTTGTACTCGAATTATTTATTCTCTGATAATATTTGTTGCCTAGTGTTTCGTACACCCTAGCAAACTTACCTGAAATATTCTTGTTCCGTACACCATTGGTGCAGCCAAGGAGGGGGTCTTTGGGGCTAAAGCTCAACCCCCCCCCAAACCACCAAACGACTACTAAAATGGCGTAGAATACGGGAAAAACATTGAAAAAATTCTAGAACTTTCGAAAGTATTTTTTTTGGCGGTTTTATGTGCTAGGATGCCTGATCCTAGCGCACCTTTTACATTTTTCGCATTTTGCGACCACAACGTTACACATTCGTTAAATACATATGTATATAGAAAGAAAGCTAAGATAATTTCCTACAAGAAGATGTTATCGTTTGCAGACCTAACAGTTCGCTTGTAGGTGTTACAGGTGGTTTTGTGTGCTAGGATGCCGGATTCTATCGCTCTCTTACATTTTTCGCATTTTGTGACCATAACGAGACACATTCGTTAAATACATGTGTATATAGAACGAAAGCTAAGAAAATTTCCTACAAGAAGATGTTATCGTTTGCTGGCCTAACAGTTCGCTTGATGGTGTTATGGGGGGTTTTGTGTGCTAGGATGCCGGATTCTAGCGCTCTTTTACATTATTTTTCGCATTTTGTGACCATAACCATAGAAATATCCTATACGACCTTGTCTTTATCAATTTTTGTAGAGTACCTAATTACTGCCTCAGTTGAGGAAATGAGAAAAAAATAAGTCAAAAATACTGACGCATTCACGAAAATCACTGAAAAAAGTTGAATAATAGATTCAGGCTATAGGTATTATGATCTAGAAAATAATACTAGAATGTAGAAAAATCTCATGAATTTTTATAATTTCAAAGAGTTTATATCCTTATTCGAATACTTTTATCTTAATTATGAAAACAGAATTTTGACTGCCTAAAACATTTCTTGGAAGCTTTTCAGTGATGTATCATACGGGAATTCCAAGTAAGATTTTATTTAC
Organism: Chrysolina haemoptera; assembly: GCA_958298965.1. Lineage (NCBI taxonomy): Eukaryota > Metazoa > Arthropoda > Insecta > Coleoptera > Chrysomelidae > Chrysolina > Chrysolina haemoptera. The sequence goes on from OY282594.1 coordinate 6,568,187, forward strand.
TAAAATGATTTCTAGCATTTTCAATATATTTGTAGTCCATTATAGCAATGGCATGCTTTCAAATTGACGCGCAGTATATGTCTGCGAATTCATGAAGTGATTCTGACGCAAAAAAGTTTTTCGTTGGAAAAACGATCAACTAGTGCGATCATTTCAACAAATTAACAATTAAAATGTCAACAGACTAAATGTAGACATCAACCTTGTCTGGGGGATATTAATCTTGGGCAAGGACGCTCATTAGTCCTAAATCTTGGCGAATATTTTACGTTGGCAGTATTTGCCTTGATAAATATCGACATATATTTCACACCGCCTTCTAACCACTATGTTTTGGTAGTTGCCGTCTGTGTTTGCAATGCCATCCTTTGTTAGTTCGAATATGTTGGGCGTTGGGGCAGGCAGGAACATCTTAAAGTGGTTGTAGATCTGATGTTAATTAAGAGAAGAAAATAAATACTTCGAAAGTGATAAAATGTCACTAAGAGATCTGTTTGGTTCCAATACATTTTTTTCAGTTGGTCCAGCAAATTGGCTCATTTTTTTTCAGTTGAAATTATTTCACGATTCTCGAGTTGTTGATTCAGCAATGGTAACTTTAAAAAAACTGCGTTTTTGAAAGTTTGATTTGCACACGCTGAAGACGTGCTTTAAATAGGTGAAAGGGACACCAATTGAAAGAAATTTCAAAACAAACTCTATAAGTATGAATTATATCCCAGCCGCAATACAAATGGTTACCTCATTAAATGGCGTACCACATATAAGTACATTTTGATGTAACTTAAGTCTGACTGTTCTACCGCAAGATTTCAATCCTATTATCAAAAATGAATTTCGCCGAAGAGCGAGAGAAAGCATAATCCGCCGACAAAACGTCGTAATTAATATATTGGAGCGCCTCAAAGCCGCCTACTTAATAACACAACGATAGAAAGTCCCGGTATACAAAGGCCGCAAATCCTACAACACAACTCCATTTTAAGCCCTTATTTACATAAAAAGATGTTATCGATCAATATCCTCTTACGGAATTCAGATCTCTGCTCATCACTGAATGGGAAGATGCCTTTGCCACTGCCTCTATTTTAATGAGGAGGGACCCACCTCGCGTTTCTAATATAATCGTTCGAAAAGCGAGGTTCAACAGATGGAAGGGAAATGTCAACGATACTTGAGTTTCCAATTATTCAGCCATTATCAGGGGCGCAGATATCACCTTGAATAACGTTATGAAAGAGAATGATTTAATGCTCTCTTTTGTATAATTACCGTTTTATTTCAATTGTTTGTGCAGGTGTTGTTCATTGGCTTGTCAGAGTGGCGGAGAGAAAACGATACAGGCCTTATTTCTGGTGTATAGGATCCTACCTCTCCACCCCCTGTATTCATACAGGGGTAGGAATGAACAAAAATCTTAACTATTGTCTTTGAGTAGCATTTTATGACTGTTATATCTGATATAATTCAATCCTCGTTACGGCTGATAAGGCATGAGTTCTCAGAAAAAAACCAGTCAAGCTGCAATAAAAGCAGTCAACTCAATGCAAGTTATCTCAAAACTTGTTTGGGACTGCGTAGAAGCCCTAACAGAGCTGGGCAGTCAGAACGGACTGACCCTAGCCTGGGTACCAGCACACAGGTTATAGAGGCAATGAAGAGGCCGATACACTAGCCCGAGAAAGAGCAAGTAAGGCCCTGAATGGCCCAGAACTGCTTTGCGGTATAGCAAAAGCTGTACTAAAAACAAATAACAATTCATAGATGAGACAGGCCACAGAGTGTATCAAACAACCGCAGCCAACATTCATAGAACATCTAATAAGCCAGAGGAGGAACACTACTAGAATACTAGTAGGACTTCTCACAGAGCATTGTAGGCTCAACAAACATATGAGTACAAGCGGTCCGGCGGAAGAAATGCTAAGCAGGTTCTGTCAGGAAGAAGAGAAAACATCAGTACACATACTATGCCACTGCGAAGGCTTGTCAAGGCTAAGGTTTCTAACGCTGGGAGAAGAAAAACCAAGAGCTCCCAGATTCATGAGAGTATTGAAAACTAGCCTTTGGAGTCTCGTAACGAAGATAGAGCTAGATAAATAACTCTAAATGATCTCAAGGGCACACAATAGATCTGAAAAGGTCGCGGTGTAGAGGCTCCTATCACGAAAGCCCCTAATCTAATCTAATAGCCACTGGATTTTATAGCAAATGAATTTTAATCTTTCTATTTCATCATAAACGGGTAAGTCAGAGGCCTACCAACCCTACAGCGACGTACTCGAAAAGAAAAATCTATCCGAAGAAAAAAAAAAGTATAAAAAATATAAACACAAAGTGAAGTAAAATATTATCAAATTAACTGGATAAATAGATATGATAAATGGGGCAAATCCTAGACCGCTATTGAACAGTGCCTGCTATTCCAACTCGTTTTATTTCAGTAAATTATTAATGATACAACCTACAATTGAATCACAAATAAGGTGTTCGTTTCATTTTTGTTGGATTATTTACGGTACAAAAGTCTTCAGATTGACGATATTATTCTGCAGGTTTTTCTGGGTTTCCCTGCAGCTTTAAATGCCAATACGTCACTGTACCAATAAGCTGCCCCGTAGAGGTAACCAGTTATTTTTGTTCATCTATATTATTTTTAGTTTCGTTGTTCCTAAATTTATATTTCATTTCCATCGAACAGTTTTCCACCCAACAGAAATACAAAAATGTAATCCATATTTCATGATTTCGTACGCTCATAACAAATTTATGCAGGCGGAAGCCTCTACGCCTGATATGCATTTGGGACAATTAGTCATGTGAGAAAATTATCATATACATATCGCACCGCTTGGAGTGGAATGTATTTCTATTTATATTCTGAATATGAACCAATTCCACGAATAGCATCCCAAATTACAAAACACAGAATATCAGATACGTGTATCGTGTGGTATATACCATTTTTCCTGGAAAAAGCTTAGTACATAACTTCCGTAATTTTTGACGTAGAATTTTAAAATTTTCATAACGGATACATGCAACAAAAACTCCACAAAATGACCTCGAAGGGGTCATTTGAACAGCTATACAATCACCGACATTTTCGAGTATTGGTAAAAGAAGTTGAAAATATGTTCGAATTAATAATAACAACAACCGTTATTTTTACAAATACACACTCTCAAAAATGTATGCAAGTCAATAAGGGACACCCTGCATAATCATTTTTAATATGATTGAAGGACCATCTCTCCTGATATAAATAAAAACCAGGTAAATAATCACAAACCACAGACACTACCTTTTTCAGTAAATAACTATTATCAAGAATGCGAGCTCTATTGGGTTCGATTTAAGTGATATCATTCAAACTAAACAAGTGAAATCGCCTGTGTGAAATTCTTCGAAACCTAATCGGATCGTATCAAATTCCAAGAATCATCGAAGAATCATCACACATCCAACCGTTCGAATTCACAAATTTTCTCATACCTATGGTCCGAATATCATTCAAAGCTCATTGAATGTGATTTTAATAATAGGTGATGTGTTGCCTTCCGTATAAACTGGAAGATCTGGAAACACTTCATTAAACTAGTCGAAACAAGAAACACCTCCATCAAACAATTCTAAAAATCTACCTGTAAATCCAAGAAGTCTCTGGAACGACAAAAGGTTAAACAGAGAGGAAAGAACATAATATCATGAGCGCACGACACAGAATGAGGTAATATTTAATTTTTATTCAAAGGGCACAGAACGACAAAGCTTTGGAACTAGCTGCCTCGGGAGATGTTCCCTGAGGCATACAGCCTTCAGAAATTCAAGAAGAACATCAATTCCAACCTACTTACCTTCGGCTCTCACGAAAATACAGGATTTTCCTTTTCGAGGGAAACAGAACTTAAAAAAATTTAATCAATATTTATCAACTGTACTTCAGCGTACAGACAGGAAAACAATCCACAACTAATTTCGTTAGGCGACTTTTTGTTTGCATTTTGTATGTGAAGATGACGCTCATATTTGCACAAGTTTGAATATGAGAGTTCATATCAAATCTAGTGTGAATATAAAAATCTATGGTTCATATTCATTAGGATATTCATTCAAAATTACCTTCCCTACGGCAGCTTCAAACATAATTGGGAACACTTTCGGTACCTATTACTCCTTTTTTTTGCTTCAGATTTTGAAGAAATAAATAACCAAAAAATAGTAAATTTGATCGATAGTCTGACGTATAATTTAGTCAGGACAACTTGTCCACTGAAGTTTAGATCGTGGCAGTGTTTTCGCTACCAACTACCCTACAGCATAATCACAACCATAATTCGAAACTCGTGTTATGCAACTCAATATAATTGTAGCTATTTCCCTATGCCCGTATTCAGCTTACTTAATCCATTATATTATATGAATGAAGATTCCAACGAAATTAAAAAAAGAATTGTATTTAACACATTACGGAATGGTGAGCTTTTTGCATACGACGTGTTGGACCACTCGCTATGCTCGTTTTCCAACATCCACGTCTGGTGCAAAAAACGCTCATTTTGCAACATGTTTAATAAATATTTTTTTATCGAAATAAGTCAATCAACAGGTCACAACTAAGAAATAATGGATGAATAATGGATTGATGTACTTGTTAATCAAATTGAAATTGAAATCTTGGAGATATGAACCGAAACTAAAATGGTAGCTCATATTTGGCGACTTGTGTCCTTTTCTGTAAATGCAATATTGCAGCAAACGCCACTCTGTACCTATGTTGGCAACTATACATTTTCTGTGAAATTCTAATGCTTTGAGGAATTCAAGAAGAACTTCCAAGTCTTCAATAAAAATAGTGGCTATTCACATTATGAATCTGTCAAAAAATATTGTTTTCATGTGTCATTTTAGGCTTGAGCTGTATTTAAATTGAGGCATATTCTGTCGCCAACGCCTACCGACCACAACCACTACATGAGATATGTGTGTCAAGTTGCTGTATTTGGATATTTTCCAAATAGTGCTGGGATTGGACCCAAAATATAACGCTAATTACTTCTACTTCGAAACGCACGTACAGAAACATACGCATATAGTTTTTCTGCCAATTATTCCTCACATGGACGCATATTCACCTGACCCAATTTTGCCAATTCCATATCTGAAATGCACGCCCATGGTCACCTCACCAGTCTGGTGGAATGTCTAGACAGAGACCGTATAACCTTCGATCCAGCGGCCAGAAGAAGAAAGGTGCTCTTTTTGAGACGAGAATGTACAAAAAGTCGTTCGTGGGAAAAAAGGTTCGCATGTAACAACGCGGTACTAGAGAAAGAGATGGAATATATTGAATGAAGGCGTGTGTGGGAGAGAGATATCGGTTCCGAGGGTGGATGGCCGCGGCAGCATTCTTTACCCACCCTGTGAATTAATTTGGTTTCTTCTGATGTTGCCAAGTGGTCACATTCATCCTATATATCCGGAATTTCATTTTGAGGAAAATCAAATCGTATGTGACGAGGGTCACCTACCTAGTGAAGTAAACATCTACATGTTTTTTGTCGTACAGAAAAATCAGTGGAATTGAAAAAAAGAGACAACATCTCCAACAACAAAATCCTGCACAAAACAAAAATCTATGAGTTACACGATTTACATTGAATATTACCTATATATCTCATTTGTTTGTTTTGTAATTTTCTTATTTACATCAGTGCATTAGTATGTTTGCTTATTGATAATTCCTTAAACATTTTCAGAGTCTTCCAGAGACATTCAGGGAGTAGACTAATCCGTGCCAGTGAACATATCTCCGATATGTACATTAATTTTCTTCAGCCACTATCTTGTTGCTAGTGTTCTGATCTTTATTATTGTTGTACCATACTTAGCACACTTTTTTCTAGTGTGAATATGAAATGGACTATGGAGCTGTGATAGTAGAGCGTTTTCCCTGCAATCAAAAGGACGTGAGCTCAAATCCCATACCAAGCTCTCTCATGAGCTTATCAGGTGTTTCTCTTTTGAAAGTGGATGATTCATTTAGAGAGAGAAAGAGATAAAAAATACGTCACTTTAATTTTTCCACTATTGGAAGCACATCTTTCCTTTTGGTGTTTTTCATGAAAAACAGTTCCGGATGAGCCATCTAAGACATATGAGTGAATATTATTCCACTGTACAAATTTTCTTGCATAACTGTATATAATTATGATGTGTTAACATTTTAGCGCACAATATCTCCGGAAAATGTTCGATTTCATATTTACAGTGAAACCTTTTGTTTTTGATACATTTTCTGTATACAGTATCAGAATTCACACTTAGTCATCCAACCACTGTATCCTTGTAACTATAAGATTTTTCGATTTTCAGTTATTTCAAACACGGCCCACTACCACAAGACGAAGAGCTGCCGTTCGCTGTTTGTCTGAATAAAAATGAATGCCACACTCTTTCAGCGTAATTTTCACCCAATCATCATCTTTAAATTTATACTGACGGGTTTTCCATACCTTCCCTTTCAAACTCAGTTAATTGAAAATATATGATGTAAAAGCCAAAACCGCTCATTTCTATTTATTTTTTAATTACTGTAGTTTCTCTAAATAAATTTACGTATTTGTTGTTTGTTCTCATTCCCGTGGCCTCTTCTGAAGGGTATTTTTATGAATTTGAAAGGTAAAGGCTGCTGAATTGTCAAATTATCGTCCCGATTGTGTAATAATCGTCAAATTATATTCACACGAAATTCCTCCAGTTATTATTTCGGTTTTCCAAGCTTCACATAATTCCTACGGTTCCTCATCTATTGGGCCTCATATTGAACAGGTGATGCACAACTTGGCAACAACTTTAGATAAAAATCCTCACCTCCAAGCATAACAAGGAAGTATGTACTTCAAGTATAATTGGATCATCTCCAGAATCTAGTTTAAAATCGAACATTCAACGACCCAAGTTGGCAACCCTCAGAGCGATATTAGTAGTGCATATGTTCGTAAGATATGACATAGCAGTATTCAACTCGATGTTATCGCAACCCTTTACGGTTTCCGTCCTCGGGCAATAATTATTGTTCCATCATCTACCCTAAAATTCTGTATTTGATTGTCTCGCAGTGGTGTGATAGGAGCGAATAAAAGTTATACTTAGATTTAACGTTATGGATAAAGTTGACTCAGTCGTGCCTTTGTGCCGATTAGTTTCCACAGCGTTACCATGTACAATGGGAAATATGGACTCGAAGATAACGACTAAAAATATTTGAAAATTATTTTTATATTTTGTGCTCCATTTCATGTGTTCAACAATTAATGAAATAAAATATGAAAAAAATGTTAATGAAATAAAACCTTATCAAGATAAAAATTATCTAAATAACGAAGGATTGATTGGCCCTAACATGGTGTCCATAATTAAGGATCGATAGTAGCCATTGAGAAGGGAGCTTTTTTGTATTGGAAGACAAGCCTTGTCTATGTGGATTGTGGATAGAGGACCCTTAGAATGGCATGTCATTATTTTAAATCTGTTTTATAAGTGTAAAGAATGTCAAATTTGGTCTCCTGTGTTGAGTTTCATATATATTACTTTTGGTTTTTGCTACCGAAGAACAAAACATGACATTTGCCAGGGTTCAGCTGCAATAGTAACAAAAGTAAAGTAAAGAAGAGTATTTTGACTTTGACGAAATTATGTGTTTCATTCAACTGATACTCTCCGACGAAACATTTTTCGAACTAAGTTCGATGTATTCGATTTTATAATAATAATTTTTTCGTCTATCAAAAAAAAACTGATGTTTGTAATCACGAATTGAAACAATCAATAATATTTAGCACAATCCAAAACACACTCGAAAGTTTCATTACTATATAAACAATCGACGTGATAATCAGTCATCGTGATATATCAGTCAGCATCGGTATACTTATTTATGTTGTTTCTTTCAATCGATAACTATCAGTGCTAAGTAATCTCTGGATCTACTGAAACGAGATCATTTCATAACCTTTCCAGAGATATGTCAAAACACTCTTTCCACATCGGGAAACAGTGGCCACTCACCAAGATACATCTGGGAATATGAGTCGTTGCAGAGGCATATTTCGAATTAAATCTAGAAAGCGGAGATGAAGTCGCCAGAGGATTGCAACCGTTCGTTTGCTTTAAACCAAACAATATTCTCCGAACCATGTTTTTGAACGGCAGGAAGTTTCAGTGACTGACTAAACAATTCCAAAGATTCACTGTTGTAGGTATATTACAGACGTGCTCTATTCTACACCGACAGAAACTTTCTGTGTCATATTTTTTAGGAAAAGGAACGAAATTCATGCCGACTGTTGTTGATAACAATCATCTTAAACACTCACTCGTTGAGTGTCCCCAAAGGTATAACTTCTGTGGGTAGAGAACGGTCATTATTTGCCGTAGCGTGTTCCTTGAACATATGCGAGATTTCTATGCTGTTTTGCCTATAAAGCAATCAAACATTTGTGTTTTACTGACCGAGAATATAGGTAAAAAGGACGACAGACACAATGATAATGGAATACGTCAAAATATGCAAGACATACAAGACTGTAAGTACTAACAGACGCATTATACGATTATTAGGTAAATAGGAAATGTAGACAAAACGACAGAGATCTCAGTAACCTGAAACAAATGACAACTCAACTCTGTATTACAAACTCTCCCACTAATCAATTACAAAATAAAGAGGAGAAAAGAAACCTGGAGTAGACTTTGGAGCAAAAAAAAATTTGTAGTTCTTTCTCTTTCTCCACGATCAAATATTTTAAACCGAGGGGGAAACCAATGAGAAAATTGTGTACACTAACTCCCAAAAACCCTAAGTACTTTTTTATTCTTTGCCTTTCAACGCTTATAATTGTACAGTAATGTACCTTTTTGTCTGTAAGCTGCAAGACAGTAGTTCACGTACGTTCTCATCACTTGCGTTTCCACCGAAATGTCATGTTTTCTGTGGATCTTTTATTAATTTTGTTAATACTGGAGGAATTTATCATGCGGGGTCAAAAACCCTGGGTGGGCACCCATGCAACTGAATCGGCCTTTAGAGGGGAAACTGGGAGCCACTTTCAGGGCCTCTAGCGTGAGTAATTTCCTGTCGTCCCGGTGGTACAATCCGACAGTGGAGGAGACTACTGAATACTGAAATATTTTGACTTTCAAATTTTGTTTGCTCCTATAGTAGGCTAAGAATTTTTCAATACATCCTCGTATAATCGTGTATTTTTTGATCTGCGTACTTTCTGAGTACCTACTGAACGGAATTTCAGTATTCACAGACCACTTTATTGTATTATGAACACCTATGGTAGAAGCAATGATAAACAGTTAGGTACCAAGCTGTAAAGACGACTCTAACTACAGAAATCTGTTTTAACGGCACAACAGATAGAGGCACAAATTTACGTCGCTCGACTTGTACGCGAGACGATTTGCGGTTTCTGTATAGCAGGAGTCCAATAAATCACAGCGATTCTTTCCTGCTGCTTGCCGCCACGGTTCGCCTCGTACTTGGCAAACTTCACCAGTCGATAGCATCGTAGTTGGCCCGTTGCATGCAAGGAAAATATGACCGTATTGGCCGTGACTTTGATAACGATGAGGTAATTTCGCTCTTATCGGCAGAGACGTTTCGAATTCATGCGCTTTCTTATTGTGAATGCCAGTAGTATCGACGATGAGGAATTTGAGTTGGCCAAACACAATCGTTGTGGTGAAATGAATATTGGGATTATTGGGAATATTATCGCATCGGTTTCTGTTTCATTGATTGTCATTGCACTCATTTGATGCCAAAATTTATGAAATAGTTTGAATACCTAATAGATTCCAGAACTCTATCTCAATTTATAAAAAAAAATAGATAGCAAAAAAAGCTTCTCGTGCAATATTACATGGAGCATATATTTCGTTACATACATCTGTTTTGATATCGTTGTTGGTTACGTCATGAATGCTTTCTATACTTCGCAGAAACAATATAAGAAGAATGCTCCGATGTGTTGAAAGCTATTGCACAGAAAGGAAATAATCAATACAATATTTGCACTAACAGGAATCGAATGTTATTTATTCCGATCCGATATACAGTCGTTATTTACAGCGATAGTCGTGATTTGCGCAACTGCCTAGGTCGAATCGCTACCTGTTATCGTCTGACCCATTTATCGGATCAATAAAGATGATAAATGCAACATAGGACTATAAAAGTTGCATTGACGACTGTAAACGTTTGCTCGCTTCCGTTCATTCCCCTCTCTCTCTCTCTCTCTCTACAATAGTCCCTTTGTGCGCTATGTATGTTATTTCTTTGATTTGCATTACAGATAAACTGATAAAGTTGTTTACTCAAGAATATTATTGCGCTGCATAGTCAATGAAAAATCGATGGGATCCTGAAACTTCACGTGTCGTGAACTCAAGTAGATTGCCGTGCTATTTCAAAAAACAGTAAACATTGTGAGAACCAAAGGAACCAAAATATTTTTGAATGTATTGCCATGGACTTGTGTATTAGTGACATTTTACCTTAGATGCTTAAACCAAATATGATGTTAATGAAACATAAACAACAAAAAATAATAATCAGGGCTCCGCGATGGTTCAACTATCACTGTAGATAGATACACTGTTAGCACAGTGGACAGTGATTGGAGCAACTGCCAACATCTCGCAAACCCAAACAACCATTATTCAAGCAACGACATTTCACAATTTGCTAATCAAGACATATTTTGAATATGTAGAATGAAAATCGATAGTCAGTGTTCCATCATTGTGCTGTTCAATGCTGAGATCCTTTTTTTCAGCTTGTTGTTGATTGAAGGTGAAAAAAAACAAACAATATCGATCCTCATTACGAGTTTTTCCAAAACATGTAGTAAAAGCTACCGTGGATGAAATCAATATCGATTAAACACCTCCCATCCATAAACGTCAACCGTTTATAATTGCCCACACACCGAGAGACCATCGCTGGACAAGTCGGAGCGGTTTTCGTTAAATTGAGGCCGTTGACTCTTGCCAGATATCTGCTCGGACGATCGTCCAATATAATAAAGTATTCAGCACAAGGAATCGATTTAATTTTATTTCGTTTCAGTTCATTCTTGCAGCTGCCGTTTTTAGCAAAAGACAAAAACCAGATCGAATTATTGTTTTTCGAGCAACTTTGAATTCAATGCTATATTTGTTTATATTTGTCCGCGATTCATCCTCAGTTTATTGAATTGAATGCCTTTTCGGCGAAAATCGTTTTATTATTAAAATATGCTTGAATGTCTGAATATCTACGTTCTTTCCGGAAAAGTGTGAAAACTGGGCATTCGCAAAGCAAATGTTCTGCAGTTTCCGCGAAGTTCTCGCAGTAGCGGCAACTATCACTCTCTGATTTACCCATCTTTATGAGGTGGTACCCCAGAGGGCAGTGTCCAGTGAGGAGTCCCGTTACTATCTTCAAGTCTTTCTTGTCTAACTCGAGAAGCTGTTTAGCTTTCTTTGGCGATAGGCACACTAGTCTTTTCGCTTGTCTTTGTCCTGGCACTTTATTCCAGTGAGATTTCATTTAATCGGTTTCCCAGCGTCGGATAGTCCACAGAAGGGTTCTGGGCCGGGAAATTGTGTGTTTGCCCCTTCTTTGGCAAGGCAATCTGCTTCTTCGTTACCTTTAATTCCTCTGTGCTTAGACTCACAGATGTATGACCTCAGAGCTTTTAGTGCTGCTTGGCTATCTGATAGTATATAGATTTCTGCCTGAGAGCCTGAAATTTGGTCCTGTAACGCCCACTCCAACCGTTTCATCCATCTTAGATCCATCTGTGTACCACACTGATGCATCCCTTCCCAGTTGAGGTCCGTTCACTGTGCATATTTGGTGGCTGTCTATGGCCACTTCAAACTGCATTTCGAAGTCGTACCTAACTGGCATGATTGTCAAGAATTATTTTCCGTCTTTCTTACTGGGAATTTCGTTTCGATCAGTACTCGTATTTAATATTCGACGAAAGTATAAAGGAGTATTCGGGATGGGAATTCCGATATTGCTGATGGGTTGGCGGGTGTTGTGGAAAAGAACATGCGACTTGTGATCTGCTTCTGTCTTAATCAAACCAAATGTTTCTTCAATAAAAATGTTGAATGTTATTTTGAGTACACACCTCAATACTGGTTGAGTCATCCTCACTTTCAGATGTCAGCCAATAAAATTCATGTTCATTAATGAATGTTAAATTGTTTATGAAATTAAATTCGCATCCTCTCCTGTGTTAAATTATGAAGCAAAGTCAATCTAAATGTGACGAATGTTTGAACACCACAATACACATTTATTGAAAATAAACCTGTTTGATGACATAATGGGGGTCCAAGAATTTTGACGATAAGTGGATTATTCTGTTAACGTAAATTTGATTGAGAAGCAGAATTTGTTTCGGACTGTTATTTCGTTTTTAGTATAGCCCCAGTATGTATATTTTGATTGCTGAGATTACACCTATATAAAAATTGGAAATAAAGAAGTTGCAAAATCCACTTCGAAAAATGGTCCCATTATATTCCTGGTATATTTACCAAAAATTCAAATTCATCACCCATCACCCCCTTCGGGCAAATTGATATTTATACAGGGTGTAATCTAGCACTGTGCACTCCCGTGAAGGACGGGTGTATAATACCATTTTATAATGAATAACAGGTGTGAAAAATTCGAAAAAAAAGTTGTGGAAAGTTTAAATTTTGTTGGAAAATTCGGAAAATCTTGGAAACCTCCGTTCAAAATTTCACAGTTTCTTCCATCCGGCAGTTCCAGTATTATTGCGGCTCTGCTCCGGTCAGCTGACGTTCGGCGGACAGCGGTTCCCAAAATTTCCACAGACAAATGCAACTCTGAATCCATCGAAATGCAACAACTCGACGTGAACTTACAAAATTATGATTCTTCTTAGAAGTTGCGCGACTATCTCTTTTATGATATTATAAAGGCTCTGGATGATTGCCACTGAATTTGTAAATTCATCGGGGTTATGGAACCTCTTCAGTTAATGGTAGGCGGCCGTGAGAAAGCAGGATTTCGTTTAAAGGTCAAAGGCATGGAGTTCATTCCATAACTCGAACATTTCATCACAGTGGTCGCACTATAATCATATCAAGCTTTTCAGTCAATTCATTTTATGTGGAGATAAGAAGTCATGAGATGTGTGCAACATCTAAAATTATATATTATTGCTGTAATCAAAATGTATTTTATATGGCGTTTCCAGTATATAAATAAATTAATTTAGTTTATTCCGTTTTGACAGTTACTGATATCACCGAGAAAACGCGTGCGGTCTACAAAATAAAGAACCATGAAGTGTAACAAACGTCACGAAACTGTGGTGAACTCATACTCTTTATTGCCTCATATAACTAATCACTGAGAGAGTTCACCTTTGGATGCCCATATAACTGGTTAACGAGTCTAAAGCATACCATTCACATGAAGGCTCGCGAAAATGATTTTCAAAATAGTTTGAGACAACAAGCTCACTTACAATATGTTAATGGAAAACATATTTTTGGATATCTTTCTTCTGGTTGGAGTCAGCGTTCTCAGGTAGTGTTTTTTATTTCTTCTTCGCAGGCCGTGCTATCTCTAGTATCATCATCACTTTATATTTACCAGGCAATGGTTGAGTTATGATTGAAACTTGTTTAAGTTCATATGATAGGTGTTTTTGTGTCTTTGTTTCTTTCATTTCACATTTCACATAGAAGTAGTTGAGGATCAGAAATGAATCGAATATAATTGAAGTTTTTTTTTTGGATTCAACATAACTTTTTTCATTCCACGTCCTCATCCTCGTGAATGGTTTGCTTCACTCCAATCCCGAAGCCGAATACTTACTCCTAAAATCACAAAATAAGAATTGGTTTTTATAATTACTGTTTGTACGGTTGAGCTATTACGGTATATGCAGATTAGTAGATCAACTTATCGATTGCAAAATAGTAGAATGACCGCGGACAAGGTAGAATTCTCGCCGATTCTGACGAAATTAGTTTTTTACGTAACGAATTTTTAGGTTTGGATATACATTATTATTGGTTTTCGATTTTTCTCTTGAAACGATCAATGGAGTAGGTTGAGGGATTATCGTCAGTTGCAGAAAGAGAATTGATTATCATTACAAAATTAATTCCGAACATTCCATATCCAACCTTGTAAGATCATGAGTGAGAATACGCTTTCGATGTTAAAATTATTATCAATATTTGTCCAGACTTTTCCGATCGGCATAGTTATGACGTCATACAAATTAGACCCCCTCAGATGGTTTTTTCAGAACCGCTTAATGAAAATACATAAAATTTAGTAGTAACATTTTCCGACAACATTTTTGGAACATTCCTGTTGTCCGTCGAACAGTCCCAAAAGTTTGCGGAGGCCCTAAAAAAACCGTCCCGTCAACAAGAATTTTTGTAAATATCCTTCTGTCCAACTCGACATGAAGAATACATATCAAGTCTCGGGTCAAAAATATTTACTACATAAAACCGATTATTGTTGAATAATTATGGCAATGTTCTGATTTTATCTTTTCATTCAATTGTTTAACCAATGATCTGTGGCACGTTAAAACAGTATTATATGTATATCGCAGTCGTTTGCGAGAACTTTTTCATTTTGGTTGCCAGCGCACAGCTCTTTAATGGTCCCTGAAAGTTTTAGCGTACGATGAACGACTACGACCTGCTCTAACAAATTACCATGTTTACCTGGGTGGAATAAAATGCTGCTTAAAATAAAATTTGTTGTTGTGTTTGAAACGTAATGTAAGCACCTAGGCGTTTTACATGGTTGTTCCTGGTGCTGTAGTGTTTTTGATGAATAAATTCCTCAATTCATTATTTATAGTTTAAAAATATTAGTGGTTTATTCAACCAAATATACGACAATTTCCATGAGCAATTGTTCTAACCACCTCTTTTTAGTTTCGATTTTTCACTTCTCAATTCTTGGAACTATACCTCGTTTTTTTCTTATTTTATTATAAAATCAAAATATCTTCTGGAGTAGAAGATTAAATCTCTTACTTTCGGGTGAAGCACATATCAGTGTGTTTTGAATCTTCCATGTATGATGAACCACTGTTTCTTGATCTTCCATTTCAGAACAGTAAATAATCGATAATCGGTCCACGTCAAACTAAAATTCAAGTTTTATTTCGAAATTTTCCAATGAACCACTTCATGCAAGAGTATTCAGCACCTGAAAACAAGCACATAACATGAAATATTCAACTCTATTACCAAATACCCACCACCAACGATTATTTGTCTGATTGGCTAATTCTGGTCATATGACAGGTTGCAATTGAATGGAAAAAATGTTCAACTAAATCATACTGCCTTGATCATATTTCAGTTAAAAATATACTAAACTCCTAACTCAACTCAATAAAATGAAGAATCGTGCCGAAACTGGACGTTATTCAACTTACTGAATGGCATGACGATAACCACTCGGCAAAATAGCTCGAACTCAGCCATAATAAATGACTTCCTGCACAATAAACGAGCGGCGCTTCACTATCTGGCAATTATTCAAACCCATGGAAAAGATAACAGAATCAATTAATTATACCCTCCCGTTTTCGGTCAACAATCAAATAATACCGTTTTTCTGTTTCAGATCACGTATCCGAACTGGCCCGTCAGTCAGAGAACAAAACCCTGCTACTCTTCTGGCAGGTGTACCGAGGCATGGCAGTCCTATCCCGAAAGCCGATCGAAAACCTATACAGGGAGATCGTGAACTACGTGGTGATCGACTCCTCGGAAGCCAAGCCGACTGTCAGCCCCGAAGAAATCCTCACCAGCGTGACGTTGTTCTTCACCGAGCTGTTTCCGTTGGCTTACCATCACTCCGCCGACATATCAAACAAAGACTTCACTCTAAACTATAAGGAGTGTCTCAAAAAGTCAATCGACTACATATCACCTTTCGGTGACATTCCGAAACAAGTTGCTCAATCTTTGTCAAAGAGCTTAGAGGCTACGCGGCTCCTGCTACAAGCGTTTCGCATAGGAAGCGAGGTTCTGAACACCACGGACACGCTTCTCATCGACGAAAATAGTGCAGGTGAGTTATCACTAGTCCTCCTCTCGTGAAAATATTCACTGCAGATTTGGCTGAATGTTCGATGAAATAGTTCCTTGCATTCCCATCAGAAGATACTGCTAACCTTTTACAAGTTTGAAATATGAATAATAGAAAGATTTCAACGAAACTCCAATAGACACGAATAATTTCCAGTATCTGTATCGAAAACGATTTATTACCATACCATAATGATGAATTCGATGATGATGATGATTAAATCTGAATTGACTACATTTGAATTGAAAGAAGCGTATGCTTTTTGGGTCCCATGCCCATGCCTTCCAGCAGGTACCTTAAAAATGTATGACCATCTGGTTGGGCAAATGAACACCAATTCCTACCAACTTTCCTTTGGCTCTTACGATGTTCTATGAACACAGGATTTTCCTTTTCGTGGGAACCAGAACTAAAAAAATTATGAAATGTGATACAAATCTTTGAATTCGTCTGTTTCAACTACTTGATCTTATGAATCTTCTTACCATACATAGTTCCTCTATAACATCCGCAAAGGATTTGAATATAGCTCATTTCAGACAAAGAGGTACACGAGTTTATATATCTCGTGTATGCACAATTTTTTGAATATGCTAAGAACAACCGCATTGATAAAAAGGATATTTTGCATCAATGCATAATTGCATTGATTCAAGTCGATTGTATTCTTGAATAGGTCCAACCAAATATTAGTTTGATTTTTGACAGAATCCTCTTGACCACTTGAAAGGAAACTGTTTTGAGACATATAAACCATTTCTTCACTGAATAATGAGAGTTGTTTGGTGCAAGAATATTTCAACTTTGATAATGAACAATATTGTGAATACCTACTTTCTTTGTTCGATGGTGTGAGTTGGTTGAGGCAAGAATATTTCAACTTCAATAACGAACAATATTCTTCTTCATAATGCAATACATTTTTGATTCAAGATTATCTGCATTTGGAGGCTCAGTACAAATGTGCACTTGGTTATAAAAATATGCCATTGAAGCCATGTTCATATGGTACAGTTCAACAAACAGAGAACAACTGCGAACAATTGAGGTATAATGGTTATATATGAGAATAGTTTTGTAATATTTTAATTTCAGAAACTATATAATCAACGTAGGTACCTCTTTGGTGACGCATAGAAACGCGATCGAATATAGAAACGACAGCGTCATTCGCCATTATCACACACCTGTTGAAAACAATATCTTCAACCTACCTCCACAACTGGTCCATAAATTACCTAAATTCATATCGTGCAGAAATAATTGGACCTCCATATTGCACTTCTGTAGCAGCACATTTGCACATAACCACTGTGTCAAATACAAAACTTACAACTTAAATTATGATTCAAACACAACCCCCAAACCAAACGCGCGCAAAAGCAACAGGATAGAGGTCCCAGTCAGCAGTCGCAGTGCACGCTTTCGCGTGGGTTCGCATCGTTCCGGTAGCGGGGTTTCGCCAAGAAATCATGTTCTTGAGTCAAAAGGAGCATTTTTCACAAGTAGGAGTTCTCTAAGGTAAACAGTTGGAATGTATTAATGCAAACAAATTCATTTTAAGATAATTTATGTATAAAAAGCAAACAGTTCAATAAGTTTGAAATAATAATTATTCTTTTCAGAAGATGATTCTGTTCAAGACGATATATATATATTTGATTGAAGACTTCCTTTTTATCAGTGCGTGTATTGAATAAATCAATATTAAAAAAACGGTGCATACATGAGAGATATAAACTCGAGTCTGAAGGTAGCTTTGCGGATGTATTAGAGGAACTATGGTCAGAAGATTTGCACACCTATAGATCTATAAGAAAATAATGTTTTTCCCAAAATTATAACTCCCAAACTATTCCGGAACATCTTCGAGTAAGTTCTTTTACAGCAGAATTTGCGACGGCAAAAATTGATAAAATAGATATGTTGGTAACACATCTTATGTGCATAACCTGGGTGTCGATGTGATACATAGATACTAGTTGCTGAATGACATTCCTGACAATTATTTATAGAAATAATTAAAATGTAACGTCGCATTTTTGAACAATAAATTATGGAATAAATAAATGTTTGTGAGGAACAGCTCAATTTTTCTTTCAAAGGCATATAGATAGATAGATAGATAGCTATATAGCTTTATTGATATTTTGTGCTACACATAATGTACCCTTCTGTCATATGTTTTCATGCGTTCGAAACTGCTGGCTGAATGGCTGGATCAATTTTTCATCAAGATCAACCTAATTCTCCTTATTACCGTTAACAGACCGATTCGCTTTACAGGAAACTCCGAATGCCATAATGCCCTCGTCAAAATGACGTATTGCCCGAAGTGTATGGGTTTGCGGAAGAATACCAAACCTTGTTCGGGGTACTGTCTCAACGTTCTCAGAGGATGCATAACGAAGTATGTAGCAGAGTTAGATCTTCCGTGGAATGGTTACGTTGAAGGCATCGAAAGCCTTCTGAATGCTATGAAGAGGAGTAATAACGATGCAGGACTGAATGCGGATGCGGTCATCAGGAATTTGGATACGAAAATTTCGGCCGCCATCATGCACTACATGGCTAAGACGAAAGAAATCGACGATAGGGTGAGTACTGATGTTAACTTTCACTGGTACTATTCGCAGATATCCTTCGAAAATAGTTATTTGTTTTACTAGGCATAAAAGCAAAAGATGAAACCAGCCAAGGCATTAAATCTGCTTCTCAGCCCTTTGAAACATTTGATTTTTCCTTCAGATTTTTTCCAATTCCAATCGACTTTTTCATATTTATTAATTGTGTTTCATTATCAATATTCAAATAATTAAATAATTTTATCAAAGGTAACTGGGCTCTTCGTTACTATGCTTACCGCTGATGACGTTTGTTGAATTGTTTGTGTTTGAAAATTTGTCAAGACTGTTAGAAATGAATGTAATTCGAAGTGATGATGAGTTGATACCGGATAAATCAAGACTATATATGAACTCACATACAGCAGATTAATGGAATATAGACAGAAGAAAAATGTAGGATCTTTCTCTGAAAATGCAGATTGCCTATTTTTCCGATCTTTGAAAGAAAATAAAGCCTTCAACGTTATGGTCTACCTATTCGATGTTGAAAGCTACCCTGAACATAAAAACTGAAAATGATCTCTTATGGATTAAACTATTTTATTCAAAACTCCATCATTTGGAGGAATTGCCTTCCATTTCGTGTCAATATTAATCTTAACTGCAACTTTTTCAATTTTCAATTGACGAATTTATAATAATTTGTAAATCGTCAAAAAAACGAAAAGAATGACGATACTCAAACCTTTCTTTGAGGAATTTCAGTTTTCTGTTTTCGATATTATCCAGTCATAACTAACATAGTCCTTTGGGGTATGATGAAGTCGAAAATGATCTAGGATATTGAGAAACATGTATCAAACTTAGCTTAGTGTCCAACATTTTACTGAGTTTTATAAATACCAACAAAATTAATTGATTTTTCAATAGTTTTAGTGAACGCAAAGGTTGTACTATGTTTCAACCTCCAACGTTTTCTTTATACACACTTTTTTCAATCAACAAAGTTAATTTATTCATCAACACTTTTCTGGATTTCTATCTAATCAAATAAACCGATGCTATCATAACAGGTGAAGGATAACAGTTAACTATATAAATAAATTGATCGGCACAAAACAGTTCATTTTTAGAACGCAAAAACCAGAGAAACGTCTGAAAAACTAGGAATTATAAATGTACTCTAGTCTTTTAATTACCAAGTTACAATATCAGACCTAGGTAATAACGGTTCATTAAATGAAATTAACAGGTATTTACGTTATTAAACTATTCAGTAATAAATTATTCTTATTAGAATATTAGATATTTACTAATTGATTACCCAGAAAAGGTTATTTCAATAAATCAACAAACATAACACGAACAACTGTTACATTTGGATGTTAATAAGGAACTGGCCTTTTTGCGCATTAAATTATATCTTAACTTGTATTTGGGCCTGCGTCGCTCTACGAAAACGTATTGATAGCAATCGATATGAGAATTGTACAATAATTTTCTTACTTTTTTGCAATCTCCTTCAACATGAAAACATACTAAAAATAAATTAGCCTCAGATATTCTGACGTTACTTGAAAAAACCATAATGAAATGAATCACTTTGCATTATGAAGAAACCTCCAAATATCCAAACAGTGTGCTTATTACTTACTATTTATGTCTAGATAATGGATGGTAGAGTAGTGAATTAGATTGAAGGAATCCGAAGGATTATTTATTAATTATAGTTTGGTTTTTTATTGTTAGTGTTTGCTACAACCAACCCTACATTCATCCACTCCAAGTATGAGTACATACTTAATATACCTATTTCCATCAGTAGTAAATTTGAATAATGAATCATTTTCTGTGAACCACATTCAACTGGTGATATCCGAATTCAAACGCTAACATTAACGTGAGTCAACAACCTTTGACATTTATTAATTATAAAAATGTAGTCCTAATAAGTCAATGTTTGATATATCATTCATAAAAAATATCTCTTCAAATAACTATTGCGGATGCTAGTCACGTTTGAAGATCGAGATAACTTCTGTCGAAACACAACTTGGACGTTACCGATGAACATTTTCTAATATATCATTCACAATATGTTCTTCTATGTCCAATAGTCCACGAACGATCACGCATTTTCGCTGTATCTTCAGAACCGTTATCGTTCCAGCCCACAGAACAACAAACCCGAACTATCCGCAACGCAAACAGTTAATATAACTCTTGGTTATGTCATAGTGTTTCATCGGAGCCATTCATATTAATGATGCTGAGATAAGTGCCTATGTATATGATCGACCTTGCGGTCTTATGGCAAACTTCAAAGTGGATTCAGTTCAGAATGTTCGAATATGCAATACCATCTGGATATACCGGGGACAGTAAGAAGCATAGAGTATTAGGATGTTCTCTATATTTTCTTGCGCTATACGTTGAGCATCATTTTCAATTTCTTCAAGTTCGTAGTTATTATAATTTGTAACTTTATATTTTCGTGTCCTGAATATTTGAAAACTTTATATTCATTATTATTATTTCGTCTTGACTCCGCTCAAAGGCAAGTTCATATAAAACAACTAAGCACCATGTTACAAGCGAACGGCAACAACAGTTGAGATATAATTCGTGCTAAGCGTCCAAGGAGAAGAAGAGGAACACCAGTGAAAAGTAAACTCAAGGAATTGTTTGTCTATCTTCCATACATAGGTGTCGAAAAATTCTGTTTGAGATCAACAAAAGACAGTAAAAATCCACTTAAACTGGAACGGTGCCGCTGTATATTCATGCATAAAGTGTAGGACCAATCCATCCTCTAGCCGGACTGAACGACTCTTCCGAGTCCTTGGAATAATAAACAAATGCAGAGTGAAGCTTTTGTAAGACATGGAACGGTGCCGTTATATATTCTCATGCATAGACAGTTTCTCGAGGAGCATCACTATTTTGTATTTGTAGGCGTTGGTTGGAATATTTCCTTATATCTACTGATAATTAAAGTGTTATTAATTTGATATCAATATATGTATTTGTTGTGTACAAGTGTTAGTGTTTGTCTTACAGAAGACTACGGCAAAACAAGGAAAACAACTGACTACAACGGCCCTCTGAACCACCTCAAACCAATGCATGCAGGACATTTTGCTGAACCTCGTATATAACCATCCTGATGATTCAGCAAGTCGAAGCCTTTTGTTTCGTTCTTTGTGAAGAAGACCCGTTTCGTATAGAAGTGATTAACGGTACACTCTCGTCCAAAAGCTGTGTGCTTCAATTTTGCTTGCGCCGAGTAGTGTCCAATTTATATATTTTACAACTTCGGTTGACATAGTGGATGAGTCACGGATCTGTTATGTGGCGGAAATT
Organism: Chrysolina haemoptera; assembly: GCA_958298965.1. Classification (NCBI taxonomy): domain Eukaryota; kingdom Metazoa; phylum Arthropoda; class Insecta; order Coleoptera; family Chrysomelidae; genus Chrysolina; species Chrysolina haemoptera. The sequence goes on from OY282594.1 coordinate 6,590,297, forward strand.
GAATCTTCAGTGTAATTCAAGGATCATTGACTATTACCCGTGTGCAGGGGAACCGCTTACTGGAGGAAATTACTTCTCCGTTGGAAAAAATTGTTCGTTCGTTCGTCAACGTAATTTCTGATCATTGTGATTTTGAATTGCCCTGCCGTTTGAGATTTTCATGTCGCTAGTTCACTGTTGTTTTCGTTGTTTGATTTTATTTAATCGAAAAGAACCCCGAGTTGTTCTCAGTATCTGATAGAATTGAAAAATAATTTCAAGTTCCACGTTTGGGATCAAGTCTGCTGATAGAGGTCGCAAGAAATTAGAATACTTGCCTCAAAACTGGCAGTCGGTTGAGAAAAGGAAAGCCCATATTATGGAGGTCAGCGAAAAAACAACTTCGAATATAGTTCAGATTCTACTCAGAAAAACTCTCATTGGTGATATTTGCTTTCTCTTCTAGAATACCACAAAAAAGTTGGTAACTTATCTCTGTTCATCAGGTCTTCTGAAATTTCATATATATTTTATCCTTAAGAATTTCTTCAATATCGGTAGAACAAGTTCACTCTTATCACTTTTTCTAAAGTCTTTCTCACGACGAATCACAGGGTATTTCAATTCTCAGCATAAAGGAGTTTCCTAAAAGTTTTAAAAGTTTAATAATCTTTCAGCCATCCAAACAATTTGTTTCTACAACACATAAGTATTTTTTTTTGTTGGGTGAAATGAAGTACTTTTTGTTTCGTGAACAACCAATTACTATAATTAATTGACCGTGATGAGTCACATTCTGTGGAAAAAAAATGGTCAAAGCCAAAAAGTTCACCTGGCTAATTGATTTTACTGATTATTACAGTGAGTGACTGAGTTACCAGGCAACCTGCCAATACTTTCGATTCTCTTTTTTATTCTGAACCTGGCCGGCGGAAATAAAACACGATTGAAATTTAAAAAGTTGTTAATTTATTGTGCGGCGGCTGATTCATTCGGTTTTATCCGTTTGATCGGTTGGAGTTGATTGAAGTTCGATTTAACCTCGAGATTTTTCGACGATTATTTCATTTCGGGTACTGCTGTTGTTTATACCTGAAACTTGAATGGAGAATATGAAAGGATACCGCGGTTTTGTTTACACACATATTTAACATGTCAAAGTCTCAACAAATTACCTACACGGATAGTAAACTCTTTATTAGAAGCAAACTTTTTTTATTAGCCTCAATCGACGTTCTATTTGTAGTAGGTAGTAGGTGCTGTTTGATAACTACTAGTGACAAGTAAATGTACCATTAATTTATAATGATTTACTCTCAAATAACTCATATACTTGAAACTACAAAAAATATATTAGTTGCTACTATACAGTATTCTACTGCATCAACATTTTAAGATAATTATAGTTATTTTGGTTTACTTGGCCTTATCAAATGACTCACTTTTGGTTAGTTTATTATTGTCTTACCTTGATAGCTTTCATTCCATCTTTGGTATCAGGATACACCAGATTCAAAATATTCACTTGCCCTCAGTTACAGTTATCAATTCTTCAAAGAAATCATCTGTATTTTATGAAGCCTTATTTTTAGTACATTCATTTCATTCTTATATTCACAAGGAGATGAATCGTTAGGATGCACCAAGGAAGCAATGAATCAGTTTATACCCTGGAAGTGTATACTTGAGTAGCATATACAGGCTATCAAAATACACTACTCAAGAGAAACTGAAGATAGATATTGCAGTTTATATGAGAATTTTTTTCGTAAACTATTTGTTGACATGGAAAGACGTATTCTGAAATCATCGCCAAATCATCGCCTCAGGACACCCTTACGGGATTACCCAGTACAACCTGTTCCAAAATTAGGAATTTCGGAACTTTGTTGAATCTGTATTCAGTATGAATGAATCAACAAGCAGGCAAGCTAATGTCTTTTCCCATTATGACCATAACAAATCCAAGTTATGTATACCATAAAATAGAATTAGTTCTGAAAATTGAAAAAATTGGTAATGAAGAAAGGAAATAAAGAGATATACATTTTTGATATTTTTAATGAAACAAAACTGTTGTTGACCTTGACTGTCCGCTAAAAGTTCCAGCTGAGAAGGGTTGGGAACTGAACATGCTTGTCATTCTTGATGGTACTGCTACCTATTGGTGGAACAACTGATTGACTTTCCTTGGTCCTAGGTTAAATTGCAATAAGGCAACGAGTAGATATCTCATTGATTCAACATTATTTTGTCAATTACTAATACTATTTATAATATTACACTGCAAAGAATACTCCAAACAAACTTTACTTCGAACCTGCCAATATTTTGACGAAACATGGGATTTTAATCAATTTTATCCATTTGTTTTCAATATGAAGATTCACAACGTAACCATTTGAACGGCTGCATTTTTTCTTAAACGTGAAATGTGATGATGAAAATTACGATATTTTGCGAATAATACTATACAATAGTATTGTAGTCTGCTACTATCATGGTTTTCAATTTTAATTAATTTTGAGGAATAACTGAACTAGACAAATTGGTACAGAACCCGGTGTGTTCCAATATTTTATTTAGAAATCAACTGACATTTATTGCCATCGAATTTGAAATATCATGAAAGTAGAGCTGATTCAGACCCAGTCGAATGCCAATTATTAGTTTTCCAGTCTATAATCTGAAACGATGATAATTTCACGCTCTTTCCACTTCATGTTACACCACTTCCATAATTTGTACTGGAATGGGAAAAACAAATGCACAAGAGAGACACGAAAAGCAATTTGTATTAATTACCAGAAATAATTTGAATTTGTGTTTGCAGAGGTTTGCTTCATTTGTTAACTGATACTCAAAACGTTTTGACATGCTGATTTTATGTTATAATCAGTTATTCAATGAATGATTAAAGTACTTCGTAAAAATTAATGTTTCATAGTGAACATATATATTGTGAAATTTCTTCAATATTCAGAATCAAATCTAAAATGAGTATTTGACATTTGACGTTAATAATAATTTTTTACGTTTCTGGATTCTTCAATGAGTGATACACTTGTTGGATGAATGCCTTTATTAGATCAGGACGAAAATTAGTTTTACATTATCTACTTCTCTTTGTAGTTCAGTAAACACACACGATATATGAGTGTTTCCCCTTTTTTCTCCCTAACACAGCCGCCCGAAGCTTTTGCAATATTTCTTGGAGGATACGCTATAATAGTTTATCATCTCCGATCAATTTAGTATTTCATTTTATATTCACTATCTCATCATCCTATAAATCAAAAGAAATTGCTTTGATAATCAAACAAAATCACCATAAGTCGAAAAAACTTACACACAAAAGTTAAGAAAATAATTATGGACATCAAACTAAGACAAAGTAAATACAGGGAAGATCAATTTCAGAATTAATTGGTTTTCAATATTTTTAAATGCGTGAATAATTTATAGAATGATGGATGATATTAACAATATGTATGGGATATTATGGATGAGCTTATGACAATTTTATGATAATTTTCAGTATGAAATCAATGTTCTATATTTTCGAATAACGTTGTCTTCCGAATCTATATTGAAAAGCGTCAGGATTTTCAAGGTTGTTTACTTCTGATCAATGTACGTTGCTGAACGAAGAAAAAATTCGTACAAATATAACATATTTCGGTAAATATTTATGTTGTTTTGACTTACGCCATTCTGACTCGATTGAAGTTCATAGGTTTGTTATATTGAAAACAACTAACTGGTTGGTTTGTAGAAACCGATCAGACATACTCATTCGATACTTTGACCTTCTTTGAGAATTTATTAGTGCGTCTTACATTCCCTAGAATTTATTTCAACTGCAGTGTCCTTCGAGCTAGAGTGCTTCATTAATATACGAGAACGAGTACCTAATTGATTTCAGTGTAAAGATTTTTTGTTTCAACAAGTGAATCATCAACATCATTATCATGCATTGGAAGAAGTAATGGTTTTTTATGACGAAATTTCATGATTTCAAAGTCGGGGAAGAATGTTTTAAAGATGGCGTATAGGAGACACAAAATTTACTCTGGACGGTGATTACCAGAATTATTAGAATATAGTTTCTCCATATTTATGCATAAGTATATTTAATGGTACTTCTACCATATTGTATTAACGCAGAACTTGAGCAGATTGAATCCAGTCAAATTGTACGTACCACAACACCTGCTGGTAGAGAAGGGCTATTAATATTTGTTCCTTACCACTCCGGGTAGTCTTAATAATCAACTAATTATGAAGCAACTCACATGAATCTTGCGTTTTACTCGAGCATCCACAGAGACCGATACAAAATCTCGATATTTATTAATGAATCGAACGTGTGCCAAATGCTACCCGATAGCCACCCAAGTGAAAGCATTCAACATAATTCATCACCAAGAAACTCAGTAAAGCTTGACAAATCTAGCAAGGAATGTGAGATGCGCCAACGATAAACAGAGACGGTAACTATCCATTACCAACTTTTATTGGGAATGACAAGGACGCCGACCAGCTGGTCTACTGCGCAATATTCACACTCCTTGCTAGAATTGCCAAGCTGTACGGATATATCTGTATGCAAATTATTGGCGAAGGTATAGAAAATGAGGACGTGAACCGAAAAATCTGTAATAACTCTGACAAACACAAAAAAGATATTTATTTTTTCATCCGAATTAGTATGAACCATCCTTCATCAAACAAAAAAAAATCACTATTCCTTTCTAAAATTTTCAAAATATCATTCACAACAGCGCTTTATCTTACCATAGAAACCTTCCGACAACATTCTCTAGATCCTAAAAGAGGTATTTTTATATTCAATGAAACGAAAAAACCCGAAAAAATATTTTAATATATTCCAGATTAATTTACGCAAACAAGAGGACGACAATGTCCCTTTTTTGGCGATAAACCGGCTGCGGCGCTTCAAAAAACAGCATCGACATTCTCGACATACCTCGTCCCAAGTGGCGTTAGCAGGTAGGTACAGGGTGATTCCATAGCGTGGTGATACCTGAAACCGTATAATTCCTGTCCAACAAATATCAGCATTAAATTACAAAATTTAGATGTACATTGAAGAGCTGATCTTGATCTCAATTGTTCATTTAATCATGGGTTGATATAGCCGTTTGCAATACACATTATATTTTCATTTAATCTTTCGAGTCAAAAAATATTTCTGAAAAATTGAGAAAAAGTTATTCAATGAAAACTGAGGTGACAAGAAGTAAAAATTACAGATCAGTTTGTAATATTTTGACTTCCGAAGTTCTCCATTCTACACTTGAATAGCTAGTCTGATTTTTCTCACGAGTTGTACAGGTACAGTTTTGACGGCGTTTATCCCCAAGTTTTTAGAAGTGATTCTCACTACATTACATCTTAATTTTTGTTATCATTGGTTCTAGTTGTTTTATGGGCTGTCACAATAGTGAGGCTGTATGGTTAAAAAACTGACGAGCGAGATATCAGGTTTACGCTACACTGAGACCAGCTAGGATCATTTGTATTGTTCTGTCGTCAGTGGTTCCTAGTTGAATAGGCCTGCGATTTTCAACAGGTGTAGTATCGAAAATGAATATTTGGAACCTTTGTTGTGAATACAAATCAAGAAATAGAAGCTACCCAAAACACCAAAAGCTTATAGCTCATGAGGATGCTAACTTTGTTGGCAAAACGCGCGTCGAGTGTTTTGGGTAGCTTCTATTTCTTCAGCAGATTCAGTAGTCCATTTACTAGGTGTTTCGTATCCATAACTTATTCTAGGTCGATCTGTCAGAATATTCTGTTGCGTCTGTTGTGCAGCGCATCGAATTCGAAGATGATGTGAGAGGCTGTTTCCTCCTCGTCACCTGATAGGTATATCATTACAATATTCACAAATAACGGCTTGCATTTTCGAAACATCCTTCTTAACTTTTTTTTTTCTATTTCACATGTTAGGACAATGTTGCTGAGTTAATCCTATCGTCACACTCGTATCCAAATCGAGCCTGAGCTCCCCATAAAAACGGTATTTTGCATCATGAACGTGTCAAACACATAATAGCGTTATTTATCAATCTAATATAGAAGTTCATGATGCAATCAGAGATTCGCTTGGAGAAGTCTTACAAATTGACCCTTCCCTTATGCATGACATCACCTTGTGTGAGTACATTCATGTATCACATCCTCTCTATACAGGACGGATAGCGAAATGTTAGTAGATTCTTCCAAAATAAAAAAGCAACGTAAAAGTAGTTGGCATAAAAAAATCATTTGTCACAAATAAATCTCAATCGTTTATGCGATAAGTATGAAATAAATAACAGAGCGAGGTGGTAGAATTGATCATCTTTTTCCTATCCCCTGATTAAATTTTCTATATTGACACTATCTTCAAGAGAAAAAAAGGATGACAGCACTTCAAAATATTTCGCTTCGGAGAAAGTAACATTTTCCGGTATTGGAGATATCTGAACAAATAAAACACAGTAAGTGTAAATAATATTAAATTGGTAAGTATTATAGTTTTCAATTATTATATTTATCAAGGAAAGACCTCCGCAAATCGTTGTCTCATACCTAGCCTACCTTTCGAGGATACCATCCTGTAGAGTTTACTGACGTATCGGATATTACGTTTCAATTCGTGTACATGAGAGGTGCTTGACATCTGAGGATTCATGACGAAATATCCGGATTACAACTACGTGAAAAATGTGTGGGTGCGAATATTGAATAAATCATTTGGCTTTAAAAAGATTTTCGGATTTGATATTAATGTCGGCAATAAATATGTGATTTTTAAGAGTTTTTTGACTGCGCCGTAATTCATCAACAGCATTAAATAACACTTTATTTTATGAATATGATTTGCATAAATTATAATAATTTCGCACACGAGAAAGTGACTTGAGTTCAATAAACACTCTTGTAGGCGTCCAAAATATTCTATAGTCCCGTCTTGTTAGATATCAGCCGCAGCAATTAAGTAGTAGCTATGTTTTTAGATTTCCAGGTAGGTACATTTTTATTGTCAATTTTATAAGTTGTATGAGTCTAGGAATTAGTGATAATTATAGGTAGTCCCTAATTATGTTGATTGATAAGAAAGTTATTTTAGTATTTTTCAATGAAGAATAATTTAATGTACTACATTCGCTTGAAAAAGATACTGTGTATCGAAACATGTCGCAAAGATAATAAATTTTGTGGAAATTTTAATCGTGTTTTACCTTAGTCTCATAACTATGGATTTCTGTCTATTAACGGCCACGTCAATCCAAAACTCTGAGTTCCAGCTAGCATTACACCCTGGTTCTTAACCAGGTGCAAGAAAAAAAGTCTCGGATGTATCAGAATCGATCACATGCCGTGCTGAAAAGCAAGTATGGCGTAAATTGTCTAGATGCCATTTCTGGCGCCTAATCCTTGCTTGGAATGCGCCACGAAATAAAAACAGTCGTCCTTCCTAATAAAAATTCACTGAAATGTCTACGTAAGGTTAGTTCATTCTGGTTAGATGAGACTAAATTATTACTCCTCGCAAAATGCATGTATTAAATTTCCAAGCTCTCAAATGTATACATACATAAGGTTAAATCGTTCTGATTAGATCAGACTAAATAAATACTCCTCGCAAAATGTATTTATTTTGAAAGTATGGTGTATTTATTTATTTTATTTATCTCGATGAACTGTTCGTTCGGTGAATTGCTATTTCGGTGAATTGTTTTTTGGTGAATTGTTTTCGGTGAACTTTCCTAGACCCTGGAAGTATCTAAGGACAAAAATTCGACTATTGGAAAGGTTCAGTCAAAAATCTTAATCAGAACAAAATTAGTATATGTATCTAGAATTAATAAACAGTATCACGTAAGTTGTTGAAAAGTGTTCGTATTAATATTATATAATATACCCGTCAAAATGATATGAGATAAGAGTGAATTAAGAAATATAAGATATCGCATTTGAATATACATATTGGTGTTAAATGCAAGAATAAATGTAAGTTTTTGGATTAATATTCCGTCGATAAGTTTCTCATTCATAAAAGTTTCTCGATACTCAAGATAATGTATTATCAGATTTGGAACATTCTACACAAAGTTTTCAATTATCCTGCTCATCTTGTCCCACTTTCCTTCTATCAGAAACGCCTCTGTTGACACACAAAACATACCTGAACCGAAACAATACCCCTATAGAATCCGAAACATTCATTCAACAAACCGAGAGCCCGACCGCATCCTCTTGTATGTACTACAGAAGGGATACCTTCCTAGTACACATCGCTAATCGTCTTCAACTTTATTCCATAATATGATTTCAGCGTAAGCCTCTGGATCCGTTCTGTACCCAATCAGATTACACCGAGCTCCACTCTCTTAAATTCCAGCGTCGGCTATTCTGTATTCAAATTTTGGAAGACAGCGAAAGGGCGTAACAGTATCGGTATTTGGGGTGTTGTGAAAAAAACGCTATTTCATTCGGTGTTGTTTGCTAGGGGTGGATTTTTTTCTATTCTAGACATTGACTAATTTATCTATTTGTCGATCAAACTTGCAGGGTTTCTGAAAAAAGAGCAGTAGGGGGATGTTGGATCTTGCCAATAAAAGTGTGAGATGTTATATATGTGAAAGGGTCTAGCACAGAGATTTTTATGTCAAAACGATAAACTATTCGATGATAAAATGATAGTTCGATAAAACAAGCAATCGTATAATTGCAAGCAGAATTTATTTGTTAGCCAACATTCATTATACTTTTTACCGATGATAGTCTATGTCCATCCACCTAACCCTGTAACATTTTTGTTTTTACGAATTTATCAGCTCTCGAAGGTTCATTCAAAGCTTGTGCGAGCAAGGAGAACGGCGACGTAAAATTGGATTCCGAACAGCTTCAGCTCCGTGACAGGGTGGGATCGAATCTGGTAAGAGACATACGCTCTAGCACCACGGCTCAGGAAGGTCCAGTGTTCCAGAATGTCTTTAGAAGGACCTACCAGTTCTGTTCTCTTTCCAATTAGAAAGTTACCAATATCTGGTTCAGTTGTAGATAGTCTTATATGTGCTGTAATTCATTCGTCTTCAGATGATACTAGACTCGTTCGTCTGATATTGGCGACTCTTTCGTGTCATGTTAATGTTCCGTAGGGACCAACCTATAGCACCGTTATTTTCCAGCGAGCAGAACTCTTTTCAAAACTTATCGAGGTCAAAGCTTGTTGACATACGCAACAATCAAGTCTGCAGCCATCTTCACCTTCATCATCATTTGATATATGTGCAGCCCCAAGAACTCTGAAGTGACGTCTTCTGTTGGTGGATCCACTTTTCGTATACGTTGTTGTCTCTCCCGTGCATATTGCTTATGGGTGCTTATTCTGACCTGGCTTCGCCTTGTATGTATATGTGTATAGGGGAGGCAGGTTGAGGAAGACCTCTAAGGTGGCTGTTGGGGTGGTTCTCATGTCCCCGGTGGCACTCAGACATGGTGCTGGTCTTTGCAGTCCTCCGAGCCGTCGAACCATTCCTACCTGCCACCATACCACCGAACTATACGTTTTAATGGGTCATCATTGAGTGGTGTACAGCTACCACTTGTCGATTGTACACCACTTGTCGATTACATCTAGGGCTGACAGTGTAAGCTCAGAGGCTGTCCTTGCGAATTTGCCTTTTGCAATAATCGCGAGGTCGTCGGCATATCCTAAGCAATGAACGTCTCTGGAAGATAGTCCAAAGTAAGGGCGATTGCACCCCTCCCTACGGACATCCCCTGTTTGCTCTAGGTGTTAGTGTTATTTCGCCGATTGCTAATGTAATGACCCTGTTTTTAAAGTTAGCGTTTATCCACTAGCACAGTAGGAGAGGAACCCCTTTTTTATTAGAGCGTTTGCTATAGACTCGGTGGATGCATTGTTGAAGGCACCCTTTATGTCTACAAATGTTGTCATGGCTATCTCTTTACTGATAGCCCACCTGCTACTATTTGGTTTCGATATTTCCGTAGCAAGCCTCCATTCCAAAGTTGTTCACCTGTTTGGATGGAAACTGTGCTTCTGTGATCATCCTTATACTTTCACCGAATGTTGTAGTATAGGCATTGTCATTATTTTTCAAGAAACCTACTTGGTTTACAGTACCTCGTTTGGCTAGAACCTTATGGATTCTTGAGCGTGATTGTCTTCTGGCCTTCTTTGTTGTACGGCATGAGTTTAGCCTTGTATGTGGTTCAATATTGGCTTTCCTCGTAGGCTTCGACTACTGCCTTGTCCACTTCGTCTACTGCCCTCTCAAGTCTCTCCCTGTCTCGTATTTCAGTCACGGGCCTCTCGTGAGACTCACTGAGTGACCCTGAATATCTTTTCCAGTTTCTATATTTGACTGAAGTACGCGGTGAGGTAACTAGATCGTAAAATATATGATATATAATAATATAATCATTAGAAATATTTTTTCAAGATTTTGTTTGAATTTCAAGTTTTGTACGATTTCGGACCTCATTAAATAACTTGTTTGTAATTTTTGAAAAAGTGACATGTACCTTTATTGTTTGATCTAAATAAGGTATGCGCAGAGAACTAGGGGGAATCCACTAATTAACTTTTATAATAAATTAGAGTTTTGTAGTAGAAAAGTGGACTTTTTCCCAGTCAGCTGAAATATGCCAATTTACAAGTAGTCCTTGAGTCCGAATGGTTGTCGTAGAAAAAAACTTGTATAGTAAAATTTGTAGAAAATTTTATGCTCTTCCATTCCTAAGAGAAAGGTTATCAACGAAAAATTTGTAGTTTTAATAATAAACCGCAGAAGAAAGACATTTTTTGATTTTTTTGCATTTTTTTCAATGGTCCGTCACGAAAATGTATTAGCAAACCTCAGATTCGGATTCAGCGCCCCAAAAAACATGGAGAATGGAAGTAATCAAAACTACCCCAAAACTTTCTTGGTAGAAATACAATTTGATTAGATTAGTACCTCAATGGAAATACTCCTGAAGGATTCAAGTTCTATAGTGATGGTTGGTGTCACCTTATATCCTGTGATGAGACTCAAGCTCAATTTACTTGCTCCTCCTGCTGAATAATAAAACGTACATACCTCCGCTAATAACTAGCCTCATAAAACCCGTCGGATAGCGGATAGACAATGATCGTGGCAAAAAACTAGTTGAATAAATATCGCCTTGTCTCTAAATGGTTGTAAGCCTTCGTGTTGGAAAACTTTTTGCCATTTACGTGAGATCAGCTGTTCGAGAGAAGCGGAACATATGGTACAATTAGAGTTGTTTATTTTCAGTGCGCTTCTGGCATTGGCTCGCCTGAAAGCTACTTTGTATTTCGACGTTCATTTGTCACTGAAGTGTGCATTATTAGGGCGGTTTGATATGCGTTCGTTTGTCGCCTGTTTTGGGATATTTATCACCCCAGTTATGTGAGAAATAGGTGATGTATCGAGTGGTATTCAAGGCGTGTATATGATTATGGATTTTGCCGATACTCGTTACTTTCAATCAGTAAATGAAAACTTTCTGGGGAAAGGATTCTACCGACTGCAAAAATGAAGACAAACCTTTCAACTAAGCACTACGAAGAAAGAAATCATTTATTTAATTTGAATATAGCACACAAACTCGGTATCATTAGTTTGTAAAGAAGGTCAATAAAACATTGATCCTGGATTTGATATCATTCTACTTTCAAGTGTGGCACAGGTTTCAAACAATCTAATATATTTCAATTAAAGAATCAAAATATATATCAGGTATTCCATAGTTTTCGGTGTTTGAGTGTATTGTTTCCTTGTTGAATCTGATTTTTTTTTTCTGGTGGTTCAATCCAATTATAATTTGTATAGCAATTACTCATAATGAGTTTTGACTCCTACAGCCATAATAATCATTAAACATCTGAAGATAAACGTGCAAATTGAAAGGGGTGCTACCTGTGACCAGTTTCGAGATATGTCCATTATCAGAAGTACAAGATAAGCAAAGCGGTTATCATTTAACTAGAATTCATAAATATCACCTGAAAAAATTGCTGATTTTACTAAATTTAATCTAGGGCGATTTTTAAAATATTCTCGAGACAGCTCTGTTTCTCTAAATTGTACTCTGACATGAATTTTATTTCATCAAAGCGAAATTTACAGCTAAAACCCATAATCTAACAAATATTACTCGTTACAATATAAAAGTGGTTAACGCTAAACCGATTATCATGATTTTTTCACCGAATTGTCATGCGTTGCGTTTCCAATGTTTTCGGAATGTCTCTATGTTTTCATCTATTAATAAAAGACATGCAAATCGCTGTATACATCACCGCTTGAAATGTTCTATTCCAATTTAAAATTCACTCATTCACACGTTGAACCAGTTGCGATAGGTATGTTGTACGTAGAACATGTCTAAAAATAACAGACTACGTCTCATTAAGGCTAATTGTTATTTTTCGAGTTGCTCAAGCAACGAAAATTGATTCTAAGAAACAGATCGAGCTTGTGCACATCTGGTATGAAGAGTGTTCCTTGAACAGTTTGGACGATCCGGTTCTAAGTTGCTTGAAACAAAAATAATGGCCCATTTGCCAAATGACTGATACATTTTAATGTCGCTAGTGCCAATTACCCAACAACCAATCCTTATTTCCACGGGATGAGTAGTTATTGCATCCAACAATTATGTGCTCTGAGTAGAAGTGAACCAACAAGAGCGATCTCTGAATTTTGCTTAAGATTACTGCTGTCTTGTGGTAAGCTGGTAGGATTCTGGTAGGATTTCAAAGGTCTGAGACTGAGAGTGGAATCATAATCAGAACCACGGTTTCATCAGAATGGTTTTGGTAAAGTATATGGAATTGATCTTGAGTTTTTGTCCGTTTATATTTCTCATCTTGGGGATACCTGTTTCACCTTGAGCTGCAACGTCAGACTTATAAGATGATATTTTCTTGAGCGGGGCGATTCACAATGGAAGCAATATCCATCAAGAATTTGGTGGTCTACGTAACTCCAGTTAGCACGACTGATCTTCATGGGGGCCAAGTGCCAACAGCCCATATTAATACAATTTTCACATATTCTCGTAAACGTCGTACTGCTATAGGTATGTTGTGTCCATTCAGAAACCATATGTTAGATAAGACATCAGATGCCAAAATACTAGTCAAACAGAAATGATATCATACACAGCCAGCTCTAAGAGTAACACTGGTATTGGAGCGGGGGTGTTTGACCAAGATTTTAAACTGATCAATTTTAAACGGCAGAAATACTATTTCAGAAGAACCATGAAGGGTTATATAAATCTAGGTTCCCAGCCACAGCCAAGTGAAAGGCAACAAAAAAGCCTACCAAAGCCACAATTTCCAATTGGGCAGAAAGGCTATCTCCTCATAAGCTGATGGAATGAATCACGTCTAACCCATCAGAACCTACCAAAAACACTTGCAACTCAAATTGTGGAACAGGTATAATTGTTGCATTCTTATAATGCAGCAAAAATGACACTGCTATCGGAAAAATAAGATGAAAAGTATGACTTGGATTACCAGATTTCTGATTTCACAGTATGGAAGATCAACCAGCAACGCACATCTCATGTATCTGCATTGCCCTAGAAATGTCCAGCCATTGACATTTGGACTGCCTGCGGATTTCAAAGAAATCTCACGGCAAACAATTCAAAACATGAACATGAACAACGATAAACATCGAGCAATAGACACCATATGCAATCGCAATCGAGAGTTGGTCTATCGCCCACTCATCTTGAAACTTATCCAAATTAGCCCTCGGGGCATATGATAATACAGTTATTTCCTATACTAAGGCGTGCTGAAAACGAATTAGCATGGAAAGAAAAAACACACCTTTTTCAGACAAAACTCATTTCAATTCTTTAAAACTGATACACTCCACCAAAAGATATTCCAATTTTTCAATATCCCCCGATTGATACGATTTCTGTAGATAAGTCTCTATATTTTAGAGATGACTTCCTCGTTGAACCCAAATCTCTTAGATTTGTAAATAGATAATAGTCGCAAGGGGGAGGAGGAAAATCTGGAAAAAAATATAAGCAGAACAAACTGTGTCGATTTGCCAGGAGCAGTCCACTAGCTGTTTCTTGGTATCATGTTTGGTGTTAGTCATTTTCGATGCTCTTGAACGAGAGCAATCACTCCATTGATTTTTTACGTAGTTGCGACTTGCAAAACAGATCAAATTCGGAACTTATCTAGAAGCAAGCTTTATTGTTCCCAAATATTCTTGCAATATCTTTTCCCATATTGCCCATTGTCTCAGCGATCTAACGCACTTTCACTCGCTGATAGTCAAACACAGTATGTTCATTTGCAAAATCTACTCATGGAATGTCAATAATATTTACGGCCGGTTTCATAAAAAAGCTCACATAATCATTACAGGCACTAGGGTCAAAGCTCATACATAAAGTCATATATCCTTCTGTGTTGCCACTACAGTACGCTGCTGCAAAGTTGTAAAAATCAGCATTCCAGAGAACGCAGAGGTAGCATATCACTAACATAGTCGTCCGTGTGGGGGAAAAGAAATAGCCCTTTTAACTTCGATGTATGTTCGCGTTCTCTATCTAGTTAGCCTTCAGGGGAACAGAAAATATATATTTTTTCAGTTATTATATTGCCTCAATCGAATGCCAGGAAGTGCTTGAAAAATCAATAATTGATTGTAAGTTTTATACCGAAAAGACAGAGGGACAGCACGACAGGACATCAAACAGCGAAGTTTAATAAAAGTTTATAATGTATACATAATGTTACATCAGTTGATTTTTTTATTCAAAATCTAACAGAAGTTGCCTAGATTTTCATAACGTAGAAATTCCATTTCAAATAAATCAGAAACAAATTCAAATTTCAAGAAGATTTAACACGAGAAAGAAAACCTTCGGCAATTTCAACAACATCGCCTCCTTCCGTGATAAACTACGCCATTTAGTAAAATTAAATGAAATCTTTTCCGCGCGAACGTTACGGCCTAAGTGCACCGTTCACGCCGGGTCTAGTCATATTTCACCAGCGTCGCGCCCTCTGGCGGCTTATATAAGTCTGTGCTGGAGAACCGCCATAAGCAAAACTTATTAATAAAATCCAGCTATTATATTTTCACATTTAATACGCGAGAATGAGAAGTTCAGCTATACAAAACTAGTTCCGCATATTAATTTTCGTATTAGGGGTGGATGGAAAGTTTTTGAATGGATTTCTCTTCGCCTTTGTATGACTAGACTGAGTTAATTCTGAGCTTTCGAGACGACTTATCTTCTAATGGGGATAATGAAGGAGAAATTCTTGTTTGCGGTTTCTGTTCTAGAATGAATTAACAACAGTTGCGTTCATTATAAATGGGTGGTAACGTTCTTGCTTAACTTGTTTCATATGATCATCAAACATCTCTAACAAACTTCATCCTGATTCATATTACTGTACACGAAACGACTTATTGACATTAACTTTCACTCAAAACTCAATTACTTACTTGTTTAAAAACATTTTACAAAAAAAACACATTTCCAGATTGACTCCTATATGTATAAAGTATAATTAACATTCTAGAACTAGAACAAAATCGTCATATCAGATAATAAATCACATTGGTGTTCCCCAAGGATGTGTGCGTGAGCCAAAATGGATCCTCATGGGTAGCAGTGGAGGGCTGCAAAGACAAACTAACTTGAAACGTGACTCAACCTTCCTCAAGGATCAGTCTTGGAACTAACTTGCAACATTACTCAACCTTCCTCAAGGATCAGTCTTGGAACTAACTTGAAACCTGACTCAACCTTCCTCAAGAATCAGTCTTGGAACTGATCTCCATTCTTCACATTATTGAGCTGTAATCCATTGAACAAAATCAGTTACTCATCTATAAGCTGATGTTTTTACACTTTTATTTGAATCGATAACGTCGATTATATTCTTGATTTTATATTATTATCATAATATAATCTTGATAGTTTGTAGAACTGATTCAGCGACAATTAATTGTTTTTCACTGCTTCTTAAAGGAAAGTTCAAAATACAAACATTGCAGACATTGATATCGTTATTTCCAATATTGAGGAAGAAGTTTTGGTTATTATTTCTGGATCAGTCTCAATTTGTGCCCAACACTGCAGTAATCTCACAAAATCATCAAACAATCATTCATTTTACCAATTTTAAGTCTCATTTTGATTCACATACAAGTCAAGCAATATTTGAGAAACACTCATTAACTTATTTCACTGTTATCTTAATCCGTTTATTTTTCTAATTACACAATGTTGGATTGTATTCTGAAATAGTTTTTGTGAATTTAGGTTTTCCAGTCCACAAATCGCTGACAGCCCAAACGTGAATAGAGATCGAATGAAATTGGTCTTCTCTCATTTTATCGTTATTTCTGAACAAATCCAGTTACACACTTAAGGTTTTTTTAAAACAGAGAGTCAGCATCGGCCACACTCAACTAATACCTCTGCTTTCTTACAAAATAGTGGTTTCTTTTTTTAATATACTGAAAATTTGAACGGAAAAAATCGACGGACAAAAAAGTCGAGTATATCATACATAATTTTTTAAACCTTTTTATTTTTCATTTTTCAAATTTCAAATTTTTGTCCTCGGACGTATTTTGATGTGCTGATTACGAATCTTAGAACAAAAATGTCAAAAACTCGTCAGAAATATTTTTGGCGCCAAAAAAACCATTTGAAAACTGATTCAGAGCTGACCAACTCGAGAACCGTTGAAGATAGACGAACTCCGTGAACGCCAATCGATTTAAAATGGCCGAATTAGTATATACTGAGAATTTGAACAGAAAAAATCGACGGACAAAAAAGTCGAGTATGGCATGATACATACTTTTTTGAACTTTTTTATTTTTCAGTTTTCGAATTTCAAATTTTTGTCTTCGGACGTATTTTGACGTGCTGATTCCGAATCTTTGAACGACAATGTCAAAAATTCATCAGAAATATTTTTGGCGCCAAAAAAAAACATTTGAAAACTGATTCAGAGCTGACCAACTCGAGAACGGTTAGAGATAGACGAACTCCGTGAACTCCAATCGATTTAAAATGGCCGAATTAGTATATACTGAAAATTTGAACGGAAAAAATCGTCGGACAAGTCGAGTATGGCATGATACATAATTTTTTGAACTTTTTTATTTTTGATTTTTCGAATTTCAAATATTTGTCCTCGGACGTATTTTGACGTGCTGATTCCGAATCTTTGAACAAAAATGTCAAAAACTCATCAGAAATATTTTTTGCGCCGAAAAAACCAATTGAAAACTGATTCAGAGCTGACCAACTCGAGAACCGTTGAAGATAGACGAACTCCGTTAACTCCAATCGATTTAAAATGGCCGAATTAGTATATACTGAAAATTTGAACGAAAAAAATCGACGGAAAAAAAGTCGAGTATGGCATGATACATAATTTTTTGAACTTTTTTATTTTTCAGTTTTCGAATTTGAAATTTTTGTCTTCGGACGTATTTTGATGTGCTGATTCCGAATCTTTGAACGAAAATGTCAAAAACTCATCAGAAATATTTTTGGCGCCGAAAAAACCAATTGAAAACTGATTCAGAGCTGACCAACTCGAGAACTGTTGAAGATAGACGAACTCCGTGAACGCCAATCGATTTAAAATGGCCGAATTAGTATATACTGAAAATTTGAACGAAAAAAATTGACGGAAAAAAAAGCCGAGTATGGCATGATACATAATTTTTTGAACTTTTTTATTTTTCAGTTTTCGAATTTGAAATTTTTGTCTTCGGACGTATTTTGACGTGCTGATTCCGAATCTTTGAAAGAAAATGTAAAAAATTCATCAGAAATATTTTTGGCGCCAAGAAAAACATTTGAAAACTGATTCAGAAGCTGACCAACTCGAGAACGGTTAGAGATAGAAGAACTCCGTGAACTCCAATCGATTTAAAATGGCCGAATTATTGAATACTGAAAATTTGAACGAAAAAATCGACGGACAAAGAACTCGAGTATGGCATGATACATAATTTCTTGAACTTTTTCATTTTTCATTTTTCGAATTTCAAATTTTTGTCTTCGGACGTATTTTGATGTGCTGATTCCGAATCTTTGAACGAAAATGTCAAAAACTCATCAGAAATATTTTTGGCGCCGAAAAAACCAATTGAAAACTGATTCAGAGCTGACCAACTCGAGAACCGTTGAAGATAGACGAACTCCGTTAACTCCAATCGATTTATAATGGCCGGATTAGTATATACTGAAAATTTGAACGGAAAAAATCGACGGACAAAAAAGTCGAGTATGGCATCATACATAATTTTTTGAACTTTTTTATTTTTCAGTTTTCGAATTTCAAATTTTTGTCCTCGGACGTATTTTGACGTGCTGATTCCGAATCTTTGAAAGAAAATGTAAAAAACTCATCAGAAATATTTTTTGCGCCGAAAAAACCAATTGAAAACTGATTCAGAGCTGACCAACTCGAGAACCGTTGAAGATAGACGAACTCCGTTAACTCCAATCGATTTAAAATGGCCGAATTAGTATATACTGAAAATTTGAACGAAAAAAATCGACGGAAAAAAAGTCGAGTATGGCATGATACATAATTTTTTGAACTTTTTTATTTTTCAGTTTTCGAATTTGAAATTTTTGTCTTCGGACGTATTTTGATGTGCTGATTCCGAATCTTTGAACGAAAATGTCAAAAACTCATCAGAAATATTTTTGGCGCCGAAAAAACCAATTGAAAACTGATTCAGAGCTGACCAACTCGAGAACTGTTGAAGATAGACGAACTCCGTGAACGCCAATCGATTTAAAATGGCCGAATTAGTATATACTGAAAATTTGAACGAAAAAAATTGACGGAAAAAAAAGCCGAGTATGGCATGATACATAATTTTTTGAACTTTTTTATTTTTCAGTTTTCGAATTTGAAATTTTTGTCTTCGGACGTATTTTGACGTGCTGATTCCGAATCTTTGAAAGAAAATGTAAAAAATTCATCAGAAATATTTTTGGCGCCAAGAAAAACATTTGAAAACTGATTCAGAAGCTGACCAACTCGAGAACGGTTAGAGATAGAAGAACTCCGTGAACTCCAATCGATTTAAAATGGCCGAATTATTGAATACTGAAAATTTGAACGAAAAAATCGACGGACAAAGAACTCGAGTATGGCATGATACATAATTTCTTGAACTTTTTCATTTTTCATTTTTCGAATTTCAAATTTTTGTCTTCGGACGTATTTTGATGTGCTGATTCCGAATCTTTGAACGAAAATGTCAAAAACTCATCAGAAATATTTTTGGCGCCGAAAAAACCAATTGAAAACTGATTCAGAGCTGACCAACTCGAGAACCGTTGAAGATAGACGAACTCCGTTAACTCCAATCGATTTATAATGGCCGGATTAGTATATACTGAAAATTTGAACGGAAAAAATCGACGGACAAAAAAGTCGAGTATGGCATCATACATAATTTTTTGAACTTTTTTATTTTTCAGTTTTCGAATTTCAAATTTTTGTCCTCGGACGTATTTTGACGTGCTGATTCCGAATCTTTGAACGAAAATGTCGAAAATTCATCAGAAATATTTTTGGCGCCAAAAAAAACATTTGAAAACTGATTCAGAGCTGACCAACTCGAGAACCGTTGAAGATAGACGAACTCCGTGAACGCCAATCGATTTAAAATGGCCGAATTAGTATATACTGAAAATTTGAACGGGAAAATTCGACGGACAAAAAAGTCGAGTATGGCATGATACATAATTTTTTGTACTTTTTTATTTTTCAGTTTTCGAATTTCAAATTTTTGTCTTCGGACGTATTTTGATGTGCTGATGCATCTTTGAGCGAAAATGTCAAAAACTCATCAGAAATATTTTTGGCGCCGAAAAAACCAATTGAAAACTGATTCAGAGCTGACCAACTCGAGAACTGTTGAAGATAGACGAACTCCGTGAACGCCAATCGATTTAAAATGGCCGAATTAGTATATACTGAAAATTTGAACGAAAAAAATTGACGGAAAAAAAATTGAGTATGGCATGATACATAATTTTTTGAACTTTTTTATTTTTCAGTTTTCGAATTTGAAATTTTTGTCTTTGGACGTATTTTGACGTGCTGATTCCGAATCTTTGAAAGAAAATGTAAAAAATTCATCAGAAATATTTTTGGCGCCAAGAAAAACATTTGAAAACTGATTCAGAAGCTGACCAACTCGAGAACGGTTAGAGATAGACGAACTCCGTGAACTCCAATCGATTTAATATGGCCGAATTATTGAATACTGAAAATTTGAACGAAAAAATCGACGGACAAAAAAGTCGAGTATGGCATGATACATAATTTTTTGAACTTTTTTATTTTTCAGTTTTCGAATTTGAAATTTTAGTCTTCGGACGTATTTTGATGTGCTGATTCCGAATCTTTGAACGAAAATGTCAAAAACTCATCAGAAATATTTTTGGCGCCGAAAAAACCAATTGAAAACTGATTCAGAGCTGACCAACTCGAGAACCGTTGAAAATAGACGAACTCCGTTAACTCCAATCGATTTATAATGGCCGAATTAGTATATACTGATAATTTGAACGGAAAAAATCGACGGACAAAAAAGTCGAGTATGGCATCATACATAATTTTTTGAACTTTTTTATTTTTCAGTTTTCGTCCTCGGACGTATTTTGACGTGCTGATTCCGAATCTTTGAACGAAAATGTCGAAAATTCATCAGAAATATTTTTGGCGCCGAAAAAACCAATTGAAAACTGATTCAGAGCTGACCAACTCGAGAACCGTTGAAAATAGACGAACTCCGTTAACTCCAATCGATTTAAAATGGCCGAATTAGTATATACTGAAAATTTGAACGGAAAAAATCGACGGACAAAAAAGTCGAGTATGGCATGATACATAATTTTTTGAACCTTTTTATTTTTCATTTTTCAAATTTCAAATTTTTGTCCTCGGACGTATTTTGACGTGCTGATTCCGAATCTTAGAACGAACATGTCAAAAACTCACAGAAATATTTTTGGGGCCAAAAAAACCATTTGAAAACTGATTCAGAGCTGACCAACTCGAGAACCGTTGAAGATAGACGAACTCCGTGAACGCCAATCGATTCATAATGGCCAAATCAGTATATACTGAAAATTTGAACGGAAAAAATCGACGGACAAAAAAGTCGAGTATGGCATGATACATAATTTTTTGATCTTTTTTATTTTTCAGTTTTCGAATTTCAAATTTTTGTCCTCGGACGTATTTTGACGTGCTCATTCCGAATCTTTGAACGAAAATGTCGAAAATTCATCAGAAATATTTTTGGCGCCGAAAAAACCAATTGAAAACTGATTCAGAGCTGACCAACTCGAGAACCGTTGAAGATAGACGAACTCCGTTAACTCCAATCGATTTAAAATGGCCGAATTAGTATATACTGAAAATTTGAACGGAAAAAATCGACGGACAAAAAAGTCGAGTATGGCATCATACATAATTTTTTGAACCTTTTTATTTTTCAGTTTTCGAATTTCAAATTTTTGTCCTCGGACGTATTTTGACGTGCTGATTCCGAATCTTTGAACGAAAATGTCGAAAATTCATCAGAAATATTTTTGGCGCCAAAAAAAACATTTGAAAACTGATTCAGAGCTGACCAACTCGAGAACCGTTGAAGATAGACGAACTCCGTGAACGCCAATCGATTCATAATGGCCGAATCAGTATATACTGAAAATTTGAAGGAAAAAAATCGACGGACAAAAAAGTCGAGTATGGCATGATACATAATTTTTTGAACTTCAAATTTTTGTCCTCGGACGTATTTTGATGTGCTGATTCCGAATCTTTGAACGAAAATGTCAAAAACTCATCAGAAATATTTTTGGCGCCGAAAAAACGAATTGAAAACTGATTCAGAGCTGACTAACTCGAGAACGGTTAGAGATAGAAGAACTCCGTGAACTCCAATCGATTTAAAATGGCCGAATTATTGAATACTGAAAATTTGAACGGAAAAAATCGTCGGACAAGTCGAGTATGGCATGATACATAATTTTTTGAACTTTTTTATTTTTGATTTTTCGAATTTCAAATATTTGTCCTCGGACGTATTTTGACGTGCTGATTCCGAATCTTTGAACAAAAATGTCAAAAACTCATCAGAAATATTTTTTGCGCCGAAAAAACCAATTGAAAACTGATTCAGAGCTGACCAACTCGAGAACCGTTGAAGATAGACGAACTCCGTTAGCTCCAATCGATTTAAAATGGCCGAATTAGTATATACTGAAAATTTGAACGAAAAAAATCGACGGAAAAAAAGTCGAGTATGGCATGATACATAATTTTTTGAACTTTTTTATTTTTCAGTTTTCGAATTTGAAATTTTTGTCTTCGGACGTATTTTGATGTGCTGATTCCGAATCTTTGAACGAAAATGTCAAAAACTCATCAGAAATATTTTTGGCGCCGAAAAAACCAATTGAAAACTGATTCAGAGCTGACCAACTCGAGAACTGTTGAAGATAGACGAACTTCGTGAACGCCAATCGATTTAAAATGGCCGAATTAGTATATACTGAAAATTTGAACGAAAAAAATTGACGGAAAAAAAAGTCGAGTATGGCATGATACATAATTTTTTGAACTTTTTTATTTTTCAGTTTTCGAATTTGAAATTTTTGTCTTCGGACGTATTTTGACGTGCTGATTCCGAATCTTTGAAAGAAAATGTAAAAAATTCATCAGAAATATTTTTGGCGCCAAGAAAAACATTTGAAAACTGATTCAGAAGCTGACCAACTCGAGAACGGTTAGAGATAGAAGAACTCCGTGAACTCCAATCGATTTAAAATGGCCGAATTATTGAATACTGAAAATTTGAACGAAAAAATCGACGGACAAAGAACTCGAGTATGGCATGATACATAATTTCTTGAACTTTTTCATTTTTCATTTTTCGAATTTCAAATTTTTGTCTTCGGACGTATTTTGATGTGCTGATTCCGAATCTTTGAACGAAAATGTCAAAAACTCATCAGAAATATTTTTGGCGCCGAAAAAACCAATTGAAAACTGATTCAGAGCTGACCAACTCGAGAACCGTTGAAGATAGACGAACTCCGTTAACTCCAATCGATTTATAATGGCCGGATTAGTATATACTGAAAATTTGAACGGAAAAAATCGACGGACAAAAAAGTCGAGTATGGCATCATACATAATTTTTTGAACTTTTTTATTTTTCAGTTTTCGAATTTCAAATTTTTGTCCTCGGACGTATTTTGACGTGCTGATTCCGAATCTTTGAACGAAAATGTCGAAAATTCATCAGAAATATTTTTGGCGCCAAAAAAAACATTTGAAAACTGATTCAGAGCTGACCAACTCGAGAACCGTTGAAGATAGACGAACTCCGTGAACGCCAATCGATTTAAAATGGCCGAATTAGTATATACTGAAAATTTGAACGGGAAAATTCGACGGACAAAAAAGTCGAGTATGGCATGATACATAATTTTTTGTACTTTTTTATTTTTCAGTTTTCGAATTTCAAATTTTTGTCTTCGGACGTATTTTGATGTGCTGATGCATCTTTGAGCGAAAATGTCAAAAACTCATCAGAAATATTTTTGGCGCCGAAAAAACCAATTGAAAACTGATTCAGAGCTGACCAACTCGAGAACTGTTGAAGATAGACGAACTCCGTGAACGCCAATCGATTTAAAATGGCCGAATTAGTATATACTGAAAATTTGAACGAAAAAAATTGACGGAAAAAAAATTGAGTATGGCATGATACATAATTTTTTGAACTTTTTTATTTTTCAGTTTTCGAATTTGAAATTTTTGTGTTGGGACGTATTTTGACGTGCTGATTCCGAATCTTTGAAAGAAAATGAAAAAAATTCATCAGAAATATTTTTGGCGCCAAGAAAAACATTTGAAAACTGATTCAGAAGCTGACCAACTCGAGAACGGTTAGAGATAGACGAACTCCGTGAACTCCAATCGATTTAATATGGCCGAATTATTGAATACTGAAAATTTGAACGAAAAAATCGACGGACAAAAAAGTCGAGTATGGCATGATACATAATTTTTTGAACTTTTTTATTTTTCATTTTTCGAATTTCAAATTTTTGTCTTCGGACGTATTTTGATGTGCTGATTCCGAATCTTTGAACGAAAATGTCAAAAACTCATCAGAAATATTTTTGGCGCCGAAAAAACCAATTGAAAACTGATTCAGAGCTGACCAACTCGAGAACCGTTGAAAATAGACGAACTCCGTTAACTCCAATCGATTTATAATGGCCGAATTAGTATATACTGATAATTTGAACGGAAAAAATCGACGGACAAAAAAGTCGAGTATGGCATGATACATAATTTTCTGAACTTTTTTATTTTTCAGTTTTCGTCCTCGGACGTATTTTGACGTGCTGATTCCGAATCTTTGAACGAAAATGTCGAAAATTCATCAGAAATATTTTTGGCGCCGAAAAAACCAATTGAAAACTTATTCAGAGCTAACTCGAGAACCGTTGAAAATAGACGAACTCCGTTAACTCCAATCGATTTAAAATGACTGAATTAGTATATACTGAAAATTTGAACGGAAAAAATCGACGGACAAAAAAGTCGAGTATGGCATGATACATAATTTTTTGAACCTTTTTATTTTTCATTTTTCAGATTTCAAATTTTTGTCCTCGGACGTATTTTGACGTGCTGATTCCGAATCTTAGAACGAACATGTCAAAAACTCACAGAAATATTTTTGGGGCCAAAAAAACCATTTGAAAACTGATTCAGAGCTGACCAACTCGAGAACCGTTGAAGATAGACGAACTCCGTGAACGCCAATCGATTCATAATGGCCAAATCAGTATATACTGAAAATTGGAACGGAAAAAATCGACGGACAAAAAAGTCGAGTATGGCATGATACATAATTTTTTGAACTTTTTTATTTTTCAGTTTTCGAATTTCAAATTTTTGTCCTCGGACGTATTTTGACGTGCTCATTCCGAATCTTTGAACGAAAATGTCGAAAATTCATCAGAAATATTTTTGGCGCCGAAAAAACCAATTGAAAACTGATTCAGAGCTGACCAACTCGAGAACCGTTGAAGATAGACGAACTCCGTTAACTCAAATCGATTTAAAATGGCCGAATTAGTATATACTGAAAATTTCAACGGAAAAAATCGACGGACAAAAAATTCGAGTATGGCATGATACATAATTTTTTGAACCTTTTTATTTTTCATTTTTCAAATTTCAAATTTTTGTCCTCGGACGTATTTTGACGTGCTGATTCCGAATCTTAGAACGAAAATGTCAAAAACTCACAGAAATATTTTTGGGGCCAAAAAAACCATTTGAAAATTGATTCAGAGCTGACCAACTCGAGAACCGTTGAAGATAGACGAACTCCGTGAACGCCAATCGATTCATAATGGCCGAATCAGTATATACTGAAAATTTGAACGAAAAAAATCGACGGACAAAAAAGTCGAGTATGGCATGATACATAATTTTTTGAACTTCAAATTTTTGTCCTCGGACGTATTTTGATGTGCTGATTCCGAATCTTTGAAAGAAAATGTAAAAAATTCATCAGAAATATTTTTGGCGCCAAGAAAAACATTTGAAAACTGATTCAGAAGCTGACCAACTCGAGAACGGTTAGAGATAGAAGAACTCCATGAACTCCAATCGATTTAAAATGGCCGAATTATTGAATACTGAAAATTTGAACGAAAAAATCGACGGACAAAGAAGTCGAGTATGGCATGATACATAATTTCTTGAACTTTTTCATTTTTCATTTTTCGAATTTCAAATTTTTGTCTTCGGACGTATTTTGATGTGCTGATTCCGAATCTTTGAACGAAAATGTCAAAAACTCATCAGAAATATTTTTGGCGCCGAAAAAACCAATTGAAAACTGATTCAGAGCTGACCAACTCGAGAACCGTTGAAGATAGACGAACTCCGTTAACTCCAATCGATTTATAATGGCCGAATTAGTATATACTGAAAATTTGAACGGAAAAAATCGACGGACAAAAAAGTCGAGTATGGCATGATACATACTTTTTTGAACTTTTTTATTTTTCAGTTTTCGAATTTCAAACTTTTGTCTTCGGACGTATTTTGACGTGCTGATTCCGAATCTTTGAACGACAATGTCAAAAATTCATCAGAAATATTTTTGGCGCCAAAAAAAAAATTTGAAAACTGATTCAGAGCTGACCAACTCGAGAACGGTTAGAGATAGACGAACTCCGTGAACTCCAATCGATTTAAAATGGCCGAATTAGTATATACTGAAAATTTGAACGGAAAAAATCGTCGGACAAAAAGTCGAGTATGGCATGATACATAATTTTTTGAACTTTTTTATTTTTGATTTTTCGAATTTCAAATATTTGTCCTCGGACGTATTTTGACGTGCTGATTCCGAATCTTTGAAAGAAAATGTAAAAAATTCATCAGAAATATTTTTGGCGCCAAGAAAAACATTTGAAAACTGATTCAGAAGCTGACCAACTCGAGAACGGTTAGAGATAGAAGAACTCCGTGAACTCCAATCGATTTAAAATGGCCGAATTAGTATATACTGAAAATTTGAACGAAAAAAATTGACGGAAAAAAAAGTCGAGTATGGCATGATACATAATTTTTTGAACTTTTTTATTTTTCAGTTTTCGAATTTGAAATTTTTGTCTTCGGACGTATTTTGACGTGCTGATTCCGAATCTTTGAAAGAAAATGTAAAAAATTCATCAGAAATATTTTTGGCGCCAAGAAAAACATTTGAAAACTGATTCAGAAGCTGACCAACTCGAGAACGGTTAGAGATAGAAGAACTCCGTGAACTCCAATCGATTTAAAATGGCCGAATTATGGAATACTGAAAATTTGAACGAAAAAATCGACGGACAAAGAAGTCGAGTATGGCATGATACATAATTTCTTGAACTTTTTCATTTTTCATTTTTCGAATTTCAAATTTTTGTCTTCGGACGTATTTTGATGTGCTGATTCCGAATCTTTGAACGAAAATGTCAAAAACTCATCAGAAATATTTTTGGCGCTGAAAAAACCAATTGAAAACTGATTCAGAGCTGACCAACTCGAGAACCGTTGAAGATAGACGAACTCCGTTAACTCCAATCGATTTATAATGGCCGAATTAGTATATACTGAAAATTTGAACGGAAAAAATCGACGGACAAAAAAGTCGAGTATGGCATGATACATACTTTTTTGAACTTTTTTATTTTTCAGTTTTCGAATTTCAAATTTTTGTCTTCGGACGTATTTTGACGTGCTGATTCCGAATCTTTGAACGACAATGTCAAAAATTCATCAGAAATATTTTTGGCGCCAAAAAAAACATTTGAAAACTGATTCAGAGCTGACCAACTCGAGAACGGTTAGAGATAGACGAACTCCGTGAACTCCAATCGATTTAAAATGGCCGAATTAGTATATACTGAAAATTTGAACGGAAAAAATCGTCGGACAACAAGTCGAGTATGGCATGATACATAATTTTTTGAACTTTTTCATTTTTCATTTTTCGAATTTCAAATTTTTGTCTTCGGACGTATTTTGATGTGCTGATTCCGAATCTTTGAACAAAAATGTCAAAAACTCATCAGAAATATTTTTTGCGCCGAAAAAACCAATTGAGAACTGATTCAGAGCTGACCAACTCGAGAACCATTGAAGATAGACGAACTCCGTTAACTCCAATCGATACAAAATGGCCGAATTAGTATATACTGAAAATTTGAACAAAAAAAATCGACGGAAAAAAAGTCGAGTATGGCATGATACATAATTTTTTGAACTTTTTTATTTTTCAGTTTTCGAATTTGAAATTTTTGTCTTCGGACGTATTTTGATGTGCTGATTCCGAATCTTTGAACGAAAATGTCAAAAACTCATCAGAAATATTTTTGGCGCCGAAAAAACCAATTGAAAACTGATTCAGAGCTGACCAACTCGAGAACTGTTGAAGATAGACGAACTCCGTGAACGCCAATCGATTTAAAATGGCCGAATTAGTATATACTGAAAATTTGAACGAAAAAAATTGACGGAAAAAAAAGTCGAGTATGGCATGATACATAATTTTTTGAACTTTTTTATTTTTCAGTTTTCGAATTTGAAATTTTTGTCTTCGGACGTATTTTGACGTGCTGATTCCGAATCTTTGAAAGAAAATGTAAAAAATTCATCAGAAATATTTTTGGCGCCAAGAAAAACATTTGAAAACTGATTCAGAAGCTGACCAACTCGAGAACGGTTAGAGATATAAGAACTCCGTGAACTCCAATCGATTTAAAATGGCCGAATTATTGAATACTGAAAATTTGAACGAAAAAATCGACGGACAAAGAAGTCGAGTATGGCATGATACATAATTTCTTGAACTTTTTCATTTTTCATTTTTCGAATTTCAAATTTTTGTCTTCGGACGTATTTTGATGTGCTGATTCCGAATCTTTGAACGAAAAACTCATCAGAAATATTTTTGGCGCCGAAAAAACCAATTGAAAACTGATTCAGAGCTGACCAACTCGAGAACCGTTGAAGATAGACGAACTCCGTTAACTCCAATCGATTTATAATGGCCGAATTAGTATATACTGAAAATTTGAACGGAAAAAATCGACGGACAAAAAAGTCGAGTATGGCATGATACATAATTTTTTGAACTTTTTTATTTTTCAGTTTTCGAATTTCAAATTTTTGTCCTCGGACGTATTTTGACGTGCTGATTCCGAATCTTTGAACGAAAATGTCGAAAATTCATCAGAAATATTTTTGGCGCCAAAAAAAACATTTGAAAACTGATTCAGAGCTGACCAACTCGAGAACCGTTGAAGATAGACGAACTCCGTGAACGCCAATCGATTTAAAATGGCCGAATTAGTATATACTGAAAATTTGAACGGCAAAATTCGACGGACAAAAAAGTCGAGTATGGCATGATACATAATTTTTTGAACTTTTTTATTTTTGATTTTTCGAATTTCAAATATTTGTCCTCGGACGTATTTTGACGTGCTGATTCCGAATCTTTGAACAAAAATGTCAAAAACTCATCAGAAATTTTTTTTGCGCCGAAAAAACCAATTGAAAACTGATTCAGAGCTGACCAACTCGAGAACCGTTGAAGATAGACGAACTCCGTTAACTCCAATCGATTTAAAATGGCCGAATTAGTATATACTGAAAATTTGAACGAAAAAAATCGACGGAAAAAAAGTCGAGTATGGCATGATACATAATTTTTTGAACTTTTTTATTTTTCAGTTTTCGAATTTGAAATTTTTGTCTTCGGACGTATTTTGATGTGCTGATTCCGAATTTTTGAACGAAAATGTCAAAAACTCATCAGAAATATTTTTGGCGCCGAAAAAACCAATTGAAAACTGATTCAGAGCTGACCAACTCGAGAACTGTTGAAGATAGACGAACTCCGTGAACTCCAATCGATTTAAAATGGCCGAATTAGTATATACTGAAAATTTGAACGAAAAAAATTGACGGAAAAAAAAGTCGAGTATGGCATGATACATAATTTTTTGAACTTTTTTATTTTTCAGTTTTCGAATTTGAAATTTTTGTCTTCGGACGTATTTTGACGTGCTGATTCCGAATCTTTGAAAGAAAATGTAAAAAATTCATCAGAAATATTTTTGGCGCCAAGAAAAACATTTGAAAACTGATTCAGAAGCTGACCAACTCGAGAACGGTTAGAGATATAAGAACTCCGTGAACTCCAATCGATTTAAAATGGCCGAATTATTGAATACTGAAAATTTGAACGAAAAAATCGACGGACAAAGAAGTCGAGTATGGCATGATACATAATTTCTTGAACTTTTTCATTTTTCATTTTTCGAATTTCAAATTTTTGTCTTCGGACGTATTTTGATGTGCTGATTCCGAATCTTTGAACGAAAAACTCATCAGAAATATTTTTGGCGCCGAAAAAACCAATTGAAAACTGATTCAGAGCTGACCAACTCGAGAACCGTTGAAGATAGACGAACTCCGTTAACTCCAATCGATTTATAATGGCCGAATTAGTATATACCGAAAATTTGAACGGAAAAAATCGACGGACAAAAAAGTCGAGTATGGCATGATACATAATTTTTTGAACTTTTTTATTTTTCAGTTTTCGAATTTCAAATTTTTGTCCTCGGACGTATTTTGACGTGCTGATTCCGAATCTTTGAACGAAAATGTCGAAAATTCATCAGAAATATTTTTGGCGCCAAAAAAAACATTTGAAAACTGATTCAGAGCTGACCAACTCGAGAACCGTTGAAGATAGACGAACTCCGTGAACGCCAATCGATTTAAAATGGCCGAATTAGTATATACTGAAAATTTGAACGAAAAAAATTGACGGAAAAAAAATTGAGTATGGCATGATACATAATTTTTTGAACTTTTTTATTTTTCAGTTTTCGAATTTGAAATTTTTGTCTTTGGACGTATTTTGACGTGCTGATTCCGAATCTTTGAAAGAAAATGTAAAAAATTCATCAGAAATATTTTTGGCGCCAAGAAAAACATTTGAAAACTGATTCAGAAGCTGACCAACTCGAGAACGGTTAGAGATAGACGAACTCCGTGAACTCCAATCGATTTAAAATGGCCGAATTATTGAATACTGAAAATTTGAACGAAAAAATCGACGGACAAAAAAGTCGAGTATGGCATGATACATAATTTTTTGAACTTTTTTATTTTTCATATTTCGAATTTCAAATTTTTGTCTTCGGACGTATTTTGATGTGCTGATTCCGAATCTTTGAACGAAAATGTCAAAAACTCATCAGAAATATTTTTGGCGCCGAAAAAACCAATTGAAAACTGATTCAGAGCTGACCAACTCGAGAACCGTTGAAGATAGACGAACTCCGTTAACTCCAATCGATTTATAATGGCCGAATTAGTATATACTGATAATTCGAACGGAAAAAATCGACGGACAAAAAAGTCGAGTATGGCATGATACATAATTTTTTGAACTTTTTTATTTTTCAGTTTTCGAATTTCAAATTTTCGTCCTCGGACGTATTTTGACGTGCTGATTCCGAATCTTTGAACGAAAATGTCGAAAATTCATCAGAAATATTTTTGGCGCCGAAAAAACCAATTGAAAACTGATTCAGAGCTGACCAACTCGAGAACCGTTGAAGATAGACGAACTCCGTTAACTCCAATCGATTTAAAATGGCCGAATTAGTATATACTGAAAATTTGAACGGAAAAAATCGACGGACAAAAAAGTCGAGTATGGCATGATACATAATTTTTTGAACCTTTTTATTTTTCATTTTTCAAATTTCAAATTTTTGTCCTCGGACGTATTTTGACGTGCTGATTCCGAATCTTAGAACGAAAATGTCAAAAACTCACAGAAATATTTTTGGGGCCAAAAAAACCATTTGAAAACTGATTCAGAGCTGACCAACTCGAGAACCGTTGAAGATAGACGAACTCCGTGAACGCCAATCGATTCATAATGGCCGAATCAGTATATACTGAAAATTTGAACGAAAAAAATCGACGGACAAAAAAGTCGAGTATGGCATGATACATAATTTTTTGAACTTTTTTATTTTTCAGGTTTCGAATTTCAAATTTTTGTCCTCGGACGTATTTTGACGTGCTCATTCCGAATCTTTGAACGAAAATGTCGAAAATTCATCAGAAATATTTTTGGCGCCGAAAAAACCAATTGAAAACTGATTCAGAGCTGACCAACTCGAGAACCGTTGAAGATAGACGAACTCCGTTAACTCCAATCGATTTAAAATGGCCGAATTAGTATATACTGAAAATTTGAACGGGAAAATTCGACGGACAAAAAAGTCGAGTATGGCATGATACATAATTTTTTGAACTTTTTTATTTTTCAGTTTTCGAATTTCAAATTTTTGTCTTCGGACGTATTTTGATGTGCTGATTCATCTTTGAACGAAAATGTCAAAAACTCATCAGAAATATTTTTGGCGCCGAAAAAACCAATTGAAAACTGATTCAGAGCTGACCAACTCGAGAACCGTTGAAGATAGACGAACTCCGTTAACTCCAATCGATTTAAAATGGCCGAATTAGTATATACTGAAAATTTCAACGGAAAAAATCGACGGACAAAAAAGTCGAGTATGGCATGATACATAATTTTTTGAACCTTTTTATTTTTCATTTTTCAAATTTCAAATTTTTGTCCTCGGACGTATTTTGACGTGCTGATTCCGAATCTTAGAACGAAAATGTCAAAAACTCACAGAAATATTTTTGGGGCCATAAAAACCACTTGAAAACTGATTCAGAGCTGACCAACTCGAGAACCGTTGAAGATAGACGAACTCCGTTAACTCCAATCGATTTAAAATTGCCGAATTAGTATATACTGAAAATTTCAACGGAAAAAATCGACGGACAAAAAAGTCGAGTATGGCATGATACATAATTTTTTGAACCTTTTTATTTTTCATTTTTCAAATTTCAAATTTTTGTCCTCGGACGTATTTTAACGTACTGATTCCGAATCTTAGAACGAAAATGTCAAAAACTCACAGAAATATTTTTGGGGCCAAAAAAAACCATTTGAAAACTGAATCAGAGCTGACCAACTCGAGAACCGTTGAAGATAGACGAACTCCGTGAACGCCAATCGATTCATAATGGCCGAATCAGTATATACTGAAAATTTCAACGGAAAAAATCGACGGACAAAAAAGTCGAGTATGGCATGATACATAATTTTTTGAACCTTTTTATTTTTCATTTTTCAAATTTCAAATTTTTGTCCTCGGACGTATTTTGATCTGCTGATTTCGAATCTTTGAACGAAAATGTCATAAACTCATCATAAATATTTTTGCCGCCAAAAAAAACATTTGAAAACTGATTCAGAGCTGACCAACTCGAAAACGGTTAGGGAGAGACGAACTCTATGAACGCCAATCGATTTAAAATGGACGAATTAGTATATACTGAAAATTTGAGCGGAAAAAATCGACGGACAAAAATGTCGAATATATCATATTTTTTGAACTTTTTTATTTTTCGAATTTTCAAATTTTTGTCCTCGGACAATTTTTCATATTTTTTACCTACAAAAATTAAGAATATTTGGCTCCGAAAATGAAGACTGACTATCGATATTTTGATGTCCTAGAGGACTTCTTGTCCAATGTCCAACTTATGAAAAAAAATCACCCCCAATCGGTGAAAAGCTTCGTGTCTTTTAAGAGAAAAAGTTACGATGCTAGGAATTTTCATCATATCTCCTTATTCTGGAATTCTGGACAGTTTTTTCAATTTTTTTATAAATTTTTGACCACCACTTCCTGGATCCATGGCACAACCCCGTTAAAAATTATTCGGATACACCGCTGCACTATCAACAACCCAAATTAATCAATTAATACATTATTCGACAACATAATAATTATGAATTAATGGTTAGTCAGTTAAGTCGTCTTGATTATGATATTCAATTTCAAATAATGGTGGAGGATCTAGGGTTGACTGTGGTAGATGACCTATTTCAAGGGGGAAACAACTAGTCATTTTTTTTACACCTAATGAAAGTAGTGCAGTAATTACCTGTGATGAAAAACAATGAAAAGTTTCAGGGGTAATGAAAGCTGATAGGCAGCAACGTATTTCAAGCTGTTATTTTATAAGCCATGACAGTTTATGTGCTGAATCTCATATACCAATTGAACAATTAAAGTCGAATCTGGCAGTCACCATCAGCGGCATGGTTATTCTTAGAAAGATGGAAAAGAATCAAGAATGTGAACAGTGATCTGTAATGATCATCAGTTCAAATCACCCTTTCCATAGTGACCACCATCCAACATCCACAACTCCTCGTTCGTAACCGTGAAAGATTTCAAAGACACTGAAAACTCTTATAAAAAAAATCGTTTCATACCTTTCGCATACAACCACCCCCAACATAAATTAGGCTGTAAAGTGTTCATGGGGATACGTCGGTCAATCCCTAATCAATTCAACTAAAAGGTTCGAACATGAAGCCTTAGACGGAGTTGCCCTTGTTCTTGTTTCACTTAACGATGTTTGGTCTGAGCTGCCGATTTGTTTCCATTTAGTTGCACTCTCCTATTAGGGGAGTTTCAACTTGTAGTATTGTGCAGGCAATAAATTATTAAAAGAATGCCAATGGAATTGGAAAGCGATATACATGGTGTAATCTAACTTCTTGCACTTCTGCTAAGGACGGGTGTATAATTACATTTTATGACGAATGGCAGGTGTGAAAAATTCGGAAAAAAAATTGTGAAAATTTTAAATTTTGTTGGAAAATTTTGGACGTTTCGTTTCGTCTTTGGCCACCACCATCTACTTCATTTTCATTCTGGTATCAACGTTGATTCTTATCTGAAATAAGTACCGTTTTTTCAATATTCAGTTTCAATATTTTGTGGTAACTAACGTTATTATTACACTTTTCAACTTAAACCATGAAAGAAAAGAATCAGTATGATTTCAATTAGCTCGCAAGGAAAATTTTCGAAATGTTTATCGGTAAATTCCATATCTCCTTATAAAATTGTATCAATAACTCACAGTCTCTTCACGTAACAAAAGAAAAGCTTTTTCCTGTTCTTTACTTTCGCAGACACTTCTTACAGTGACAAGGATCGAATTAAAATCATCCCGCGTTGATCGTTCCATAGTTTGAAAGCCAGTCCCTATTTTCATCAAGCATTCGAAGCCATAAAATGTATCTAACAGCGTCCCGTTGAAATGATTCGGAACTGTCACTTCCCGTTCATTTGAAATTTCATGACGCTCCATAAAAGTGCATTTTGAGCTACGCTTCGTTGAACATTGAGACAGTCGTGAATTTTCTCTAAATCACGTCCCATTATTCCAATTCTTTACGAACTTTTCGACAGTTTTCCCAATGATTTTTTGTCCAGGTACCTTAATATATTCTGATACAGATTTATAAACTATTCTCTCCGAGTAACCTCACAGAAAATAGTTAGGAGGTGTCAAATACAGAGATTTTGTCGGTCATTCTATGGCACTTCACATTCTGCCAATCAATCCATTGCTCTAGAAATCGTTGATTTAGTATTTTCTCACCAGTTGAAAAACATGTGGGAAAGATCCGCCTTGATGGAAATACAAGCAAAGTTCATCCAGAATCATATTTCCGTGATCATCAATATGCCTCTCTAATTATTGGATTATGTGGATCATTGCCTTTTTGGTAGGAGAAGAACTGGTTGAATTTTTCCATCCATCGTTTGAAAACAAATTCTTGATACATACAAACACTGCGACTCTTTTTGTGACAAAGGCTGAGACTGGGATCTGCTGTTACAAAAATGTTGATAAATGAATTTTCAAACAATTCGAGTGGTTTCCTTGCATCTTCATCTTCATCATCAACAATTGGTTAGTTTCTATGCATGTTTCTAAAACTCGTTTAACGGTATTTTGTGAGGAACTCTGCTTCTGCAGATAACAAATAAGCAAGTGTATCATCACGTGCTAAGAATCGCACGTTAAAAGTTAAGACCCCGTTAATCCTTAACTCGCACTAGTTTCTACTTTGAGGGCTGCCGTTAGTAGGGGGCGACAGCTGGTTAACGGAAAAACAATTTTTGAAATTTTTGAAACATTTTCTTGTGATAACCCTATTACATTCGCCATTAATGATGAAAAGATTTCAGTGATCTACAATGACATTTCCATGGCATTTAATTGTTTCTGACGCAACTGAGAATAACAAAACTCAATATTACTCGATTTTCTCGAAGAGAGAGAGAGGTTAATTCGCCAATATTTCGACAAAGTTATGAATGTAGGCATACATAAATTCAAATAACTCCACGTTGAAGTGTGTCGTTCCCAACGATTCCAAAAACGACCGACATAGGTTGAACAAATAATATAAATCAAAGCAAAATTATGTAAAGAGAGAATTACTTCCATTCTCTGTAATGATATTTACCACAATTTACATTTATTTGCATAATTTTGAGCACGAATAAAAGTTACTTCATAAAATCCCCGAACATTTCGAATTCAAGTCAGTGTACCAATGAAAATCCCCAACACAAAATGAGATCCCATCATGTTTCGCACCTCGCCTACTTCCCAAATACTTAAAACTTCGAACCCTTAAACTCTCTCCCGAAGGCAAAGACTTACTTCTCTTGCACATGAATGAGCTCCTTTGAGTATTATGCATTTGTGTGCAACACTGTGTATCATGAACACAAGAGCAAACGTCTTTCAACACACACATCTCAGCAAGTACTTTATTTCTCATTATCTCGAGAGAAAAGACGCATCCACATCGGAAGTCGCTGGGAGCTATTTGAATTCGAAATCAGTGTCGCTTTACGAGACAGTTTATTGCGATTTGTTTCGGAAAACATAGGGAATATTGCAAGACTTTTATTGTTTGTAGTAGAAAAGTTGTTTATGTTGCAACTGCTCCTATTTGCGATATTGGATTTTTGCATGTGATGTGCTTTGATAAAAATATCCTCCAGTTGGAAAAACCATGTAGTCTGGTTCACAAGTGCTATTTTGTCAAAAAGCTGAATTACGTTTTTCCCAGAGAGGAAAAAAGTGAGTACTTTTTCCCGGATATATATACACATAGGTAAAGGTAGATATTTGATTTTTCGCCACAGAAAAAATTGTATATTATGCACGGGAAACAGATTAGATTTTAGCTCCCGTTTTTTTGTCTCTCCGCTTCGCGTCGGGAGGCAACACAACCTCGAACTGAAATATTTTTTCCCTTGTATAATAAATAACTATTTCTGATTGCTTACTTTACGTTTTTAATTTTCTAACGTATCAGATCTTTTCTAAATCCATTTGCGAATAACTCCAAAAAGTTATAAAAATTCTAGGTTTTTATGTTAACTTTCAACAAGTAAAATTTAACTAATTAACAAAAGAATTGGAAAAGTGAGGTAAACATTTTTTCCTGACGGATTATCATTTATGTGTTAAGATGGTATCGAAATTTTTTTATTCCTTAATATTCATATTTAATCGGTTTGAATAACTTTTTTATCGGTCGACGTGCGTGTATAGGCCACTACCCGTTTTAATACCTACCAATTTTGATCTCTTAATTAAAATTGTTAATATTATCGGTACAGTACTAAAATGTCTTGCTCTTCAAGGATCTTTTGTTAAATTTTGCTATATCTCGAATAGTTTTTGAAATATTTGCAAAAAAAAACAAACCATTTTTTTACTTAATTGTTGATGACTTTTACAAGTTTTGCCCGCTCCAATTTTCCAGTTCAACATTTTTTTAGATGCCATTCGAATCGAATAAGACCAAAATCATAATTTTCGATGGTCTAGTTCAGCTTTTTGACAAAATAGCTTGTAAACCAGAATTTATAAGCCACACACTTCAAAAAATAATTATCAGTTGAGGTGAGATCTGCTTAGACCCAAAGAAATTAATAATCATCCAGTATCTAGTAAAAGTAATATATTTGGCTCATTGGAAATCGTTGGATGAAACAATTCCGATATTACAGAATCATATTCGTTTTATGAAATACTTGGCTGTGATTTGCGACGAGAGGAAAACTGCGGACTTCTATTATTTCTCCGGAAGAGAGATGGGTTTTGGTTGTATCGATATTGTTGTGATTTTGCCGGGTAGCTGGAGTTATATTAATAGCTTTTATAATCGTCGAAAAGCGGTTTGAGGGTCCCTCCAGTGGGAATGAAGATATTTATGGCCCAGAAAGGAAATGTTCTGACGCAGATGATAGTGACAGGGAGAATGATATATTTGTAAATGATTGTGCTGAGGCTGTTGGGAAACTCGAAAATATAAAAAGAGCAAAACCGTTACATCTGATTGTACATATTATATACAAAGTGTCCCAACGAATAGGGTTACATCCAGAATATTTAAATAACCTCTGCATTTTTAGAGGTTGGTCTTTTACGCTCTGCTGTCATTTGTCAACAGATGTTGAAAGAAATATTTGGGTTATGAAACGCTGAATAATTCAAGAATAGAATTGAAATTGTTCATCTTCATCATCTTTATTCATGCTCATTTCCTAGTTTCATTTTCTACAGGTAGAGATTGATATTCTTTTTAATGTGGAATGGGATACTTACTCCTGAAGCTGACGAATGAATTAAGAACACCTGAAAACAGCCAATACCACAGCTTCATAAATATAAAAAAATAAGCAAAGCCATTATTGCAATAATAACTGAATACATTGTAAGCGTCTATACATCAAGTTTACTTGACAAATGGTATGCTACTGTCGAATTCCAATTACTTAACGAAAGTTGAAAAAATACCTGAATTGAAATACAGTCAACAAAATATAGATATAGATATTATAAGTATTTAACTTCAACATAGTTCGGATAATGAATGAAAGAAAATTGAAATCACATGCAACTTGATATACCATAATAAAAAAAACAATTAACAAAAATTGCAGTTCATTTATTCATATTTATATGTGTATATTTCAATGGTAATGTCCTTCCTAAAGTTGTTCCTACAACACTTTCGTAGATAGAGGTATAGAGCATTCAATCAATGATGAAATTTCTGAAAAATCTTACTTTCCTTACTGACCCATTCTGCTCTAAAGATATGCCAAGATATACTCCACTTTCTAGCGACAGTGGATGAACAGTTAGTTTAAAAACCGATATTAGGTATACAGACCAGGCATAAACTGAATGGATACTTTCTACCACATAACATGAATTATACATCAATTCCATATTACGAATGCAATCATTGGACGACATTTATCTGAAGTACCTGATCTCCGCGATCGAACAACATTCTCGAATGTTGAAACTGTAAGTGAACATGAGTAAAATATGTCCAAATTTGATTTTCTTTGCATTCGATGCCGATATATTTCTGTAAAGTCTTCATTGAATAGTCAACTTTTAACATATTCACCCAGGATCTTTTCGGAAATATGTCAAATTTCTTCCATTATGAAAAGGGGAACATTCTCCATGAAAATTGAAAAATGAAAAATGTGATTTATTTGTAATATCTAACAGAAAACAACTACTTCCCCGGCACAAGCCACGCTGGACATAGAACTACATCTGATAGATATTGTGAAAAGACTCCATTATGTTCAACAATCATCTCAAAGCCTGATACTGGAGCCATAAACCTGCTCTGTTTCAGCCATATCAGCACAGGACTAATTTCGAAAAATTTCACATGGAAATCGCTTTTCAATCTCTGTCAATTCAAACAGCACAAAGCTGTGACGTCAGTGGCTAACTAACACGAGGTTGGTTAAACTCAAGCTATCGAAAACTCCCAGGTGGAAACAAAACCGAGAACAAAACGTTAACATAACATAGATACTTATCTTTTTATATTTCTAGATTTTGTTGCCTCTTGATAGGTGAGAGGGATGCTTTAGTTTTATTTTATTTTACTTTATTTATTGACCTATCAATAAAACCGACTATTATTATTAATTGTGACTTTAGAAGGGAAAATAGTATAATGAATTCCTCATATTCATTTTCGGGGAATATCGATGTTTTGGAAATGTTCTAGAAGCGTATAAGAGTATACAAAGTTCTAACCAATGGCGGAGCGAGGGAATGTATGGACATTCTCGATTATGGAATCAGGCGGTAAGGGATTGTCCCCTTCTTGAAATGCCAGGTGACAGTTCGTTACCTGCCATACGATTCAGTAAAAGGCCGCAGACAGTCATTCCCAAAAGGGAGGACTGGGAGCGGATCGGCACCGCCTGCTTCCCACCAAGGGGATCATCTGGTACACAGATGGCTCCAGGATGGATAAGTCAGCCGGCGCCGGGGTATACGGGCAGTCTTCGAAAGCGGAACTCTGTTACGCTCTAGGAACTTTTGCCATTGTATTTCAGACAGAAATGTGTGCCATACTCGCCTGTGTAAGAGAAAATCTCAACAGAGGCTACCGCGGCCAGCAAATCACGATATGTACCGACAGCCAAGCGGCGATCAACGCTCTCACATCATATAGAGTCACCTCGCTGCTGGTGACTGAATGCATCGATGATCTGCCAATAAAGTAAAGCTACTTAGGGTCCCTGGTTATACCGGAATACCTGGAAACAACGAACGGGCTGATTATTTGGCCAGACAAGGTGCGAAAAGCCCAACAATTGGACCAGAACCTATCCTAGAAGTTTCCAGATCATGGTGCATCTCAACCATGAAGGAAATTCTGGAAATGAAATTCCAGGACACATGGAAAGATGCACCGGGCATGAGGCAATCGAAACTCCACATCGGAGGCCCTTCTACTAGGAGGACCAAAACTCTGCTCACACTGAGCAGAAAGGAAATCAGATCAGTGACAGGGCTCCTGACGGGGCACTACAGGGCTCCTGACGGGGCACTGCCATCTCAACAGGCACGTCAACATATTAGGTGTCACGGATGATACCGAATGCAGATGGTGCTTGGAGGATGAGGAGTCAGCCACCCACATCCTCACGGAATGCCCGGCAGTGGCAGCAATACGGAAAGCACACCTCAGGAGTATCGTACTGAACCCGGAGAGTGTGAGGGAGGTATTGGTTAGAAGGCTGGCCTCTTTCGCTCGCGAGATAGGCTACCTTCAAAACTGAACCATCTCCCAGCAGTGGTGGGTGCATAACGGGCCCGATTGAGAGGCCTACATGCTTATGGCTCCGTCCGCCCACATACCCTATTCTATCTTCTATCTAAGGGTATACATATTGGCGGTTAAGCTGAGAAAAATCGTTAGTGAACGATTAGTGAAGACAGTCTGTGAAGTCGACACAGGTCAGCCAGTAAGTTTGCGGGTTAATTAATCAGTAAGTTGATATTTGAATTGTAATCGTCTTATAATAATAGTTGTTGTAGGGAGTGTTATTATTTGCTAAACCCTCCGAGAAAGTGTGTCCGTTTGGTACCCAGCTCCATACCCGAATGACAAGAAAATCGATATCATCCTCCAACCCGAACCGCGTATCGTTACAAAATAACTCCGTAAATCACACCCTCCAATCCCCATTACCATTCGTGAGTGTAATATATTCAAATTTACTCAAACAAAATCATCCGGAAACATTCCGCCTTTTGATAAAAACCAAATGGGAGTTATTTTATCGAATGCGCCAAAAAAAAAATGAATTTCGGTTTTCCGCTGTCGTGGCATCCGCATTATCGCAGACTCCCGCCGCCCAATGAGAAAATAAACAGTTGAAACATGCGATCGAGATTTTTTCGCCACGATCAGCGAGTGCTTCTATTTCTTCCCGGGCGATACACGTAGCACGTCGCGGAATTTTGCTATATCACACCGATCGATCTCTTGGAATACTTGAATAAATAATCGGTAATAAATAGCTACGAAACAGGTTTCAGTTACACAGGATGATCGAAAAGTACTTTGCTTTTACCGGTAATGACTATGAAGAAAGATTTGATATAATATTTTTATCGGAACTCCAGAAAGGGTGACTCTCAAGACAAATCAACTTTTGTTGTTTTTGTCTTCGAGCACGTTGAGTCAATGTGGAGATAATTCCTTGCTGCTGATTCGGATGGTAGTTCTATAGTGCATGAGTCAAAAGCGAGGAATTTTCTCCACATTAACGAAAAGTGCTCGAATAATATGTGAACCGGAGCATCTACAAGAATATGTGAAGCGGAACGATTTCATCCACTACTACAATCTTGAAACCAATCCACCAAGAGAAAGCCGCCATAGAATACCAATATCATGCCATCTCCACAGCAATCCGTAACGGACTTACCAACCCCTACTTCTTCAACTTGCAGAATTCCGACCAAGAACTAAAATTCCACTGGACAAGCTGCAGCAACTGGCTCTAGAAGAGGAAAGGCTACAACTCACACCAGAAGAAATCCGGAAATCTGACATTAGCCATTTCTAGATGACTCCTATTTATATTGTATTCACCATCCTCTTCGTATTTTACAGATTGAAAAAGCATTCGAAGATACAACCAGCCACTGATGATCCACCAGCTCCAGAAAACGAAGCAGCATCTTCAGTCTTGTTCGTCTATTACAAGATTTTCTCAGGGGATGGAGAAGTTACAGTTTGATAACCCCTTACATCAGCAGGTTATTGTTCGATGACCCATGGACGAGAGCATTTATTTACTTACACACTTACACATTTCTATAAATACAATCCAAAATATATAAAGATAACATACAACAACAAAACACCAAGTAAGGAAAAGAAAAAAAATAGTGGTTCAATATTGATCAATGAGTAGTATTT
Source organism: Chrysolina haemoptera (assembly GCA_958298965.1). Lineage (NCBI taxonomy): Eukaryota > Metazoa > Arthropoda > Insecta > Coleoptera > Chrysomelidae > Chrysolina > Chrysolina haemoptera. The sequence goes on from OY282594.1 coordinate 6,632,743, forward strand.
CTTTTACTTCTTTTCTGAATGTTAAAAATGATACATTCAGTAATCTCATGTATATATTCAATAGCCTAGGTGCATTATATGAGAAGCTACCCTCAAACTTTTTTGTGGAGAGCTGAGGAACTGTGAAATTATTAACCATTAATTAACATTGTGTACGAAAGATCTTCTTATCAATAGGGTATGAAGGTAAATTGGAATTTTGGACAAAAGTAATTTGTATTTGATTGTATTATTTCAGTTCTAATATTTAATACTTATAAGTTGTTACTCTGTTCAAATAAAAAGTTTTTAAAAACGCTTTATCCCAATATCTGATTATTTTATTACCATGAAATGACTTAAATTGTAGTAGTGCCCCAATATGCAAATTGCAAAATGTAAACATGAATATGCAGACGGTATACATGTAAATTACTCAGCCAATTAAAACAACAAATAATTACGGTATAACTTTGAATGTATCTGGTGTCTATCACTTGAAGTAATTAATAATGCAATTTCATATGTCATATGTTGAAAGGGCTATAAATTATTATTATTCCAAGATAACTTAATTAGTGAATGGAGTCACATGAGAAATGTCAATTGAAATATCACTTTTCCGGTCATTCTTTGATCTCAAAAAAATTCTGATCCCAAACCACACTGAAGAAATAGAAACCAGCAAAAAGCAATTAAAAAATCAGCGAGAATTCCATTAACTTCAATCCCGAATACTAGGTTAATAATCAATGCATACGTATACCTTGAAGCCGATTCAGTTTCATGTATGCCCACCCTGCATGAGAAATGCATGTCTAGCGACGTTCACGCACATATGTGAAACGTCTTGCAGTTTTCAGGCAAGCAGGCGGACAAAAAACGAGGTAATAACAACGCACTAATGTAGAAACATAGTGAAATTTGTCAAGAAAAACATATTTCAATTATCCAAAGACAAAGCCCTCCTTACCTCGTACCTACCGTAAGAAATATTGAATAGCAAATGACCTTAAAGGATAATTTGAAACTGAATTTATTGAAATTGGATTAGTATTCGTAGGCGTGTCTTCATTTACCTTATTCACGTACTCCAATACCCTTATCCTTCTCTCTATGTTCCTACTAGCCTATCCTACCTAATAACATAGATCAGAATGCACAGTGACTATCATAGAAAGCTCTCAGATTTACAATGATCGTATTCCGCCGAGATACTGAATCTGTAATTATATTCTGGCTGTGCAGCAAGATTTCCTTTCGGAAAATATTACTTGCATTTCCATATAGGTAGGGAATATTTTATATTATGAACCACGCTTCTCGTATTTTCTTGTACAATATTAATGCGTATTTCAATTTGTCGTGGTTCAGGATTATGTAGTTAGTGAGACTGATATACCGGAATGTTGTGGAATAGATACATTTGTGAGGCTCAAGTCTGGTTTCTGTTCCGTATTTTTTATTGCCACACAGAACATTACAGATCTTCGAAGTTATGACTGGTTGGAAAGCAGGTGAGCTTATTCAATTAATTTATGAAGAGTTCATAAAACAACTTCCAAATATGTGTAGTGATACATAAAAGAGGCATTTATCAACGTCTGCAAAATGTTTTGTCTTTTCGGTTTCTTTTTGTATCGCTGAATACTTTTTGTTTTGTTAACAAAGCTTTTGATCGCTTCATTTTCATCCAACGAAATCGAAAGTTGAGCTCGATTCCGGAAAAACCGAAAGTGGAAAATAGTCTTCCAATACGGCAAAAAATGCCTCAGTGGGCAGGTCTCACTTAGCATATTGAAAAAAAAAATTGTTGGAAAAACAAGAAGTAATCTTGGTGTATCATAAATCTGAGTTATACTGTATTAGATCACTTCAAAGAAAAATTAAAAGCGATATAAAATGAATAAATTTCTGGGAAATCTGCCGAAGAAAATCATTTCAAGCATATAACCAATATTCAAGTTTATTAGTCGATGGGGCTTTCATATAAATACTTCCTAGGCTTACCTCTGAATGTCTCTAAGCTATTATTGGGTATTATAGAGTTAGTTTTGATTTATTCAACAATGTCAATTCTTTTTCCTTCAGCTCAGATTTATCTATAGAACGTTCAGTTCAGCTTTTTAATTTGTTTTTCTTCTCCTGGAAACCTCCTTCAAATACCAAAAATGGAGAGTTTTGCCTCGTCGAGGTGATTTTACTGATTTTTTATGTACATGCCGACTCAGCAAATTCTACAGTTCTACGTCAGAAATAACGAACGTATCGGGGGTGTTTCCATGTGAATTGAGACACACTATACTATGTATTTATCAATTCTAGTGCCTAGTGAAATTCTGACAGTTTTCTTGATGTTTTTTCAAGATTTGTCCTTTCCGTCAACTAGCTACACCTTTACAGGCAATCCTCAGGAGTATTCCAAAGACTTCTACAAGATATGGAAGACGAGGCCCTTGCCCCTCAACGTGTAATGCCAAGCACGAAATCAGACAAATCAAAGTTGAGCAACACATGTGAAACATTTACTCCAGACCCCATTTATAATAATCAGTATTTGACCGGATTTTTCAGTTTTAATAATAGTTTTGTTCGTGTCTATTCGAGCGTCATGTCTACATCGTAAAATAATGGCCAATAGTATAATCAGACAGTATTTTGTTAACCTCATATGGCAAATTAATGTCCTCCGAGCAAGAGAGACCATACAATAATTAATCTTTCTGGAATGCTCGGGCAAATTATTTACAATTAAATTTTATGTGCCGCCAAAGCGATGTATTGCGGTATATCTCGAGATGACTATAACAGCTTTCGAGATTTCTTCCTTATTTGGCGAAGCACTTAAAAAGTTCCAGTTATTATATAATCATTCGGTGAAATTTATAAAGACATAAACATATGAGTTAGCAATTTTTCAACTAAAAGGAAGATTTATTGAAATGAAGTGTTGTAACAGTGTTAATTTAAAGAATTTGTGCTTATGTCAGATTACATATAGACTGCAATCAGTTAATCATCTGATATTACCCTCATCTGTCAAAATGTATTCGCTGTTGAGGAAATACCGGCAGGCCAATGACTGATGCAATAAATAGTAATTTGAAGAATGAGCCATGATCGACTCCTGATATTGCTAACTTTGCTGGAGAAAATTACGTCGACTATTAGAGTGATGGGTGTTTTAGTGAAGACACAAAACTTTTTTTGAAGAACGATGAGAAACCTTATCTTTCAACGAAATTGGTTTGAAAAACATATTAAAGTTGTGTATGACTTCATATTCTCCGTAATTACTGATAATAATATTCTACAATATGTTCTACATACACGGAATCCCATAAAATAAAATATAGAAAATGCAGTTTAGAATATCAACTCTTTCATGACATAAATGAACATACAGGTGTCGACATTGTCCCTGTAGGCGAAGGATTCATTGTGAACTGTATTCATATGGAAATATTCGACACATATGCATTATCAGTTCACGTACCAGGATCTTATCAATATCCGTATCATCAATATTTAGTAATAATTGGAATTGAGTTTGCTTTTTGAATTGACTGATATTAACCAATCAATTCAATACCCACGCAGTTTCAATTAAATACTTGATGAGGAATATGAGCGTATCTGGGGGGTTTACGGTGAGGTATGGTGTCCCAATTATAGTACTTATAACTCATATATTCATTGAATGAAATTTTCCTTACATTTTACTGAGTAAAATTGAACGTGCTCTGCTCTGTTTGATACCTGTGGTATACAAATGAATGCGAAGTGTGGTAAAAAAATAACGAGATTTTACTAAGATTAAACCTAATCTTCCCTCCAAAAGATGATCTTATGTTACAAAAATGAAGATTTTTCAGCAACGTTCAAACGAAATACTGAAAAATCTGGGTGCCGTCTTGAAGATATGAATATACAATACAATTAACATAAATTCACAGACCCTACAGCCTGCTCGGATTCTAAATTATCTTTACTTAAAAGTATCTGTAACTTATACGAAAGCATAGTAGACGGCAGGTTCTCCAGATCTGAAAGGTCTTCCCGACAATAAAACAGTATATACGGCGTTTCAAGGGGTTTCAAGCGACTCAGGTTCTCCGGTGTGGCTAAACATGCGCGTCATTGAATTTGAACCATTCCGTCCATCTCTGGCAAGCGGCGTGTAATAGTGGCTGGAATCCACACTTGAACCGCAATGGAACACAGCCGCATACAGCTCATAGTGACAGTTATCTAGTGTACGGTGTTTATCTAAAATAACGGACTGCAGGAGCTTGGTGTGCTGGTGTGAAGCTGGGTCATAACGAAAGTGTTTTAGAGTATCAGTCTAGCTGGTGCTTCCACTATACTGGTGGTCCTCTCGCTGTCTGTTAATCTGCTGCACAGATCACAGTGATATTGGTTACCGCCTGTTAACTTTTCGTGTTGTAAGTAATACTCCATCAAGGATTGTACTGTTTGGTTCTCAGGCAGGTTCGGGAAAGAAAGCTGGAGCTCCCTGAAACTATCCACTCGCTCACTCTTGGTCCCGCACTCTCCGCAACGTGAAATGGTCAATGTCTTCCTTCCAAAAGACTGCTGCACCAAGGTTGGTATTACTGCTGCAGCTTCATCTTCGGGGTTGACTTCATTACTATTGAAGTTGGTCTCATTTTCATGCAGCATATCCAGTAGGTACCCCAGGAACTCTGAACTATCGTGTTGTTGTCCCTGAAGGAAGCCAGGAGGTCTTGAGATATTCAATATTTCTGTGGTGACAAAGACGACCTTGTGGAGAACTGCAGTAACGCGAAAAGGTCTTTCAGTTTGGAAAACAGCTGAGAAAAATCCTTGTTATATAATAAAACTTCATTTGTGAATGATCTCGCCTGCAGGACGCTATTCATGTAACACGAATTGCGCAGGTTGACCAAACCGACTTTTCAGCGGCCTTATTGTCCCAACCAAATCGGCAAATGATTTATTCGACGTCGTCGTATAACTTTTTATTTTTTCAGAGGTAACTGCAATATGGAGAAACATGGAGAAATCCCTTATCATAAAACTGACCTGCGAACGAAACGTGCTATAATTTTTATGGGGGAAAAGTTGTTATTATATTTTATCTCCATCAGGAGGCAACAAAACCACAAGAAATTGTCCTTTACTAAAGAATGCGGGTATCCCTTCTGCCGAGCCAACATTTTAATCTGATTGCTGAAGCCGCCTCTGTGTTTCCATTGTTTTCAATTAATAATGTTACTTCAGCGCCGTAGACATTTGTTCATTGGAGACGTGAAAGCACGAACCCATAATAATTACTGGATGTACATTCTCACACAAAGTTCTGTTGAAATAAAATACGGCCATTCAGATTGTTCATATTCCCGTAGCGGCCGTAGTCGTACGCGAGAAAGAGCAAGAATGATAATTCGCCCCGGGTGATAATTAAAAGTATAATTGTTTCTAAGGGTTATGCTGTTGATGGCCAAGCAAATGTCGTCGTATATTTTCCTGGGAATTTCTATTTTCTGTTAGTACGACTGTGAATCTTATGCATCCGCTTCCCTCCGCTTCCCTGAGGTAACTCGCTTGATGACAGAATTATGCAGATATAATGGAATGAGCCTGCAGATTGCACAATTATGTTAACACCTCTTCGCACACAGTGTTCCATCATAGTTATCACGTTGTTGTAATGGTCATTTTACTCAACACGATGATGGACACCGACGGACATGCCCGTCGTTGTCTGTGCCCTGGGCTGTGACACTTAATATTTTCGACGGACATGCCCGTCGTTGTCTGTGCCCTGGGCTGTGACACTTAATATTTTCGACGGACATGCCCGTCGTTGTCTGTGCCCTGGGCTGTGACACTTAATATTTTCGACGGACATGCCCGTCGTTGTCTGTACCCTGGGCTGTGACACTTAATATTTTCGGCGGCCTATGCCGTCCATGTATTATTTTCATTTGTAAGGCACGAACGGGGTCATCCGTCGATTTTACACGTAAAATGGTGTAAAGTGTCCAAGTAAAACAAAAAAAGGCGTGTCTATTCTGGTATCGACATGTGATTGGCCCCTCTTTATCACCGCATGCTCGCGCCCCTATTTCATTATATTGCCATTTGTTTCAGTACGCGTGCAGGTCAATTATAGTAGAGAAGTTTTGGATGGACTAGATTTTGTAACTGCTCAACCGTCAAAAATGAGAAAACGAGTATCAACTAACTACATGGCAAATACTCCACATTACATGGAAATAATTCCTGTACCTAACACCTATAAAAAGAAGGGAAAATATCATCTGTGGTGCAGAAACTGCACCAAGAACAATATTAGAAAAGAGACAGCTTGGAAATGCAAGAATTGCGCAGATAAACCACCACTTTGTCCAGCTCCTTGTTTTGAGGAATGCCATATTCAATAAGATGATAATATAATGTTATACATTTAGTTATGTATTACATTAGTTATAATTTTATCAACATTTCGACCAATAAAACTTTTTTAGCTATATTTTCAACACGACGGGTAAAGCCGTCAGTGTCCAGCCTGACAGAAAAATTGTTCTTGTGCGGACTTCCAGGACACGACGGCCATAGCCGTCGCTCTGTTTTTTGTGTGAAAAAATACAAAAAATGTTTTTCTTTATGCTCACATTATTTTTTGGCCTAATACTAGTTTGAATTCGGCAAAAAACCAAAGTGCTTTTTTTTGACCAGTCACGTCATTTACATAGGTGTCCGTCAACGTGTTAATTAGCAACACTTTTACAAATCTTAATAATAATAGGTCCAAGTTGTTTTTACAGGGGTATCTCCGAGAAGATCAACAGGATCAGAAACAAATTCAACATCAAGAGTTGCTTTCAATCCGGCCGTACCTTACGAAGCTTTCTCGCCGAGAGAACAAACATAATCCAGCAAAAACTGTATTTACGAGGTTCCAAGTTAATGTGGAGATTTTTCCATCGGAGAGAGAGAAAAATTGAATAGCACCTACCGATTTTTTTGGGACGAGGCTATTGTTCTCCATAGAGAGGAACATTAGTTCAAACGCAAATTTATAGAAACCGCTTATATCACAGCCAATGGTGCCTTCAGTCAACCGAGCGTGAAAGTTAAAAAATATGGAGACCGCTGGTACCACAAGACCGCGCGTATTTACACCGTAATAATACTACTTCGACTGACCTATAAAACATCACGTAGCTTCTCAATTGTTTCAAGCAATTGAAACGTTGTGAAAAATTGAAAGAAGTAGAAATCTTTCGATCATTAAGACGATGGACGTCCGAAATAAAAGTAATCAAGAAAGCCTCTAAGTTAAAAAAATATCGGAGTCAACATTGAAACAATTTAAAATACTGACTATCGCTCATCCAACTGTATTCTATATTACCTATGATTCACTTCGCAAGTTACACTTCGTGTATATACTTGTTGACGAAGAACCGCTGAAGTCATAAACCAAAATGGTCCCATTAACATTTATCCTTGTAAATTTTCTTTAACAACACATTCACAACTAAAACAAACACTCGAAGACATTTCTGCATATATTTGCATAAAGTAAAATTCATAGTGCCAGAATTGGTAATGTCTTGCAGACAAAGTAACACGCTCCATTGAAATAAACGTTATACCTTGGCATATTTGCCAACGTTCAGAAAAAGACGCTTCGACGAGTGTTCTTGAAACAATCGCCGATCGCTTGATGAATAACGCATTTTGAAATTTCTTTGATAAAACACGTTTTATCTTCATTTGCAACTTTGATTTACATCATAGGAACGGGTGCATGACTATGGAATTTATGGCGAGGAATAGCTTGTTTTACCTATATATTCCATGAAAAAAGATTATCCGACAGATTTATGTTCTCTTTGTAATCGTAAAGTACCTATATTGATATTATTTGTGTCACTGGGGAAGGTAAACGCACCATAATTCTTCGGATTTTCTCGATGTATATAGAGGCATTTTTCATTCATGGATGGCTGGCTATACTTACCTACTATTTAGTATGGGTATTGTTGATTTTGGTGAATTTATACGAGTCTGAAGATATTGGAAATTTGATGTTGGAGGTATAAAGCAGTATTTTTTGCAAGAATTAATTTTAAGAAGAGCTCGTTTTAAAATAATCTCGCCCATCGCTAGCTTGTGGTAGCCATTCAAGACAATAACCAGACAGTTGAATTGATTTCGTTTCAAAATATGCCACTTTAACAACATTGTAATTCACCAGAAACGTAAATCATCCATTAGTTTCGGTAATATCCACCCGGAATAATTGTATCAGTCCTGTTTTTTTTTATGAAGGTTAAATAGCAGGCAGTGTGGAGCAAACAAAAATCGTGACTCTTTATTGCATTAAAAAACTGCGAGCAAATGATTCAATTTAAAAGTAATTCTTTCACTGTTTGTTTAGATTAAGCGCAATTAGTCTTCATTTGAATGGATTATAGCCTTGCATAGTTTCAGAATCATGTCATTCCATTTAAATACTTGGTGACGAACATCTGCCACATTAAAATTGAGGTAGATAAATTTGCCGTACATCTCCAAACAGGCAACTGGAAATACATCAGTTAGTATAAACATTTATACTGATGATTTTTATCTTCTTCCTAACTTTTTCTCGAGTTCAAACTGCATTTTTCATCTTTATATTTCTCCATCACTTTCACTCCCAATATCAAAAAGAATAAACTAACCATTTCACGAGTTTCTTCCGAATTTTATTTCAATTTCACGTACGCAATGACTCAGTTCAGGCACAACAGATAAAGTGAGGTATTCAGGGCGAGTATCGTTATCAGCGAGCAAAAACTTCGTTCGTTTTCATAACGTGGCAATTTAGTTTTTTGAAAATTTCAATAACTGTGAAAAATGGAAAATATCGTTATTTTCATTGACTATCAGGGTATATTTCAAAATAGAATATTTTGGACTAGAATAAGGATATCGATCAAAAACATAAACTAGATAAGATAAATATCAAATAACATACCAATTCCTGAAAGTCCGCCAATAACACGGTCTCATCTGTGGCAATAATTTTATTTTTCAATTGAATAGTTCGTAATCCTTGTCGTACAAGGGTCTAGATTTATCCAGCAATAATTTTGGTTGCTTTGGCTGCATTTTCTTTGATGTTACCCTCCAGGTATTAGGATCTACATAACACACTTGTTGCATAAATAACTAACATATTCTAGTTACAGTCCATTTGAATATCTCGATCTGACTACAAGATCATCTGAAGGTTTCAGGGCATTTCAGGAGCTGGACTACGCGATGGAAAACCAATAATTAGAAAAGTAGTTTTTGCCAAGGGGCTTCTTATGATTTTTCCAAGAAAAGGTGTTAATATCAAGTATCGAAATGGATGACTTCACTAGTAACACAATATTGTTGGGAACTGTGAGAACCGTTTTTTCCAGCTTGCGTTGAATTGTTGAAATTATGTTCTAAATTCGTTCAAAGAGAAAGCTACACACTGAACTGTATACAAATTGTCATTGTTAACTGAAATTGTGTTAGTGCTTATTATTTACGAAATGTGAGGTACTACTTCCGTTGCACTATTTCTCCGTAATTATCGAATAGAATTTATTCATCAATTTTTTGCATTCCTCCATCCGTCAGACTATTCCGAAATATCGGTGAATCCTCAACAAGAAAGCCCTTCAGACACAGTTGAAATCTCTTGGCACAACCATACGTGTGTTTGGAGACCGCCGCTGATTTGTCATGTGCAAGCAGACCTCTTTGAAGTGTTTACCTGGCCGATGACATGTCGTCGTAGTGTGCCATTAACAGGGTACGCATTCGTGTGGAGTTGGGATAGGCAAACTGAACTCCTGCATCGAGTCGAGACAAAAAGAAACCGACGAAGTGTTACCGACACTTTTTCAGTCTGGTTTGTGAATTGACCGTCTGGAATATGGCCAAGTCCTCAGTTGAATAATCGTGGAAGAAGGTGCTGCTAGAAGTCAACTGCTTTCTCGAGATAAACTTGAATAAAATCAATTTGGCTTGACCGATATTGGACGAACGCCTAGCGTATGAAGTAATCAGTTGACGTTAACTTAAACCTCCACGTTTTGTGGTACTCCCATTGAAAGAAAAAAATATATATTTAGATTAGCAATCTATGTAGAAATAACTGAACTGAGACTGAGAAAAATGTTTTTTTTTTTATTCGTCTGACCTTGTCAGTTTGGGCTGCTCACCAGCAATGCCGCTTAGCCGAACCGTTGAAGTAGTAACCGCCTGTATTTTTGATAGCATTCACTCGAGTTCGAACTCCGATACTAAAGGAAATATTTCTCAAATGTATAGGTCTCGATAGATGTCCACGTGTCTTAATCGAAAACAACTGTCATTTTTGGTTAATTGATACATTTAAGAAATATGATGGATATGATCAAATATCGTTAAATTGGTAAAACTGTTTTTCCTGTTAACCAGCTGACGTCAAATATTTTTATTTTTGTCATCATGTGTTAAATTCTGATATTGTCAAGCAATGAATCGCGAGCCTTCATCCATGTCTCCTAATTCAACTAGTTGACTTTTCTTCGTGGAAACTAAAACACATATCGCTCATTACCGGGGTCTTATTGTATAACCCCCCAAAAATAATTGAAAAACCATTCGAGAAAAATTTCAGTCTTCAAGTTTCTACAATCATTGCAAAAACTTCTACACGGTAATATGAGTTTTTGTTATCTTGACTCCATCTTAAAGGATCTTCTTATTCAAGTTAGTTCCCATCCCATTAGACCTTTTTGCTTTAGGTAACATATAATCATGTCTTCAGCGTATTCAAGAGACAGATTTTTTTTACGTCGAAGCGTTCATATGATTATTATAATCTACAATTTAAATATCTGCGACAAAAACTACTACTACCGGTCTGGTCTAGTTTGCCGCAGTCTAGTCAATTTCTAAAGAGAAATATTCCCAGAGGAAATAAAGCCCGACTAATTAATAGTTATAATGAATTTCTTCGTGTAATCGGCGACATAACTTACGCTTCCTTGATAGCAAATTGACGATCTATATGTCTAGATTTTCTCTGGTTACAAACGCAGTCGCGACAGAAAGGTTTGTTGGAGGATTTTTGAAATACAAATATTCAAACCGTATTATCGCTACCTACGCACTGGTTTTTGTTAAATTAACATGGATTTGAAACAGTATGTGTCAACCTTCAAAGATGTATAGTCTCTTATACCACCAAATTATTTCGATAGGAATTTCTGTCATGATCGTGATAACTAAGAGAGAAAGAGAATGTGAGACTTTATTTTTATATTTTTGAGGTTGTAAGAAAACTTTCCTAGACATTGAGTTCCAATATGAATGGAGAACGAAACATGGAACATATTCAAGTTAGACAAAAAAAGAGAAAAGTTCTGGTTTCCTCTGGTGAGAGCCGAAAAAAAGTAGTTGAGAATTGGTGTTCTTCTTGAATTTGAATTTGCCGTTAGGTGGAAAAAACGAGCCCTAGGAAAGATATGTTCGACATGTCTCCAAAATGACGTCATATGGATGTGAGGACTGAGCTCGATGGGTCAGTCTCGATGGGATCGCTAACGGTGCTCACTACCTAGAAAAGAATTTCAACTTCCACATTTTCCAATCTTCTCTTTCTTGACTCTCACTATGTGGCAGTGTTGAATTACAGCGTTTTGCTTGCCCCCACTAAGATAAGTAGAATTTTGTAACAGCGGTCTGTATAATTTGATAAACAACCTATTATCTGTACAATTCATTTAAGCTCTATTATTAATATCAAGTATGTATTCTGTCTGATTTAAGAAAGAGCTCAACGTAGTCGGATATAATGCAATGTAGGTTCCACAGACATTCCGATACTCACTATATACAATACGATATGCAACAGTTCATATTTCTTTGGAATTATCGCTGGGAGACACCGCCCTGGGGCCCTCCATTGAAGACGCCAGTGAGTCCATATCCACAACTACTTAACATCACTGGTGGCGCCTCGGGTCTGGTATCTGGTCAAGATTTTTTCGATATTATTGATTGAAAACGATGTTCGCGTTATATAGATGCTGGTACGACGGATTGGCATCAAGGAAGTCGATTCTTCGAACGCCAGTACTTTTATTTTTCATTACATCATCAGAAGTAACGGTTCGAGAAATGGGACGGGTAGCGAGTGCAAATGATCTTATCTTTCTGAAAGACATGTAAGGTCTACCGTTTTAACCATCCCAACGATTTTGACAGAAAAACTGAATAATGTGGAATTTCTATTACTCTTAAGGTGATGATGATTCAATCATACGTCACAATTTCAAAATATTACATCAATTCGATTTTGTAGCAACAGAATCTGTTCTTCTGTTCAGCACGTGGAGACTGAAGTAAAAAACGAAACGGAAGTTGATTCATTTGGGCATGCCAAAGACTATTCAAATTTACCTAGACCTTTTGGTAACTCAGACAATACGCCAATGCTAGATCGTTAATGTATAAGAACTTGCAATACAGAATGAATACATTCGAACTCCAAGGACCGCACTAATTCAGAAGGATTTGTGTGTGTTCTCAAACGGCAGTGATGGAGTTCAGACGAAACAAAAGCCACAAACGGATCAAATTTCTTCTCTGTGTTCTGATATATTGTATATAGCGTTCTACATGTGAATATTCGAGAAAACATATATGCGACATTTCTCTAAAGTAATATTTCGAAAGACATCGTTCACAATTACAGAATCTGACCTGAGTAAGGACGGATTTGATTCGAGGGCTAAATCGCTATCAAAAGAGTTCAGGTCATTGGTTTAAAAATAACGGAGCTTTTGTTAACGAAAGTGTATATAGTCAAATCAAAATTTGCTATAGTACTAGGAATGATAGACAGGACTAACACTCAATGTACAGCTATACAATTCCAGCGGATTTCAACTAGTATCCTATAATACGACATACATGACTTGTATCAAAAACTATTTGCGATTGATAGAGTAGTAGTAGTAATTCAGTATATCCCAAGAAACAGTTTACTTGATGACACACAAACCAGTCCCAGGAGATACCAAGGTAATCAGGGAAAATGGTCATTCATAATGGGCCTAAAGCTGTTATGACTTGAAACGCATATCGAATAAACATTGATTATCATGGCATTTTTTTATTGAAATAAAACGATGATAATATCAAGCTGATTCAATACATTGTTTTATACAGTGACTTTCAAAAACTTTGCAGCAAACGGGTAACATTTTCATTATCTTAGAAAGACTTTCATATCGAATGATCAACTATAGAAACAAATTACATCCCGTCCCATTCATGATAAAATCGAATGGTTGTAGATCATATAAATATTTGGCGCCAAACCTCTGCTAGAGAAAAAAATTTATTAGTATAAGATAACCCCAGAATGATCATTCAGAAATTAATATTATATGAAAAGCTTCCATTGAACCAGATGAACAAAATAACAGTATTGGAATACAATTGAGTAAATGTTTCGAAACTTACCTTTAGTTCCTTCTTTTTAACTTTGCATTCATATTCTATCACTCGATAAAAAAATTCGCAAGGAAATGGAATTACTTCACTGACTGAACTTTTTCCTTAATTTGTGTTTAGATATTTTATATACTCGTATCCGTGATGTAATTTTTACATATACCCTTATTTTCAGATGTGTTATACCTACAGAATATATTCATTTCGGTTTTTTTGGCATTCTCGTGTGTATTGGGTAGTTATTATTTTATTTATACATTGTAAAGTTATTTTCAAATGTATTTTTTAGGAACAAAGTTACTACTATTATTTCTAGAAACCCACTCCACTGTCCATTTGTTTTAGTGATGTTAGTGAACCTAATTGTTTACTCTTATAGTAATGAACAAATAATTCAATAAAAAAAATGCTTGACCCACCTTCAACCCAATTAAGAAATGGCGTAATATGAATTTTATAGAATAACACAAAATAACCTTTCCGATATGCTGTAGACGAGAAATAATTGATAATTACAGTTTTCTCAAATGACTTTTGAACGCAATTTCGTGCCGCCGTTGCCGGTACTTGCTCCCGGTAATGTTCTGGTTAATTGAATTTCATAGAAATGGGCGTTTTAAGCTATCTGCCGTTCTATCCACAACGCCCTGTCACTGTTTTCATCACTTATCCGATGGGTATTTTGCATACATTAGAATCAAAATGTTTCTATAATCTTACGCAACTAAGTAGGTAGTGTCCATATAAAGGTTGAACACATTCCACAGGCATTGATTCGACTTCTTATCGTGATGCTGGCAATGATAGAGGTCACCAAAATCATCAGAATGCACTTCATCGGCACATAGAAGTGATCAGTCAGCAAGTAGCCATATTAGAGGCTCTAGATTTCTGGTGCTCTATTTGCAGGCAGTATTCTACACGAGTCTGATCCATCTATGCCAACCACCATATATATTGTTATTTCAACGGGCGCCTGATTGCTTTATGTGGGTTGCCTTGATGCCAGTCTTGGTGTCGTGTACTTGCTTGGATTATACAAACTGAAACACGTGTCGAGGTGTTAGAAATAGTGGTTTGGTGTTGTAAAAAACTCCAGTATATTCACTTACGTCGGAAGTGGAGTTTCATCTTCGAAATCGCTCACAGTAACATAGAAAGAAAATTTTAGCAGCCGCTGAAGCACATCGTCTGATTTGGGTAGCTCCTTTCTCTCTATAGGATATTTCGCTCTTGCAAAAATCCCTCTATTATCACAAAGACCTTTCGCCATAGCACAAACCCTAGCTACTATATCAGTTCTAGACCCCTTTTTTCTAGTTTTTGGCGATCTCTGAGGGTTAACAGGAAGAACACTTCAGAGCAAATGTGATCTCCAAGTCAATTTAACTTCGCTCTTTCTGCCAAATATGTTTAGATCCATTTAATGATGAGTTTTTTTACTACAAAAAAATAAACACGATTATTATATAACCGACGTGAACAATATAGTAATATCTGTCATTTCGTTTCAGGTGAGTTTCAACTTCAACCTTGAATTGTATGGTTCTCTGATCTACTTGGTAAGTACGTGATTTCGAAAAACCCGCTCTGTCTGTTTTGTCGGATTGACAACACATCTCTGGCATCTTCTCGACGATCTCGAGTTTTAGATAAATTAACGTGTTGCATCTTGCTTAGAAGGCTCACTTATTGAACGTCGAGTTGTCTGGTCGATTTCGCCTGAGATCTTGTCAAGAAGGTCGGCAGGTGAGTATTTGGTTCGTTCCACGAGTTATCATACCTGGTCTGTCTGTTTTGTCCTATTGACAACATATCTGGCATTACTCGAGGATCTCGAGTTTTAGATAAATGGACGTTTTGCATTCAACATAGAAGGCTATGTATTAACGTCGTGTTGTCTGGTTGATTTTGCCGAGGAGTCGAGCGGCAGGCGAGTATTCGCTAGTTCCGCTTGTCATTTATTATGTCCATTTACCCGCTTGTCTGTTTTGTCGGATTAAAAAAATCTCTTGCTTTTTCTCGATGAACTCGAGTTTTGGAATAATGAATTTTTTTTACTTACTAATTTCGTAATAATACATTTTTCCTGATGCGTTCTTACGAACAGAACTTCTTGGTTTGACTCAATGCAAAAGCAAAAGCTAAATTTATGACTCGACGATTTACTGTTACTCTTCTATCATCTCTTCGGATCCGGCAGTTTATATCATTGTTATTGCGCACATTCTAAAATTCTCATTGACAATAAATTGCGAGGAATTTTGTTCAGTTTCATGGCGCAAAAAGCGGTTGTTATAAAATGTAACTTTCACAATCGCGACATGTAAATAACGTAATTTATCTTTCTTTATGTTACATTACTTCACCTAACAAGTTATTCAAAGAATGTTCGGAACATAATATGAAGGATTGAATTGCAATTCGAAATACGCACGCCATTAAATTGGTGATAAATTACTGCCGAACCCAATAACATTATGGATGTATCCAATTCGATAATTGTGTTGGTAAGTCTAAATATCTCTAGACAATTTTTAGTGGCAAATTCTTCACAGTTCGAGGGTCATTTGAATATGAAGTCATCGATATGAAGCACATTAACCTCAACAACATTTGGCTATGTTATCTGGTCTGACCATTTGAAAAATTACCATCATTAAAAATGCAATATTTATTTGTCAGAATATTGAATAAATGGTTACTCATTTTCATGGGTAGATTTACAACATGGCAAAAAATGATTTGTACGGAAGAATAACCAAGTGGTTCGCAATCCACTTGTACGTAAGATGTAGGTCCCGGATCTCTCTTGCTCGCACAAGCTCTGCTATTGAGGGGTTTTCTACGAAAACCTGGGAGACTCGTAAAAACAAAAACGAATAGCATTATCCGAATCGAATATACGGAATCATAACACTCCGAATAATGTATTCGTACTTTCAAACAAATCATTATTGCTGGTAGGTATTTTGTATAGACAGTGTGTTTCCTGATGTGTTTGTCCCCATGCCGAAAATAGCGTCTACCGGTACACACCTACATTCTTCACTATTCAATAATATAAAATTTTCCACTAAAATTGAATATTCCGATATATCACGCATTCAGCCAGATGTCATGAATACCGTCCAATAAATTAAAAACCGAAGAACAAGATATTGCAGCGCGTCGCTGAAATACCGTTAATAAATATTAAATCTGCCGGTAATAAATCGAATACGTCGGCTTCGGTTGTAATGGTGGCGTCATTAATTTGAATGCCTAAATTAATTACAACTGCGTACCTTTGACTAATTCACATTATCAGTGCACACAGAAGAAGGCGCCATGTGAAATTCAACAATGTTTCAAGAAGTAACTTTCTAATGGTCCGGCAAATGAAGAATATTTAATAATTTGCGAGTTTTTGATGTGTATAAACTGGCAAATGGAAATTGCCAAGGTTGGAAAAGGCAACTTTGCGAATGGGATACAGAATTGAAAAATTAATTGCTACTGTACGATCTTCATATAACTTTCATTATGAATCCCTTTTCTAGAAGATCACAGAGAGAAAGTTTCACGTAAAAGATAATCTAATGTCATTCAAAAAATATTAGTGAAAAAGATGCCTTTCTAGAGAACAGACAAGCTTGGGTTTTGGTCGCATTGAATCCTACCAAGCTTTTGGATCTTCATTCTGGAATTTTTGCCAAGTGCATATTAAATGTTCATCTCGACTAAATTATATGGAGTGGTTTCGTTGCAAAACATGATGAACGACTTCTGATTTTTCCATTCTTCCGTATTTTAGATACGCCAAGTATTCTTCATATCGTAATTCAATAGATATTTCAGTCTGTTCATAATACTTGTGACTATGGTATGTAGATGATCTTTGTGCAATATTCGATAATAAAAAATCAATTATAAAGGACTTTATTTCTTCTTCAAATAATAGATTTCTGTCAATGAAATTCACGTATGAGTTAGAAAATAAAGGAACACTTCAAATCCTTGACGTTTGGTGGTGAGGAGTCAGTGTGGAAGAAACTCATACTTACCCCAACGGTTCATATCTTTGTGGGCAACATAAAGGTGCTGGTCTGAATTTTCCAGTGCTTCGTCATTTGCCGTTTCCTCTTATAATTACTGTCCAATTGGTTGAATTGTATATGTGAAAGAAAAACAGACAAACGCGCTGACAACGTTACTGTTACAGTGGAAATTTGTCGAATCAATACTCAGGTAATAAATAGCCTCTCCCTATCATTTGAGTTTAGTATTCTTGAACTTGGATCTGTCTTCAGCTCTTTTTCAAACAGTGTTACCGAATTATTGTAACTGGACTTTCCAAATGAGCTTCAATCTATTCCAAAAAATTATTTTATCCGCAAAATTTATAAAAGTAACAACTTTTGTTACTAAAAGTCACGAGTAAAAATTTTGGCATTGGAGTTCTACTTTTGTGCTTATGTATTTTTACTGTCACCACTTTTAGAATCATGTATTCAGTATGGTTAAATGAACCCCAGAAATTATTCATTATTAGTAAATTTTGAATTGTTTGTCGCTGCTTCAGAAATGTCTGGAGGGGTACATCGTAAATCATCAGCATCCAACGTTTTGTACCACGAACTGCTACTAGTCAAATTGTTAAATTAATGAACACGTTCGAAAATCTCAACATAAACTTCAATACAAGGCGTGAAATTTTGTTTTATACGCGTTGCGATGATTTGATTACTTGCAAAGCGTTCTGATAATTTTGTTCATTTATTTGCTAATTAGTGGTGGACTTTACTCTTTACTCTCGATATTTACTAATTTTTTATTTATCTGAATAAGTTTGTGGACGGAATCGTATATTTCATTCGGAGTAAAAGTGAAAAACTAATCTAATCTAACATTCTTCGACCTCTCAAAACAACAAATAAATAGTATCCTCCCGATGTCTAAAATTATTCTGGTAGTGACCAAAGAACACTTTTTCAACTTCAGGTTTTTTCGTGAGATCTTGACCTTTTTGATAGCTCTTGCCATTGAAAACTCTTGCGAGCAGTATTTATAACAATGTTTATAAAAGAAATAAGCAAGTCGGATCTAAATTGGTTTTGATCGACCGATACTAATTACATCTTCTAGCAAAACACCGATCGATTGAACAGATATCGAGAAAGTTGTTACAAGTTGTGATATATTGGCAGGCATTGAATCATTGATAAGATCGATAAATAACTGCAAAATAGTACCGTGTTCTCTTATTTTTATTGAGTCGTAATGTGCGACATGAAACTCGTAACAGCGATACAACCGGGAAATTGTTATGAAATAAGTAGACGAGGGTATTAATAAAATTGAAACAACGATATATTCCAGTTTTATTGGGAGGTTTAAATGATGAAATTTATCGCTAGCAATTCTGGATACGTAATTTAAAGACGGCCGTGTTTCATTCCCTTTTTGTTATTCCATTCCGAGTCTCCAATTATGTTAACGGTAATATAACTCCCTAATTGAAGATACATAAATTAGATGCAGATAAAGATGTATGGAAGTTCTAATAAAAGAAAAAATATTGAACAAATTCATTTGTTCCATTCAGGTAACAGTGTAGGAATAGATTGACATATGAATTACAAATAAAACGACACAAATCGCATGAAAGAAAAGTTGCAATTTAATTAAAAACGACAAAAATAGCGATACCGGTGACCGTCGATGGAATCAAACAAATAAAACGCAACTAAACGAAACTGTCAAGACTGTAGAAAAATTACCTCCGAAAAATTCAATTTTGTTGTTTTAATATAAGTTCCTAGAAAAAGTACGCTATGTTATGTCTTGATAAACTTCTCTAGAAAAGTCAATTGTGAATAAAGTGCAGAAAAGTACAGAAAAGTGCTAATTTCTCATGAGCTTGAAAAATTGCATTTTTAGCCCGTGGCACCCACTATACTTTTTCTACATCCTTTTTGCTGAAAATAAAACTAATAAATTGGTAAGTTAAAGGTACTAAATTCATTTAAAATGAATTCTCGTGGAATATTTTCGATTGTAGAACTGTCGTTATCTAATCTATTTTAATCTTCAAAATGAATTATACGTGTTGACTTTGTTGACATATGTCTATATTTGTTCAGAATATTATGAAACTCTACAGAAAGTTATTTTGCGGCACAGAAATGTTACTGTCACTTTCTAGCACACTTATGTCATATTTCCTATGCAAAAAAGCGTGTTTTGAAATATGGTTTTAGAAAAACTCGTTTATTGAATACTCGTTCTTGCTTAAAATACTCGTTACTAAAAGGATGTTTACAACACTTGTTTCATAATGTACTATTGTCTCTGAGTTTGAATTTTTTTGTTTCCTTCAAGGTATTTTGCTGTTTGCTGGACCTTTCTTTATTTTTTTCTGGAACCAGCATGAGATTCTTTCTTCCAGCCCATTTTTTTATTTCTCTTTCATCAAGTAATTTAATTAACTAGTGTCTAACAACTTTGCCCGCATACAGAAAAAATACATTGTACAAAGATTCGAAACACACTTCTATATACCCCTATACTGACTATAAAGAAAATTTATCAAACCGAGGCAAAATACACTTACGAAGACCCTGGATATGATTAAATTACCCGAGTTCAAGGCTTCGACAGCGGAATTCACGAGAGACATCCAATAAGTCAGTAATGCTCCTTCCATTCCGGGAAATACGGCCGAAAAGACAGATGACATAAAACCCGGGCGTAATTTTCATTCCAAAACTATTCCAATATGCATAACTTTGTAACTGCTTTCACTCGGATTACACTTTTTTGGAAGTGGTTATTGGAATATTTTTTTATTCAAAGAAACTGATTCACTTGCGTTTGGATGAAAGACAAACTGGTTACTGATTGATTCCGACTTGATGATATTCAATGCTGAGTTCAGCTTCAACGATTAAAATATAGACATTGTTAAATATATGCTGTTGTTTTATGAATACTCGATTAGAACAACATCATACTGAAAACAACCATAGGACTGTTTTCACTCTCATGTTGCTATGGATATACATATTTTGATTTATTTCGATTTTGTAGTTTCAAATATTCAATAACGTCAAAATGTCAGTGAGTCACGATTTGGTTGTAATTCGTACCTTTTAGCATATGATAGTGGCATGCGTATGTTTGATATTCCTTGCCATCCAACTTCTCGGCACATCAATGGACACATACAGACCAAGCTACGAAAATTATTCGACTGTGCAGTTTCCTTTTCGCGAGTTTTTTTATAATTTTCCATGTCCCAAACAATCGGACATTTTTCCGGATTCCTTGGCCTTCTCTATCTAACTTGTTAGAGGAACAGGGAAGTATTTTTTTAATGAATCATACGGTGGTCCCATGGTCCCATTTAAATATGCTAAAAAAACCTATACATGTAGGTGAAACTTACGTTTTATCGTTCATATCGATAAACTCATTAAAAAATTTAATAAATCCAGATTTGTAATATCACGTATAAAGTCCTCAATGCCAACTGAGTCTTTGTTGCCAGTGTTGGAAAATTCGTCGAAATTTTGGGAACCGCTGTCCGCCCAACGTCAGCTGACCGGAGCAGAGCCGCAATAATGGAAGAATGGAACGGATGGAAGAAATTGTGTAATTTAGATCAGCGGTTTCCAAGATTTTCAGAATTTTCTAACAAAATTTAAAATTTCTACATTTTTTTTTTTTCGAATTTTTCACACCTGCCATTCGTTATAAAATGGAATTATAGACCCATCCTTCACGAGCGTGCAAGAGGTTAGATTACACCCTGTATACTCACTCAGCGAAGTTTAAAAAGATTGAAATGTGACTCATATCCATATACACTTCACACTGGCACTTTTTATCAATTGTATCTATTTCCCGGCCAATCAAATGTTTTGAAATCCACTTCAAATACTTTATGTCGATTCTAGACCAACTGTCAGCCAATTCAACTCCATAATTATCATGACAATAATTACTTTTTTTTAATATTTGATGAAGGCGCCTGGTTCATCAGTAGCGTAGAAGGGCCATTATTTTTTTATTTATTTTTTCTCCCTAATTCCGAGTTGCAACTCGGAAGATTATAAAATTCCGAGTTGCAACTCGGAAAATTACTAAATTCCGAGTTGCAACTCGGAATTTTGTAATTTTCCGAGTTGCAACTCAGAATTTAGTAATTTTTCGAGTTGCAACTCTGAATTTAGTAATTTTCCGAGTTGCAACTCGGAATTTAGTAATTTTCCGAGTTGCAACTCGGAATTTAGTAATTTTTCGAGTTGCAACTCTGAATTAGGGAGAAAAAAATAAATAAAAAAATAATGGCCCTTCTACGCTTCCGTACATCAGAGCTCAACTTCCTCAAACACCTGATCTGACAGAATTTGTGTATATTTGATGAAACACATCAGATAATTATTTATTCCCCTCATCATCTACAGCCAACTAAGTTGGAATTTCCAAAAAAATGAAAATGAATATGATCAGACTGATCACGAGTGTCAAAACTATGAAATGAGTAACAATGAAGATACATCTCAAATTCTGTTTTCGATCGTCTATAGGAAGTCCTATCTCAATACTACAGACGATTAATTTCTGCTATGAAAGAATATTTTCTTACCTTTATATTGTAGATGAAATAGTTTAGACTTTTTGACAATGATCATTGTTCAGTTTTAAAAATGTACGAACGGTATTTCCCACCTCCAGCTGAAAAGTAGACGTATCCCGTCCTTAAACAGAAAAATTTGTTTTGCAACAACTACAATATTGAAATTTCCTTAGTTACATAATATACTCCTTCGTTATCATTGCTTATAAATACTACTTCCTCTATGAATTCTATCATAAGTATCATCTTATTTTATCCAGATGCATATTATAGTGCTCACATAGTCTCGAAACTTCCTTGATTCACAAGAATACATTTATTTTCAGTCTTGTTTCGCTATGAACTCAGTATCTTCAAGTATTCCATTTGAAACTAACTTTCCATACGAACGAGATTTTTTCAAGAACTTGCGGATTGCGGAATTAGTTTCTTAGATGGCATTCAAGTAACCCGCATAAGGTTTTCAACGTCTAGAAAAACTGCCGGCGTTTCGCTTTGATTTATTTTTCCGTCAGCGCCGGCAATGAGAAAAGTAGTGACCTATTGGAATGTATGGTAAGGATTTATGTCCGCAGTGCATGCGTTCGTTTTGTTGAATAACTCTGGAACCGAGCATCTATACGCAAACTAGAGAAACTTAAAATAATTATCTTTTCTCTCTACAAAAAGTAATGCAGAAAAGTTGCGATTGCAAAACAAGCCGTGCAACACATCTGGAATTACTGGCTACAAATATCTATACATTTTTTATTATTAGCTGCTTTATTGATCCCGGATCTCTCGTGCTCGCACAAGCTTTTTGATGAGCTTTGAGGAGTTTCTCCGAAAACCTTGAGATAGTAAAAATCATTGACAGTCATATGCCCAATATTACCTTCCGCAGACGAACCATGAGACGCATTTTGCTGGGTCGTAACACCAATAAAGCTAGTCTTAGACGCAATGACCCACATACGTCTTCCGTTTGGTGAGGTGAAAGTCCATCTCTTTTTTTGAAATCGAGCACGGCCCACTGTAGTACGAAGGGAAAATGTCTATCTGACAAAGTCGAAGACGATTTGGTTGAGGCACTGTGTGTTTAATTTTGTGTTCCTTCAAATTGTCTTACATCGGCTCAAATAATCTATTTGAGCGAGGAAAATGAGCTTAGGAAGATGAATGCCACCAAATTAATTCTTTGGCGTTGGCCTATTAACGGTTCTTAAATGAAGAAAGTTAGGAACAAATCTTAGCAACAAAATAAATAAAGTTATAAACTATTTTTACTAATAAATTAACAGGAAGGAAGATGATATCACGTTGAAAAATCATAACTTCTTTGTTTCGGTCTCATCGAAATGTTGCCTGGGGCATACAGCATTCAGAATTTCAGTTTCAAGAAGAACACTAACTCCTGCCGATTTTCACTCGGCTCTCGCGATGTTCTCTGAAAAATACATGATTTTCCTTCTCGTTGAAACCAGAACTTGGAAGAAAAAATTTTTAGAGCAAAAAAGCCCATCAATGTCTTTCAGGTACTTAGTACAAAAAGTTCCTGAATCACGAATATCTACATCTTGACATTACATGTATATAAATACAAAAATTGTATGTACGTGATAAGTTTTACCACTATTGACGAAGCCATATTTTTAGTAGTTTTTCAATAATTAAAATCTTGGGATTTTAGTCTATTCAACATTATTATGTAATAATATTTCTATATAATGCATGGCATCGAAGTCTTGTAAATCAAATTTTATTTTGGGTTAATAAATTTTATAATATGGTGAATGCGCCTGGTTTGACAATATGGAAATAATATAGGTATTACTCAACAAGTGTTATAAGAAGCATATTGCACACGAATAAAACAATTACATAAGTACGTAATTGCTTTACATAACGCATTACGTAGTATACTTTACCTACGGCCATATACAGTTTGCCAAAAAGTCTGGAGATATGACAGTGTACTTTATTTTTTCAATTGGGATACTCTGTATTATATTGCATCAAAAATAGAAGAAATCTATTTAACAATGAGCTAATCAAGTTCAACACTAGATGTCCTGCCATACCAGGATGCTCACTGCGGAGATAGCCTTGTAGGAACTCTGCACGGAAATTCATTGGATGTAATTCAACGTTCGTCGTGGTATTAGCCAGGAAAGTAGTTGTTTTCTGATGGATTTTTGACCCAAATACTCCAATAGTATAGGATTATTGCAGTGAGCATCCTGATATGGCAGGACATCTAGTGTTGAACTTATATTGCATCGTTAGAATTTTTAAACAATTTAATTTCCAACAATATTACAAAATTATAGAGGATATATTATATGTTATATAATTTGATCCAAATCGTTGAAACCGTTTTCGAGATCCAAAAATTATCATTATTATTATTTTCATTCCAAGAAAGACGTCTATATAGATAAACTTAAAAAACAAAACACTATCTACATACAAAATTTCTTCCAAATCGATTGGGCCCTTTCCGAGATATCAAACTGTGTGTTTTGTTTACAAAAACTGTGCGATTTGTTTACCGTGCGTAATGAGCTATTTACTGAGGCTGTGTGTCGTGTGTTTTTGCCTATTTTCTACAGTGGCCGTACGTAAACATCCAAATACATTGCAACTACAGTTCTTCTCACATAGCGTAAACCGTGAAAATATGATGCGCACTCGTCGCACAACGGGCTATAGTCCAGTGATAAGGGAATCAACATGAACGTCGACGCAATTTCACACATGTTCAGCTAGCAAGGTTTGTCGAACTGTACTGAGGGATGAAAGGCTCGACCGTGTTCCAAATCAAGAGCTAACCCACGAGACATACAACTTTATCGTTCACACAAATATTTTTCTTTCGAATGTTTTTCTTCAAGATATTTTTTATCTAGAAACGCCAGCGTTATTTCGCTTGTAAATTTCATAAACAGTCTGGGTCCAATCACTGCTGTTTTGTTCTCGAGACTCCAAACTAAGCGTAATCCTGTAGAAGATTGAGCGCCGGCATCACCCGTAGCAGAGCATTGAATTAACTTTTCTGACCTCGGCTCGAATTGGACGACAAAACAAAGCGACCTTTCGACGACCAGAAGCACGGATTTCCATGAACCTTCGCCATAAATCTCCCGCGGATTTATAAAAGCAATTACATGCCACTGCAGGTTGATGAAGCGATTAGGGCTAGTAACAACACCTAGCCGGGATAGAAAAGCAATTTGTCGTATTTCAGGCAACTCCTTTTCACCAGAAAGTATAAAGGAGGAAACGTGGGGAAATGCTTTATAAAATGTTCAAGATTATCCGGCTACTATTAGTTTTAGTCCGATATAATCAACGCTTCACTTTGAAAATTCGGATCTTTGTTTTACGTAATAATCACATCTCAAAATTATTTGAAACCGTACAAGCCATAACGTACATTTTATGGTTTTTACGGAATTTAAAAGTGCGGAAAGTATGTAAGACAGTACCAAAGTAAAACTTGATTTGAAGCCTAAGTACCTAGTTGAATACTGTTCTATTTCTTGACCTGGTTTATATGAATTATGGACCGTACAACCTATGAGTCACTATCTATAATTTACGAACTCTAGTATAGGAGAGATGAGAATATTGTAATTATTTTGTGTATAAATAGTGTAATTTTAGTGTTTGTTTTCAAATTCCTAGAGCAAAAATCTAACAATCGTTTAGAATATTATCTATTGCATAGAGAGAACGTACCCAAGCTCAATGAATCTTTTCTAAAGGCTGACGAATATAATTTCAACGTTTAACTACGTAAATGGTGTGCCCAATAGTCAATAGAAATAATTCCCAAAAGAAGGTCGAATAGAAACTAAAAACTCAAGCTGAGATAATTCAATCTACTATTCAAATTATAAAATATTTTCTGACTCTACGAAGGTACATTCCATAGCCTTTTTAACATTCAAAACTTGCTCTTAGTTTACTTATACTGTTAACTGCAGCACACCCGGCTACCGATGATGAAGACAGAAGAAAAGTAGATATTGTGAACTGATCATTCACCTAGCAAAACAATCAAAAGGTGAAAAAAAGTTCAGCAGATGTTATTCTGTTATTCAAAATGGTAATAGCAAATTCTAAAACTAACTATGACATCGCAAAGATCGAGGAAAATCATCCTATTCCTCGAATGCCACACTGAATGGAACTTTGAACGAATCGTACCTGTATAATCTCCTAAAAAATTCCCATTGAACAGAACATTAACCTGAATGGAATGCGTACCGCAAGGTGCGAGATCAAGTAAATTGTGGGCCTTCGTTTAGGGGTATGCGGGCGAACACGAACGGTTGGAGAAGAAAGAGTCTGAAACACGAGAATCAAGCCCAACGCTTTCTATACGCATAAAACATCGCACCCACGAGAGGCGCGACACGGTGGTAATGCGACATTGTCAGATTTTCTATTTTGCTCTGTTTCTACATCAGCTCTTCAAAGTGCAATTGCGATATGATGGATCTTTAAAAAAATCATTTAGTTTATTAGGTGACTACCGTAATTTAAACAGATCATAGCTTGAAATCAAGCAAAACAAATTATATAACACATGAACTATTGCGACTCTAAGTTAGCGACTTGATTATACGAAAAATACCGAGATTTGTATATAAACACGTTCAGTAAGACCGTGTGCAATGTCTAGAATCTTCGGCAAGTAGTTTTTTCTGCGAAGTACAACTCATTTCTAGTCAAAAAACAACTTGAAGGTTGATTATAACCCAACGTCAAAGCATGATAATTCCAATACTCATTCAATCCGGAGATAACACAAGAACCTAGTAGAGGTATGCAATTTGTTTAATGCAAAGTATCCTACTAAACCTATCAGCCGATCAACAGTTAGTAAAATCCATATGAAATATGTAAATAAACTGGGCTTGTTAAACACATTCCTGATACGCTACAAATTGCAGCACAGTGAATTTTCTAGCGATCAGTATTACGTGTATCAAAACATGACAAATGCTATTCTCAGATAATCCAGTTACTATAGGAAATCCTAATCCTAATTAATATACAGATCCTTCGCGTAAGCTACATTTTACCTATATGGCTTAGTGAAGAAAGAAAATAAGAGATTCACACCGGGCTTCAGCTGATATCTCCAAGCTTGAATACACTGAAACCCGCTCTGACACGTGATAGATCTTCACAAAGCCTGCTGATGGCCCAGAATCGGTACCACAAATTCCTTAATTGTTGGCGTACGTGAAATTAGCTATGAGTAACTCACCTCAACACTATACAGGTACCTATCGTATGTTCATAATCTCACTTCAGCTGATGACGTCCATCTTGTGGTTTGAAACCCCGAAAAAATATACCAGAGGAACCGGAGGTAATCCCAAAACACAACTTAACAGGGGAACCTCCCACAAGACCCCTTAGAGGAACGTCCACAGGTGCCTCCGACTGGAGCAAAACGTGTGGGTGCGCAAAGGGTCCAAACTCAGAGGGCTACGTGTAGGGGCTTCAAAACCCGTCTTTCCGTGCAACAAGGCGAAGTAGAAGAAGTAGAAAAAGTAGAAGAAAAACGAGACACACTTGGTCACAGACCTCTCGCATCAGAGCGATAGCATCCGTCGAGTGTATAACCGCCATTATAAGCATCTGGGGAGTTTCTCTAAGGAAAACTTGGTGAATCTATGAAAAGAAAAATATTTTTCACGAAACCATTCGTAGTGATTGATTCAATCAAAGTATATCAACGGCCGTGATATTATGGCATTACTCATCTATGATGAAAAAGGACATTTTCTCGCGAATTTCACCTTGATTGAAAACGGACACAACATCGGTTACAACAATCTGCATGCGGTTTCAGCTCTATACATCACCCTCTACCTTATAATAACCCCAAAGAAAAATACGTTTCTGGATGGAAAAACGTTTCCATCGTTATATTCATCATTTTTATCAAAGGCCCCAGCCATTACCCTCGCGACCATCGACATTTGTTATACCAAAGTAATATAAAAGGACGAACGTTACTTTGATCTATAATTATTTGACGTAGGCTCAGATCTGGGCTGCGGCCATTGTACTCGGTGTAGATCACGCTAAGAATTTCCTTTAGACGTTTCTCGCTATTTTTTGCCATTCTCATTCGAGTAATGATGTCTAGGGCATCCTGATGACCGTTTTTGTGTTTTATGTTTTTGCATTTTACGCGTCGACGGTTGGCAGGACGTTTCGACGGGCTCGGTCGGTGCCAATTCTATATAGAAACGAATCGTTGATATTGGAAGAGGGAAAAGGCCTTCGAGGAAGCTTACGGATCATGAAAAAAGAATCACTGTGTCTGGGAGAACAAATGATTTTTTTTTTTTCATCATGACCGGTTTTGATCAAAGTATTATTACGAATTGGAATCCCCCCAAAGAGCGGCACATAAATTATATCCTATTCGCATCATTTCACCACAGAAAATCTATGTGTTTCTCACGACATCACATACAAACAGTTTTCCTTTGAACTTGCTAACGTAAGTCGCTCTCAATAGCGTCTATTAATTATTCAATTGACTTCATCCTTAGATAAAACTATCGTCCACCTTCAGATACTTATCGATATCTCTGAAATTTTAATTTTAACGGAACAGTCCCGTGTGAATATTTCATGATGACAAAGCAACAGGACCAAAAATGAAACAGAAATAAACGTTTGTTTGAAGGTGGTTGATGACTATGATTCACTTCGGAGTAAAATTTTTCTGGAGTTCCATTGTCTGAAGAACAAAGAAATTCAATTCTCTGTATTTTTTATGAGTCACGGTGTTTCGGCTATCAACATCTATAGACGTTATCGGTCCATTTAATATTATGCTGATTCGTCCAGACATGATCTCGATGTCTCTCCCCATTCGGTATTTTTCTTGTGTTCAGCGATTCTAATACTTATCTTGGTTTCTACAACATAAGCCACACCACATTCACAAGGAACGCGGTAGATGCAGTTCTTGGAGTCACTATTAACGTTAGGAGGTCTCGTTTTCCTGAGTTGGCTGCGGATGGTGTTAAGCGACCTGAACCATCTTTGGATGTTTTATTTCGACCCAATTCGTCTCATTCTTTCCGATAGATTTCTGACATTAGGAAGGCACATAGTAGGCTGTGCTGGTTCATCAGGTCTGTTAGTGTTCTCTTTTGCGGGCCAGGACCTCTCATATATATTATATGCACT
Source organism: Chrysolina haemoptera (assembly GCA_958298965.1). Lineage (NCBI taxonomy): Eukaryota > Metazoa > Arthropoda > Insecta > Coleoptera > Chrysomelidae > Chrysolina > Chrysolina haemoptera. Next base: position 6,662,084 of record OY282594.1, read on the forward strand.
AATGAGTAACCACCATCGCTGGAAGAGACCATATCTAATGGATGATGCAATACAGCAGTTTGAGAAGATCAAGAGACATATACGAGAAGCCTTTCGCCCTATCTTCTTCAAAACTGGCTGAAAGTGCACATAGATCTGCCAGAATATTGATAAAATACATGAGTACAAGTGGAAAAACGATTAGAGAAACAGCGCCAACAAAGAACATCAAAACAGTTTTACGAAAATTACACCGAAATCAACATGAGCTCCCATACTTCTCAATCTTGGCCTGCTACTTATTACGAAAGCCCCCGTTGGCACGAAAACCGTCTCGCGTTTTCTCAAATGGACTAACGCAAATAACGGATAGTATAGCAAGTTATTGTCTCACTGGAAGTAACAAACTCCATTCAATGAAACGTGTTTCGCACTAACATCGCCAGAAAATCCTGGGATATTTTCACCAATAAACGCGCATCGTAAGGGATCGAAGTCTTATTTGACGTAAGAATTCATGATATTGACTGACTCGTGTAGACAACGAGAATGAAAAGAGGACATCATGAAAACTACTTCAATACTGGAACAGAAAATGTACATCATACAAAAGTGTATAAACATAATTGAATTAAATAATCCAAATGAAGCTTCATTTCAAGCAGAATTAAACATTTCCACAGATAAGTCCTGAGAAATGTGTATTCATACCATCAAGCATTTACAAAATTTTGAATCCCTTTCGAATATTAGAATCGGACATACGAGAGTTGTTTAAGGAAGTACGAAATTCAGAATGAATCTAAAAATCCCATATCGCCTAAATCCAGAAGAAAATATTTTGCCAGGCCGTAAAAGGGTAAAATATGGGATGCAATTTGAAAATATTTACATTTTCCTCAAATGAAAATGTGAAGTTTCCAACTAGCAGAAATCGATTGTCCCGCCTGAAATACAAGCATCTATTCAAATATTTTGCCAGGCCGAAGAGGGGGGAAATAGGGGCTGATATTCGCAAAAATAATTCATAACTCCCACAAATGAAGATGTTACGGTTTCAATCTAACCGAAATCGATTGCCCTAGCAGAATTCAAATATTTTACAAGGTCGCATGAGGCCCAACCAAAAATTGTATCAGAAATCGATTATCCTCGTTGAATTACACCCCCAGCATCTATTCAGATATTAATCCTGTTCGCTCGTTATATTCGAAGATGATTCAGAAGTTTTGGTACCTCCTAAGGAGGAATATCAATTTCAATAAGACTGTAAATTTACTCAAATTGCAAACATTTTCTGATATGCATACATTTTCTCGGTTTATATGTGTGGATATGGTAGTTTCACACTTGTTCTACTGAACAGTGTGTTAACTTGTCGAATGGTAACAAGTCGACTGGTACTGCTGTCGCATTTCTTTGGATAATTGTTTTTTTTCTCATTCGGATATCCCAAATTATATGCCGAAACAATTTCGAAAAACATCATTCTAGAAATGTAGACATTAATACCTAATACGACCAGAAAAACATTATCTGATTTCAACGACAACATAATATTAGTCTGTGAACTGAGAGTTGGGAGGAATATTAAAATTTGAAATATAAACAAGAAAATCGTAACAACTACTACATTCTACTCAATCACTTTGAATAATCTGATGGATTTCGATCATTTTGGTCTATGCTTGATGATGTGGGAGAACACGTCCAACTCCTTTATTCCGTTAATATTGGGTTTTATTTTGAACCTAACCTAACCTTCCCGTTGCTTTTAACAATTTAGTTGAACTAGTCTTTATTTTAATTTTCTTATATATATCAAGCGGAACTAACATTTATTTCGTGAACAGGCCTCCAGATTCACTGACCACTTCAATTTCATGAATTCCATTTGATGTTCAGTTGGCTACATTAGAGGAAGAGTTGAGCTTACTCCTCAGTCGCCATGCTTGTGCACATATCCCACTTCTGTCAGTTGTAATTCGTGAGCAAACAATTTTCAAACAACTGCAATTACTTCTTCTCTCTCACCGTGTAAACCCGCATTTTACTAGAGAACTGCTGGGAGGTAATCAAGATGGAAATTCCAAAAAGACCCTAGGGCTTCTGCTAATCACCGTTCGACTATATTTAGATATAAATCGGGTAGAGCAACAAGTAAAAAGACGTTATAGTAGTTAATAGTGATAATCGGTGTTTATCTAAATGCAAATTCTATATCTCTAGCTTATATGAGGGTTATATAAGGCTTTCTGTGGGAGACGCGAAATGTGCTTCAGAGCGGTGGTTTTCTATTATTGTCTCGGCATTCGAAGCCCGACCGTTTCTAAATCTCAAAATAATCTCCACAACAAATTGCACAGAACAAACTGTGCCCTCGTTAAAATGCAAAGGCTAATCACTTTAGAACTGCGAGATTGGAGGTTTTCACGTGAAATGAATGGTTGAAAAAGTATTTGATGGCAATTAGTGGAGTTTTGAAAATTACTTGAATTGGGTTTCTGCGTGGGAAGGTATGGTCCAATTTGCAAACTGTAAGATTGTAGAATTCGGATTAAAGCCTGAGCAAAGTAATGGTAATCTTTAGTCCGTTTCAAATTTACATTTTTCATATGATTGATTGGAGTTTCAGGATGAAACATAAACAGAAAGCTAATGGGGAGGTGTTTTAATTCTGTAAACTTGAGAGGCAATTTCTGCCGAATGTTTTTTACTATGAACTACACGAGATATGGGGTAACATATATGGAATTAACACACCACAAATTAACCCTTCAGATTCCGCAATACTTTTTTCAATTGCTGTGCCTAATAGTTTGTCAGGGATCTTACTTTCACAAAATACACATCTGGAAATCAGAAAAAAACTGCTAAAAAACGAGGAGGAAAATGCAACAACTGATTCAGAGAGTAAACTTTTGATTTGATGGAACACGAACGTGAACGGGATGATCAAAATTCCCATACAAGGGCGCCTAATTATTCAAGATTGAGCCTTGATGAGATTAACCAATGTTGAAGTTGTGAAAAAAAAAATTGTGAAATTTTCATTCATAGAAAAAGTGACATATGTATCTACTCTCGAACTACATAAGTAATTATAATGAAAAGTAATAACTGTGATGGAAGTAATTTTTTACTTATAGGTGCCTCAATGATAAATCAACTTAATACCGCACTGTAATTTCGATAACTCACTTAGGTTTTATAATTCAATTTTCACAGTTCATTGTTCATCTAAAAATAATAGAAATATGTGATTTAATTGTGATTGTTATAAGCTAAACGAACGCATTGTGGAACTGTGTGTCAGTATGATGATAACATAATTTATATTGATATAATAGTCACGGCATTCGACATTATCTATGATAATAGCAAGCAGAATAAATCGGCTATCGATGATATGATGAATTGAATAATGCAGAATTGGCTTCAAAATTCGCGAAAAGAATTCATTTCGTGACATCATTAAATAAATTCAACTAGAGACTTCGATGAATATTACCTTTATTAACAATCCTCGATGATGAAAATGAATCGAAATGAAATTCGAAATGACAGCAATGGTATCTTCATTTGAATCCGTAGTTCGACATGTGCTCGCTTTTCAAGAGAATTCAGTTGCGATATGTAAATTGACCATATTCATCAGCTATCGGTTGCAGCTTTTTGAGCGTTTTTTGGGTTGGCATCCTGTCATCAATGTCAATCATGCCAATTGTCAAAAATCGGCTATTTTCTCGAAGAATCTGTATTAATCTGATATTTCCTACAATATTTCATTCGCTTAGTGAGGTTTCTTTCAAAATTTTAAATAATTCGCAAAATTTGAAATAATTCAATTTTTTTTAATGACCTCACCAAATTTACTGAAAGTCAAATCTTTTATTTTCTCTCTTCGAACCATGATTTGCATTGATTTTGACCTCGAGTCTGTTTCTCCAGTTATATAGCATCTTTTCAACAACAATGTTTCAACAACATTAAAGGAAGGTCATACACTTCTAGAATTCGGTGAAATTCATATTCCCATTTCACTGGCAATTGGCAATAGAATATTAATATTGTCATGATTATAATCCTCATTCATTATATTCATTGCATTTTCATTGTGATAGAGAATGGGTAGTGGTTTGAATCCACTTGCTTCATTTACCGCTCCTAGAAAACTCAACTATTTTTTTAAAAAACTTCTACATGCTCTCTGAGAACTTATCTCTGCTTATATAGTTCAATGGAAGCTTCGAGAACGTCTGCGGCGACAACAACGCCTAGAATCATCCATTTCGACGAGTTCTAGAATACCTGCTTGCATTCCTCTCTTCGGCAGCACGTCGATAGTGTCGTAATCCAACGCGCTCTAGCCGCCGCTCACTTGACGAGTTCTCTGAACAATATTGGTTGCTACGTAACTGTTCACCATGATATTTCGAACAATGAGCTTATATTTTTCCGCATTGATTCTCGTCCTGAAACAACTCGTTACAAGCTGCCACGTCAGATGTATATTGTTAAAACTGTTATACGTCAACCGGCTGCACCCATACGAGCACTCTCTCAGAAAAGACGTAGTCCTCAACTTTTAACGTGTGATGCCATGCACGGGACCGGTGGCTGCGTGTAGAACCGACCTATCCATGATAAAACAATTTCCTTCTGTTTGAAATCGGAAACTGTATCAACCCCTTTTTTGTACTATTTGAACATCGCCCCCCACTAATTCTAACTTAATTAAACAGCCCTACAGAAACCAAAATCCCCTAAATTATCTGCGCCTCGTCCATGACGTGTCCATTATCGATAACCCGTTCTTCAATCAGTAATCATCCCTTTATCAAGCCAATATCACAAAAAAAAGCCAGCCATGCCACCATATCCCGTAATTTTCCCGACAAGCCCGCCGAGGCAGACGTGATTGAAACCTGACACAAATTAACATGGGTGGTTGCTAAAATATAGAGCATGTCACGGGAATGCCACCCCGCCGGTGCCCTTTCAACCCTTTTGTCGAGGCCCTTATCCGTTCGTTGTTGGTGGCCATCCCCGTTGTCGGTGTATCGTGCGTGTGGGTATGATGATTTCATTTGGTGGTGACGGGCTCGTGTGGAATTCTAATAGGATGTTGATGGACGTTGGGATGCGGAAGAGATAACGGTAATATGCAAAGTTGAAAACAATTGGAAATAACTATCTATTCGTCTGATATGCAGAATGGGCTAACTGTTTATATAAATTTGGAATTAGTCATTCAACTGATTTGCAAAGGAAAGCTCTTGTTCAAATGTGATCCACTTGATGTATTCTTCGCATCTATGCACATCATTCATGAATGTGAAAATTTGTACACCAACCAGAATAGAAGCAACTTTCAAGAACTAAAACTATTCTATACCAATAATGAAAAGGGTCCTTTTCAATATACATCAGATATTCACAGAAACGACAACCATTAAGAACGATATCCCCGCCCCAAAGAATGGTCAGCGATTGTGGATTTAATTTAGTTCCCCCCATAGTTCCCCCCATTGAGTCCACTTTTTGTGTTCGGCTATTCTTACGGATAATGGCCTCTTAGTTTCTCCGATGTAGGTGTGGGACCTCATAAATACAGTTTATTGGATTCTGTTGTGGTTTCTGCTTTCGTCTTGGTGAGGAAGCTTCATAAGGTACTGCCAGATTGAAAGCAACTCTTGATGTTGTATTTGTTTCCGATCCTTCTGATCTCGCATATACCCCTCATGTCAGGATGGACAAGAACGGGGTTTTGTGATTGTTCTTTTCTTGTTAATGTTAAGGGAGTCTTCTAAGGGGATACTTGGACAAAGGCTCTCCTCGTCAAAGCTGATGAAAGAATATTTAGTTCTAGTTCAACATCGTTGTTGTGTTATGGTGTTGGCATCTGATATGTGTAAATGATATGATTGATAAATAGAGAGGAAATAAAAAATGTCCAAATTCACACTGAAAAATTTAATATACAGTGACCATGGTCGTCGAATTCTGATATAACTTAGATACGAACCAATGTAACCGCCAGGGTTTTGACAATATTCAATTTTTTTAATTAAGCGCTCACTGGTGTGGAGAAAATGAGAAAGTTTTGTCAATATCATTGAAATAGAAATGTTTCAGTAAGGTCAAGCTATTCATAAGATAATAATTTGATATTTTTATACTGCTAGGAAAATATTTTTAAAAAAATAGCTACTTTTAATTTTCTCCCATTAGCTTTTCAAACTTTGCACAAACTTTTCCACAGATTTTTTTGCCAATACGCTAATGATGAACTTTTTTTTTGGCGGTCACTATATACTATATACATTAAGCTGAAAAATTTGTTTCAACACATGATGCCATCATCTGAGCGATGAGTTATGAACTGCTGTTCTTCGAGACCTCCTCTTTATAAATAAAAGTTAACATCAGGGAATAGTTGGGTTATTATTAGAGCTATACAAATTTACCTGGTAGTTAAGTATTAAATTAGTATTGTCCATGAAATCCAATATGTTTAATTTCAGATCTTTGAGTTAAATGTAAAAAAAAAATCAGGATTGTTTGTGATTGTATGGTTATTGTCATTGAGATGTTTGGCATAGTTTGAATCCTGTTTATTTAACCTAAAACTCCCCAAATGTTCGCCGATTCTTTGATTAAAACTACGGCCAGTCTGGCCAATATAACTCCTGACTCGATCATTTTTTGTCGGAGAGCTGGATTTGTATACAAAAAATCTTGTGTGTATTTCGAGCACAAAGAAATTGTCATTGCCGCGCTCCGCCACGCGTCGTGCATTAACTCTCTTTGTCGAGCACTTCTCGCTCTAGATACACAAATAGCTATTCTGATACTGGTAACATTTATTGCTAAAGCTCAATTACGTTCTGTTTCGGAAAATCAAGAGTTATTCATTTATAATTATCATTTATTATTCCAATTTAGTCCTTTCTATCGATTCAAACGATCCTTCTTCTTTGACCCAGGCTGACGCTAAGGAATGCTAAGGAATGCGTGTCTGACTTAAAGATTCCAACAAAATGGAAGGAGAAACACTTACACTTGATTGGGTCCGTTACTAACAAAATAAAGGCTCGTACTTAATTAAATAGTGAAATATACATTTGAAATCATTTCAATATTATCATGCATTCATTCCAGGAATTTTTTTAATAATTAAGCATATAATAAACAAGACTCTGACACTGATTTTGTTACACCAATTATCTTCCATTCGAATAATCAAATGAATCGTGTATATCCTGCATCTCCAGCTGACTGACGAGTTAGAGACTTGGCACAAAGAAATCAAAATTCCTGGAAAACTTCCGCATCCTGGTTGAAATGGAATGGAATAGTGATTTTTCATCACATGCACGGATGTAGATTTTCCTTACATGCAACCATTACCGAATGCCACCATGCCCTGTTTCCGTTTCAACTCTTTTGTACAGTCCGAACATGTTGTCCGAACTGATTGTCAGCGAACATGTATCGTGCTTCTGTGTGCAAAATGATTTTATTTGGCGGTGCACGAGCAGCTTGAAAGTAATTTTTGCGGGTTATTGTGAAAAGTAACAACGCTGCGCTGGCAGAAAGGAACGGCAAACGGAATAGGAACATATTAGTGTCTTGTAGAAACTTGCCTGCATTTCGCATAACGCGGTGACTTTCTTATGCTTTTTTCTTGCATATGCCAGATTTCTTGTTTCAATGTCTGAATAGATGCCCTATTAGCATTTTCAACAACACGAGTATAGATAAGATAATTGAGGCCACACTACTCCAAATACAAATGGGAAGAACGGGACGCTTACGTCAAAGATTCAAAGGCAAGATTATGAATATTACATTCTATACTGTAAATTATACGATTTCTAACGTATTTTGACATTGTTTTTCATCATTTCATTTTGAAATTTGTAAATATAAAAATCTTATAGATGTGTTCTGAAATGTTTACATACGCATCGGAAATTAATTCCCCCGATATATTTGATATAAAGGCCCCGATAATGATCAAAACAGTATTTTTCTCGGAAAACACATATTACTTAGATGCGATGATTGTGCAGACCGAAATCAATTTTTCATCGAGGCAACCCGAAATATATGTTATAGAGTTTACGGATCTTGAAAGAATTCCGCTGAATAGAAAAACCGGAAGCGTTTCTTTCTTATACGAGTATACGCCCTTTCAATCTTCCTTGGGCCATTATCGCAGGAACCCCTTTAATTGCTCCCTTGGATTTCTCATCGTTTTCTTTCAAGCCCACCATTGTGTAATTTCTGTCCGTCACGGGAAAAGAAAAGGCCAGTTTTATCGAAGATATCTGTTGATATCAATAAATCAAATATTTTCACTAAGTTGAACTGATATGTTTCCAAATACATATTGATTATTGGTCATTTGCAACTCCTATCATACTAATGTTTTTGTAAAATAGGTTTCTCAGAATGAGAAAAAATAATGTTTTCCCTTCATCACACACATTCCAATAATTAACTAACGAGGGCAGTTATTAAAGATGATCTAATTGAGTCATGGAATGAGGATGAACAATCTGGAATTTTATTGAACATTATTGCTCTTTAAAGAGTTCTTATGAACATTTCTTTGATTTCCTCACAATCTAATGTCCTGTGATCGTGAACAAGTTTCTCCATTAAAAATTTGAAATATTGATTTCATGATTTACTGAATATGCCTCGGGAGATGTTCCCTGAGGCATATAGCCTACGAAAATTCAAGAAGAAAACCAATTCCTACCCAGTTTCTTTTTCGAGGAAACGAAAACGTAAAACAAAATAATCTGCTATGCTTGATTTCTGATGTCTAGCGAATATTCAGCATGAACCAAATGTCCACAAAAGTCCTTCAAAATGTTGGCATCATATGGAAAACACTTTTAATAATAATTTATTTTTGAGGCGTCGACGAACTTTTTTTTCAAAATATTCGTTTAAAATTTGTTGTGTGAAAAGTCCAAAAATTTGGTTGGTTTCGTTACAGTAGTCCTTTTCAAGTTTTTGTTTAAATGGAAATTGATCAAAAAGGTCACTCAACTTTATTTTCTCTTCTATTCTTGAATTGAACAAACAAACTCCTTTGCCATTTATGTTGTTGTTGTTGTTTATCGAACAATAGTAAAAATGCATTTTCCTCTACCGAATTATTTTTTCCTATGACCTCTGATCTATTTGGTTCCTCACATTATTTATGATATAAATTATACTTCTACTGAACAACTACTAGATTTTATAGTATATCACTAACAATGGACTGAGCTATTTTCATATCATCATAATTTAACACCAATTTATATGCTAATCAATTTGAAGATAGAAAATATTTATATATTCACTATTTATTATTCATAATACAGATTGGGGTATTTCCGGGTTATCAGTGTAACTGACATAACAGAATATTATATTATTTCAAAACGTAATCGGATTTATGATTAAAGAGCTTGAATTGTTTTCAATTAGTCTTTGAATTATGGATCTTATACTTGGAATTATCGACTCAACAAAATATTAATTCATGATAATCTTGAGATTCGGCTAAAATAACTGTTTCCATACTGCTTTAAACAAGTTTTTTATATAATGCGCCAAATTAAAGAGGATTTTGCATGCGAATGAAACGCTCTGGAACGATTATCACCGAAACTTAATATAATCTGGAAGACACCATGTTCCTCACAATAGTCGTGGAATTCTGATGAACTCTTAGATACGAACCAATGTAACGGCCTCAATTAGCTTTGGATATCAACGATGTTCAATACCAATAGTTATAAATACTTCATACAAAAATTAATATCAAAATAAAATTGTTACTGGTGATAGGTATTTTATAATCAATATTTCCCAAACCAATTCAATTTTTTTTTCAAGGTAAAAAAAACCTGTGGCACTGCGGAATTCTCCCTGAAAGAAGATCCACTGATGGCGGAGACAAGCACCGTAACGCCGACACCATCAAGCGGCAAACCTCGCTCAACCAACCCGAGGAATTTCTCGCCGCTACCCGAGAATGAACTATCGCACTTCCTATCGGCGATCGGCAAGACGAAAGGATTCTACGCCAATCTCGCAAACACACTATGTCAGGACGAATCCTTCGCCGAGCGCAAGGACAAGCAGTGTTGGAACGGAGAAAGGATTGCTGAGTAAGTTTTACTTTCCTTAGTCAATGACTCGCCTAAGAGCAAATTTTTCCCCGTTAAACATTTACGCTCCTATTTATATCGGTATGTAATTTTTTTTGCCGGTATCGGGCCTGAGGACAATAAAAAATGGGTGGCAGTGTACCAGGTGCAAGTTATGCGAATTCAATTGAAAAATACAAACTGTAACAAATTTTTATAAATCCAAATTCTCATGATTTCTAATTTTTATGAAAGAATCTCACATAATATCAATGTATTATTCATTGGAACGAACAAATCAATTTTTTTTCCACCTGAGTATGAAATGATCTAATCTTAAATTTCTCTGGCGTTTCTTGCACTTTGAAAGTACCATTTGTTTGTAGGTACTTTCTGGTACCTACTTGTCTTTGGTCTCTCCGTTTTTTTCACCCATATCACAGAACTGTCACCGTCACCGATTGGCACCTAGTCTGTCATGTGTAGTATCTATTGTTTATATTCAGTTATTCTTGGCGCTGCCTACAGATCATTCTGATCTAGTGAGTAATCTATGGCTCTATTTTCACACCGATAATCCGCGATATGTAAATTATTTTGTGCAAGAAGGCTTGAAAAATTTGAAAAATCTCTTTTGAAACATCTGCTCCTGCCACATCTGAAAAAGTTGTCTCTGAATTGTGAAGGAATTCTCGAAAGTGATGACGAGCGTGGTGACATTCTTGCCCTGCAATCTCACTCGAGTCCGCCACTTCCAGTTCTGGATCAGAGTCTGCACGTCTGCTTCAAATTACTGCAGACTTTCAACCGATTTTTCCACTCGCGTTTCTCGATGTTGATCGCCATACATTTGTTCTAAATCTCCAACCAGCTCTCCATACCATCTTCAATGGTCTTCCCTGCGCTATTCGATCCATTGGCCGGGTCTCCTTGGGTCAATCAAAATATTCATTGAACATATTCTTCGAGAACATATCCTTCGAATCATGACTAAACAAAATGAAACATTTCTTTTTGTGACACTAACGAGACACGCATTTCTAGCTTTTACCTCAATATTGAAGTAGTCCCTGCAACGCATATTTTCTCACGTTACATCTCATAAAAATAATACCAACATCAGATTATATTAATTATAACCAGCAACTCGAAGGTATTCATCAAAAACAAATTAAAGTCTAACCAACTAATCTGGTCGGGCTTTGGTTTTGCAAACTGTATTCTCGACCTGTAAAATATACTTATCAGCCTAGTTACAAAATTACTTAGCTTATAGCTGGTAGTGAGATATTATCAAAAGAATTCATAATATTCTATAATCTGACAATGTTAACACCGAAATGCAATTCGCTTCATAGGGTAGTATAACTACTCAGATTGTATTTCTCGAATGTTACACAGATGTTCGGAATACCGTAGAAGCGAGAAAGAAATCACGTTTATTCAAATTTGAAAATGCTAAGTGAGGCTTATTTCCATATTTCTGTCGTTTTCATCCACGTTATATACTGAGTTTGCTACACAGAATTACAGGGTTCCATCTCTTGGCCTTTATATTCATTAAAATGATGCATTTCCTTTGTGGAAACTCAACTCGAATCACGCAGTAAAAACTACATACTAAGAAGACTTTTCATTTAATAGCGGAGTAATTCAAATGTTCGTGCTCCAAATTTATCCCACATTTCAAGATTATTCTTCAATTTCGAAAGAGAATCTGTGAAATTGCCAATTTTTTTTTCATGGCCAATTTTTTTTTGGCAATTGTGCCTCCACCAACATAAATTAATTTCTAAGAAATGGTGAAGTTGGTCAGAGCAATCATGATAGGAACCAAAAATGGGACAACTCTTGCATTCTTTTCACGTGGCTTTGATGGTTATTAGATTTCTTATCCAATCATATTCCCATTTCAGAAGATAAATTAAATTCAATACTTTGTCTTTAACAGATACACGAAAACCGTGGTGGACGTAGGACTGGACATGCAGAAGTACAATCCGGAAGTGAAACCCAATACAAACATACAAAGCGTCGATCCAAAAGTGGCTAACTTGGTCGATAAGTTGCAACGAGTACATCATGTAAGTTCTATTCCATTTTCATGTTTTATAGTGTATAATATATGATTTTCTCCGTTATAAATCATCCACTAATTGGCAACTACGTAGTATGTCACTCATTATGGTGCGGAATTGCGCTTGCATCATAACAGGGGCGTCGAAATATTCCTGCAAGTGGGAACTTTCTTTCAAACGCTGAAATTCATAACGTCGAAATATAGATAAAGTTGAGAATATATCGTGGGGGCAAAAACAAGATAACTCCACCTTTTGGCATTTTCGAGTTAAGGTAGTACTTTCCTCTAACGGTTTTCTTACGAAGAGGCTGAAATCGATGTATGATATAAATGAAATATTGTTTTTCAGTCTCCCGAAGTTTGACATCTTTCTTGTGTTCCGTTTTTGAGATATGTGATTAGAAAGGGGACTCGCGAAGTGCACTCTGAAGTACAATAATACTGCCCTCTTCATTGTCCGAATACTTTCTCATTTTAAATTTGCGCATCTCATACGTTTATTGCTAGATTTTCCAAGCTGATGTAACCAGTTTCAAAACAGTTCTCAAGCACTTCTTAAGCCAAATCCATACGGCTTATTTTATAAAGTTTTCCGTTTCGAATTCAAAGGTCCTGTAATTTTTCAAAAGAAAAACTTGTTGTTATGGCCCAAGCACTGCCACTTCATTCCCGAGCCGCGTTAACTGAACACAGTTAATGTTTTTAAACGTTCTCAATAGAACATAATTTCATTATTCCTTAGGTAACAAGAGTGCACTCATAATGAAAACGAACCTCATTTCAGCGACATGTAACACTAATTTCACCATAAAAAAGCTTGTTCTCGTGAAACTACGCAATCCGTAAATTGTCAAACAACGACACAGCTTCTACGCTTTCGAACGCCCGCAATTTCACTCTCGTTCTCTCTAATGCGAAATTATAGCCCTCTGTCGCCATTCCATAAGAATCATTTTTTATTAACCTCCCGACATTATTTATAGTTACACGCACAGCAACAGCACACTATTTTGTTTACGACTCGTCGAACCCGTTATTCCTCCTAATCCGCCTTGTTTTGTATTGGGACAATTTTCATCCGCGCCACGTGGATTACTGTTAGTATTAATTCCATTTTTATGGCTAAACGAATACTGCAGACTACTCCGTTAAAAATCATATTATACTATATTCCGTTTTCATCTTAAAATCATATACATTCTTACCTACAAAATCAAAAGCATTAAGAAACCACTGACAATCACAATACCGTAAATCAGTCAGTGCACTTAACTGTTATGTAATTTATTTGAACGGTATAATAACTATTGAATTTATCTTTACAAGTCTATTGCAAGTCCGATTTTGTATTCACTCAAAATTCCCTAGTCTCCGTCGAGTTGGCGCTGCCGTACATATGGTACAGTTGCCTTCTCGAAATCCCAATTGTGCTTGTTCACGGTTAAACTTTTCGCATCTAGATGGTTCTGGTCGTTCTCGAATTTTTGGAACAGCCGCGAATATTCGTTGGTAATTATTCTCTCGTCACTTTCGACAGTTTATAAACTGAAGACAAGAACACACAGCCGGCGGTTTCAGCTCGTTTGTTACTTTGTTACAATTTTACGTTATGTTTCTTGAAATACAATGAACTAACATGACCACAGTCTACTCAAAACTTGGCATCTGGTTGTTTATCTTCCAGATGAGAAGAACAATTGTAATAATTCCAGATCTAACTCAAATGTACCACAGAAAAATGCATCAAGATAATCCTCCACTTGTTTGTAAATGTTTTATTCGGTAATATAATAATTATTATATTGTTACGTTCCTTGGTTCTCAGGTAAGTGGTACATTCATTAGGCAACACCCTTAATAATATCAGCTACAAGACAATGAAACTGTGCTTTACAGACCAAATGACAAGCAACTTGCGTTAAGAAAACTATATGTATTGTAGTGTTATAAAGACACGAAATGAATAACACTCCGAACAAAAATTCAGAAACTTTCATTATAAGGCCAATAATAAATAAATAAACTATACTATAAGAAGGAAACGATCGTGACGTATTTTCAGCTCAGGGTGCCCAAGCGAAGCAAGGAAAGAAGGAAGGAAATTCCAACCGCTCTTATTGGGTTTGCTTCTGAACGAGATGACTTACGTCACTGACTATTATTTTCGTCTTATAGCTGATTACCAATGGAACAAAACACGAGGAAATACTTACTTAATGACTAGGCAGCTCACATCGCGTTGTTCCATATCGTTGGTAAGGAACCACCCGATTTATCATATCGCGCTCAACAATAATTATTGTTGGTGGTTTTTATAACTTAGAATAAAAAAGCTTATGTTTCTTTTGTCTATTCGCATTCTGCGCAAACAGTACTTACGCCATCTATGTATTTGGCTAAATTGATAAAAAGTATATCAAGTCTTTCTTGCCATTAGCGGTTAAGTATTTATTTAAACTGTTTTCGCCTTAATTATCGATTTTTGGAGTACCAGAGTACAATAATCAATTGTATTATTGTTGAAATTTATAATGCTTGGCAGTGCAAAAAATATCGTATATGCCGCAGGACTAAAGAGATATTTTATCCCTTCACGCAATAAACATGCACGTGCATCAGGATTAAAACATTCCCTTTAGTCCCTTGCTATATAATATACTATTTGAAGCAGTTTGTTGTTTCTAAGTTTTCTGATGTCTGCTGTCATAAATGTATATGCTATCCAAATATACAATAATTCGCATCTCTAACAAACAAAAAAAAAGAGAAAATGCCTAAGAAAAAAAAAGAGCGCCCGCGCCGGTCGAGATCGAACCCGAACATCATCTGCTTAAATTAGTTTGATCGGGCGTTTTTTATCGCTCTAGAGCGAAACTACTGTTAGAAAATGATAGACACGTTGAGATCTGAAAGCGTCAAAGGCTGCTTTGGTTAGAGGTTGTAGAAAAAATATACGTATAATTACTCTTTGTACTCACTGTTAAAGGTGAGTTTTTGTTTTTTCGGAAAATACCCCAATAAGCAATAAGTTCCAAAGCCTTTGTCTTGAAATGCATGGATTCACTTCCAACAAAGCCGCATGGATGGTAAGTATGAAGTAAAAATCCGTGAAAGTTATACATTTTTGTGGACCCGCTTAAAATTAGTAGGCCGACTGACCACCCACGTATTTTTTATGAAAAGGTCCCACGGTTGTTTTCACGAGCCGCAGATACTTGAAATTATAATAATAATACTAGTAATTATATATCACAATGTGGGTGTTCCGGTCCAGCTGTGAGTTGTAACTGAGATTATGATCAATTGGTAATTAATAATTATATAGTTTATTGAAAAAATATAGGTATTATTAACCGTAAACAACTCAAGTTACAAGTGGTTCAAATTCTAATCCAATCATATCTAACTTCGTAACGAATGTTACATTGTTTAGGTATGCCTTCTTGCAGTATAATGTAGATTTTTTCGAAAGCGCCTTCAAGGTGTGTCGATTTAGATATGTATCTTTGGATGTAAATGATAGAGTGATTTGAATGCGAAATGAAATATTTTTCAGGAGGCATAAACAACTATAGAACCAAATTAATTCTGATGATCAATATTAAGATGAGAATGAAGTTCCGTCACCTCTTTGCTTGAAATCTGATCACTCGTAAAGATATATATTACACAATGGTTGTTTATTGTGGTTTCTATACATACATTTCTTTCGGTACCCAAGTACCTTGATACATATGTCAAACTCATGATCATGAGAAAGATTAAAAGAGACAGGCTGCGCCTCATTCCAGAAACTTCACGCTTATACAAAAAAGTCCTGTTTTACGAACTTGTATCATAAATAAATATATTGTTTAAAACAAAAAAAAATGTGTCTCATTTGTGAAAACTCCTCAGTTTTTCTTCAAATTGTATTCGTATTTTGAACAATTATTTCATAATATATGATGTTCAATAATATTTTGTTTTTTATATATTTTTCCTTTATTCTAGATGGCGATAAGTTCTCTCGGCTCAAATTACTCGGATTCAGATTTCATGCAAGGTGATGGGGCAGAAGGATCAGGATCAGGCACTGGCCCTGATATCGAAGACGATCCAGATGAAGAGTATGTGCGTGGATCTGGTTCAGGTGGAGGTCCCGGAAACGAAGGTACGTACAAGACATCGATTATTATAAGAAATGTTCACGTTCTCGAAAAAAATCTTACTGAACCGGCTTCAACTCGGTGACAGAGTTTGGATTAACCCATCCAAAGTCGAAAACGACACCAAGTTCATCAGCTGCACGGGCTGCTGCCTTAAAAAAAATGCTCCGATCCGTGCTTTCTCATGGTCACAGACCAAGCAGAGAAGGGGATCTGAACTCCTGATAACTTTACAGGCTCCATCCAGTACCATTCTATTATGTAGACACTCCAAACTCAAAAGTCCACGGCCTCCCAGCTGTCTGGGAAAGTACAACGGTGGAACGGACGATTTAGGATGCAAGCTCCTATTAAGATGCATCATTTTGCGAGTTTTCACGTCGAGTTGTCGCAGCTCCTCTTGAGTCCACTTCACCACTCCAAAGGAGTAGAGTAAGATCGGAACGGCAAGCATATTCTTATTGCCCTGTCCCAGGCCCTGTCTCCGGAGCCCCGATACATCCGGAGTGCGTGCCGGTGTCATTTATCCAGGTAGTCACTCGCCACGTCCGTGGGGTGAGTGATTGCTGGGTAAGAGAGTCATGTGCCCTGAGCAGACGGACGCTAAGATTTCTGCCGCATCACAGCAAGCCGGTTTGATTTTTAAATTGGAAAGCAGCGTGTCCATCATTCCACCAAGGATCCATGATGAGAAATGACATTACAATTGAAATCAAACTTTTCAGAAAAAAAATTGAATTTTCAAAAGTTCTTTGTTTTTTATTCAATAGCAGATAATTGAGCAGAAACTCAGCTTCGTCGACTTTTGGGTTGACTGGCAACTATGTTCCGCGAACCTAGCGGCAATAAAAAGTGTGCTTAGAATGTGACTGTAGCTTGACATGTAAATAACGGAGTTTAGCCGTGATGTCATTGAAAAAATCTCAATGAAAAAAATGCCATCGACCATCACTCTTTCCACTTGTCACTATGGATGCAAACAAATGTTTTTTCTAAATGGGGAATAATGAGACTTCTTTTTTTCAGAAGAGACTGAAAAATCAGATGACAGCTCTGCTAAACCACCAAGTGGTTCAAATCCAACCACTAGTGACCAAACTCCGACAGTTAGGATAGTGGGCAGTGGCGGAAGCAGCCTGATCCATCACTATAGCGTGATACCAATGCTATCAATTATATTTATCGTCTTACCTTGGAGGTTTTACTAATCAAGGACTTTTTGTACAAAGAAAGATTTATATAGACTTGAGTGATAGAGATGTTCATGTTCGCAGATTAATAAGAAAGAGAAGGTAGGTTTTCTATTTGCTGTTAAAGTTTTGATGAAATATTTATATGAATAAGTTTCACCAGGACAGGTGCCATTTATTGATGTGAAAGGAGTAGTTTATAAAAAAACTGAGGATCAAATGCATAAAGACTCATCATTTTCTCAGAAGTTTCGTCAGCATTTGAGAGATTGTCAAAAAGTTCAAGTTACATGAGATTGAATAGAAAAGTCTAAAGAACATGTAGGATTCATATAAACAAAGATTGATCTCCAAGAACATTATATTTACTTATTCATCAGTTTTCCTTTGGATAAACTCCAATGTAAAACTAGGAAGTTGTTGATATTGAATTTCAGAACATTTTCAAGATCATTACCACTACAGTTTTTTCACTGAATCTTAAATCATGAAACTTGACGAGTTGTATGTACCATATTTATGGGAGTCTTCATGGTATTGTTTGTAGAATGTTAGTAATACATATGTCCAATTGCTAATTGACCATATTCGAAATTTATAGAAACTTGTTAAAGTTACCTCAAAGGTAAATCAGACAAGGGGTGTACACCCAATTGTAAATAGCTTTTCTAATTATTACCCAATTTTTTTTGTAACTTGGGCATTACTAGACATCATGTGATATATACAGACTGACATGTGGAAACTTCAGCAATTTATTGAGAGGTTTTACATTTTCTTGAAATCTGTAGACATTAACTCATTTTATTGAATGTAACTCAAAATATCTATCAGCCTCTCAATTTTCAACAATTGAATGTTAATTTTATTCTTTAAGGCACAGAAACATGGATGGGTCAAAAGAAATTTACCAGATTGATTCCATATATGAATTTGGATTGTAAGTAAAAGTTAACAACACAAGTAAAATATATAGATACATACTTACTTTCAAATTAAAATAAAAATTATACAGTTTCCTTCTCAGTCTGTATATACAAAAAAGTAATATAATTTTTGATTGTGTTCCATGCTGGACTAAAACTGTTCGTTTCATTGAAATAATTGGGCTCTCTTGTACATTTCAAAACACGCTTGAAAAATAGCTTTACTAATATTATTCGAATATATTGTAATCACTTGAAAAATTGTTTACTCAGATTACACTTGGTGAATTTTGACATTGGTATATTTTACCTGTAGATACTTTTTCAAATTGAAATATTAAAAAACAAAATCTACCTATGTCATATTCAATGTTATTGTGTCCTGATGCCCCTAACAGGTGATAGATTAAGGAGTGTGTTAGCAATCATGAACGAGTGTAGATAGTATACTAAGATATAGCATATATCTAACCCTTTAAATTATTTTGAGAATTGTCTGTGATTGATCTATTTTATTATTTAATTATTATAAAATTAGGTATCCAAATTAATGTTTTCAAATCGGTAAAATAGGTAACATAATTTTTAACTTCAAAGGTTTCATCCAAACATCCAAAAACATTTTTTTATATAATTTTAAAAATCTAGTAGCGCAATGAATATTGCAGCATTGTACAATAATTTAATTTGTATTCAAACAATATAAACTGTTGTTGATTTGAAAATATCCATCAATGAATAATAATGTTGGTGTGTGTGTTATCAGGAACTATGTAAACAGAGAATGTTTATGTGTGTTGATTATATATAATTTTCTGTGTTGGAATTATTGATAAATACTCAAAAAAAGATAACAATTTGTGAGAAAGGCCAGTACATAATTAATAAAAAGTGTTAAGACATCAGTCTGAACTGAAGCAAATAGTATATTATGATACGAGAGTACAAGTGAGCCTTTAAATGCTTTGAGTTGTGCCCTCAATTTTGCAAATGCTGTAAAAGCACTTGTACACGTGTATCATATGCTATTTTTTATTATGCCTGCATCATGACTTCAAAAACAATGCTGATAATGAATTTCAGCAATAATTTCAATCATTAGAATACCGATTTGAGTTTCATAATGAGATACTTTACTGCACTAGTACAGTAAAGTTGAATAGTATTATTTTTATTATAAAGACGTAATACTAAAAATATAATTGCAATAAGTAGAAACAACATCTAACCTAGAATTGCTTCGATTGCCGCAAGTTGAAACGAACGCGTCAAAGTCAATTCACAGAATGAGTGACAACCCAGAAACAGAAATCAAAAATAATATCGTATTCTTCAAACCTTTGCAACAGGCTCGTTTGACAAATTCCCTCATATCGTAATATGGATCTTTACAATACTGACATTGAGAATATCTATTAGATCAGGATAATGTCCCTTTTGTTACAATCAAGTAGGTGATGCACAGCTGATGTCACTTATTGTTAACATGCATACTTATTTGAAATTAAATTATAAAACTGAGAGAACTTAGTTTTTGTTACCTAGCAACAATCTTTTTAGTGCGGGGTGTTCTAAGATGTTGCATGCTTTCTAGTGCATTTGACAAGGATTATGATGTAGATATAATAAAAAATATTTTATTCAAAACTTTACAATATTTTATTTTAATCACTCACACCAACTAAAATTGTATAGAATCAACATGAATTTTCAAAACGAAGCAGATTATTTCCAGAATAACACATTTCATGAAACCTTGAACCATACCACCATCCGAGATTTTTCTTGGTATTGCTTCATGTGGAGCAACAATGAAAACTAAGATGAAATCGCATAATACTGTACAGTAAAAAATGTCATAAAACCATGTAGAGGATAGTATTATGTAATAAGAAACATTAGGTGAATTTCATTGAAATATTATCTGAAATTCTCAGATAATAACCATATATTATGAAATCCAATGATGGCAAACCATCATCACATACGGTGGAGATGAGATACTATTGTGTAGGTAAGAAAACTTATTATCTGACTCCACCAGAAATTATCTTTATTGTAAATGTAGTTGAAAGAATAACATCATCAGGGCATGTTTTAAAGGATCAATCCTTCATCTTGCAAGATGGGTGAGTTAAAAGCAGATCATCATAAGGTGGAAAAAAAACATTAAACTAAGAAAAAAAAGTTAATATAATACAGTATATCCGCAGTAGTTCAACTTAAGGTTTTCCCATCATATAATAATCTGCTTGTGAGTTGTGACCTACCCCTCTTGCTGAAGATGCAAAGGATTAATCCTTCGAAAAATACCATGCTGATGTAAGTCTTCCGATTACATCTACAATGTGTTAGTCTTCTGACTGCATTTACAATGAGAATTTTTGATGGAGTCAGACTGTAAGTTTTCTCACAGACCCAGTGAATATGAGATGAACATCAATTACTCTTATATGATTCCAAAGACTAGGAATCTTTCTATGATTGCCCATGCTTTTTCATGAGAGAATTTGTGTTAATATCTCATGATATTCCAGCCAAAATAATGTTATATCTGATAAGTCAGTGTATGACATGTAGATAGCAGCCATATTTAAAATAGTTCTAATGGTTTAGTTTTTTATAAGTGTCCTATCAATTTCCCTTTTTGTAAATTTTGTTTGCAGCTTTTCCACTTTTTTATATTTATTCATTTACAACAGTTATCACATATCATTGAAAGCAATAAGAAATAAAAAACAAGTGAACAAAAACAGATGAATTCAATTATGCTCACTAACAAAAATGTTGTAAAATCTCACTTTTCGTTTTTCATAATGGAAATTGTCAAACTAACTAGTCTTTAGCTTTGTAATAGCTATTATTTTATGTTAAGTAACCGAAAACTATGTTTTTCATTATCTGTATACAAGCCTTTATTTTGGTAGAATAAAATAGTTGCCTTTTTTACTGATTGTTTTATTGTTTATCAAAAAAAATTTATCACATAGATGGGTGAAAGTTTACTACGAAGAAACTGAGAAATATCTATACCAATTATAAAAAAGTTGGCAATGTTTTGGGTTACACCTTCACGCAAAAACTACTCGACCAATTGAATTGCAATTGTTGCTTATTGATCTGATATATTGGGTATGAAATTGGTTTGAAATTTTATATTGGAGTATTTCAGCTCATTCCAAACAGGATGTAAATGTGCCAATTGTCAACATTTCATTTATATTCTCCACTAAAATAAGCACACCATATTCCAAATACACCAGATGAGCTTTTGGCAATAATTGTATGTATTATCATATTACAAATGATGGTCTAGAAGTATTTGAATATTTTTTCGAACTTCAGTTTTTGCTGGTGATACCCATTCTTGATTCGAATTGATCATCCTGTATATTATTGCTTTTTCAAAATCCTGAGGAAATTCTGGTTGGTTCAAAACTATTTAAGTGAGTTTCCAGCGTTTTTAAAGCAACTTGATTTTTTGGAGTCAAGTTTTGTTTTGAATCTACCGAGTTTGCGATTAGCTTAGAATATTCATAAATAGACGTTATGCAAAAATCGCCTGAAATTCATAAAATCGAAATTTTAATTGAAAACCCGTCCTCAAGAAGCAAAAATTAATTAATCCAATGTGCGATTCCAAGGCCATCTATGAAACAAGATCCTAGCCCAGAAATTATGAATGGTGTCGCTATACAGAGTAGACAAAAATGATCTATACCACTTGGAAACGATGTTTTATGGAGGTACGCCACTAAGTGAAATTGAAAGAGCATGCAAAGTTTAGTACCTATGAGTCATATCTCAATTTCGGACATTTATGGGAAACGCCACTACATGTTTTGAGGGACAATATGTGGGTAATTAATAATGCAGAGAAACTAAAGGTAGGTATAAAGTATTATGAAAATTTTAGTCAATTATATGTTATGTCCAAAGGTTATGTGTTTTCGCAGTAACACAAGCAGCAGGATCATTGAATAGCACTACTCAGTATCTACAGTTTTAAGGCTCATACTGTAGATATTGAGTGGTGCATTTTAATTTTCCGTCCAACTGCTAGTAAAACTGCTAGTCCAACTGCTAGTAAAACGCATATTCAATGATTCTGAAGAGACTTATTCGAATAAAGTAATGTTTGACATGGCATGACATGTGCGGAGTGTTGAGGGGTAAACCAAGAGTACATACTTACTGAGAACAGGTGGCTTTGAAAAATTCATTTGGAAATTCATAGCATTTGCATTATAATAAAGCATTACAGGAACAGTAACTCGAGTTTCGTATCAGTCTTTCCGAAGTCAATTGAATATGTTTACTTTTCACTCAATAATATTAGGTTTGATTGAATTAGCACATAAAAATGAGTGGAATGATGATAGATAACAAAATGTTAAATAAAGATTGTTTGGCCTAGCTATGTTCGGTGTATGAGAACAATGCGGCAAATTCTATTATACCTATATTTTCTTCAGTATTTCAGTTCATTCAATTAACTTTGAAAAAAGAATACACTTCTTTGTCTACTTACAATACAAGTAAAAAGTATGGATACCGTAATTTCAGTAGATAAATGTTTCATTAACATCAGCACAAACACTAAACATCAGTAACTTCGAAATATTCTTGATAGAAAAACACAATTTGAAAAGATGTTTCCAAATTACGAAGATTTGTGACTGACCGGCACGAATGGGTGTGGTAGTTTATAGCATTCTTGATTTTGGTAATGTTTAATCGGCCTAATCGGCCATATATCCATAACAACCACTGAATTTCAGTGACTGAAAGGACCTCAACTGTTTCAAGCTTCTTTTCCGTCATCATAGTAGGTATGAATAACTGAAAGCTTCATCGGCAGTTGTGTTTTAGAAAATTATTTTTTAGCAGATAAAGTAGATTTTATGAAAGTTTCAATATTTTTCGCAGCACCGCAACTAATAAACCATTTATCCCCGCCCTATATAAATAAAAGCGGGAAATCACTGAATGACTGAAATCTGTTTTATTTGAATGTGTTAGGCCAGATTTTCATGCATACGATATCCGACGATCCGATGTTACGAAATTGTTCTGATTGGTTGAGAAAATGCTCTAACTGGTTGAATTATCGTCACACGTACCAATTCAGCCAATCAGAACAGTTTAGTACCATCGGATCGTCGGATATCGTATGCATAAAAATCCGGCCTTAAGCTGGATTCATATGTGCTTCTTTTTTTCACAACGCCTGCTGACTAGTTGTAGAAAAGGTGAGCGTTTTTCAAGGTCAGAATGTTGAGGCTCAGAGTAATGAAGTTGAAAGTCGAAACAATTTCGACTTTCGACTTCAACTAATTTAATATACTATAATAAATATAATGATAATTCCCCAGATAACAGGGAGGCCGGGGACTTTTGAGTTTGAAGTGTCTACATAACAGAATGGTGCTGGATGGAGCCTGTATAAAGTCATCAGCAGTTCTCTTCTCTGCATGGTCCGCGACCATGAAAAAGCAGGGATTGGAGCATTTCTATTCAAGGCAGCAATCCGGGCAGCCGATGAACTTGGTTTCGTATTCGACAATGAACGGGCGAACCCAAACTCTGTCACCGAATTGGAACCCATTCATCAGCAAAAAGCTCATATCAAAGCTGCGGAGACTAAGGTCTTCCTGCAGCTGCACAAGGATAAGCCAATGCATGGGGTCTTCTTCAAGAACATTGAAGACCTTGGCTTATGCAAAAACCTCAGATCAAGTGATCTGAAATCGGTGACCGAGGGATTCATAATGGCCTGCCAGGATGGTGTCTTCAACACCCTGATCTACTGTAGCTGCGTAATGGGTATAGAGGTACCCGACACTAGATGCAGAGCGTGTCGTGGGAGTGGGGCACTTGAGACCCTTATGCATTTGCTGTCAGCATGTCCAGCATATGCAGTCTCAGCCTACATCCAAAGGTATAATAACGCGGGCTCTACGAGTGCCTACCATATCTACGACACCCGTACGGTATAGATGAGATACCGGTGTTAAATTTTGCTCTGGAGATATGGAGTTTGTTGTGGAGAATGAGAAGTGAGAGAATTGGAACTATACTTATACCCCACCTTCAGGCAAATACAAGCCAATAAGCCTGATGGAGTCCTCCTCGAACATCAAAGTAAGACGATTTTCGTCATGGAGTTATCGGCTCCTGGCGAAACGAACATCGTCCGAAAAGAGGAGAGAGACTTAATCTTTGAACTCCGCAGGCTCTACACAAACCATTCTGTTAAAATAATGGTGGTTCTGATTACAGGGGTCCTTGGTGGTGTGATGGACACACTGCTCTCGAACTTGAAAATCATACCGGCTTGCCGTGAATGAGGCTCTATGAAAAATATTCAATATTCATGTGGACACCTGAATAAGCCCTATTATTATTTTATTTCCATATTTGCATAAACCGGAACTGGTTCAATGACCGACATATCAAACCGCGAAAACTTAAAAGAAACAAGAAAAGAAGAAGAAACGTCAATTGTCATATTGTCAACTGTGAAATGTGAAACCAAATTCAAATCTTAAAGAAATGAAACTAAAGAAAATGAATTAATATAAAAAGGACCTTTGGATTTGAAGTTCAACTATTAACTATGATCACATAAAGCTAGGTTGTATAGGTTCTATCACCATATATTTCTCTCTGATGTTTCAATGACAGCGACACCAACACGCGCTGAAAGTTTAGAGACACCCTGGAACATTTCAAATTCGAACCTTTTGTGTTCTGAAATGGAAAGAAAATACTTGTATGATTATCATAATCTAAGAGGTTTTGGATTGAAATTTTTGAAAGCACAATAAAGCTAAACCATAAAAATGTATCTGGCTTAGGGGTATACACTTGTGACGTAATATTATTCTACAGTGCCATAATTCATAAGTAATATGGTAGTAAACATTTGTTCAACAGGGTAATGGATAATATAATGAACCTAACATTATTCTGAATGGGGATACCATTAGATTCCTGCACATAATTTCAGATAGAATATAAAACTATTCTCAAGAGGTGTAAAATTATATGAAAATAAAGTAAGTACTTATGTATACTTTTTTCAGCATGGATAATGATTTAGAAATATGTAACTCTGATATAACTATTCAAAAGTGCTATTCTATGACGCAAAGTAGAAGTCTCATACAAACAAGAGAACAAATAATGTTTCCTCTTTTCCACACTTTTTTTTATACATTTGTTCACTTAAGTTGGCGAGATTTTTCAAAAATATGAATTCCCAAGAGTAAATTAGCTAAATCATGTTCAAATATGCAATCATCTATGACTACGTTTATCTCGACTGTCTCTATCCGCTTCAAATTCGATAGCATTGAGTCAAGTTAAACCACCTTTCAGTTTATGTTACTATATATAAGTGGATCGAGGACTCCTATGCTTCAATCCTATTGAAAAAGCATAACTTCACAGCAATATGTCGAATTTCGTAACGTAAAACTTCTTGTGTTCTGTGAATTAATTTACGAATCTTTGTTGGAAATATGCGAAACCCTAATCCTTTCCTCATCCATGTATCCCAAAAAATGTTTTTTCTTAATAAGTTGAATGAAAAAACTGCTCTCTTCTTTGGACAATATGTTCTTTTTCTTTATTATTATTTTGTTCTCCATTTTGAGAAAGAAAAACTTGAGTGGTTCAATCCAATCCAAAAACTGTATATATCGATTAGTTGGATCTGATCCAGTCAAGTCAAACCCATTTTGAGCGGATCTAGAGTTGTGAGATAAACGTAGTCTATGCTGAAAGTAAAATAAAAACATTTATTTAGATTTTTTCTACAGTAATACTTCAAGTTTACTCATTAAAATACTGGCTCTCTCAGTGGCGGTCCGGAGAATATTAGCGGATGAAGCATTATTAGGCTCAGCTGGTTTTTAATTAAAATTTTGGTAGAAATGAGTTTAACTTAGTATTATTGTATTATTTTCATTGTAGATAGAGATGATTCCATATTTGAAAAAAATTCATATTGAATTTTCTCAATATTGTCAACAATACAAGTAAGTATTTAATTCTGTACCAAATTTTGTATGTTTTGACTCTACTCGTATACAACTGACAAATTTCAAGACTTGATTATTCAAAATTGGATTCTAGAACCTGCAAAACTTTTCACGAAGAATGACAACTTTTGCCAAAACGAAAAATGAAAATAATAGCTTATACATATGATCCAATCTTCTGCAAAAAACCCTTTACAGTAGTTAATTCGTCAGGAAGTATCTAACAGAAAACAACTACTACCGCCTTTGACCGTTGAATTATATCTGTTTGATACAAGAGCAACTTTGGCAATGCTTTTTAAATACATATCTGGAAACGCTTTACACAGTTATCCACCAATCTGCAGAAGCTGTAAATTATCGTCACAGATCCTCGTTGCTCAAAGTCTGATTTTGATTTTGAAAATAACAAAATATCTAGCTGGAGTTGTAGTATAGCAAATGGCTGTTGCGTTCCAATTCTGGGCCATTGTGACCAACAACAAGGGTATAAATTTTCTTGTAAAACAACATATATCAACAGGGAACGCTATGACAGACATCAGTGAGCGGGTAAAGGATGTTTCTAGATGGTTTCGATCGCTCGATTCGAATATAAAAGAAGTCGAGCTGTGGAGTCAAAAGGCAAGTTAAGTTTAGCAAGAAGATGAACTAAAGTTGAACAAAGCAGTGTAGTATGGCCAGCTAAAAATAAGATAATTGAGACAATTTGGTTGTAATTCTATTGGAAATAAAAATTTGTTTAGTTTTTGCATCATTATAATTATTAGATGAAACCACACTGGTGTCAGCAGTGGGATAATTGGAAACTGGAGTTTTTTGGTGGATTCAAGGATATTTTCGACTCTAGGTATTCAAGGAATCTTCCCTAACACCACAGGTAAATCTTATGGACATCACGGGAGCATCCCTAATTTCGACCAGGGACGTTCCAAGGACACGCGGTGTCCACCAAAAAGGACCAACATGAGGCGTCATATGATACATTTGGTACTAAGGCCATCTCTCGGTTTCAACATCCCTGGAAAGTATTAAACATGTCCTTGTACCGATGACACATTTTTGGACGTGAAATATGGACGTACCTGGGATGTGTTATGCGTTGTTGGGGTTGGAGGACAGTGAGGGCTGGTACAAAAGTCAACTGAAATGTAGGACAGGACATTTGGAAGTGTGGATGCGCAAAGAAAATCAGAAATATGAGAATTGGAGACGAAAAGAAAAACAGGGCTCAAGTCGCAAAGAAACAAGATAAAGAGCTGTCTGAACAAGGGTAAATTTCACAATAAAGTGTTGAGTGGCCCCTATGAGCCCTTTTTTGCCATCCCCTGGTCCTCTCGTGCATGGTGTTCTGTCTGCTTATAGATTCCACCTGCTCTACTCAAAGTTTTTTGGTTTGTAGTGTGTGGGTGCTTGTCAAGGAAGCGAGTTCCTTCAATCCGCCTCCTCGGCTGCTATTGGAGACTAGTTTATCAGTTCTCACTGCGAGTTCCTTTAATTCGCCTCTTCGTGGTTCTGGACCGGGTGGTACGGAGTCCGCGGGCGATTCGTTCACCGGCTACCAGTCCCGCATCACTCGATCCGAGGCTTTTTGTATCAGTCTTGTAGCACCCACGTGGCTTCCCCTGAAGACAGGTTTTTCAGTTCTCGCATCCCTCTGTGATAATGTATTAGTGTGTAGTGTTGAGTTTCGGGGGGACATGTGTGTTTTTTTTTCGTCTTCGACGTATGATGAGCTAAGGGCCACGTAGTCCATTTGTATTACTCTTAAAATAGCCGAATAGAAAAAAGAAATTATAGAGTTTTGCCATTTGGAGATAAGACACAACATAGAAAAAGCTTTCAAAATCAAAAGAGACAGATATAATACTGCAAAATATAGACAAAAATTGTTTTTTGTGTAATATTGTATTTCTGTTTATATAATTAATATTTTAATCTATTTTAAATTTGCTGCTCTATCGTTTCCGCACCCCCATGATTTTTCTTAAAGTTTCACTGATGTTGCCGAACATTATATAACGAAAATAACTGAAAAACTCATAATTTTCATATTTAAATCTCAACTAAGTAAAATTCGTTTTATTAGTTATGTCAAACCTTTAATATGTCTGATGTCACGTCATGACCATGATCGGAAATATCCGATTTTGCCAAAAATCTCCATAAAATCTACACACATTTTCTTGTGACCGCGAATGTAATCTACATTGTTGTCTACATTGGATATTTCCGATCCAAGTGAACCAATTTGTAGATTATAAGAAGGTCGAACTTTTTGAAAAAATAATAATAAAACGAGTGATTTCCAGTATGTTAATTGATTGTGCTGTTGAAAGAGGGAGTCATTTTTATTCGTTTTTTCGCTGTAGGAACGAGGAAAAGCCAGTCATCATTCAAAAATAGGCCTGTTTCTTCGAAATTACCCATTCGAAAATCCACCGTTATTGTATATTGGAAGGGCTGTAACTTGTAAATTGATTATTTCCGCGGAAAATTTTCTATCAAATTATTTTTATGGTGTTCCGCAGCATAGCAGGGACATTATCAAAAAAATCGCTTTTGGGACCATTTGACCA
The DNA here is from genome assembly GCA_958298965.1 of Chrysolina haemoptera. Lineage (NCBI taxonomy): Eukaryota > Metazoa > Arthropoda > Insecta > Coleoptera > Chrysomelidae > Chrysolina > Chrysolina haemoptera. Next base: position 6,691,194 of record OY282594.1, read on the forward strand.
AGTTTTACCCTTCTTTGCTGGTAGGTAGTGTTATCAAAACCTACTGTGTTGGTATATCACACTTCTACTACTGATCAAGTTTCTATAGTCATCCAAATATTTTTACTTGAATTCTTACAATCGTATATACACTCCAAGCATCCTCAAATATAACCCGCCACTGCATTTCCACCAATATCAATGTGGGGAATTTTCAAATGTTGCGACCAAACTGTTTTTGTGCGGTGCCGCCATCTAGCCTTCTGTAATCAGTAGTGTAGTCTAGCTTTAGGTGACTTGCTGTCTTCTGTCGTTCTGTCGTCTGTCTTCGTTGTCGTGTCGACAGAGAAGGGTGCGCCGAAGGTCCGAAAAACATGGTTTGTCTACTAGTCTGCTGAAAGAGAACATTTTTGTATAAAAATGCGTTTCGTACCTTGACTAGGGTGTGATACTGGATTTTCTCAAATCTATGGCTACATCTGTAATGTGTATTTTAATTTGATAGTGTATTACTGGCGTAGTATCGGTAGAAGTGATATTTTGATTGTAAAGTGAGTGAACTTAATCAAAATGGCGCATCAAATGCCCCCATCAGTGAACTGTTCACTGGATGATATCGACTTGACAGCCCTGAAGGTAAGTTTTCCTTTCGAAATACAAAAGTACATGCTTTCTTGTTTAGAACCTCCCATTAAATTACCCAAAACCTGTTAATTTCTTGTGTAAACATGTCAAACCTATGGGTGTGAATCATTCTTATTACATTGGTTCTTTTGTTTTGAAAACAATTTTTTGCAGGATCCGGCAGGAATTTTCGAGTTGATCGAGGTAGTCGGAAATGGCACATATGGACAAGTTTACAAGGTAAGATTTCTTAATTTTCTCAAGATCATTCACATTCACCTGAAGATGTGTCATCTAGTATTTTCCCAGAAGAGACAATGAGGAAACATTGTCTTAATTAAAGTTGATGAAGAGTGGTGAATATTCTGAAGTTGAAATGAGAATATTAAAAGCTTTTGTTTTCTATTTCCCAGGCTAATGTGTCTAGGAGAAATACTGTTTTCACTTCAAACGTGCAGTGATATTATGGTTTGGGGTTCAGTATCTTAACTCAAGACCAAGAAAAGTTTTTTTTTTCTTGTGCGCAAATCGTTTTGTATATTTACATGTAACCCGAAAATTTAACTTGTAGTCTTCTTATTCCTGATTTTCATGGAAGTCACTGAAAGACAAACACTTGATTAGCTTCAAAGAGTGCCCTTATTCTCCCAACTAAATTTTTAGATTACAAGCTGGAAAATATTAGAATGGAAAATAAATATTATTACTCAGAAATTCCAAAAAGTCATGTACACAAAGCAAAAGTTTGCTACACCAATTCATCATATATTTGCATTTTTGTTTCGTTGTCACTTGCCGAGGATGTTAACGATACATTCCGTGTTACTTATTACGTTTTTCCCGCTGCTTGTTGATATTTCTCAAAATTTGCCTGGATTGAAGTTTGTTTTCTTACCCTTCTTTCATGATTATTCGTTCCGCCATTTCATTTTAAGTTGCTTGTGCGCGTAACTAAGTTACCGAATAATCAGACAACAATAATATTCAAAAAGTCTCATAACCTAAAGATTGATGTAAATGAAGCTGAAGGTAGTACTTGTCAAAGTCATTATTACCGTAGGCATGTAAATGACACTATTTACATTCCGTTGTTAAGATGAATTTGTTCAATTACCCCCAAATCGTTAGAGGTAGTCTAAGTTATTTCTCAAAAAAGCGGCAGAATCTTCTCCAGATCTTCGGGGGGTTGTTTTATTGTGGGGGGGTATATCGCCAATCGGAGAAACTCCTTAATCGCACCTTGAAAAACTAGCTGAGTATGTTTTCAGGTATTCAGAGATGTTATTGTAATAAATCAATATTGCTTGTAAATGGAAATATTGTCAAGCATTTGACCTGTTTAAAGTCCAGTGAAGTATCTATAATTTTCATAAAAATTATTCAGATTGCATTGAAACTCTGATTATCGTATAGTCAGTCGTAGAGAAAGTATAGTCTCCCACTGACATATAAGAGCCTATTATTCTTTCGGATGACTCCGAAACTTGGCTCATCATAGGCTCCGAGATAGGCTCGATGTGGAATGTGGCTCTCATTTGAAATAGTTTCTAGAATTAGCTAAGCGCCTTTTAATGATACATTATTTATGTATTCATTTATTTTTATTGCATTGTGACCCGGAATTTTCTATACCCAGCAGTAATGCAGATAATTTCTATACAGCAAAGTCTTTGAATGCAATTTGCGAGTGGCTGGCAAGGCTACAAGAGTAAGCTGGGTTAAACTTGTATTCTTTTTGTAGCTTTCAATGTTACATCTCTGCAAATTACTATCCTGCAACAATATCCAAGAAATTGATTTGCTACTTATGCAAGAAATTGATTTGCTACTTATGCGAGAAAATCGGTCACTACTGTAAGGCTGTTAGATTGCCAACATTTCTAAATTCTCAGTAAAGTTTCGAATCAAACCTCCCTATTGATTTTAAGGCCTTATTGGTATTACTACGATCTAACGTACATTTGAGTTTATGTCATTTTCATTATTCATTATCTATCTATAGCTATCAACTACCTCGCTATTCTTTCTCTTTGTATACTCAAAAACCATCCTACAAAATTAACCGGCAGGGAATATAACCCTTCCTGGCGACCTATCGCCTAGATATCTGTTGTCTCGAAGATCATAGACCGTCGGATAATGACATATTTGGCTGACTCATTTCCTCATTTCTGGGATTTTTTAACCACTGAAAATTATGTCAAGTGTTGAGCTCGAAAAATAAAAATTTAGCGATCGGACGTGTTAGGCATATGAAAAAAGAATTCAAAAAATTTTCCGGCCGGAAAATTTACCTATACAGCTGACCGCCATATGGGATTTTTTTTTTCGGGTTCCTATAACGATATCAAATTTAATTCTGTAGATTGCCATAAGCGAGAAAATGCGTCAGCAACCGAGTATTCTTTTACAAGAAGGCGCCCGTATTTCCCGTTAAGAACGTGCAAACCTTATGGCTTTGGTTTTTCACCATTAGATTGTTCCTACCTGTTAATGTGTTGAATAAAATGCCATGAATAAGAGATTGAAAAAAAAAACTATTTTTTTACACAAGAAAATTAATTTTCCATATGCCTAGCACACGTCCGATCGCTAAATTTTCATATTTTGAGCTCAACACTGACATCAGTGGATAAAATGCCATTGTTTCCGGCTCAAATTTGGCAGCTATTTATCGAAAAATGTATACTTGGGTGAAAGCAACAAAAAATATATTCGAACGTGTTTGGTATTTGAACGTTTTTGGCACGTGTTTGGTATTTGAACGTGTTTGGCACCAGGAACTCATCGCTTGTCCTCTCCATGCAATGTAGTTTAATCTGAAACCCTACCAGATAACTTGGTATTCGGCAGGGATCTATTCTAGCGTCAACTCTTTCTACTCCACAACAACGATTTGTTGGAAAAGAGCTTATGTCCAATGTCTCCAATGTCTCCAAAGGACGCAAGAATATGAATGTTATAAATAATAAATGTGGACATCGTAAAGGTTCCGAAATGGGTAGGTATCTATATTTACTTGTATTGTCTCCGAAAAAGCCTCTTTCTTGTTCTGTTACACCAATTAATTCATTTTTTTGATGGCCAGTACGATTTCTTTGAAATACCTATCCTTTTTTTGGAAAAACCACATAAGATCCATTGCCATAAGTGCCTTTTAATAATGTCCAACTTTTAAACATAGTACTTTAAGATTCTATAAAAAATAATAGATATTTCAATTCCATTTAACTAATTGCTTTTCCGAATAAGCAACATTATTCCCATTCCAATTAAGTAGGTAGAAGTACTCACTCTTTATATATAATTGAATGCTAATGAAATTGAATTTGGGCGCGGATACAGGATTTCGTTCGTGGGGATGGGTAATTATACCAGATTTCGGTCAGGGGGTAAAATTTTTGAGTGATTTTACCTTTCTTCGAAAAAATTCGTTGTGTCAAAATTCATCTAAATAAAGTGTTATGGGGGCATTTGCCACCCCCTCCTGAAAAAACGGACGACTGATTCACAATTCGAAATTGCAAAACACATCTATAAAACAGGAGAGGAGAGTTCAGCTAGTAATAAAACAGCGAAATTCACTAAATCTGTCAAAATTTTGATAAACGATCAGGGGCCAGAAGCTATATAACTTGTTTCCGCGAACACCGCGAACCATAACCCCATTGGTAATAACTGTATTTCAAATTAATCCGTCGTCCACGCAAATTCTTGAAATTACAGAAGACCGGTAAATTTTTTATGATACAGACTGAATATGAGACGGCATCGACCATTGGCATTATCAGTAGCCAGCTTCTACCGAATCTCCGTTCTCGTTGGTCTGTACATTTCGAACTTTTGGAAGGCACACAAAAAAGTCATCATTTGCATTATATGCTCGGGATGAGACAAACACCCTCGTGAATACCAAAGCAGGCGGTCACCGATGGCGTTCCAGCAGTTCAAGGTCAACCGATTTCGAAAGGTTCAATGGTCATTAAATTTAAATTTTGTCGTTACAACTGGCTTTCGTTATCTTATTATAGACCCGTACAAGATTATGAATATTCATTAGAATAGCTTGACAAGGTTTTTGTTGTGTTATTAGATCGCTTTTGCTGAACATCTCTAAGCAGAAATATAAAAAAAGTGTTATTTTAGAACTCAAAAACATATTATCATATTGTAATAAAGCACATAACACATCTATCCAAAACTTGAATATAATATAATCTGCCTCATAAACACTCAAAGTCTACCACCATAGCCTGAGCTTTTGAATAGATTCGCCAATAAAATTGAATTGCACACATATTTTTTTGAACATTATTCAACAGAATTCAGTGTGCCTGTACACCAGTCAATAGAGCATAAAATGAGTGATTTTTTTAACAAAAATTTTATTGGAAAACCGCCTGTGCCATCCCATGGAAGACAATCCGTATTAATATTTTGTTGTTTTCGACTCGCAACCGTCATTATTGATATAAACATTTGAATACAATTTTTTTTGTGTGTTTTGCTTATAAAATGAAATTTAATACAGCAGTCTGGTGGCTCCAGTGAGAAGAATTGTAAAATGAGATTTTGTACGACACCCGATCGGATCATTAGTAACGGAGAAAAACTGGAAAACCCGGAAAATTTTGCGAATTTTTAAAAAATTCACAACTCTGCCATTTTTCAATTTATTGGGTTGGCCCTTTTTATTAAAGTAGTGAATCATTTGTACTTCATTTATGCGCAAAACAGGCGCTGTTGGATTATTAGTTTTGGCACAATATGCAATGTGATTTTTTTTTTGCACTATCTTGCAGCATGCCTGGATGCTCTAGTGATAGTTTAATTTCAATTTTTCAAATAGATTTTGATAATAAAAGTATTGTGGTAAAAACGTACCTACTTACTACAAAACGTATATTCTCATTCTCATGCTACAATGCCGCGAAATGGGTGAAAGAAGAAGAAATTGAAAGACTATTACTAGAGCATCTAGGCACGCTGCAAAAAAAAAAATCAAATTGTAATTGTGCCAAAACTAATAGTACACATGATTCACCACTTTCGTGTATAAGGCGAACCTTATGAATTGAAAAATGGCGTAGTTGTGAATTTTTAAAAAATCGTATGTCTTCCATGTGATGGCATATTCGGTTTCCTAATCGTACTTTGTTACGAAAAAGTGCTCTATCGATTGACCTATTGTCTGGATCGTCTTCTACTCCACGAATTGATGTACCTACCATTTTTGCGGTTTGTAAGGATGTTTATTTTTTGTTCAAACTTTAATGAGCGGTAGACCGGGTAACATCACATGCATTCGCCAATTCCGTCATCAGAGTTTGCTGTAGTTTGGCATGCAATTCACCAACAACATAAATTATTTGTGTATCCTCTTTCTAGGTCGTTTTGCAATTTGAACGTTTTCACTTGTTCTGAAATTCTGAAAACTAACTCGTGTATGTATTTTCTGCAATTTGCGATATCGGAGTACTGCTCAAAAAAAACGTTAAACCGTTTTATTAAGTACCTACCACTATTTTTGACTTTTAAGGGGTCACTCTACCAGATGTCCAGATGTTTCTCACAAAACACTTGTAGACGATTAGTAAATGATGACATATACATTTTATTTTGTTTTAATTTTATTATATTGCTTTTGCATCTATATTTTTATTCTATTTTGTTTCTATGCTTTGCCCTTGGCTTTGCCATTGTCTCATATTGACCAAATAACTATATATCTATCTATCTATCTATCTAATCAAGTATGTATTAGCGAAAGAAGAACGTTTTCAATATCTAATACAGTATCGGAAAGTTTTCATCGGGGGTATAGACAAATCTATGCGAGCAACAAGGAACGCAATGATATGATAATACCACATAAATAAGAGAGACGCACTTCTGTATACGTCTCCCCTACTACCTCGTCCGACGATTTAACAGCCACGTCGATATCCCTTCCTCGAGCGAGTCGAGGAGAAATTGTAATGCTCTCTCAACATAATAGCAAGCTATTCTTTACGCTCGTATGAATCCAGCATACCCCCGATGAAAACTTTCCGATACTGTAGACAAATCTATGCGAGCAACAAGGAACGCAATGATATGATAATACCATATAAATAAGAGAGACGCACTACTGTATACGCCTCCCCTACTACTTTGTTCGACGAATTAACAGCCACGTCGATATCCCTTCCTCGAGCGAGTCGAGGAGAAATTGTAATGCTCTCTCAACATGATAGCAAGCTATTCTTTACGCTCGTATGAATCCAGCATACCCCCGATGAAAACTTTCCGATACTGTAGACAAATCTATACGAGCAACAAGGAACGCAATGATATAATAATACCATATAAATAAGAGAGACGCACTACTGTATACGCCTCCCCTACTACTTTGTTCGACGAATTAACAGCCACGTCGATATCCCTTCCTCGAGCGAGTCGAGGAGAAATTGTAATGCTCTCTCAACATAATAGCAAGCTATTCTTTACGCTCGTATGAATCCAGCATACCCCGATGAAAACTTTCCGATACTGAATACCTACGTTCCCACCCAAAATATGCTGGCATTCGCATTTTTCGCTTATATTAACTCATCTTAAAGTTTTGTTCTGGCCACACTTGTCATGCATGAATTGAGCACACGAGGTTGAATGAAAAATTGGGTTTTCGGTCTGGTTCATTACGTTAAGTAAACAACACATTTTCTACACGTGCACGTGTCAGTATTTACTTTGTCGCATAGATTAGAAATTAATAAATTTGCAGATTGGAGACTCATCCAAAACAATTACCGTTTTCGATTGACGTGTTTTTCGAGTGAGAGCTGGCTTGAAAATGAAACAAAATATTAATTAACTCAGATATTATGTACTGTACCACGTAGATATGATGAAAAACCCCATGTGTTTTTTTAAAGTTCTGGTTTCCAATACATTTCACGTATTTGGAAATGAGAGCGAAATTTAAATAGGAGATTTATACTGCTATTCATAGTGCTAGCTTGAAGTGCACGCCGGCCACGCAAGGTGCTGCTGTAGGTTTTGCGGGTTTTCCTGCAGCTGAAAAGTGAATATGCCACCAAAAATCAGTAAGTCGCACCGGAGCGCCACGGCAAATAATAATAATAGCCGTCCTCTACCCGCACAGGCCATGCCTTTGGCTACACTCTACGAATGTTTATGAGGGAGTATTATTATTATTATTATTATTATTATACTCCTATCACTTGAGTGGACCTCACAAAGACCTTCGATTGTATTTTTTATTAAAACGTGAGAATAGAACATGGAAGGATGTCCTCAGATTCAATGCATAATTCATTTCGGGTACACTGGTAGATATCAAGCCGTCACTACTAATGACAGACAGTTGAAAAGTTGACTGGCTACTCCAAGAGTTAGTTCTGGCGCGTCTTTTCTTCATCATACACGTTTGTTATTTCCGATCATGATTGTATTGTTTGCTGAGAATTCGAGATTCTCAAATACTCCACGTCCTAGAAAAAGATTGCGGAACATTGTTTCGAGATTCTAACTTTTAAATCAGTAGGTATTGTGATGGCAGAACCCCAATTTTTTTTGCAACTAATTTTTGCCAAACTAGAAAATTTGTTTAATTTTCAAAACATATACCTAGAAACGAGTATCGGTTTTTAGCGTTCAGTTTTAGATTTAGAAAATTTTGTTGGTACAAATGATTCAATTTGTTTGTAAGAATGCGGGACATTAACTGACTTGTGCGTTCTAGGGAAGACTGAGCCCTTACCTTTTAACGTGTGATATCATGCACGAGACCTGTGACCGCGCTGGGTATCGACCCACGTAACTTGGATTAATAAGCGAGCGTTTTACCCACGCGCCATCATGGTCCATATGCATAATCGCTAATATAGGTGACTGATAGAGAGAAAATAAAAACTTCCAATGTACACAAAAAAAAAGTATGAAAAGAAGATTAATTTACACGTATTGGCAATAATTTAATTAACTCTGATGGTATTTTACGATAGACACGAGAATGGACTCATAAGGTTTTGGTCTGTTCTTTTTCGTGAAATTTGACTGAAGTTATTCAAATCTGTAAACTGCGAAAAAAAAAAAAAAAGAAAGAGATGTACTATCATGTGTATACGAGGCGTTTGGATTGGGCATGACATATTTGGAAAGCAAACAACAAACGCATTGCATCGACATCAAGAGAAAGAGTAAATGAGTTGAAATGAAAAAGTATTTGTTCCTGTTTATCAGAAATTCCAAAACTTGATATTTCAACCCCCACGTCAATTTGGAATGACTGTGACTTACGTTCCCTTTATACTGAGAGCTACTGTATTCATATTTTTTGCCCTCATTGAAGCAAGTATGAGTACCTACTGCGCCAATTTCTGAACCTTGTATGTGTATTTTGTACAAATGAAAATTTGTTCATTCAGTATATTGTGCATTCAATCCAGGCATGGTCTTGCTTGAATATCACGAATAACCAATTATCTATGTAACGAGAAAAAAATAATTGAACGTTATTCTGTAGCTAACTGTCTTCCTAACATGCTCGTTTCGTTAGCATGTTGACCGAACATGAATTGTAAAATAACTGAAGTTAATAGCACTCTAATAACAAACATAAAACCACGCTTATACACATTGACGTTGTGTTTATTATGTAGATAGATATAAATTGAAATTTCAATGTTGTAGGTCACTGATCACGAAAAACGTTATTCTGATTCATTGTTGCTATTTTTAGGTGTTGTTTCGTAATAGTAGTTCGTTAACAATACAGATTTGTTAGTTGAGAACCTACCGACTAGAGTATCTAGTGAACGGATGCCTTTGTCTTTCATTAGCATTGTATGAATAATTTCTAAATACATATTTAGTGAAGTTATTATCGTATATAAGAAATCGTATATAAGAAATCCCGTAAAACCTAAAATAATTATTTACTTCATATACCTATAATGTATTCCGAGCAAACACTGCGCGTTGAAATGAAAGAAGAAAAATGATCTGCTCTGTTCGGAATACAAACCAAAAAAGAGTTATTTAGTCTCATTTCAAGTTCAGCCAGCCATCATTGGAATAAAATAAATTTATTATCAAAAAAGTTCTTTTTCCTCGGGCGAAAATCGTTATCCTCAGCGGCCGACGGACTGTCCGCTTTCCTCTACAGAATGTTCAAAGAAACCAAGGCTTAAGGTTAGTTTCTTCTGGTTCAATTACACTAAATAATTACTCTTCGCAAAATGTATGTATTCAATTTCCACGCACTTAAATGTCTACGTAAGGTTAGTTTGTTTTATTTATTATTATTGATGTCGAGATCGGCTTCAGGCTCACAAATCATTTGGTGTCGAGGTTACTTACGCCCTATATCTAGAATCTCAAAGTTTGGTGTCGAGATCGGCTTCAGGATAAAAAATGGCAGATTTTTGGTGTCGAGATTACCTACGCCCTATATCTAGAACCTCAAAGCTTGTCGAGATCAGCTTCAAGATTAAAAATGGCAGGTATTTGGTGTCGAGATCAGCTTCAGGCTTTAAAATGGCAGGTATTTGGTGTTGAGATTACCTACGCCCTATATTTAGAACGTCAAAGTTTGGTGTCGAGATCAGCTTCAGGATTAAAAATGGCAGGTATTTGGTGTCGAGATCAGCTTCAGGCTTAAAAATGGCTGGTATTTGGTGTTGAGATTACCTACGCCCTATATCTAGAACGTCAAAGTTTGGCGTCGAGATCAGCTTCAGGATTAAAAATGGCAGGTATTTGGTGTCGAAATCAGCTTCAGGCTTAAAAATGGCAGGTATTTGGTGTTGAGATTACCTACGCCCTATATCTAGAACCTCAAAGCTTGGTGTCGAGATCAGCTTCAGGATTAAAAATGGCAGGTATTTGGTGTCGAGATCAGCTTCAGGCTTAAAAATGGCAGGTATTTGGTGTTGAGATTACCTACGCCCTATATCTAGAACGTCAAAGTTTGGTGTCGAGATCAGCTTCAGGATTAAAAATGGCAGGTATTTGGTGTCGAGATCAGCTTCAGGCTTAAAATGGCAGGTATTTGGTGTTGAGATTACCTACGCCCTATATCTAGAACGTCAAAGTTTGGCGTCGAGATCAGCTTCAGGATTAAAAATGGCAGGTATTTGGTTTCGAGATCAGCTTCAGGCTTAAAATGGCAGGTATTTGGTGTTGAGATTACCTACGCCCTATATCTAGAACGTCAAAGTTTGGCGTCGAGATCAGCTTCAGGATTAAAAATGGCAGGTATTTGGTTTCGAGATCAGCTTCAGGCTTAAAAATGGCAGGTATTTGGTGTCGAGATTACCTACGCCCAGGCGCTTCACCCCTTTTCGGCGTGTTGCCATGCCTTCTCTATGTGCGCCTGTCCCCAGAAACCTCGCGTAGCTAGCTACGTTTGATATTATGAGTTCACTTCCGTATATGTTGGCGGGTGCTATCTCTTACACATGCATTGAGCATAGTTCTCAGTTGGCAAGTTACTTGAATTCAATTCACTTGGAGCAACTTGACTATGGTCTAAATAAAAAATCTCTTTTCTCGTCACTCGCTTGTAATCTTACAAGAGTTTAGTTAAACGACTCGGTTTCAGTTAATTGAGCGTGTTGTGCATTTAATCTTTTCGCTGATGGATTATATCCAAGGAATAATATACTTATATGACTTATTGTTTGTGCGAGGTTTATTTGTTATAATATAATCTAGTGCCACTGATAAAACTAGTTAAATGTATGAGAGATAAAACATGAAAATGCATAATTGTTAACTGACTAACTGATGTCCAACTGGTGTTCGAAGGCTGAGTGAAATTCCGTTTATCGGGAGCCACAAGCTAACAAAAATTTTTTACCTAGTTTTCGGCGGTCCCAAATAATTTCGGAGATACGTCCTATTTTTGGATTTTCACTGGCATTTTCTAGAGACATTTCTACCGCGAAAAAAACACTCTATATGTCTCCTTCTTTTCACCAGCTTGATAAACACATCCTGATTTCTCCGTCTCGCGCTTTTTTTTTTTTTATTGGGAACAGCACTTTTTTTTTTAGATATAATTTTTTTTTAAATCGTGTTTTTTATAATGATGTCAGAAGCAGCAAACTCTCTAATATGACAGCGATGTACTTAGGGAAGTTTATTTATGTATCGGTGGTAACACTGAGAACAATTATAGCTCAACCTACCCTACCTAACCTACCCTACCTGCCTAACCTAACCTACCCAACCTAACCTGAAACATAAATTAAAACTGGTGCTCGCTGCGCTCGCCGTCGTTAGACTCGCTTCGCTCGCATTTATTACGTCCCGATCTAACTGCACACAGATCCAATCTTTTCTGGTTAATGTGATTGGATCTGGAGCTGTCACATATAATCACAAAAAAATGCAGCTATTAATAAATCTGAAAAGTTAGCAATAATTGATCTCAGTGTTACCTCCAATACATAAATAAACTTCCCTTAGTACATCACTGTCATATTAGAGAGTTTGTTCTTTCTGACATCATTATAAAAAACACGACTTTTTTTGAGTGCTGTTTCCAATGAAAAAAAAAGCGTGAGACGGAGAAACCAGGATATCTATATCAAGCTGGTGAAAAGAAGGAGACTTATTGAGTCTTTTTTTCGCGGTAGGAACGTCTCTAGAAAATGCCAGTGAAAATCCAAAAATAGGCCGTATCTCCGAAATTACTTGAGACCGCCGAAAATTCCATTTGGATTTTTTGTTCAGGAGCCCAAAATACGTAAGTACCAAAAACAATTTTTTTGATAGCTTGTGGCGCCTGATAAACGGAATTTTACCATATTTTTAAATACATGTTCAGAAGGCACATCTTCATCTCCACAGTCTTTTTGACAAATTCAAGACGTCATCCTGTCAATATATGGTTTCGGGAAGGCTGATTCACAGAAGATGCTCTTGAAGATTTGACAACGAATATTCTCGCACTGTTAATAATAACGTTAGCCTTGACTGTCATCGAAGACCGCTGATTAGTTTTTAGAGTTTTCAAATAAATTCAAATGAATAATTTATCGAGTGATTCAGAAATGGAATGTGAACCTAGAAACTAGCGATTATCAATGATTTTTATTTAAATTTTCACTCAACTAAATCATAACGCAGTGTAGACGTTGGAATTTTGAAGCACCACTTATCTTTTCATCTGTGTGGAAGCCGTAGCGTAGTGGGAGCAAATCATTTTTTTTATTGAAAATTTTAATTTTCTGTTTAACTTATTGGCGCCCCCAGCTACGTAGTTTTGTTACGGACAGGTACTTCGATATATCCACTGTCGCTCTTGAGAAATATATGCCCACACACCCAAAATGAGCGGCGCAATGATGAAATTTGTCATGAACAAGTGTGAGCCAAATAAAAATTGTCTCTACAATATTGTCATATTTCTATAGGAAGTTAATATAAGCAGTGTTAAAATGAACAAGTGGGAAGCCACAAGAATGTATCTATTATCAGTACGTATTCATCAATGACAACTTTAAACGATTACTTTTGCAAGGATAAAACGTGAAATCCAAACGTCACATCCTGTTTATTATAAATTATCACTTTCCAGAGAAAAATAGCTTAATGAACACGAAATACGTGTACAAAATCTGTAAGTTTTTGTATTTTATTCTAATTCGATCATCTTGTCCTTGGGTGATTCAGTCTGTAAGTAAATATTTTAGTCTCAACGGGATAATTCATTCAGTTATTTCAAAGAAAAATATTGATCGCTGATTTTTATTCAAAATTAAAATTGCTTCTCAGTTATATTGATTTCGATATGTACCAGTTGAATCTAATGGAATTATATTATTTTCCTATACCATAATTTTTTTGTTCATTCTTCATATCCAAATTCGAATAGCGACCATCGTCCGAAGGAAATGTAACCGGAATAAAATTTTCACAATGCCATTTATATGAAATCCCACTTCTGAACAAGCGTAGATCATAATATGGGCTTTGATCTGTTTATATACCAAAATCTAATTTTCAAGGCTGTTCTGATAGCGTTACCGTCAAGTTCCCGACGTTACTAACATTTTGATTGGCTGAACTCTGTTATGTACCCATGCTATGCGCTATGTAAGTGTCTGTGATAGCCTTTCCTCTCCTCTTTTGCGCAAGCTACATTCAACTGGGCTTCTGAACATAACTCACTGAACTTCACACAAGTACGCGATAATGACGCTCAGTTCCTTTGTTTTTCATAAATTCTAGAAATCTTACTTTCAATTTGCAGTCTAGTTGAAGACTAGCCAGTGTAGCCATATATCTTAAGAGCAAAAAATACCCTTGAGTACATTATGTAACAAGCGTTATAAACGTTGTTTTAGTAGAGGGTAACATTTTTCAATTAATATTTCAGAATCAACTTCAACGTATGTATTACGTTTTCCATTGAAATTTTGCATGTGAATTGAGTAATACCTGGCAATTATGGTTTGTAGCGTGTTGGTTTTTTCAACGAAAAAATAAATCAATATTTTTCTTTTTCTTCTTTCTTCGGTCTCACTTGAATTAACCTCCATGGAATTATTAATTGATGGCTATATTATTCAATATTCAAAACATCCGTCTTTGGATGCGGGTAGTCAATTCTTTTTTTTCATACACGTATGCACAAGATACATCAAATAAAAACAATTTCATCGCTGAGATAATTGGAAGAATTTGAGATAATTAGTGTGACTCCGTTTGATAGCAAGCAAAGTAGTTGAAGGATTCCTTCGTATACCAAAAGATTTTTTTTTGTGATAAATCAAACTTTATTAATACATTGAACACATAATACGAGAACAGGAACAATAGCTATTTGTGTATTTAGAGCGCAAATTGATTGATTGCCGCTCGAACAAAGAGAGTTGCAGTTTGTGCTCGAAATACACACAATATTTTTTAGACAAAAGCAGATCTCAGATACAATCATACATTATTACCTAATAATATTCATTTTCTTTATTATTGACTAGATTTAAATAAACATTACCATTTTGACAATTTTTTATAGATATAGCCAAAGTCGGTATCCAAATTATTGCTGGCAATACAATCCATATCTCTAACACATAAAAAAAAAATAGTGGTCCAGAATTTGAACCCCGATCGCCGGCGTGAGTGACAAAATTACCCTTCCAAAAATATATCACAATCATACTTCCAATTCAAAAACTACTGAGATTTTTGAGATTTTATAAAAAACTCGAAATTAGCCAGGAATCACACTGATCGACTAGGACCGACCGTCAGCGACCGTCCACCTACGACCAAAATTTCCAACACGTATATTCTTATCGCACAACTCGCACTGTATAATCGTCATTGACCGTCCTCGACCGTTTTTGAAAGACCATGTTCGAAATTGTAGTCTGCTAGAAATTTTGGTCGGTGTCACACTATCCTGACGTAATGTCATTTTGACACACATTTATGATGAACTTTTGACTTCAACAAAACTCATGTAAATAGGTATATTTCCTACCGGAAAAATAAAATGTTCTTCTTCAGTATCACTACTGCTCATTATTTAAAGCAAAACTATTGATATTATGAATTTAACTTATTTTCAATAAATGAACAGACAATTCACATAACCTTTCGAATGTCAAATTAATGTCAGATTTACAAAATTATTCTAGTGGTCGGTCGTGGATGGTCGATCAGTGTGACTTTGAAAGTTTTCATTGATCTACTTCTACTTTTGGTCGTAGGTGGACGGTCGCGGACGGTCGGTTCTGGTCGATCAGTGTGATTTCTCACTTAGCCTAATTTCGAGTTATAACTGGAAATTAGAGTTAATTTCGAGTTACAACTAGAAATTAAGAAAAAATATATCACATGTCCTTTCTACGCCTTCGTAGGATACCTCACCTTCACAACGCAAATAAACCCGCAGATTATACCTTCAACGTCCCTAAGGACTTATCGTATTTCTCAGGTGAGTATGAAGTTCCGGTATCAGGTATCACTATACGTTCATCAAGGCAAATATTGTAAAGCGATATAGCCGACAATGGTAATCATATTGTAAACAACTAATAATGGAAAATGTAGATATAGATTAATACGAGTTCAGTATATGTATTATTGACGTTTTAGTTATCAACAAACGCTGTTGATGAATTGAGAGAGGACGACAGAAAGTATTTCGTCATAATATAACGGTACTCGGTTTTTATTACGAACTAACAGGAAAATCAAACATGGGAATTGGTAAGTTTAGAATATTATTGAAACGCGCGATGATTCACAACTACCGTTTTTTTAGCTAAAATTTGGGTTTTCGTCTCGAGTCTCGATTGAACTGTTCCTAATAATCTAAAGCGAAATCCAAATGTCATCTTCTGAATTCGTGAAAGTCAGGTATTTCCATGAATATCTGTGATAAATGATTCTCAGATACGATCAAATGCTTTTACTCGATTTATTGAAGACCCATTCATTTCAATAAGTTGTGTGAGAGAGAGAGACAAATCTATAGAGGGAATACGCATTTGGTACATTTTATGAATGCAACCCGATGATTATTTAGTGAGTCACTTTTAATGGGTTTACTATATGAACCGGTCGTCGCACCAGTGAATAGGGTCAATATTTGAGTTTTAATAATTTTTCCACGTTCATTTTGCCGTTTTCTTTATTTCGAGATTAAACTACTGCCTATTTACAAAACTGCAATAAAAACTGAGGTTAATTTTATCCTTTGCTTATCTGCAATTATCAACTCTGATTAAAAATCGCCCGTGTTTGAAAGACCTCTTTATCCACTTTAATATCCACTTTAATATACCATTCCAACGACAATAAACAAAACATACAGTTGTGTTTAAAAAAATGCCAATGACGTCTCTCCTCTACAAATGTCATATCAAAAAAAATATTTGAATTTCCAGATGTGCAGAGTGAAAAAACCTTCAAGTTGGACTCAGTGGACAATGATACCGAAATACATTCCGTATATACTTTTTTCATATACTTCAAAACTGGCAACTACTCTTTATGCATATAAAAATTTATGTTATCAAATATCCATAACACATTCCTTGATCGTTTCTGTATTTTTAATGTATGCATAAGTATGATTTTCATTAAAAATCGCTGCTCATAATACTATTCTGAGCAGCTCACAAATTTTCAAAGACGCTCTTGGCCCAAAATGTTCTGATGCTGAGCATAGCAGGTACTGTCACCATACAGTTTGTTCTTAACTTCGATACTTCGATCTATATTTTGATGATTTGTATTTCTTTACAGGGTCGTCACACAAAAACGGGACAACTGGCGGCTATCAAAGTCATGGATGTTACCGAGGACGAAGAGGAAGAAATCAAGTTGGAAATTAATGTACTCAAAAAGTATTCGAACCATCGAAATATAGCTACGTACTACGGTGCTTTCATAAAGAAATCGCCGCCAGGAAAAGATGACCAACTTTGGTTGGTTATGGAGTACTGTGGTGCAGGTAATTTTTACAGATTCAATTAATTTCTGTAAAATTGTAGTGTGCAAATACAACCAATATTGTTGGATTTTATTTTTATTTATTCATGAATAATTGATGAATTTTATTGGACCGTGTAAATTCACACTTATACTGTATTGAGCACTTTCAGTTCTCACAATTTAACAGTGTGAGTAATCGTCGTGCAATTTTATTGTTTTGAAGTTTCATTCAGTTTAAACTCTCTTTGTTCCTATTGTCTGTGCATTGGCTTAACACTGATTACTACAAATGTATATCAACTGAGTCATTCCACGAATGACGTGTGTTTATTTTTTGAGAGTTGACCATATATTTTACCTCAAATCAAATCTATTTTTTTATAACACAAAAATCAGCTTCCCTCAGATTTTATTTAGTCAAAAACTATCTTTCAGTTCCGACGAAAGAGAAAATCACGTAATTTTCAGAGAACATCAAGAGAACCAAGGAAAAGTACGTAGGATTAAGGCTGGTTTTATGCACGACTTTTTCGGTCGCTCTGTCGGAACGCTGAACTTGGCGCGTCCTGTCGGTCACGCGTTTCACTGTCTGTCGCCCGTTTGCTCGATATAAATTGTTTACGCGATTTTTACCAAGAGAGCCCTGGGAAAGAGGGGTTCTGCAAAGTATCGATAATGAAACTTTTAATTATGGAACGATTGATGAATTCTGTGTATAGCTATGGTTAGAAATTATGAATAAAAAGAGTAATATACGAAACTCCTAACCAAAATAAGTATCACATTTTTGAATGAGTTCGAAATTACTCGGTGCGGTTTATACGCAATGGTAGATGAAATTATATGTGCAGGAGATCTCAACATAAATCTCCTTGACCATGACGATTCTACAGTGACTCAATCATTTTGCTTCTACAGCGTGACCCTTAAGGTAACTATGAAGATTATTGGAGTTGAAAAAATGTGGCAGAGCCATAAGTATACCCACTATTAAAATAAACTTGAGACACAAAATATACATTATCCGAATCCTAAAATGGTACTAATAAAATCAAATTGAAAAATTTTTGTTAAACGCAAATTGAAAATTATGCACGCAAATTGAACATTATGTATATTTCAATTAGGTGTCAGAGTGTTCATATTCAATCAAGACCAACATAGTGTTCACTTATACGAGGACGATACTCAATTCTACTACCATTTTTTACCAACCAATAATGTCTGTATTCTAATTAATAGATATTTTCAGTCATTTAACTAGTGAACTGACTGATTATTACTAATAAATCTAATGTTATAATATCAGGTATTCGGATTAATGAATAATCAAGATAAAGTTTGCAATCTAATTAATATTTAGCATCAATAATGAATCAGTTAAAATAGTTCATAAAGCTAGGTGTCTTGGTACATTTCTTGATGATAATCCAGAGTTCGACAAATATGTTAAATCAATTCAAGGTGAATATTTTTCATTGAAAATGATTCACGGTACTAGCAACTTCCTATTTCCTCTCGTTCAAGTTGAAAACAACTCTTTGCGACACATTGAATTAATCACTTTTCAAGTATGCGGATTCTTTATTTAGCCCATGCTCAACAAGTCGAATCTTTACATTCTTAGAAAAATTACACATCACAGCAATCTTCACACATTGAATATTATCAGGTTTGAAGGAAACCAAATTTGGATCTGAACATTTCATGAAGTCATTCTTTGTAACTCAATTATTCGGAATATAAAAAATGAAAATTCATACAATTTCAAAAGGAATTTTTGTTTGATTGTCATCTTAGAGACGACAGTGCCATCCTCCTATATTTGCACTCTCGAAAATTTCGATGATAGTGCTTCTGTCGCTCAATTTGAACTACGGTTTTTGCTTTTGCTTTGAGGAGAATTGCACTTATGCCATCTGATTTTCGTAAATTTACATTTTTGTTAAAGCACAAGTTTTTATGTCATTGAATAAGGATATTGTATAAAAGTACCAAAATTGATAGAATGAATGTTTGTTATTAGAGCTTTATAGCATACGTTTTGACGATGATTTTGAAAATATCAAATCACAAAGAAATACAATGTTTTCAGGATCTGTTACTGATTTGGTAAAATCCACCAAAGGCCAGTCATTGAAAGAAGAGTGGATAGCCTACATTTGTAGAGAAATTCTGAGAGGCTTGTCCTATTTACATTCGAACAAAGTTATACATAGAGATATCAAGGGGCAGAACGTGTTGTTGACTGATAACGCTGAAGTGAAATTAGGTAAGTGCGGAAAATTAATTTCGTTCATATAACACACAATATCAAAGGAAGTTTAGAGTATCAAATTTCAAGTATCCACATTTTTATTCGAAAATTCCTTTCCTCAAGAACCGATATTCATGAAATATCAATAAAAATATCTCTTCATTTTTGATTCTTCATGTATTATTTTTTAAACTTTGCATGTTTCATTTCTGGAGATCAGATTATCAAGAAACACGATATATATGTACACCTACATATATCATCACATTTCCCGACTGCAAAAATGACTCAATTCTGATTAGGATAAATCTATTTTAAGAATTATGCATTGGAGTTGAATAAGCACTGAACCGTAAGTGTAGAATAATGTTTTGAATTTTCTGAATGGAGATTGATATGATTCATATTTTTAAAGTATTAACAAGTATTAATTGCTGTAAGGATAACATGTTATCTGTTAATTATCATCTTCGAAGTACACTTGAATGTCGGGAAACACATAAAAGTTATTCATATTCTAGGAAATGAATAAAAGTTGTATTTCTTGAATGATGTACTACAGGGGTGTGTTATATTGAAATATAAATGGTAATAAATTGGTCGTAGGATATCAAGAAGGGTTCAATATAACAATTGTGTCTATTCATAAATAATAATAAAATGTCATTATTAGAATTTCGCTTCAATTTAACAAAATTAAACACTCAATAGACATGCAAAATGCTCGAACTGGAACCTCTTTTCCTGGGCTATTGATTCTTGCATTTATTGAGCTCAATGAAATGACATTGCAGTGGTCATTGACTTGATAAGTGGAAATATGAAAAAAAAAATAATAATAAATGAATATGGATCGAAGGTTATAGGTATGAAAAAATTTGGAACAATCGTGGTATAGTGAAGAATTTCCTGATAATTACTTTGTTTCATAATTTATCTTGTATCTTCAATGTTCGTTTAGTATTTGCTATAAATAATTCAATTTGAACTGAAGCCAAAAACAACCCATCTGTTTAATTTGATACAAAATCGACGTCATATTTCATCGACAACAGCTGAATAGTCCGCCGATCGCTGAACAATAAAATATGTAAACATTGACTCCATGCCAACAGCAAAATACAAATTTTAGTTAATTTGTAGACCCTGAAAAACGGTGTTTAGAATATCGTTCACGTAACTAATTGTGGTTCAATAGAAGAGAGATTTTTTCGTATTAAATGTTTTCCAACATTTAAAATTTGAAAAAGGCATAATTTATTGGACATTCAATTTAAGAACGTTGAAATATAACTTATTATGAGGCATACACAATTTTTTTTAATATATCCCGTCTAAAAACCACAAATATCGTTTTGGGCCATAGAAATATAATGAACACTAGAACGCCAATCAGTTCAGAATAACTTGGCACCCTATAGGGCAACCTGGCCTCCGAGTTTGCACAATACATGGTGTTGTCGCCAGGGACTATCTTATTATTTATGACTTATTTTTCGTGAATCTGATATAAGTTGTCGGTAATATAATTTTAAATATCATAGTTTTCCAACAATGAAATATACAGAAAAACAATAATTGACTTCCTGAAAATGGAAATTTTGAGTTTATTTCTAATAAAAATAAATTTTTTATGCAATGTTTCTGCTTTAAATGTATCTAAAAATACATAGAGAACTCCATATTTCTTCAATTCTGTGCTTTCTCGAATCGATTCTATTTCACTCATACAGCCTACAAATCACAAAAATAAAAAAAATGCGCAATTCGGGTGACCATTGGCATCACAACCTTAACCGTTGAGCCCATTATACTTGATATCCTTATCAAAGAGTTAGAAAACATTTGTTTAATGTAGGTTTATTTTTTCTTTTCATAGAAAGCGCATGTCCACGTGGACTTGATTTACATGCGTCAAAATGCAGAGTCGCCGCTGTTCAACCAACTAAAACGGCGAGTCGTTAGGTTGAACGTAGTATATTGGTCGAGGAGCGTTTCGAGGCTGCAGAGTTATTAATCGTCTTTTAAATGAGGTTTCTGCAGATACAAAAATTGTCAGTAGGGTTCTGAACGAGTTTTTATATTTTGCAATTGATAATGGATATACTATACTTAGTCGAAATATCAACTAAATTTTAAGAACAGCTATGGAAAAAAAACAGCACAAACGTCAAGCAAAAGAATTACAAAACACGAAAATAAACTAAGTGTCAACAACTGCTAACACCTGAAACTGTTGAAGCCTAGAAGCCTATACTGTTCTCTTTGTTGTTGTTCTCTTTGTTGAGTCGTCACATGTTTCTGGAGCGAAGTTGCCAAATTAGGTATATTATATATTAGGTATATCCTAGAAAACCCCTTTTTTATTAATACTCGAACAGTAATACCACGCTTGCCTTCTTATGAGGTAATAAATTGATCATGTTCGCAGTCGATTTCGGTGTCTCCGCTCAGTTGGATAGAACAATTGGTCGCAGAAATACTTTCATCGGCACCCCCTATTGGATGGCCCCAGAGGTCATAGCATGCGATGAAAATCCTGATGCAACTTATGACAACCGCAGCGACCTGTGGTCGTTGGGCATCACAGCTCTGGAAATGGCGGAGTCGCAACCGCCTTTGTGCGAACTGCATCCGATGAGGGCCCTGTTTCTCATCCCGAGGAATCCCCCGCCCCGGCTGAAGAATAAAAAGTGGAACAAGAAGTTTCACGGGTTCATCGACACTGTTCTAGTCAAGGATTATCATGAGAGGCCTTATACGGAACAACTTTTGAAACATTCGTTCATCAAGGACCAACCTACTGAGAGACAGGTAACACATTAATACATAAAATCATTTACTTTGTTTGTATGTGGGGGGGGGATGATCTCTATACGTCTCCTTGTATCTTACTGTGTATTTCCCTTCACATTAACATCTGGTGTTATTTGTCGACCAATATTGTTAATACAAGAATACGCAAATCCCATCTATAAAAGTTTATCTTTCTTCGAGTACCTGCAACAGGTTATACAAATAAATTCAGTTGCAAAATTTAAAAATTACAAAAATACAAACTGGACTTTTGGAAGGCAAATCGAATTAATCAGCAGATGAAGTTGTAGACGGAACTATCAAAGAACCAGGAGCTTTGGAGACTAGAGCTAGCGCTGACAGAAGAAACTTCGAAGAAAATCATGGGTTTTTCAATGACTCCATCCAGCATCATGGCAAGAACTACATACATTGTTTGGCGGCATATCTGAAGACAAAGCTTATGTTATCTGCTCGTAATTCTTCAATTATCAATGGGAAGTCAGTGATAATGTTGCTTCAGATATGTCCAAGATGAAAAATCTTTGGAATTAGGTAAAATAAGAGATCAAAAAGGAAGATGCGATAGAGTTGCCGTTGCCTCAGTAGTTACTTGTAAAATTCTGGAAACCACCAGGAAACTACTTCACTTTAGATCCAGTTGGATGTTGATTGTTAAGAATGATAGAACTTGATACCATCACCAATCAAGTTTGTGCCTATGCTCCAATGCAACATGTCAAACACATTAGTCAGAAAATGATATCTCAAAGCAGGAGAAATTCAGCTAGTTCAAAACGCCAGAGTGAATGTGCCATTATTGTCATAAGAAAGGTCACACAGTGAAAAATTGTCCTGCATAGAAAAGTCAGCCAAATATCGTTCTCATTTCCATCAATTAATGTTTTCATGCGGATGAATCGGATTTTGATGGTTAGTTCGTTGAAAATGGTGCTACAAAGCACATTACTCACCGACTAGACCTTTAGGAATCACCAAAACCAAAGAAGTCATCACAGCAGCAAGTGGGTTTTCAAGATTAAAGAAAACCCAGATGGCTCCATTGACGAATATAAAGCTCATCTCGTGATCAAAGGGCTGTCACAAAAAAGGAGAATCGAATACAATCAGAGCGGGTAGAAAGAGCCCTACTGAGTTTAGCAGGAAGTGAATAATTTACACTTATCCAGTGCGACGCTTTCCTCTACAGAAAACTGGAATTGCCTTCTTATTTCCTCTCCTTTTCTCTCTGATAATTCATTATTTAAAAACGCGGAGTTGTCATTGTTATATTGATATCATATCAAGTTTTTCATACATCGCTGCTTAACTGGATACTATTTCCTATTGGTTGAACATTTTTTTTTCACAGGTGAGAATTCAACTGAAAGACCACATCGACAGATGTAAAAAAAGGAAACAAGAAAAGGAGAGGGAAGACTACAGATATTCTGGTTCTGAAAACGAAGAGGAGGAACCACAGCTTGCAGGGGAACCTAGTAGCATTGTTCAAGCTCCTGGAGGTGATACATTACGTAGAAATTTCCAACAGATACAGGAAGGGCGCACTCTTAGTCAAGTTGAACCTCCACCAAGGTACAATAAAAAAAATTCGAAATTTTTATGAAATTTCGTGAAATCTCTTTTAGTTACCTTTGTTTGGAAGGCACTTGTTTGATTCTCCAGGCCACAGCGTGTCTGCCTGCTGGCAGTGTTTCAGCGCGGTTTGCGCAGGCTGTAGACCTCTGATCAGTGATTACCAAAAAAGTTTTGAAAACTTTAAAATTCAATATCTCCTAAATTAATTTTTTTTCATCAAAAATGTATTCTTTCCTTTCGTTTTGTTTCGTCATCTTCTACTTCCAACTTCATTTATTGCCCCAATTTCGGAAACACCCTGTATAATTGCAAATTTCATAGATGCGAATAATTTTAGACCTATAAATACATGTTAAACTATTTGAATAGTAATAATATTCTCAATGATCAGCAATCAGCAAGCAGGAAAAGTTATTCATGTGAAACATCTCTACAATATATTTATTGGAAAAAAATAACGTTTGAAATAGCTAAATAGAATTGATAATAAATATTTTTCAGGAGCGGTAAAAATAAAGATAGAGAAGAAATTCCAGAACCAGGACCTCCTGCAAGACCTCCCATTCCTCAAAGGATAATAGTTGTACCGGATCCTGCACCACCTCGAAGGTTGTTTGAATGTTCATCAAATCGCTAAGGCTTATTTTTGAAATAAATCTTAACATCTAGAAAAACTTTTTTGAGGTGTGTTTCTCATGCATGTTGTAAAAAATTTCAGGCCACTTCCGCCTCCACCTGATAATAACTTTGGAGCTTCAAAACCACAGCAGCAGCAGCAACAACAAAGGAATTCTCAACATCACTTCAAGCCTATGGTGAGTACATTTTGAATTTTTGTTTGAAGTTCACTTGTACAAAAGTAGAAATTTAACAGTAGAATTGCTTTACCTCACCACCGAGTTTTATCTGTTTGTGATTAATCAAAAACAAATGTGTTGCTTGTTATTAGCACTCATACTTTTATTCATACTAATTTCCTTATTTTATGTTGCAAACTTTTTGAAAATGAAACATCATCTTCCAATACATTTTCTTGACATCACTAGTCTCAAAGTATTCTGAATAAATTAAATTTTATGTTTTATTATTTACTTATACTCATCAAAGTTATTTTCATTTATCACTGATTTAATAGTTATTCATTTTTTATTTTGTAGCACTGCTTTCCATCTAATTTAGCTCTTCTGTTTATTTCATGTCCATTTGTCACCCCTCACTACAGGGCCCTGTACGTAAACCTGAGGTAGGTTTTTATATTATTTGATTTCTTTCTTCCTCTTTTTTTCGTTTTGTTAAATGCCTGAATAATACTGAACTGAACATCTCAGTTACAATGATAATTACAAAAAGTGTACAGCAATTTATGATAACTGGTATTTTGTACTATTTTATGTTTTGTGGAAATACACATTCACTGAAGAAAAATTTGATTGAACAGCATAACAATATTTAGATATATCAGCATGGCATTTAACTGATGCCTCACTAAAGAGTAACCTTTTGGGTGTTATGCGACTGCACCCTTAAAAGTAAACATTACGGCAAATAAAAATGACTGATCACAAATGGTGTTAATTTATTTATTTGCAAAATCAGGTCTTTCAAGAAAAAATATGTTTTTTTATTGACTAGCTGTTTCATTTTGTGGTTGGGTGCTATTTACTTTAATGTCATTGCCATTCTTCAAAGTTTACATCAATAAAAATATTGCATGGAACAAACCATTAATATTTTATTATCCATTCATTGACAATGGACTTGACGGCATCCACATTTATATTTTAATGAATAATAGTTATTGTTTCCATGTTTCCGCATGTATATACTGACAGAACCTATTGCATAAATATTCAAATGACATACTACATACATTAATAATTGAATCCTTCAAAAATGAACATTTAACAGGTAGGGCTTGCAGAAGGGCTAATTTGTAAATAAAAACAATGATGTGTAACATAATATCACTAAACTAACTTAACCCTTTGCGGTCCAATTATATTTTCATAATCAAAGAAATGAAAAACAGTCCATTCAAATCATGCAGAGGAATAAAACAGGGAAAAACCTAAAACAAACAAGTAGCGACTTCGACCAAAGCCAGTGTCGGGGCTGACCCGACATCGGACTGGAACGTGATACTTTCGGGGATTACCTAATATTGGACCGGAACGATAAAATTTTGCTGTCGGGGCTGACCCGACAAAAGACCGCAAAGGGTTAAGAGTAACCGAATCATGAAAAATGTTAGTAATTTTTTATTAAAACATTTTTATCTTACATATCACTACTAAATAGATCAGATCTGGACAATGAACTTGACATGTCAGTGATAATTACCAATTAGTTATTCGAATTGCTTGTCAATATGCAGTGTTGAGTCAGCACAGGAGATTAAGAAAAACAAACAATCACAATATTCACAATAAACAGGAATATACAAAACTGAAGGGTCATATTAAAGTGAAAATAAATATTGAAATTTGTTTGGTTTATGGTTTATTTACTTTGGTTTGGGAAGCCAGTCAATACCCTCAATTATTTCGAATTACTTATAATGCCATAAATTTTCAAGTGCATTTAGATTATTAGATAAGTTTTCAATTCATATGGTCATCGACCCATTATTTGCGCCATCTGCAGGTAAAAATTACAGGAAATGTGTTTTATTCTTAATTCAAGGCGTTATTTCAAAAGTCTTCACAAATTTGGTAGGTAAGTGCTGAATATTATACACGTGTTGAACAATAAAAGCGGAGTGAAATTGTCAAGCTGTGTGCACGCTTCAATATACTTGAAGGAAGAAACTTTGTATTTCGTGCAAAATATTTTTATTTTAAAAATTGTAGCAAAGCGCTTTCGACTGTTAAGTCATCATCAGTGCGTACTCGTCAGGTGTACAAGAAGCCATATAAAAACAGCATGTCCATGGACCAAATTAAAATGTTATAAAATATTAAAACATATTTAAAATTGAATAATTTTCATCCTGTTTAAGGATTATTAAAAATAAAGATATGGGTCTGAATGTTGAATTCAGACAGATATGATGTAGTATCCCATATCTTTATTTTTAATAATCCTTAAACAGGATGAAAATTATTCAATTTTAAATATGTTTTATATTTTGTAACATTTTAATTTGGTCCATGGACATGATGTTTTTATATGGCTTCTTGTACACCTGACGAGTACGCACTGATGATGACTTAACAGTCGAAAGCGCTTTGCTACAATTTTTAAAATAAAAATATTTTGCACGAAATACAAAAGTTTCTTCCTTCAAGAATAAAAGCGGAGTCTGGCAGTAGGAAATAGATTAATATGATTTAAATTAGTCATTAAAATTTGAGTGATGATTGATGTTACGTCCGCAATAACATGTATCATGTATCATCAAACTAATCCCATGGTAGGTAGCAGAGCTGGGCCAGGTACTAATAAATTGTACTCGAGTACTCGGTACCGGGTACTTCCAATAATTTAAGAACGAGTACCAAGTACTTTACTCATTACACATTCTCTCGAGTACAGTACTCCGAGTAAAAGTACTCGAATTCTAAGAGTACTTTTTGCAAGTACTTTCTTGTCAAGTTGTATGTAGCAAGTCCAAAAATAATACTTTCACCACATTTTGCACCTCATAAATAATCATGAACAATAATGACTAAACTATTTTGTAGTTTTCAGTCCATAAAGGATAAAAATAATGAAACAGTTCATTAGAAATTTATTATTAATAAATATAAAACCAAAATAATTGGCATAACTGGGTAATTCTGTTTGCCAGGTTTGAGTTCATAATAACTAATTTTGATAATTTATAAAGCCTTTGGAGTTTTGAGGTTGCTGGGTGAGGCATGCTGGACTGGACAGACAGGCCAGGCGCAGACGCGTTGCATATTAAAGTACGAATAATTACATAAAATCTCTTCATATAATATAAGGTCCATTGCTCAAATCTCGAAGTGTTAGCAGATTCGATATCAGCAAATGGGCAGTTTCTTTAATCCACGAGGATAGTTTTAATAGTATTTTTTTATTCATATAAATCAAAGACCAAGAGGATATATTATCGAAATGTCATTTCAAGAGTTCAAGAAGAATCACTTTGTTAGTAATCACTCATGATTTTACCCAATTTGAAAACATTTTACAGTGTTGGCCAAAATCTTGGCACCAAATGGAAAACTTTTTTTTATTGTTCTTCGGAAAATTCCTTTCCTTATAAAGTCAGCCGTCGTACTTGCCAATGCAGCCGCGGCCACTGTAACGAAATTGAGCAAACGAATTTTGAAATCTTATCTTCGACTGACTGAAATAAAATAGATTTTGATTAAAATCGTGTAGGTCATTTAATAGTTTGTGAAATTCTCCGAATTGTTCCCGTGTAGCAGGTAATTCTAAAAATATTTAAAATAAATTAACTGATCGAATCTTATTTCTTACCTTTCTTATCAATATTTTTCGAGAATAACCCGGCCGCTGGAAACTGTCAGACTCCACTTTTATTGTTCAACAGGTATATAAGATTCAGTACCTTAATTTTTACGACATATAAAATAAAAATTATTTTCATAAATTTTCATTTTAACCGAATAACGGAATATACTTGCTCCACAACCAACCTAAATTATATGTTTACTACAGAAAAAGATGCATAAAAAATAATACTATGTAAATTACACTTAACAAAGTTTTCATCAAAAATTAAAATTTAATCATAAATAAAAAAAAAGTAAAACTTATCTCGCTCTCGCGATTAGTACTCTGTGGACTGGACCATCTCTGCCGTACTGAATATGTGAAAAATGGTATATTAAAGGCTCTCTCTCTTTCACGCGAACTACACGCCGTCATAATTCAATAAAATGTCGACTCAACTAAAAATCATGTATCATCGTTACCTCTATCAACAATCTTCCATAACAGTCAAGGCTAATGTTATTATTGCTCTACCAGTTCAGAATATTTTTCTAGCTCTAGAGAATGAAATGCATTTAAATTGTATAGGGACAGAGGTATTGTAAAATATTTCTTCAATCTCAATAGAGAGAATGTTAGTAATTGGCAAATTCTGCGATGATCGATATTCTCCAAAAGGACGAGCACTTTTAAGTTGAATATCATATATTTCCTAACATTTGGCAACACTTTATTGTTTTTATATCATTCGTATTTCTAAAATATTAATGAATTGGAGACCATATAGGCAAAAACCACAAATCAGTCTGCAAATAGTTCATGTTAAAAAGAGTTGAGAGAAGCACTTTTATACTAGTAACAGTCGCTTGTAAGTCATTAGTAGTATTCTTTTTACCAATTTTAACCGAGATCAAAGTAAGATTCTCAGCACAGCTCAATAGCTTAGGTAATGACACGTTACAATTACTTAAGACTGATAACTGTCACTGTCATATATTGAGCAATTGAGCTGTGGAGAATCTTACTTTGATCTCAGTTAAAATTGGTAAAAAGAATATCGCTAATGTCAGATAGCGGCCAAGATAGCAGTTATATATATGCTAACTTGTGGGATTTTTGGAGAGAACGGCATATTGTTGACCTATGTCGAGATTATTTAGTGTTCTTACATCAAGACATGACTCAAAAGCCTTTGCACATTTTATATGCCTATTGTTCAAATTGTCATTCAGTCTATGTGGTTTGAAAACAAAAACATGGGTTTAAAATTACCTGAATAACAATTTTAATTTCAAAAACTGTCAAAATTTCAGGAACTCGATGCCCTCGCCGCACACTTGAACGAACTCGGCGTCCAACAGACCACCCAACCGGAAGCTCCGCCCAGAAACAGGAATTACAAGCAGGCCCAGTCGGCAGCCAACAACAACGTATCCACCCCTAGTGCTGCCATCAATCACACGCCCAGCAATCAGTCGAGCGGTAATAACGTTGACAGCTTGGTTGACAGCGAAACGGATTCCGAGCCGGAGGATAACGGGAGGGTGAGAAATGACGGTACGCTGCTGGCCAGTGATCCGCCTAAACCCCTGTAAGTACTTTTTGAGGCTGTTTTGCTACTGACGAGATATTCATTCTTACTAGAATCTTCATTAAGAGTTGCCTTGAACTCCATCAATAAGTAGAATTTCACAAACTTTCCATTAAGGATTACTGCTAGTGGAACTGTTAACCACATAGGTATTGATTAATATTTCATGGTGATATCATGTTCAAAATGTTGAAAGTAGACAAAGAGCTGCAAACACACTTTCACTTTCAAGCAGAGGTCTTTGTTTAGTGACCGGCAGAAAGTATGCATCATATGGGAAAATTTTTTATTAACAAATTTTGACAAATATCGATATGGTTAATCGCTTCTACATCAAAAGACACCCCTAAAGACGTTGTACAGTGCCGTTCATCTTTTCGTGGTTGGCGGGAAATTTAAAAAATTTAATATTTTTTCTCAAAATATACCGTTTGGAGAAAATATCGAAAAATGTCACTCGGAACAGATGTTCAGAAAGACATTTTATGGCTGTGCACAAATTTTGAAAAAGATCTGGGATAAAAAAATTAAAATAGATTTTTTGTCATAAAAAAAATTCTACTTGGAAAAGTACATTTCTGACGAAGAAACACATAAAGACAACAACTAATATTTCAAATTTGTAAACTAAAGATTCGCAAGCTATTTCTACTTTATTAGGAGAAAATTTGACGCCAAACTCACTAGTGACTTATGGATTATAACTCACTAGTGTTTTATTTGATAGTTTACTTCTCTAAAATGACATTAATAATGACAGTCATAACTGTCATGTGTTGGATAAACATATTTTCTTGTTCCGACAGGAAAGCAGCGTCACGCTGCCGAAAATTTTCATGTCAACACAAGTTTTTTTGTATGTCGCCGAGGAGATAGGCAAATATTTTTCGGCGGGAAAAGTAATGAAAATAAGTGATTTTAAAGTTCATTATTTCCACATTTAAAGAAAAAATCAGTATAAATCAAAAAAATCAGTATAAATCAAAATATCACGATTCAATCAAAAAAATCAGATTTATTGAGTTTTTCAACAAAATCTTGACTTTTTGCAACTCTGCAACCAACTGTATTCCATTGCATTGCAAAATGTTTTATGTCAGTACTCCATACCGAAAATACAAATTATTATATCCGGCAATTGGATTTATGTTAACTTATGCAGATTTGTTTAATGCAATATGTTCTATGTTTCGTGACATAGCTCGTAATGCAGTATCAACCACTGATCTATAATCAAACTGGATGAGCACTCCCGTTTAAGAAAATTACGCCAACTAGTATATGACATTTTGGAGCACCACACATGCGCGTTGAGGATATGTCAAACAGAGGCGTCTCCTGAAGGTTAAGTTAAGGGACAATTTTAATCTCAATGAAAATTATTAACCATAAAAAAATTTGTGAGGCACTCTAAAAATAATAAAAATAAAACTGGACTCGCAAGTTATACTAATAAATCGTTTTCGACTCCAACTTAGCAAATTTCACAGATAAAACTGGACAAAAATTTTATAAACACAAACAATAAGAACACACGATACTAATAACAGTGGCGTCCTGACGTAATGACATTGACAATTTGGAGCAATGCACATGCGCATTTTCAATTTGAGAGGGTTCAATTTGGCGTATTATTTTCATGGGACGAAACGGGCAGTGCTCATCCAGTTTAGTTCTAGATCAGTGGTATCAATGACAATAAATGGGTTTGTTGGGAGTATCCTCATGGCGGTACATGATTTGTGGATGATAGTGCTTTCTTCTCTGGGGCTTAGTTATCTGTTTGTAACAACAGAAATTAATGAGAGAGTACTAAATATCAAACATAAATTTTGTGGCTAAAGCGCCATCTTAAAACACATGCACTCATATTTTTTATATTCAAGATATACCTTCAGAACTCTTAATGAAGATTACAGTATAATACTGCTAGTCACATAATACTAACTCATCACTATTCCATCCCATTCCCACCTTGCTTAATTATCATTTTCATCAATTTTGATTTACATTCAATTTTGATTTACATTCAATTTTGATTTACATTCAATTTTGATTTACATTCAATTTTTAACGATTTTTCTTCTCACATTTATTTTTTCGTTCGTCCTTACATTCTATTCCTTTCTTTCGTTTTATTTTTCTTCTGTTAGCCCCGAATTCTCTTACAGGGCAGGTTTGGGTGTGGTTCCGGAGGGAACAGCCAGTGTTTCCAGTCCCGGAGCTACTGCTGGATCAGGGTCTAGCTCTGGAAGTGCTCCTAACAGGCCGCTACCCCCTACTCCTGACGACGAAGAATCTCAAGGAGACAGGACACTTGTTCTTAGAAAGGTGAGATTTGTATTTGTCTTTTGAATATGTGGAATTTCTGCTTTCTTTGGTGTAATATTATTTTCTGTTATTAATTTTCTTTTTCTGGGAAAAGAGATGTTTTTGGTGTCTTGATACAATTGATGCTCGTATTATTATTATATTGACTATTTGTTAATGAATATTTGAATAACATCAAGTCCTGAAATAATCTGTTCATTGACTTTCGACTCCAAAATAATAGGTAAAAATTATCTTATTCATATATCTCGGACAAAAATGGAATCATTAAAGTGAGAGTGAGTTTATACAAAAAAATACATTTTGTTTGTGCAGGAACGCGCCACCCCTAGATGTAGTGAACACGTGGACGAGTTCCGTCCATTTAACACAAACTCCGTTCAAGGGAACTCATCCCATCAACCACGCTGCAAAAATCAGCAGGTTTTCACCCTTACATTTATTGTTGATATTGAAAATGAATTACATTTGTGTTAGTGTCAATTATTCAAGTCAATCCTGGTCGTCATCCATGATCATAAGTTCTCCCCATTTATTTATTTCTTGTAGTGTGGCTCTGTCTAGATCGTTTCTCTTTTCAAAGACTGGTGGATATTATATTAGCCTGTGTTGTAAGAATTGTATGTTGAGGTCATTGAGGTGCCTTCTAGCCACTCTATATTTCATCTTCCATCCATGGGTTTCCTGACTGCTGAGAGATCTATTTAGTGACTATTTTCAACTATATTTTTCCGGTTAATCCATGTGTCATGTTCCTTTGTCGTTGACTAACACATGGACAGCCAGAATCTTCCTGCTCCTAGATGATCAAACGTGGGACTGGTGATTTGAAATGAAGTTATAGCATGACTCCCGAAGATATTTGGAGAGCAAAACACATCACCATATTAAAATTGAAGTAAAGGTCCGAATGTTTTGTGTCAAATGAACATTATGTCTACGACCACGATCACAACGTCCTTTTGAACACGAAATACATTCGACCCATAGTTATCAATGCCTCTTGAAGGAATGAATAACAAAAATACATCGAAATAAGGCCTCAGTGCCCGGTTATTTGCTTGGAACAACGAACAGTAATAGACAAATGATGTGTGTCAGTCATCTAAACATAGATGTCATTGCTTCAGTAGCGCATCTTCGGAGGTTGACGAACGAAAAAAAGTATAAATCATCACGGATGGATCTAAAATTTTACAGGTGTTTTTCCACATGTCCTACTAGTAAACCATTTTATTTTTCATAATTGGTTGTTTGTTTTTTAGGCTGAACTTTGGTTTACTGGAAATCTGATATGGAAAAAACAATTGAACGTCACGATTGTGGGCCCTCAGCCAATTGTAACGGAACCATTTTTGTTTTGCGGAAATGCGCTGTTGCCAAGTTGACCTCTTCGGATTACTGGAAATCTGATATAAAAAAAACAATTGAACGTCGCCATTGTGGACCCCCAACTAATTCTAGTGGTACTATTTTTGTTTTGCGGAAATGCGCTGTTGCCAAGTTTGACTGACTTGCAAACTAGGTTAGCTTGCTCAGATTAGGTTTGTGTGTCAATTGCGAACGAAAAACTAATTCATGCATTCTCGACTGACTCGCAAGCTAGGTTAGCTTGCTCAGGTTAGGTTTGTGTGTCCATCGCGAGCGAAAAACGATTTCATGAATTCTCGACTGACTCGCAAGCTAGGTTAGCTTGCTCAGGTTAGGTTTGTGTGTCAATTGCGAGCGAAAAACGATTTCATGAATTCTCGACTGACTCGCAAGCTAGGTTAGCTTGTTCAGGTTAGATTTGTGTGTCAATCGCGAGCGAAAAACGATTTCATGAATTCTCCACTGACTCGCAAGCTAGGTTAGCTTGCTCAGATTAGGTTTGTGTGTCAATTGCGAACGAAAAACTAAATCATGCATTCTCGACTGACTCGCAAGCTAGGTAAGCTTGCTCAGGTTAGGTTTGTGTGTCAATTGCGAGCGAAAAACGATTTCATGCATTCTCGACTGACTCGCAAGGTAGGTTAGCTTGCTCAGGTTAGGTTTGTGTGTCCATCGCGAGCGAAAAACGATTTCATGAATTCTCGACTGACTCGCAAGCTAGGTTAGCTTGCTCAGGTTAGGTTTGTGTGTCAATTGCGAGCGAAAAACGATTTCATGCATTCTCGACTGACTCGCAAGCTAGGTTAGCTTGCTCAGGTTAGGTTTGTGTGTCAATTGCGAGCGAAAAACGATTTCATGAATTCTCGACTGACTCGCAAGCTAGGTTAGCTTGCTCAGGTTAGGTTTGTGTGTCAATCGCGAGCGAAAAACGATTTCATGCATTCTCGACTGACTCGCATTTGATTGAATAGAATATTGCCCACTTATCCATATCAATACAAATTTCCAGGTTGCTAGTAATCCGAATTGACTAACCTGGCAACAGCGCATTTCCGCAAAAACAAAATAGTACCATTAGAATTAGTTGAGGGTCCACAATCGCGATGTTCAATTGTTTTTTTCATATCAGATTTCCACATCTCCAAAGTGTCCAAAACTTGGCAACAGCGCATTTCCGCAAAACAAAAATAGTACCACTAGATTTAGTTGAGGGTCCACAATGGCGACGTTCAATTGTTTTTTTCATATCAGATTTCCAGTAATCCGAAGAGGTCAACTTGGCAACAGCGCATTTCCGCAAAACAAAAATGGTACCATATGAATCGCCTAATGCCACAGAATCGCGATGTTCAATTTTTTTTTTTCATAACAGATTTCCAGTAAACCAAATTTTTACCGTTTTTTAGGCTAGTATATACATAGACACGCATATCCAAAGCTGATTTTCTAGTGGTTTAAGTAAAGTCTGTTAAGTATGTTTTTTTGTAATGGTCACTGTCTAAACAAGAGAAATTCCCATTTGAATGAAAGCCTGAATGGAACAGTTCAACAAGACATCAAAAACCTCTTTTTATCTGTGTATCTGTAAATATTCTTATGTTCAAAAAATGGCAGCAGTCCGCAGCTAGTTTAGGTGACAAACCCCGAAATGTGGAAGACATTGACGAAGCAACACTGCTCAGAGAGTGGAATTTCGACAAGTTTTTCCCTATGAAACCCGCCAAAACCTCATGTTCCTCCTCTACATCCAATAGTTCTGGAAATAAGAGTGAAGAAACTGACAAGAAACAAGGGCACAGAAGGATGGAAAGTGACTCGAAAATTTCGAATCCATTCGTCAGAGGCTTCCGTAGGGAAAATTCTGACTTTTTCCCTATGAGTACAAGACATTCAGCCATATATATTGATAAAAATGCCAGATCGAGCGGTATTTTCAGTAACAGAAGAGGCTCCGATGTCGGTATGTCAAAAAAGGCAAGTGGGGAACCTATATTGATGGACTATATCAAAAAAACTGACTCGTTAGTGAGTTCTACTCCGAAAAAAAAGACTGACGCAAATCTCGGCCGTGCTGAGAAGAAAGAAGGCAGCTTACTGAAAAATTTCATGCGTCCGAGGCGTGAAAAAACAGAATCTGACATAGTTCTAAGACACTCTGAAATTGGGAGAAATGTTAGAGAAACTCTGGAGGCTCGCCGAAAAGAGATAGAATCTCAGTTTTGTAAAGAGGCTGATAGTATGCGCAGGCACAGCTCGAAGCCTATTGAAATCAATCCTTTGAATATATCGAATATTTCGAATACATCAACTGGTTCGAATTCTACTGCAGGGGATGAATTTTCTTTCATTCAGGTAATTTTTGGTTTATTTGGTTTGTTTTTTCGGGTGCTTTTACTCTTTAAAGTTGTAAATAAAATTTTAATCAACTAATTCTTAGATCTAGAAACTTGCTCTCTTAGATTTAGGCGCTGAATACTGTCTCTGCAATTCCAAAAGATCTAGTGCTATAAAAAGTAAAAGCAACGCCTTTCTACAGTTTTTGGTGATGGTTCTGCATATGTTTCATATTTAAACACTTTTTGAGTTTCCACGGTTTTAATACTTGAATCGAAATATATGTTTCTCCATATTACTACAACAAAATGAACTGTATAGATAATCAACACAACTCACTTGCCTTATATTTGAGTTGGGAATGTTGTATTTAGAAATGTAGAACCTGTGTTCATCTGTATTGAAATAATAATTCTGGTATGCCTGTTGCAGAATTTTATATAGTATGCAATTAGTCAGTACAACACATTTAAATATTATATGGTGACCTATTTTCTTCAGTGGGATTACTTCGGGAGCTGCTAAACAGTAGGAAAAATGAAAAAGCTGGCAAAAAATTAAATAAATAAAACCAGGTTTTTACGAAACGTGAATGTTATGTAATATGAAGGCTGAGACAAGCTTTATTTTCAATTCTGATTGATGGTACTGAATAGTTGTTTTGAGACTGGAATCTAACAACATTAAAACATTGTCAGTTTGAGTGAGAGAGTCCCTTTATCAGAAGAATATGTTCTTAATTTACTAATTGTTACTCAGTATAATTTTTTATTATTTAAGTTTTTTATGATCCAAATCTCTTGTTCCTTATCTGGTTATATATTATCATATAGATGGCTATTACTTCATAAGTGTACCATTGACAAGGTGTTGAAACACGGAAACTCAAAATTTATGATTATGTATAAGTACCAATATTCTGTTTTCCTAAAAGTAAGCTAGAATAATATTTAGGTAGGTATGTATATGTTTAATCATTTCATTCAGTATATTGAATTCATTATTAGATTAGAACTTTGGATTTTCAGACAAAGAGGACCAAGCTCAGCAAGATATTCCAAAAAGATTAAAAAACGGCCTTCAAATGATAATTAAATTTAAAGTGTTACTGTGATGCTTTGAATAATCTCTGCTGCCAGCTAAAGGAGTTTGTATCAAAAACATTTTTATGATCAAAACTGCCATATCAGACTACCTTTCACTGACGACGTGGATAAGAAACTATAATACTACGATCTTTTCCACTTTTATGATATTGAAGTCTCAAAATTGGGAAGCTAATATTGTAAATGAAACTATTTCAGTATTCAGTAAAAATGTAGAGTTAATTTTCTCCCGTGAACAGCTTTTACTAAAACTCTGCATGTGGTTGTTCTTCACTCGAAAATAACAACTAAATTGTATTATGGTACAGAAATTTTTAATATTCCCGCTTTTATTAACATCTTCAATTTTGAAAAATAACCAGTTTATCATCTACAAATTGAACATTGAAGGTTGGACATCGTTATCGAGATCGATTTTGAAATAAAAGTTCCTCAGCATGTCTCGAATTCTTGATTATCCATGATGAGCATGAAGATAGATGTCAAGCTGGCTGCGGTGCTGCTGCCATCTTTTTATTCATTGTCTTGAGTGTGTTCGTCTTTTTCTTACTTTTTTGTGTGTGCATTAGTTAGATTTTTTAGCTAGGTTACGCTAAGATGGTTTTGTCAAAAATGCCCAGTTAATGGTGCATAAAGGGTGAAATATTTTTGACAAAATTTCGACCATGTTGGAATATCCGATAATAAATTTTTATAAATGGAAACGGCCTGATATTAATTTTCAACTCAACTCAACTTGTTGAGAAGAGAGTATAAACGAGAGGTGTTTGTAAAAGTTCACTTCAATTCGGAAGAGGTTTAATCACATTTTATTTGAGTCAGAATTTAATATTCTTCAAAATAAAGAGCTGAAAGAATCGCAATAATGCTCTATATAATACTTACTTGCATTAAAGTTATTATTTGTTATTCCTTATTAGTTGTGCAAATACACTTAATGCAATATTATAATAAAACGTTTTTTCAATCAAAATTTCTAAAAATCAAATCGTTCATACCTGTGTTCAGAAACTATGGATTTCCATCAAGTAAAAACAATCAATTAAAACTTGAAAATAAAAGAAAAATATGAAAAAAACTTGCGTTCTCTACATGAATTAATAAATGATATTGATAAATCATAATGAAAACTTATAATATGGTTCCAACAGATCGACTGGTTACAAAATATGCAGTAGTTGATAAGTTGATATTATTACAGAAATTAATTTAAAACTGGATTACAGTGTACCTCCTTTTGTTGGAAGGTAAAGCTCCTTTATCGAATAAAATAAATTTTCATTGAGAAAATTAAATAAAATTTTCGAAAAAGTGACTAAGGTGGTACACACATTTTCACGTTTTCCACTTTATGGTATTGTGTGGAGAGAAGGTTATTTCGACTTGGCCGAAATTATTCGTTTAATTTGTTCGAATTTATGTTATAATAAACAGTACAGAAAAAAAAAATATATATATATTAATTTTATAACTCATTTTTGGAATAATTGGTGACATTTTCGGATAAATTGATAACTTTTCATAAGTTTCTTCTTCAAACAACATTTTTGTGTATTACGCAAAGTAACGGTAATTTATTTTCTAGCTGTATTCATACTCTTTATTTTTCTTGAATAGGGAATAAGGAGACGGTTTGTATAATAATACAAGTAATAATAATATGTCTATTTTGGGAAACAAAGATACCTACTTCAGTCTCAAGTTATTTTCATGATGATGCATTTCAAGTTTGAAAAGATACAGAAATGTTCATGAACAATTAAATCCTATGAGGAATTCCAAATGAACATTTTTCTCTTCTATAGAAATATCTGTATCTGACACTGTATGCTGTTGTTTGTCTTGCAGGAGAAAAGTTTTTTGATATATATATTCCAACATTAGTCACATCTTTTATATATTGTATTAACTTGAAGATGTTTCAAAATGCTTAGCAGTGTTTTAATAAAATTGATATCAATTCGCTCTTTTGTGCCGTCAACACATACAGGTTTAGAGTTTGCAATAACGACACTTTGGTGCCTTGAATGAATTATTATTGGTAATATGTTTATAGAATGGAAGAAGTGGTGATCATCCTCGACAAAGTGTATTACCGGACCTCCTTAGTCAGGCCAGTGGTAGTCCTGGTACACCTTCTACTCGTGATAAATCAACTAGTGAAGAGGTATGTATTTCTCTTTTTTAATATTATATCAACTTTCAATGATGAAAATCAAAGTTTATAGTAG
Source organism: Chrysolina haemoptera (assembly GCA_958298965.1). Lineage (NCBI taxonomy): Eukaryota > Metazoa > Arthropoda > Insecta > Coleoptera > Chrysomelidae > Chrysolina > Chrysolina haemoptera. The sequence continues at coordinate 6,730,305 of OY282594.1, forward strand.
GTCATACTCTTTAACAAAATAAATAAACTTCGTGTCAGATTTTCCATATGAGATGATGAAAATTGTTCATTCCTAGAAAAAACTTACTCCTATGAAATATGAGTTGTTTATCAATATTATTTTTTTGCTTAGAAATAAGTCAGATAAGATAATATTAAGTGACAGTGAAACGGTAGGTAGAAGTGTGAAATGATCTAGAATTTTCAGGCAATTCTCGCGCACACGCCTTAATAATAATAATTTAAAATAAACTTTGAATAATATTTCACAAAATATTCTGAAACCATCAACAATATTTCATAAATGACAATTTCAGTCTTTTGGAAGCTTTTGAATGAAGGAGATTATTAGTAAAATAATTATACCAATTTCAATTTGAAATAACTTCACTGCTTCAAATGGCAATGTCTACTTTTCTATGCCAGCAATATTTTCTTGTTTTTTTTTTGTCCCACTATTGGATTTCTTCAAAAAGATGGTGAAACGGCGATCATTACTAACATAAAAGGGGGACACATGAAATAATTCATATGTTAATTGTACAGTGAAGTTCTTCCAGAACCCTTTTTTGGGATAAATTGTACCTTTGCAAAAAATGTTGTATAGGGATTGCACAATGAAATTTGGTTTTTCCCAGAATCTTAATTTGTCATGGATCATATTGAGTACAAACATCTTGGTTGAATGGAGAATTTAACAAGATATGATGGTGAAAACACCAGTTCAAATTCTGAAAAAACAAATAGTTGAGTCAAAAGAAACTTTATAATAATAATAATCAATGATGCAGATTTTACTTTGATTCTCATTACGAAATAGTAATTCTCTTTGGATACTGACAGACACATCTATTTAGATTATTTCTTGAAACAAAAATTAACGTCTTATACACTCATTTAACGAGAAAGATTATTGAAAATTTCACAGGAAAATGAAAATACGATTTTGTTAAAGACATTTTAATGTTATTACCCTTGACAGCTGTAAAAGTAAACATATTTATGATGATGTGGAAAAATATATGTTATTTTTTTGAATGTTTTAGATACACTCTATATTATCTTACTATAAAAAAATGCAAAATATTTCTTCAAGTGTGGATCATTGGTTCAATTGAAATAGTGGATTATAACAATTTGGAGATGAGATTAGACTTGTGACTGAGTTTCAAAATGTTCGTAAAAATAATCCTGAAAATTTCATTGGAGTACAGTTAGCTAGCTAGTTCAAAAAATAATTTATTGCTAATCATGGTCGATCCACTAGAAAGCTTTATGATAATACAAAATTTACTATTAATTTTTTTTCTGGTTATGGGCTTTTTTATTTTGAAATTTTAATTTGTAATCGTTTGATTCCTCAAAGTTTTAAATGCAAATTTTTGTATATTTTCCAAATGTGTTTGTCACTAATGTTTATGTCTTTCTCTTTGGTTTTTGCCTAACGAGTGACGTCCATAACAACGTGTGTTACTTAAATGTAAGTATGAAAACTCAATGTTGCATATGTAGTGTTTGAGTTCATTATGTATTGATGTTGTGGAACAATGTTGCTTTAGTCAGAAACGTTAATTCCAACTTGGAAAAGTGAGCCTTTCCTGAATTCATCATTTTTTTCATCCATATCCATTATTTTTGTTGAAATTTAGTAATTTAGTAATTAACCTAATTTTGGTTTGGTTTCTATAATAGAGGGTGTTCTCAAAGTCGAGTCATTTATTTCAAAAGCTTGTAGAACTCTACAGAGAGACTATTAACCGAAAATCGGTTATATTAAAAAAATTAACTGACTCTTTACGAGTTCTACAAGCTGTTAAAATGAATGACTCAACTTTGAGAACACCCTGTATAAATAGTGGGATTTGTTATACTTATTTTTAATTTGTCTTCACATAAGGATGCTGCTTCTAATAGAATATCGTGAAGGTCAGGGTACTGAAACCCCTTTGAAGTTTAAAATAGAACTAACATACAGGCAAATAGGCACTATGTTGAGGGAACATCATCATCATTCAGAACTGGACGGTAGTAAAAGGCAAGAACTAGTTAACGTTCTTTTTTAATGTTTGGGTTTACAGCTGGTAGAAGTTCCAAAATCGTACTATAGAAGAACCACTTGTTTCTGACAAGTCCTATATGTAAAAAGATGGGCCAGATGGGACAGTACCAGCTTCTTATGAAATCTCTAGTATGTTTTGGAGCTCTTTGAACATATTGTATTAATCAGTATCATGAGTATTATCACTAGTTAGAGAGTGAACAAGATTATTGATGGTGTTAAATAATTGAAACAAAGCCTGCAGTGATAAAGGACTTACTACCGCTGTATAGGATGATCTATCTGAAAGAAAATAAATCGTTGATGAGCACTTGCTTTGTCAATGATATAAATGTAAAGATGAAAAAGTGTTATTCTTTCGTGACAACGAAAAAAGTCATCTTTTTGAAATCTCGTTTGTTCTATATGTATTATTTGATTTTCTGTTGGTTGGTTTCAGAGATATACCCACTATTTCATACTTGAGATCATTTTAATACCCCCTGATATTCGTTTTTTTATGACATTGGTGATCATTTGAAATTGAAAATGTTTGTTCGCCAATGATTACTTACCAAATAATTAATTTTTCATCAGTAATGTTGGAAGACTGTTGAATATATTGAATGATATAATATAGCATATTGAACGATCCATTATTTATAACACATACAGTGTGTCCCAGTTTGAACGTCGCCTTTCTAGAAAAAACGTTAATTACTTACAAGAAATATGTTTCCAACTATTTTCAAATAACTCAGAAATAGGAATGCTCAAGAGCTAAAATCATGCTTTTAGAATGCCAACTTTGTTGGCGAAATGCGCGTCGAGCGAAAATTTAGGTAGTTTTGGTGTTTTGGGTTCCAAGGTTCCAAATATTCGGATGATTCATTCGATTTTCAAATAATTTCATAGTCGCAGGAATAGGGAGTTCAAACTTTATATTTTCATGACACAGCTAAGTAAGGGCCGATTTATCAGTAGCATGTTAGGCGTAGTTTGACTTCCAGCTAAATTTGACTGCTGATTAGAATGAATATGAGGTTCGCTTAAATGAATGAATAAACTCATATTCTAACCATTAGTCACGTAGCAGAAACATTTGACTGAACATTAAAAACGGCCCTAAGAAAGAAACTCAAGGTACTGATAGGTAACATTCAATAGGGCTGATATTGTTTTGAACAGTAAATGTTCTCAAAATTGTTTCGTACTTTGAATATTTTGATAACGCAACTACTTTTAGTTCTGATTGAAAGTTCGATTTTGTTGAGGAAATTCGATTCTTGGCATGATTTGTTTGGGTATTTAACCTTCATTTAACAATCTGAAAATGAAAAAATGTTAATCCAAGGAAATCTGTACAAGTGTAGAAGGGCAAATTAATTTATTCACTCAATAAGTTACTACGTTCACAAGACTACTACTGTCTTGAATGAATTTATAATTTTTGTGTATCTTACACTGAATTTGTCTATTTTCAGATTGTGGGTTAAATACCCAAACAAATTACTTTTAGTTCATAAGGACAAGCAAATGTGTTGAAATGAAAATGGATGAAAAATTGTTACTATAAGCAACACATTTTTTTAACTACGTATTTAAATTGTGTTTGGATTGGGTTTTCACTATTCTGGATTTGAAAACGTATTCTGGCTGTGATATTTCAATAAGAACCATCAAACAATACATAGTGGAATGGTAGTTAGTCATTCATAATTTCTCATAACCCATTGTCGTTAGTTTACTATTTGTTTTTTCATTTGTGCATTTGTTGGTTTCGGAAAACTAACGGGAAAGACTTTATTATCATGTTATTTGTTGACTAACACTCATCTTCATGGCTTTTGCGAATTAGTCTCAACACAATGTTATTTTCAACTTGGTAACTTTCCAGAAAACATTTGATTTTGGACTAGATTCCAGAAGCCATTTACTCATTTGCATACTTCCTTAAATGTGCCTGTTGCTTGTGCTTGTTTGTTTGTAATTATTCTAGGAAAAAATTGTGGCAAGTGGTCAAAACATCGGTTTAAATAACTGTTGGAATTTTGCCCAAATTACTACTAACATTGCATATTTTTTTATTCATAAGTTATTTTTATTCCCTCGTCACTTGATCTTGTATGTTTTTATTTTCATACAAGTCGGTGATTGTAGGTATAGGTTGATTGCTCAACCATTTTAGTGGGTTTTGTTAGTTCTTTACAATAATATGAATGTAAGTTTGATACGCCAAATGTAATAATGGAATAGTAGTCATTTGTTCTTTTAGGTATTTCCTCATAATAACAAGCTTATTTCATATTAAGTTTTATGAAGTTGAGTATAGGTTACTAGTTTCAGAGCAAGATGTCGAACATATTATTTCATTTACAGGAATTACTTATTTAGAATTATTCCGAATTCTTCCACCATCAATAGAAAAAGACAAATTAACGAATTTTGCACTATGACATTTGAGAGTGTTATTAGGAACCATAATTGTAAATGGATCTCTACAAATTACTATTCTTTCACATGGGGACCCTAGTTCTAGTTTTTCAAGACCTCATCCAATGTTGCTGAATAACAATAAATAATTAATATATGTGCTTCACAAATAGAAGATAGAGAGATACAAATTTGCCTCAGTTTTTGAAAGTATTGCAGGAAATATTTTCGGTTTTGAGATAAAAGTTCAAGTGGTTTAAATGAATACCAGACTTTTTCAATTTATGTTCCTCAAATTTTATCGCTGTGTTGTTCTATATTAAAAAAATATTTCCAGATTGCATTCCAACTCAATCATTGTAGTATTTAAGTTTATTTCAATTAAAAAAAAGGAAACGTTTTATTGCTGACTTTATGTTGTAGTAGTTCTAAAAATGTATGCTTTATCTATGAATTGAAACTGAATATGAATGCGCAATTTCTTTGGGATTTAGGGAAATTCCAGGCATGATATACCAAAGAAGAAGTATCTCATTTCGATACAAACTTACAATGAATGGTGGATACCAAAGTGCTAATTTATTTTATTCTCTTTCAGTTCCTAATAACCCCGCCTTCCTCAAACAATCCCCCGCACCACATGCACGCTAACGCTCTTGCCTTGCAACAGAAACAACGTTCGTTCCTAGCGTTCGGTTTTGGAGCCAATTCAGCGCCCTCTAGGAGAGAGTCGCACGTCAACGTCAATGTCACGCCCACCTCGCACGACATATCTTCGGACACGCCGGAAATTAGGAAGTACAAGAAGAGGTTCAACAGCGAGATATTGTGCGCAGCGCTTTGGGGTGAGTAGGTACATCCGCGAGTATGTTACAATTTTGTATTCTTTTATATGATGGTAGGAGGCTGAGGACATTCTCGACGTTTATAGCCAATCTTCTGTTTTTGAGTTGGGTTAATGGCTTTATTCTAATTCATAATCATTCAGATGTAGTGCTCTGGAATTGTGCTGTGCTACTAGTATGGGATCCTAGTGCAAGACTACTACGTTCATCACGTATTTAATGAAAATCTAATTTTAATATATATTTATGAATTATTTTTTTGACAAACAACTCATTCCAATCAATTGTTCCAAATTATTAATTCAGATTATTTACTAGCTTGATGATCGATCAGACAAAATATATTTACTAATGTTTTTCAAACAGCCTTACCATTAAACTCTGTTTTTTGTAGGAGTGAACCTTCTCATAGGTACAGAACATGGACTGATGCTCTTGGATCGAAGTGGCCAGGGCAAAGTATACCAACTGATATCTAGAAGGAGGTTCCAACAGATGGAAGTACTTGAAGGCCAAAATATTCTTGTTACGATATCAGGAAAGAAGAATAGGGTTCGAGTGTACTACCTCAGTTGGTTGAAGAGTAAAATTTTGAGAACAGATGGTGTTAGTGATGTGAGTGTACGTCTCTTTTTCTGTTTTTACTTTAGAGAAATAGCTAATAATTCAAATTTCAATCAGAAACTCAAATATTTTGTCAAATTTTTACCAGATACGTTAAATATTGTCTCCCAACGTGGGGCCATAATTTTTGCCCAATTAATGTATTCAAGGGTTTTGACTTTTTCAATACTTGTTATAGCAAGTTGAACGAAGAAATGGTTGGATAAACGTAGGCGATCTACAAGGTGCTGTTCACTTCAAAATTGTTAAATACGAAAGGATAAAGTTCCTCGTCATTGCCCTGAAAGACAGTATTGAAATTTATGCCTGGGCCCCGAAACCTTATCACAAATTCATGGCATTTAAGTCATTCAGTGACCTGACTTATCGACCACTTCTAGTGGATCTGACGGTAGAAGAAGGCACAAGACTTAAAGTGATCTATGGTAGCAGCGATGGTTTCCACGCTGTAGATTTGGATTCTGCCAGTGTTTATGATATTTACTTACCGAAAATCGTAAGTATTCCCATATTTATTTGTTAGCAGTTCCACATAAATATTTTCCTATAAATTATTTTTAATGAATAATTACTATATAAGTTAGGGAAATTCTAAATAAATGAAAAGAAAACTGAATAAAAAATGTGCACCATTTACTTATTTTTCAATACGTTCACGTTTTATCGACGTTGCGTAATTCCTTTTTTTGTTATATAAACTTACACCAATACTCATTTGAAAAATACACATTAAAATGTGGTCAATCATATAACTGACTTAAATACAAATAATAAATCTTTTCTGATTCCATTATTTTCAGTTTTATAACTTTGACATACATCTTGTTAATTTCCATCAATCATTTGATTTCTTCTTCAATTTTTGTTTCATACCTACTCTTAATATTCAGTATAAATCCTCTGATGTTTAGAGAACATTGTGAGAACCGTGTTTTTTTATAATTCTGAATACTGTATGCCTCTATCAAACTCATGTTGTTCAATGAATGAGCTTTGGGAAAGCAAATCCCCAAAGTGACTACAAAGGATGTGAAAGCTGAACTTAATTATTAACTATTATACTGTTATTATATATGTTATGGATGCAAATGTGATGAACAGAGATGTCCCTGTATATGATACTTTCGATTATAGAAAGCTTTGTGAATAAGAATATTTTTTCTTGGACAATAAAGTATATTGATTGATTGATTGATTGATATATAAATTATCACGCATTGCTCTGAAATTTCACAGGTGTGTTTCCACATGACCACCAGTATACCATTTTCTGCTTTTGTTTCATCTATTTATAAATTCTGGTTCTTTTCAGATAATTTTTATTTTGCATTATCATTACTATAGTTTACTATAGAAACGACATATTATTATAGACAATCTGTAAAAGTCAAAAGTCATTCCTGTCAGAAATAATAGGAAAATAAAATTAGTTAGAAAAGAGATGGACCCCAAAGAAATCGTTCTCAAAACTAACCAGAAAATTAATTTACAACAAATCTATAACGAGGAAACTCAAGATAACGTTATCTACTCTATCCGAGAAGAAATTTTGCAAAATGTTATGACTGAAATTGATGCCATCATACTGAAATATAGAGTAGATGAGCTTGTTGTTGATGTAGCTCTGGAAGCTCTTCTGAAAGGTATCTCTTTCGAATTTTACCATCACAACGACCTTCCGGACCCTCTTAGTGAAGCTTGGAAGTGCGATATACCCATATCTCCCTCTCCGCCGGATGACTTGGCTATAGGAGGAGTTCCTCTATATCAGAATCAAGTAAAAACTGATGCTGAAGAAAGCCAACCTGAAAGTGCAACGGCTTTTTGTGAATGTGATCTTGGCGTAGAGTGTAAATGTTTATTGTCTCCTGAGGAACAAATAGAAGATCAAATAAGGATTATCAGTAAAAGTATTGAAGACTTGAGTATAAGCGACCAAACAGAAGAAGAAAGCAATGACTCTTCCTCTAAGGTGTCTTCTGATTTCAGTACTAGAAGTGAGAAGCAGCCTTCCGGGAGTTTGAAAACTATCACTATTAAATCTAAAACTAATGAATTTCCTTTAAATATAAAGGAACTTCATTCCATGCCAAGGAGCGGGTCCGCAAAAAGGAATAAGTTCTTACCAAAAATTGATGTTTCCAAGCCAGCACGCACTGTTCCCAGTTCGAAGATGGGAGACCTGCCTTTTATTAGAATTGATGCAATGTTTGCTTCGAAGCCAAATGACCCGACTGCCAAGAAGAAAAAGATGTGATTGGCCCACTTGGTTGACAATTATATTCAGAAAAATAGTTTTTGAGAATTTGTTATGATATATTATATCTTGGTTTTCTTGATTTTATTAGAATACTCATTGAGGGCAGGGATTTTGTCTTCATCAAAACTTTAATCAGGTCCACTTTTCGTGGGTGTAGTGTTGCAAGGTTATTAACCCTTTGCGGTCCAATTATATTGTCATAACCAAGGAAATAAAAAACAGTATACTCAAAGTATGCAGAAGACAAAATAAGGCCAAACCTTAAACAAAAAAGAGCGACCTCGACCAAAGGCAGTGTCGGGGCTAATCCGACATTGGACCGGAACGTGATACTGTAGGAGATTACGTGATATCGGACCGGAACGTTAAACTTTCACTGTCGAGGCTGTCCCGACAAAGGACCGCAAAGGGTTAAAGGGGGTGAACAAAGAACATATTTATGTGTGTCTAACTCAAGTGTACTAATACTCTGGATGGTGCCTGGCGTATATTTAATAGGAGTTAATCCTCATTCTCAAACGCTGAATCACCTCTTTGCTTTAGCTAGTGTATTTCGTCTGTCAAATTGGCCTAGATAACACACAAGGATTCGAGCTTGAAAATAATAGGATTGATCTTACTCTTGTGACCCTTTCGCCCTGGTGTTCAAACTTATTTGTGAAATGGATTTTTGTCTCGCGACTAGTGGCGTATCTCTTGACTTTTCTACACTAGTGCCAATATCTACACTTATAATACCATATATAGCAGGTGGATCGGTCTTGATAGCAATAATTGTTACTCTATTTTCTGTCGTTTCTGAGAACATTTATCATAAAGGCATCGTTGTGGAGAGACGTGGTTATCTGGAAAGTATTCAGTTCCGATTTCGACCAAGATTAATAACATTATGTGGAAAACCTATAATTATTAGTCGTTTTAAAAACGCATTCATTTTTTATGAAGTTATTTGCAGCTGTATGAAAAGTATCGAGTTAAAGTCGAGAAAGACTGAATAATATTCTGCGATTATAGTCTATACAACTCCAGGTCAAGCCGCATCAAAACAAATGCACGCTGTTACTTCGTGATCATCGATGTCGGATTGGTGAAATAGGCAGGGCGTGTTTCCCACTCAAACCTGCCTGAGAAACATAGACCAATAGCGGCCCGCCTTTCCTCGATCACGAGCAAAGCACGCGTTGATCACGTCTTTACCACTATTGTTTACTGGCTTGAGTTTAACTTGAATTTACTGTAGATGTATTTGACGTTGCATACTTATACAATTTTTTTGTTGCAGCCTCAAAATGCAATTAGTCCACACTGTATAGTTACATTACCAAATAGCAATGGTATGCAGCTTTTACTGTGTTATGACAATGAAGGTGTTTACGTTAATACGTATGGAAGAATATCAAAAAACATGTTACTTCAGGTAAGTGAAAATTAATATTGTTTAGTTAAAAAAAAAATCATGGGATCCAAAAGATCCTTATTAGTCATGTAGCGATGACAGGCATTTTTATGTAACCAGCTCTTAGACTATTACTAGTTTAGAAGTAACCGGTCATACAAGACTACTTTTTGTTCAATCAACGATGAACGGAACGTAGCGCTAAGCGGTATTTGACCAAAAAGTTGGCTAGAATTATTGTCACCCTATTTTTTAGTTCAAGAACTTGAAAAATGAAATTTATAATAAGAAAACTCATTACTGATGTATAAATAGATGAAACTAATAATAATATTTTATGATGGGGCGGCACTTTTTTAAAATGTACTTCTATAAACTTTACAGGTCTATTACACCTCTGTGCGTAGAAGAGAATAAATAGGGTCAATTAACCAATGCGCAACCCCCGCCTCATGAAAAACGAAAATGATCGATGATTGTCGATGAAACATTCCTACAATATTGCCATATTATTAATTAAAACACTAATGTTTAACTGTTTCTACTCGTAATTAGCACACTTTCCACGCACCAGCTATTTTCGCTTATGATTTAGAATAGCATTATAAGACTATGTTTAGCTCATCATGGGACAATTATCAGTTACTGCTCTACTATTTTTATTCTCATTATGTTCCTACTGACTGACGTTCTTTTTCAGTGGGGCGAAATGCCCACATCTGTGGCGTACATCGGCACGGGACAGATAATGGGCTGGGGTAACAAGGCCATAGAAATCCGATCAGTTGAATCTGGACATTTAGACGGTGTGTTTATGCATAAGAAATCTCAAAGGTTAAAGTTTTTGTGCGAACGAAACGATAAGGTATTCTTTTCGAGTGCGAAAAGTGGCTCATCTTGTCAAATTTACTTCATGACCCTCAATAAACCCGGCATGGCAAATTGGTAACATCACATCGGAGGTTAGGACACTAATCCGTTATAAGGAATTTGATCGAGGATCAAGAGAATGGTCAATCATTGGACAAGTTGATTGTTACCGGAAATGTGAGTTCGAGGTGTATGAAATATGGTTAGCCTGGACGATTATTTGTTGGTTGTTTAGATTAGGTTTGGAATTGATTTGATTTTTGAATCACGACTAGTCTTGATGTGTTTAAATAAGTCAGTTGGGATATGTGAATTTTGAGTTTGGGAGATTATTATGACAAAAAATTATTTTTCATTTCTGGTGAATACTGCTCGTTACAAACAAGTTCAATGCAGGTATCACAGAGATATGGTATTAATGTAAGTCACTTCTGTGAGAACCTGAGTGGAGTTGTTTTCATACGTAGGGTGACCACAAACTTTGATATGCTTTCAAGAATCATTCCTGAAAAATTGAGTCTTGTAACGTCGTTTACTACTGCCACTAAACATAGAAATTTTGCAAATAGGATATAAAGTCACATCTAAAGTTCAAAATTTCATCTTGAAATTTTTTGAGAGGTTTTACCACTTCACCATAGTTCATGGTCACCCAGAATAAGAGAAATGAAATATGGATTATTTTATTAAGTATGGGCCATTTCAAATAAAAGTACATGTTTCTATACAAATATGTTACATTTGATAAAGTCCCAAGATTTATTTTTTTAGTACTCTTGTTCAATATCCTAACATCTTGTTATAGTTCTGTGTTTGAGAAAATTGACAATGCGGTGCCAATCAATAATTCGTTACTTTTTGTGAGACAAAAGTATGGAAATAATCAGACCACAAATCATGAATTCAATGAGTATTTTTCAAACAAAAAAAATGGTGCTACCTTTTATACTCTTTAGGCTACTGGTTCCGTGTAAATATTTATTTTTGACTAAAAGTGAGTATGGGTTGTTTGGCACTGTATTATCTTGGTACAAAAAATTGTATGTGAAGTTCACTTTACACCAACTATTTTTGAAAATAAAAATCTATATTTTTTTTATTGAACTAAAAAAATATTTCTAGGTTTGCCAGAATACTCTGAAAGTTCTTCATTATGATATATAATTTTTTGGAATGACCTTTATCAATTTACAAAATTATTACTAAAAGAGAAAATTATTAGTATTTACAACATACAGGTATCATATTCAATGAAATACTTTCCATTTGCTTTATTTTTATTGATTCAATGATTAAAAAGTATATGGAAATATTTATAGATTATTAAAATTATTGTAATATTTGAAATATTTTGCCCACCTGACTCCGATAAAACAAAATAATGTTGTTTTTGAGTTCAAGACACTTTCATAAATTTTTTTGGAATAATTAATATATTTTTATAATCATTCCTAAGAAACATAGGCTGTTCATACTATCTAACAGTTATACTATTTGTTATTATTGTGATACATTTCTCTAATATATATTTTTTGATTCTACAACTTTTTCTTATTATTTTTCGAATCATTCGAAAATCACAAAACAATTTTACACCGTCCTGAAATCGTTACTTTTTATTTTTTAACAAAATTCAAGTTGCTAATACCTTTTGTGATAGGCTAAGATGAATGAATAAACATTGATAATTAATAAATTCACTTCAGATTCAATGAATTATTAGATTTATACAGGTTTTACATTATTATCCAATGGAAGGTTGTCCGTGAAGGTGTGATTTTACCAGCCATCAATTTGTTAGATCACACTTTCATGGAAATCTCATCTCCTATTTCAGATTTCGCTTAATTTGGGTGCAATTCGCCGGACTATCTTCTTTCCACAAATTCTATAATTTTTTATATGGGTAAATGAATGACATTTTACCACTGATTTAAATTTATATTAATTTTATAACAGATAATTGAAAAGAATTCCAAAACGTTTCACAACTACGGAATAATATGATTGAGTTTATATAAAAATTTAAAATAGTTTTAGGCAGGCAACTTTTGTAGCACATAAAACGTCATCAGACATCGCAAATGTTTAGTATAACATATCTGTTATTTTATTCTTGCCATTGACAAGAAATATTTGTCCGTTGTGAATCAAGCCATATAATTTTTTGTGACCAGTTGAAAAATTACTTGTATATTTGTGTCTGTTTATTTTGTGAGACAAAATTGCATTTATAGTCGGGTGCCAACCATGTAAATTAGAGTTTAAAATGCTCACTGAAAAGTAGATAGGTCCAAAATTCAACCTAGTGTAATAATTTGATAAATGAATAATCCTCGTGTTCTAATGAAAAACATGAAACATGCCTTCAAGTGTTTGATGTTTTTCATCAGACACCTTTTTGTACATAGTTTTTGCCTACAAAAACCCATGAATGAAATTTCCAATGCAATATAGCATGTAGCACTACTTGGTAAAGTGTTATTAGACAAAATTAGGGTAACGTAAGGTAACCATTTTTATACTAGTCGGAAAATTAAGAGTTGTAAGCTGTTTTTTAAGGTAACATGCAAAATGATAAGGAAACTTAGGTAAGTTTGATACAAAACGTTTTGCTCGTCTGGCATTTCATAGGTATGGGGTGATTCAATCAAAATTCCAAATCAAAGGCTACGGGGTAAGCCGGTTTTTTTCCTAAATCAATGAAATAATTTTTATATGAATCTTTGTTTCTACAATTATATATTTTATATTGTGATTTATTATATATTGTGATAATCTCATAAGTAGTAAAAATTATTTCTCATCAAATATTTTTGCATATCTGGTATATATATTTGTAGCGTAAAAAATTCAACTCACGAGGTTCACCCTGTAGCAGTGGTACAAATTTTTTGATTTTTGGAATAAATTTCTTGCTCAAATTTCGGTCATACTGAATTGCTCCAATCTTATCACCCAAATAACTGAATTGATTTTCAGTTTGCGTAAAATAAAAATTTGTTTAGATGTTTTTTTTGCTTACCGTTTGGTGTGTGCTCATGTAACTTCAATCCAGACATGATCATTTAAAAAACAATCATTGGTATTATGTGTTAAGTATTATAAAAAGGAGGGTTACATTTTTTAATTGATTTGAAGCCTTGTAAACTTCATAATTGTTCTCTGTTTTGTCTAATAGTAGTTTGTTTTTGTGTTTGGGCTGTTCTGTTGAGAGTTTTCCAAACAAAAGTTTGACCAGTGATGGTTCATTTAGGTACTTGAAGTTGTAATATATATTTACTAAAGAGAAGCACTCCGATTTCTTATAATCTTTTCATATGTAATTACATAAGAAAAACTTGCAGAATAAACGAGAAAGCTATGAAAATGTATAAACCCTAATTATTGTGATTTGTGAGTTTTTTGTTGGAAAACTGTTCCATCGCATCTTAAACAGGCCAGTCCATATTCTCTTTAGATTTTATTTCAGTAATTCCACATTCTTTGGAATTTTTTCAAGAATCTTTCGAAGGATTAGGAAAGTAATGTTGACTATTTTAGTTTATTGTTTGGTGCAATTGAGACTGTTTTATATAAAAATAAATACTATTTGTGTTACTTTATAAATTTAGGTAGGACATGATAATTTTTGTGAGAATATGCCATGGCGGCAGCCTTCTGTGAAATCTGTCGTGAAATGATTTTTGGTTCAGAACAGATTTTACAAAAAACTAGATTATAAAAGTCTTGGCTTTTCTCTCATATTTATTATTAACTATCGTTTTACTTTACAGTACTTTTTCGTTTCTATATTTGCATATAATGCCCATACTGTAAGCGGCAAGCTCCTTCTATTGCTCTTTTATAATGATTTCCAAAGAGAAGGTATATGTGTGATTTTTTTTTATAGTACATAACATTTATATAAATATCATTTTATTAATATTATTATTCAAAATATTAAAGTTATATTATAAGATACTGTTTTTTTAACACCAACCTCTCAAATAAGCAGTATATTTCGAATGTTTTGTCGAAAATGTCAAACAGAGCATGAGTATCTAATCTCAACAAGAAAAATTTAATATTTGGAATCCGACTTCGAAAAATGAAGAATTTTTCATTCAATTACTTGGTGGTGATGCTTTTGCTTGAAGGACCTAAAGGAAAACAGAAGTAGGACACAACCACAACAGTCTTCAAATAGTGAGGTGAAAGCAACCCAAACAGCAATCTTTCGGTTCATACAGAATATCTTAAAGCAACTTGGGAATGATCTAGCATTAGGATTATTTTTAGAACTGTCAACAGCATCTCACTGAACCACAAATATTGGATTCATACTGCAAATGTGGACCTGCTCTTAAATGGTTTTAATGTAATGTAACAGAACGGAGTAATCATAGCTGAATCCGATGTAAAATAAGTTGAAATTGGGGTGCCACAGGGCAGTGTGATAGATCCGATGATTTTGTTATTTTTGAATCAACATGGAGGATACCTATGTAGATGATAATTGTTGGTGCAGAAGATTATTCCAGTCTAATACTCGTAGTTGAAATATAAGTCTTTGTAATGAAAATGAGTGGTTCAGGAAAAACAAACTTGTATTTCATAATGAATGACAATAATGCTGGATTTGACAAGCCCCAAGAAATTGAGCCCATAAATAGCTCACTGAAGATAGAAAATAATAATAATAATACTCCCCCATAAACACTCGTAGAGTGTACCCAAAGGCATAGCCTGTGCGGGTAGAGGACGGCTATTATTATTATTTTCCGTGGCGACTTACTGATTTTTGGTGGCGTATTCACTTTTCAGCTGCAGGAAAACCTACAGCACCACCTTATGAAATGAAAGCAAATTCCTTAAAACTGCTTATAGACAGCACACCGAGTGTTAATAGCCTTCATTAGTATGAACGTCATACATTATGTTCAAGGAGCTTTATCTAAATAAACTATTCTGCCATTTGAAAGCACATGATTTTCGCGTGTTTATTGTATATCGAAAACGAGCGAAATTAAGAATTGCAAGGTTTGCGTTTTTGAATTTTCAACCAAAAACAAAGGAAATACAGAGAGATACAGAGGGTAAATCTTATGATATCCCGAGTTGTAGCTCAAAGGAAGCAATTTTCGAGAAAAAAAATGTATCTTTTTAATGGAGATTTTTATGTTCTACAAGTTTTTTTCTGTACATTATATAGAAATTTCCAACCCCTTCAAAGTTATTGATTTTCCGAGATTTTCCCAACTTTCCATAGATGCTCGCGTGCAGAACAATTATTTTTCTTAAAGTAAAAACTGCCTGTGTACCAAAACTCATTTTTATTGGATTTATTGTCAGGTCATAGTAACATTTTAGCTACAGTGCTTGGATTCATAAGTATAACCACGTATATTTGAAATTATACAAGGTGACTTGACTCAATTGGACGTTCCAATTTGTTGAAAATCATATGAAAAAAATAATCATATACATAATTTCTGTCAAAAGTTGAACTTAGTTTTGTACCTTTTGACAGTTATTGGATAATATGTTTGTTGACACTTATGGTCCAAAAAATGCCAGTGCATTAAAAAGTCTGGCAAACTTCCTGTCAGACTCAAGCAAATGAAATTGAACTCTACAACTATTGCCGAATACATCATAAGCCGCACTTTAGGACCTATCTTGGTTGTGACATTGTTTTTTGATTACTTGCATATTCTATAATGAAATTCTTCATAAAGAAAGTATATATTATATCCTTTATTATAATATAATTTTTTTTTGACATTGTCACAAATATTCAGACTTCAGAACGACTGGTGCCATCTAGGAGAGAATAGCAGTAATAGCGGTGGCGCGAGTGTTCGCTGAAGCGGTGACATTAAGACTGGAAGCGAATGGAAAATTGTAGAAATCTGTGGATAGGACGCGAAGAAATGTTTTCAACTATAAGAGGCCGTACATGTCGCTGATGGAACAGTAGGGAACTCCGAGCAATAAAAAATTGCTCGGAGGTAGGGAAGTGTTGGAAGTTTGAATATTAGCATAAATAGCCCAGTCATTGTGGTACATAAATAATGTATTCTAATTGTTGGAAATAAATATTTTCAGAGTAAATTTTGTGAAAGTTCTTTACAATAAAGATGTACCAGAATGTGAGATTTTAAATCAATTCCTCATCATTTCCAGATTATTGTTTTTGATAAATATTTATTTTCATTTACAATTTGAATTATCAATCCAACAGCATCTCTATAAATAAAAATGGGTTATGTCATGATAATTTATTAGATAAAAAATTAAATAAATAATATAGTATAAATAAGACAAATGTGTATACACATAAGTCGATATTTTTGAGTAATAACTAATTGTGCTATAGAAATTACAATGGTCAATTAATTATATGGAGACAAAAATGTTTGAGCAACAGTATTTCATATCTTATAACCTTCAATAAATGGTATTCCAGTTCCAACTTTTTGTTGATAATCACAGTAACTTTGACCGAAAAAATTCAGCAAAGTGATTTCTTCAATGTAGATTCTTGACTTGAAAAACATCCAGCTTACTACAGCATAAGCAGGCATACACAGTGGGTTTAATAATAAAAGCTGAAAAGAAAAATTTAAATATTTTGAACAGGCCATTGAGAGTAGGTACCTACCTTTCATATTTGAACAATCAAAATACGAATAACAATGTCAACAATGTTATTAAACATTTTCGAGAATATGTAAGCATTGTCTTTCTGATACCGTAACAATTTCTTCAATAGATATATCTGAGGAGACAACTAAAAATCGGCAGTTTCCAGTCTTACGTTTGAAAAGATATCAGTTCTGAATGAGTATTTTGATGCAGCTGAGTTCTAAGAATTGTTTGGTGGACATAAAGTGGTATATTTTTGTTTTGCGTGGATATATTATAGTATTATCGTATAAACAACAAACAAGTGTTGGCTATAGAAGCCCCCAAAAGTCTCTGCCATTACTAATGTGTGACTACAAGCTATTTTGCTAGCATAGAACTAATAGATAAAATTCTGATTTACTTATTGAATTCTTGCTCACTGTGGAACCCTACATTAGTTCCTCTTCATCTCATACTCGAACTATTCATACAAACAGGTAACGCACTCAAAAATTTCAATATAAATATGCATACCTGTGTTCCGATTGACCAATAGAACCAACCTACATAACTAGGATGTCGAAACCATGCATACACACCATGAGTTACCAACACATGAGCATTGGACTTTTCGTGTTGAACCTGAGGGAAAACAATCAAATAAGAAAGTATCAAAATTTGGAATACAAAACTTACCAAGTGGCTGAAGTTTGATCCCGCTGTAAGCATGGCAACTTTTCTCAAAATCTCGCCCAGAATGCAGATTGCTAGACCAATGTTCGAGAGCCAGTAGACCTGTTTCATTCCTGAAATCAAGAATAAAATATTAAAAGGGGTAGGTGTCGGAATGTTCGTTAATTGTCTGGCGGTCATAGAATAGAATAGAGTAGAACTTTATTAATCCACTGTATCTAAGCTGCTGAATAAGCAGATTCTTCACCACAACTTTTGGATTATATATCATGTGTACAATTTCTGGATAATGGATTATATTTTACAAGAAACATTTCTGTTTACACAGGGATACAATAAATCAATACAAAAATCAATGAAGATACCAAACAATTATTGATAAAAATTATTTGTAGAATACAAGTGAACAAATCAAAGCAAAAGCTGTCAAATTTAAAATATAAGAATTCCAAGCAATCTGTTGAATATAAATTTCTCAAGTTCTTCTTGAACTTTGTTTTAGTCTTAATTTCGTTCAACAATTGTGATATTTTATTATACAGTGATTATACAGTGAGGACCGACCAAAAATCCGTCGCCCCCCGTAACTTCTTTCTTTACATATTTCCAAAAAATACACAAGTTGATTTTTTTTAATAGGACACCCTGTATATCATTGCATGATCAATTAGGGATGATCATAAGGAACCCAACAACAATAGCAAGTTTGATGCTGTTATCTCCAAAGACTACAGAGATATTTCCTATTATTTTACCGATGAGCCAATGAGTGGGAGAGAGAAACTTTTTCTGGCTGGTCAATAAATTCTCTGTCACACTCACTAAGTTTATGAATCAAATAATAGGCGATATCTCCGTAGTCTTTGGAGATAACAGCATCAAACTTGGTATTGTTGTTGGGTTCCTTATGATCATCCCTAATTGATCATGCAATGATATACAGGCTATACTAAGAAAAAAAAATTACTTGTGAGTCGCTGCGCTTTTTTGAGACACTCTGTATAAATACAACTTAAATTAAAGAGATCGAATGAAACCCTACAACTTATGTATTCAACATTTTTTTATGGTATGTAAAATGAAGAAGTTACGGGGGGCGACGGACTTTTAACCGTCACTGTATATTTCAATTCTTTCATAAAATATTTCAATTCCTTCAGAAAAACAGAATAAAACTTTCCAAAGTTTGACTTGAAACGTAATGTATTAATTTTTTTTTACATTTCTTGTTTTATGATGATGTATACCCATTTGAAATAGTAATGTTATGTTCCTGTATCAACATAGTGAATAAATATTGAGATATTAAGTTCATATAATGAACGAAGATTTAGTAAGTTATTTGGTTCATACAGTTCCTTTGTGGATTCTATAAAGGAAAATTTGTATGTGCATTTTGCCAGATGAGTGGATATTTTAGATTCTTTCTTTGTTTACTAGAACTGTATATACCTACGTGATCCACATAGTTCTAGAGATGTGAAAGCTAAACAAGTTCAATAAAATAACAGTATTTTTTCATTAGATATACTGTGAAATTCGCTATAATAATAAATTGCAATTAATACATTACCTGGAAACAAATAGCATTCAAGAAAAAATTCAAACCAAGAACTCGTAGCGGCAACAATATACTGAGGGCTGTGGTTGATAACAAACGAACTGGTAGACACTTGCTTTGGCTGAATTATAGCGATCGCCATGAATTCACTAAAATGGAAGAACGCCATAACACACATATAACCACCAAATATTTCAATATGAGGTGGAGCAAACAGCTTTACGCAAAATCCTAGAGCAAAAACAGAGCCCAAAAAGGCTGCCCTGAAAGCAATCTGCAAATAAAAATTAATAAACAAGAACCGAGAAAATTTGATTTTGCTCTCACCTCTAGGTATCCTTTGAAAAATAGTTTTAAGGAGACGTAAAGGACTAAACACACACAAATATATACCAGAAAATACACTGTTATATATCGAACATTGAAATGAATTTGTAAATATTGAACAAATAAAACCAATAAAAATGAATAGGAAAAGCTCCTAGAGGCTACACTGGCTTCTTCAGACATCATTTAAGACCACTTGGATTTTTTTCTAAACAATTTTGAATATATTGGCTTGTTTCTGCATTCCGATAAAAATGCTTGACTTTCTCATTTACAACTGAAAAATATAAATCCACAAACAATTTAATCTCAATATTAAAAAATTTTTCGTTACAAATTGTAATACAAAAATAATGTTTTGATATTTTTAGTTCAAATACACCTGTCACGTCCAACAACTGAGAAGGTTCATTTGAGCTACTTTACTTCGGTCAGTTCGGTCAGTGCTGCCAATAGGCGTTTTCCACTTAGGAGTGTTTAGCCCCGGGGCTCTTCTCTATACCTACTATTGGTAGATTTTGACAGATGTAATTTTTCAGCCGGAACCTCGTTCGGTTTTCATGTCGGATTGATCGGATTAGTCTGAATCGTTCGTTTATTGCAACCGATTTTAGGGGAGGTAAATCTTGATCGTTCGGTTTTTCGTCCGAGATTGATCTTTTTGCTCGAATAATTTTGGCGGACGATTCTCATTAATTTGGAAATGTGTGGTTATGTTTATGTTCCATCTGTGGTTTGTTAGTAATAGTTCGATGTTGATAGCTTAATTCGAAAGTTGTCGTCAAATAGCCACAGTTCAAATTTCAAACTTGAAGCTTGTTTTATAAAAAAAATACAACTAAAATTTAAATGTTATAGATTAACAACATTCTGTCAAAGTCAAGCCCACGCTGATCTCGTCTGTTTATTACCAATACCGACTGATTAGATTAATTTGTGGCCACTTAACTGAAATCTGCTCTAATAGGTCAGTGGCTCTAATCTAGTAATCTGCGATCATAATACCGAACCCGACTAAGGATTAAAATAAAATGAGAAGCCCTGGGTGCATCAAACCCTCATATGGAATGCAACTAGTTAGCGGTATGGGAGCATAGAAATTATAATATATATATATAAGTATTAAAATTTCTATGTATTCAAGCGAGACATAGCTGAATACCAAGGTCGTGTCCTTGACATACGTTGGTTAATACCATTGAAATGCGCGTGAATGGAATTGGTCATTCATTTCTTGATATCTAATATCCGCGTTCCGTATTTAATTTACGTCAAGTCGAGTTCGAGTGGTATTTCGAGTGGTATAACTCGCAAACTGGGATGTGAGATGTTCTTAGTAAAACAAGGCCTTGAAACAGATAACTTTATTATCACATTTGGTTGCCTATATAAAAATAGCTAGTTTTGATTTTTAATCCCTTAGAAATTTACACCATTTTTTAACTTGGTTTCCTATAAGTTATAAACACTAATGCATTGCTCAAAACGGTTCACCCCATGGTGAACTCATACCCAGCCGGGCATTTTCCTGTAACAAATTGATACAAACTGCTTTCCAAATCACCCAGCAGGCCTGAAGCTCCAAATCGAAACAATTCTGGATTCAGCCAATCATCACCCAATAGTTCTTTGATCAAAATTAACCAGTTTAAGGCATCTTTAGTACTTCTTACGCCTCCAGCAGGTTTCAAACCTACCTAAAAATATAAATGCTACATTATACTAGCAGAAAAAAATTGTGCATGCTTGTATTGAATGAAAATGTATGAAATGTTTATTAATTACAGAGGTAATACTATATTCCTGTGGCTGTATACCTTGTATCCCATTTTCTCATGGTACTCCTTGATAGCCCTGGCCATAACAATCCCAAATGGTAAAGTGGCATTAACTGATTCTTTTCCAGTAGAAGTTTTTATGAAATCAGAACCAGCCATCATAGCTACAAGAGATGCTTTATATACCTGAAAAAATATCAGTTAGAAAGTGTTATTGGATGACATATTGATCTGAGGTGCACATGTAAGAGTGTCTGCCAACCTTGAGTGCAAAAAAACTTCAAAGTGTTTTCATAATAAAAGGAACCAAATTAGTTACCTACTGTGAAATCTTGTTTCATAAGAAGCAAATCAAATCATGTCTAATGCTCGGGAAACATCAAGAAGAAAATGATATCCTATATAAGGATAAACATAAATTGTATAGTGAAGTTGAATTGACAAACGAGTTATTGAAGCAGAAGCAGAAGGGAAGAGAAAAATTATATCTACTGGACAATGTGAAATTAAAGATTCAAAATAATCAATAATTTTGAGACGCAGCTAAGATCTTAAAGAAGAATTTCAACAAAAAGTCTGTAAATGGGTACAAACTGAAACAAAAACTTAAGTAACAAATAATGAATTCTATCAATCAGATGTACTATAAAAACCAAATACACAACAAAAACACAAATAAACTAAACTTATTCTTGACCTACAACCCAGATATAGTAAGGAAAATATTAGCAATCTCAAACTAATAGAAATGGAGACAAAGAATTGAAACATCAACAGGGAATAACGGATGATGTAATAAAAAACTAAAAATGAATAAAAAAAATACCAAAAAAAGGTTTTAAAAAAATTCAAATTTCAATTTCAGTTTAGTCTAGTCTGGCTTACTGGTAGAGAGAAAAAGGTTCACTTTAATAATATATGCTACTTCAGACGCCATTTTATGCCTTGGTTTAAAGCATTATAATTACATTCTATATAAGTGGTGGAGATATTTTCTTACATTATCTAGAGTTCCCAATTCCCCTGTAGCCAGAATTGCCTTCAGATGTGCTTGAGGTCCGCAAGCTTCCTTCATTACTTGAATTTCTTGGTACAGTTGTTCCCATTTACTGACTAGTACTAAACTTCTGTCTATTACAATGTCTATTTCTTTAGCACCTTTCTCAACTGCATACCTAATTTCTTCTAACCGTGTTTTTAAAGGAGTTTGACCACTTGGAAAACCAGTTGCAACTGTGAAAGTTATAACGAATGATTACTATTATTTAGTTAACTTCCATTAGTGAATTAGTCAATGTGGCACTGTTACCCTTCTTCAAGGTCGAATATAATTATAATGATTTTTTCAATGTTTGAAAGCTTTTGCAGTTCATTATACATTCTCTGTAAGTACATCGTAAAAAATTAATACAATAAAAGTATACTTGGTATTTAGAAAGGCTCTGGTTGAACGATTTCTGTGAGTGGTATTTTTGCATAACATTCTCCCTATCTCACTAATTTATATGAATAATTTTCAATGAAAACTAGAGATAATTGAAAATATCAACTATCTGAATTTAAATGCAAATCTTCACTTCCAGATTTTTTCTTTTTAGTTAGAGTCTTTTCACAATATCTATCAGATGTATAGTTCAATGTCGAGGGTGGCTTTAGCCAGAGAAGTAGTTGTTTTCTGTTAGATATTACAAAAAACTTAGATATTTTATTCAAAATAACCTTCCAAGAGGAAAAAAGCGACTAAAGTTTATCTTTCAGGATCAGATGATTCCACAACTGATTTTATGAACATCCTGTTCATATTTTCAAACAAAATGTCGAATTAATTAATAAAATATCAAATATTAATAAACAAGTTATTCTACACATTGTCTTTTTTACCTGATGCTACTTTGATTTTGTCAGCCATACCCATTTTCTTGAGTGTTTGAACAGCATCCTCAACTTTGGATGGATAAACACAAATTGCTGCAGTATGAATTGGACATTGCTCATCATATTCAAAACCTAATTCGTTAAGAAGATCCTCAGCTACAGGTTTTGCTCCCTGGGAAATAAAAAAGTAAAGGATTAACAATTTTATTATGGTTAATTATTTGTTCACCTTGAAACATAATCTGGATACATTACTGTGAGTATCGTCTCCGGCCAGTGTAGTAAGGTCTATGCAAGTGATTGCTTTTAAAAGCCAAGCTGCACGATGTTCGTCTTTCAATTCTCTAAAGGAACTCAGCTCTTTAGCGAATTCATTCACTGCCGTCAAATTGATGTTAACACCATTCAGCCATCCTAAATCTAGTAAAGAAAATCGATTGATGATGTGCATAATCCCACTAGAGAAAAAAAATCACCTAACTCACAACCCGGATTTCGCTCTCCTATCATATTTCCTAAAACTTTTCAAGACAATATAATATTTATTAAAAAAATCTATAAAATTAAAAATTGAGAAAACAAAAAAAAAAATTCGGCCTATTTCAAACTTTGACTTTTTTATCTTTTTCATAAGTCTTTAGTCTCCATTCTTCTTCTTCTTCATAATTTTTTGGTCCTTGCTCCGTTTTGGTGCATTCAGCCAGGTCACTTCATGGGGCTACTACTTTGTCTGATTTTCATCATTTTGTAGCCCTTTATATCTTCATCGTTTTTCTGTTTCTTCGTTCGAATATAATTATAACTTAAAAAAAAGGTCCAAAAGGTTTTTCAAATTAAAAGTGTTATCTGCGGTCAATTGTTATCTGCTTGTTGTTGTGGGCAAGTTTTTAAATTCATGGATTGATCCATCGATGAGTAATGCATCCCTATTTACTAATTATTATTAACTAATGGAAAATGACAATGACAGCATGAATGCGCATTATCCATCGATTAATTTAAAAACTCGTTCTGTTTACAGGTATCTGCTGTTTGCTGCCCGAGGCTAATTATTTTTGTACGAAAATGACAGATGAAAATGTATGCTTTTCGGTAGGAATCGTGGGAATGTTTAGCACTAATGACGTTATCAAAATATTTGACAAGTGACAACTTTCCACCCGTTCAAGATGGCATGGAGCATATTGCACATGTGCAGATACGGGCTCGTGTGGTTGTCAAGCAACGTAATTTATTGTTTCTTAAAATCGATTGAATTTGTCTTCCGATAATCCTCGATACACTTGTTGTATCACCTAAGAATATTAAAAAAAAACAGTCTTGATGTTGATATTTTGAAGATGAGAAGTAATTTGTAAGTAGTCCCAAAAATGCTGTGAACAAATCAGAAAAAACTGTTGGCAACTTTGGTTTAAATGTGGTACGCTAAGGACTGAATAACGGCAACATCGCTCGATTTACTCTTTTGATTTTATTTGAGGTTAGAGTTATTATTTTGAATATGTCAGATATCCAGTGTGTCCTAAAAAAACACGTGTATTTGTGTTAAAGAAATTGAGTGTTTTAAAACTAATTGTGTACATTTACTCGATCAAAAATGGAAATTAACGAGGAATTGTGTCTTCGTATGCAGAATTTTTCAAAAATCAATAGGCAGTTTCACATTGCTCTTGAGGTAAAAATTGGTATCCATAGTTAACCCTACTTTGTCTTTACATTTAATAAATATTTCCAGAAAGCCGAGAAAAATAAGACAAGGAGTAGAAATGAAAACTACAAGTCTCTTTTTCATTATCTCTCAACAGAATTGTTTCTTTATCCCCAGTATTTTGAGGAAATCTCCGAAGAATTTTCAACAGAATTTCCAGAAATGCTCCACACTGTTTTATTTTCTAAAAAAACTACACAAGACCAGTTAGATAATCATAGGCATATTTTGAAATGTGTTCTTCTTGGCAACATTGTGAACAAAAGGAAGGATTTAGAAGGGCAAGTTTATTTACCTCTTTTAAATTGGTGAAATAAGTACTGCTGATTATTTTATGTTTCCGCATGTATTGGCAAAGATGCGATTTATTTTCAATTTATTTTTTCCTGTTTTTATTACAGGTATGCTTTGAAATACTTTTCTCTATTCTCCTCTGCTTTTGAAGATACTCACTCTCCAGATATTAGAAAGAAACGTAAATCACTTGTTGAGACAGATATAAGTGATTTAGAAATTGTTAATTTATCTTATTCATTGTTGAAAAGTAATCCAGACTTCTACCGAAACAAATGGAATTGGTCAGTTTTCATAAGAAAGTATCTTGGGCACGAAGAGGCCCAAGTAAGGTGGTAAGTACTTCATTACTGTTTTACTTCTGGGAAGTTGTTTGTTACTGTCTTTATTGTGATATTCCAATTTCAACAGGTCAGCTTGCCGCACAATAGCAATTCTTTATGGTATGAACGAAGGACAAAACGAAAAACTCATCCATAGCAAGGTATCGCCAAACTTGGACACAGAATTTGCCTGCATTCCTGCATCAAAATCAACATCCTCTGAAAACCCTCCTGCACCCCCTCCTTTAAATGAATCGCCATGGCTCCCACTACCTGAAGAGCAATTTAAAGACATCATCAACATTTCTGGAGTTTATATACCTGTCGTAAAAGAAGGCTCCAACCTGAATACATCTTTAGTAGAGGTAGCATCCACCTGCAATAATCTCCGTAAAATATCTCTGGGACTTTCTTCAAATAGAGCTATTTGTTTGCAAGGCCCCGTAGGGTCAGGTAAAACAAGTCTGGTGGAATACTTGGCCCAAAAAACGGGCAGAAACCTGGGGGAAACTTTTATCAAATTGCAATTGGGGGATGAGACAGACAGTAGGATGTTGTTGGGAACATATAGATGCACAGATGTTCCTGGAGAATTCATTTGGCAACCTGGTGTTCTGACACAGGTGAGAATCAGTTGAGATAGGTTATGATCAGAGCTATAAAAAATGTATCATCAAAAAATTCCTGCAAATCATTGTATACCGCCGAATTGAATATTCTTCCACTGGCCTGTCTTGTCCAGGTTTGATGGGATTATGTCAAACGGCTGCGGAGATATGGACAAAAAACTTCTCGGTAGCACAGACGCTGGGAAGAGTTAATGCATGAATTCGAACAAAGTCCGACATTGATAAGTGGTAAACAAACCGCGAAACATGTCATGTCTGTAGGTCATTCCCTACCAATGAGGGATAATATTCAATTCTTCATTGCAATTTGCACTTGCAATTTTGTTCTCTTGGAGGAACATTGCACAAATTTATGTAAGATGTAATTCAATGTTCGTATGGTAGACTTTGTCAAAATTTTCAGTTTCATTTATTTGAAACTCTCCAGACACTTTTCGGACTTTGTTCGAATTCATGAAATATCAATTTAGCAACAATCTAGATACTTGATTTTTAAAAATATTTGTATTTTCGCAGAAGAAATAAACATATTTGATATGGGTGTATAAAAACCATAGTTGGTTGACTGATGTGGTACAACAAAAAAGTTTTTCTGTCAGGTTTGCCTGTTTGGAACATTGAACAATATAATAGAAAGAACTTCAGGAGAGTCAATAATGCCAGAGATTAATTATTTGATAATAAAATTTCCAATTGAAACTATTAATACTTTGTATTCATATTTTAAGGCTGTAATAGACGGCAACTGGTTGCTACTTGAAGACATAGATTCTGCTAGCATGGATATAGCATCTGTACTTTCTAGTTTATTGGAAAACAACACCCTCACCGTACCAGGATACAGAGATGCTGTACCAGTCACTCCTGGTTTTCAACTGTTTGTAACTCAGAGGTAGCTATGAATATAAATAATTTCGTTATTCAAAAATTTCATATTTTAGATTTGTTTCGACCATTACTGGACACCACAAAAAACATTCCAACTCAATGTCCTTGTTGGAAAAGAACTTATTACAAATCAATGTGGATCCTTTAACACCTGAAGAACTCAAACAAATCTTAGAAACCAATTTCGTTGAGTTTCGTACTATAATTAATAGAATGCTGAACGTATTCTTGCTCTTCAGCCAAAACTCCTCAGATTCAACTAAAATACCAATACCCAGTAGTGGTCGACTGATGTCTACCAGAGACTTCTTTAAATGGTGCTCACGAGCTATTATAGACTTTGATGTTACAAGCCAGGCAAGTGCTTTGAAAGTGTTGCAAGACGCCATTGATGTATTTTGTTGCTCTTATTCAAACCCTGAAGAAGCTTTGTATTTAGCTAAGCAAATAAGTACTAACTTGGGAATAATCAATCAGAAAGCTGAATACTTTTTCAAGAGCTACAAACCAACTATGAAGCTCACTATTGACAGTTTAATAGCTGGACGTGCAATTTTGAAACGAGAAAATAATCACTACACAAAACTTGTAAAGTACTCATTCACTAGACCGTCTGCTGTTCTGTTGGAGCGAATAATGTGTTGCATAAATTTGAGAGAGCCTGTTCTGCTTGTAGGGGAAACTGGCACTGGAAAAACTTCATGTGTGCAATATCTAGCTCACACCATTGGTCAGAAATTGATTGTTATCAACATGAACCAGCAGTCAGACTCTGCCGACTTACTAGGCGGATTTAAACCTGTTGACCTGAAGCTTATCATTGCTCCTGTACGCAAAGAGTTCGAACGAGTATTTTGTGACTATTTCCAAGTGGAACCTAACAGAAAGTACCTCACTAACATTGCTCATACTTTCAACAATCAAAAATGGACAGATCTGGTCAAGCTAATGACCAAAAGCTATAATGCAGCATCAAGACGTCTTTCAAAATCCATACATGACTTTGAAAATGGAATCACTGATGGTGATCAGACTGAGAAAAATAACAAAGATAAAAAGCTCTTGGCACGTTGGCAAAAAGTAGGCGAGAAACTTCTAAAACTGGATATGCAGCTCAAGCACAAAACTGCCTTGGCCTTTGCTTTCATCGAGGGAAGTCTTGTTAAAGCTGTCGAAAATGGACACTGGGTTTTACTGGATGAAATTAATTTAGCTAATGCCGAGACCCTTGAATGCCTCTCTGGACTTTTGGAGGGGTCCCAAAGTTCCCTTTGCTTGCTTGAAAGAGGGGACAAACAACCTGTGAAACGTCATCCGAGTTTCACTTTGTTTGCTTGTATGAACCCCTCAACTGATGTTGGTAAGAAAGATTTACCTGCTGGACTGAGAAATCGTTTTACAGAATTCTTCGTGGACGAATTGAATGAAAAAAATGATTTACTCCTGCTAGTTAGTAACTATTTGGATGCAATGTCTTTGAAGGATAGAGAACTGGACAAAATCGTTACTTTCTATTTGAAGGTTAGAAGAGAAATGATAACCAGTCTTTCAGATGGCTTGGGACATAAGCCTCATTTTTCTTTGAGATCTTTGTGTAGAGCTTTGATGATAGCGTCGAAGAACCCTTGTGGAATGTTCAAGAGGAGCCTTTATGAAGCTTTTTGCCTAAGCTTTCTAACTCAGCTAGACAGCAGCTCTTATCAAGCTGTTGAAAAAATGATTTCGAGGTAAGGAGCTAATGAGGTTTTTCTATAGTTTTTCTTTACTTCAATGTGAATATAACGATTAAAGAAAATGAGGAAGTTTTGGTGTTTTTATTCGAAATTGGTTTTCTCTGTTATTTTGTGTCACCTTCATGAGTAGCCTTCTGAAAGAATAAAAGTGAATCCAGTTTTTAAAATATTTTATTTATACACAATGTCATTCATACATTTTAACAATTCATTTATTTATATGTTGTATATGTCGTTTGTATTTATGCAGAATTTTTATTGTAGCCCTGAAGAAGGCGAAAATTTCGCCGAAACGTTGGCATTGAAATTGTAAAAATCTGAGGGATGCTTTTTACTTGTCCACTGGCTTGTGATCATTACAAAACAATTATTCAATCTTTGGGCGTGAAAACAGTATACATATTGTTTTTTGAAACAAAGTTACAGCTGAGTAAACCTATCAAATATGATGGTCAGAAATAACTCTGTAGGTACCTGACATCAACATATACCTCATCAAAACCTGTTCGATATGAAAAAAAAAACTGAACTAGCACTCTTGAGACTCCAACGTTCTTATTCAATAAAATAAATTTTTATTACAATTTTTGCTTCATGAATATATGTGATTTTTCGTTATTTGAGAACTGTGATTTATTTTATTTATATTTCAGTTTTGCATTTATTGTTATCTGTCTAGTTTTTTATATTTTTATTTATTTTAATATTTATATTATTTACATATTGAATGATATTTCCAAACTGTATACATATATCTGTTTGTATGCAGTATAAATAAACAAATTTCATTTTACGTCAAACTTGTTCAGAAAAAATATTTAATAATTTCCAGTTCTCTACTTGGTGATGAAAAGACTGTCAAGGCAATTCTGAAACAGCCGATCCCAGAACCACAAAGTAAGAATGATAAATTCTTGCGGTTTGAGGGTTACTGGGTGAAAACCGGCTCCTTTGAGCCTTCTGCACCCGAAGACTACATTTTAACCGAATTGGTCAGAAGAAATTTGAAAGATTTGGTTAGAGTTGTGTCTATTGGAAAATTACCTGTCCTCTTGCAGGTGAGTTTGATGAAATTTTTTATCGACATACTGTTTGGCAAATTTCATCGTTGAAGTGAACTTGTAGTGAATGCTAGCTGAGAAAGGGCAAAAAGTATATACTCAGTGATTTTATTGCAGTGAACATTGAAGGTACAGTATAAGAAAAAGTTCATCTCAATATGGAATTTAAGTCATATGTGAAAAGTAAAGTGTGAAATATTTATAATTTGAGTTTCATTGAATACGAGTTGATCCGATCATATGGTAATCTGATTATGTCCCACATTGCCCAATAGTTTGATTACTCTCGTGTTTTGGGTGTCTATCATCTTAATGGGTTGAAAGTTTTTTCACTTTGTTTCGGTTGTTTGTTTTTAGCATTGTTATCAGGTGAATACTGTTTCCATTATGTGTAACATCGTTTTCTCTCTTCAACCATACTGCTACAATTGCTGAAACATAAAATTGATTGTTCCTTTCTCTTCTAACAACTTACACCTAAGTTTGCAAATCATTATACAGTTTGAAGTAACAAACACATGATTTGCTTTGAAATTTGGAACTGAATACTGAGTTATTCTGGAAAATATATATATTTTTTGTCACTTTCAACACCCTGTAACTCGGTTATTATTCATCTTAGTGTATATGTTCATTGGAACTTATAGCCTTGAAATTAAGTGAATATTCCACTATCAGAGTTTGTCCCCAAAAGATGCTATGAAGATTGAAACTTTGAAGAACAGGGTGACACTATCCATGCTTTTCTTTCAGGGGGACACTTCAGTTGGTAAAACAAGCCTTATAACTTATCTATCTAAAGCTAGTGGCAATAAATGTGTCCGAATAAACAACCACGAACATACTGATCTTCAGGAATACATTGGCTCCTACGTAGCAGACATTGATGGAAAGCTGGTCTTCAGAGAAGGTCTGCTTGTAGAAGCCATGAGGAAGGGCCACTGGATCATTCTCGATGAGCTAAACCTGGCCCCCTCGGACGTTCTTGAGGCCCTTAACAGGGTCCTTGATGACAATAGGGAGCTCTTCATTCCAGAAACTCAGGAAACTGTCAAGGCTGATCCTAATTTTATGCTTTTTGCAACTCAGAACCCACCCGGATCATATGGCGGTAGGAAGATGTTATCGAGGGCATTCAGAAACAGATTTGTAGAGCTACATTTTAATGAAATACCTCCTAAGGAGCTAGAGTTCATCTTGCATAAGCGGTGCCAGATGGCACCCAGCTATGCCAAGAAGATGATCAATGTGATGACAGATCTTCAGGTAGGAGATTATAATCGTTATAATAATGATACTTTTTTATTGGTCTTCAGAAAGAAAAGTTATATACTTACAAGTCACATTTCTTAAATGATCTGAAAAACATTGAGCAATCCTATGAGATATTTTCAATCACCACATTGCCTTGTTTACTTTATATAGCGATTATTTATAAATAAAAAAGAAAACCTAAACTAAATATAAATGATATATCATATTTGACAGTTTTAAACATATAAAAATGTACTCTGACAATTAATTTATTATTAAAGTTGTACCAAATAAATTAAAGAACAAAAATAAAATAAACCTTTATTATGATCATTCAAAACTAATTGGTGCTGTTTTAGATGAGGAGAAGAGGATCTGCTGCATTTGCAGGAAAACAAGGTTTCATTACTTTGAGAGATCTCTTCAGATGGGGTGAGAGGTACCGACTTTCTCAAAATACGAAAAAGCTCTATGATTGGGACCAGCATTTGGCTGATGAGGGCTATCTTGTTCTTGCTGGAAAAGTGAGGAAGACGGAAGAAAAATATCAGATTATTGAAGTATTGCAGAAGCATCTGAAGAGACAGGTTGTTCCTGACAATCTTTTTACATGTAAGTGGTATATTCTCTATTCTTATCATTCAATTTTGAGTGTATTACAGATGATCTAGTTGAAAGTGTTAGTGTTTATATTATGAATAGATACCTTTGAAATGTCAACTATCGACATTCCAATTTACAAGACTAATTTCACTACACTGTTTTTCCATATGTTTTCCATAGTTTTTCCGAATACTGTATTTTGTTATTACTTTCAGTGTCCTCCACAACTTCCTCTGTAACAAAACACATTCTCGAAAAAATTGAACAAAATAAAGCCAGGTACAAAACTATTGTCTGGACGTACAATATGAGACAACTTGCTGTAATGGTTTCAAAAGCGATGGAATTTAAAGAACCCGTCTTACTAGTCGGAGAGACAGGTGGTGGTAAAACTACAATTTGTAAGCTTATTGCTGAAAATAATGGTCAGCAACTCATTACTGTAAATTGCCACATGCATACGGAAAGCAGCGATTTTATCGGTGGACTCAGGCCAGTTCGAGATCATTCTGTAAGTTGACTTTTATGGAGTTTTATTAAATTTTATCATTATACTAGAAAAAAATAAAGAATTTAAATAATATCTTTGGAAATCCCTAGTTTTCAAAGTTTATTTGTTTGTAATATTAAAAATTAGTTTTCATGAATAATTTTTTTACTGAAATATTTTTTTTATAAAATTTCAGAAATTAGGTCCAGTCTGTAGGTTATTATTAATAATTTAAATTTAAATTGAGTTATTAATTTGTATTGATTGATATATATATATATTTCAATATTACATATTATTACATACATATATGTTAGGAAAACCTATTTAAATAAATATTTCTTCTTCTCTTTCTCGTCTAATATCTTCAGAATATCTGCAGTGGACATTTATATCGTAAATTATGTAACTGTTTCAGGATGAAACCTCAACAAGATTATTCGAATGGGTTGATGGTCCTTTGATACAGGCCTTAGTCCAGGGCGAAGTTTTTTTGGCTGATGAGATTTCCTTGGCTGATGATAGCGTATTAGAAAGGCTGAATTCGCTTCTAGGTAAATACTAAATACTAAATTTTCTTCACCCATATCATTTCATTGAGATTAATTGATAGAATTGTTGAATTCATTAAATTTCTTTTCAGAACCCGAAAGGGCTCTACTGCTTGCCGAAAAAGGCATTGATCTAAACAACCGAGAGAACTCAGAGCTGATCATTGCAAATCCTAACTTTTACTTCATCGGGACTATGAATCCAGGAGGCGATTTCGGTAAAAAAGAACTGTCGCCAGCACTCAGGAATCGTTTTACAGAGATTTGGTGTGAATCTTGCAGGAACCGCCCAGATTTGGTGGCCATTATAGAACAGAATGTTAAATCTGGAGTAGCCATGGGTAATCAGCAAGATGGTTCTAGTGGAGTTGGGAATTCCATAATGGACTTCGTGGAATGGTTCGAGAAGACTGAAATTGGAAAAAGGTATGAAACGTGACATCAATATTAATTTTTATATTCCATTTTATTACTTTTTTTTTTTCAATTATTCTTTGTTTTAATATACCAGACAAATGGGCACAGAGAGAGTAAGGGACTGCTTGTATAATAATAATAATTTTTAGTAACTTCCACCGGTCTGACTACAATGCGCGATTTTCTGAGACATGACATCAATCGATCTATTTAATCAAGTTTTATTTATGAGTTATAAAACTTTGTGATATATTTTAACTGGACTTTGATTTGGCAGACTTTTTTATATCTCCAGATGCATTGCTCTGTTTCTCTCTCTGCTAAGTTATCAGTGTAGTCTTGCAATAATAAAGTTCAACCAAAATATCTCATTTTTTTAAAATAAGAGTTGTAATTTAAATTTCAAAATGTAATAATTATTAACTTTATTTTTTATATCAATAAATGTAAGCTTACTTGAACAATTATTTTTTACAGATTTACAATAAGTATACGAGACATTCTGACATGGGTGAATTTCTTGAATACTTGTGCAGATACTATGGACACAGCAGATGCTTATATTCATGGAGCATCTTTAACATTTTTGGATAGTTTGGGTTCTGGAGCTACTAGCACTGAAAGGTAGAAAAATAAATTTTGGATATATTTTTTGCCACAATTAATTTTAGATATTTTGAACTATATTTATTTACCTTTGAAGTGAACCATTCTTCATTGTGATTTCTAAATATACTTTTGAGATTATATATTTATAAGGACATTTTGATTTATTTCTATAAAATGTTTTTTTTTTTAGTCTGGTGCGCTTGGAATCTTTCAGAAAAAAATGCCAGGAATTTCTGGCCAATCAAGTTTTGCAGCTGGGTTTGTCTCAAAGTACTTCCCAAGAAACTGATATAACTGTTGAGAAAATTGACAACAAATTCGGAATCAAACCGTTTTATGTAGAAACTGGTCCCCAAAGTTTTACTACAACAGAGTTTTCTTTCAATGCACCTACAACAATGTTCAATACTCTGAGGTTGCTGAGAGGAATGCAATTGAATAAGGCAATATTGCTAGAAGGAAGCCCTGGAGTTGGAAAAACAAGCTTGGTGACTGCTTTGGCCAAATTCACAGGACACCAGTTATTTAGAGTGAATTTATCGGATCAAACAGTAAGTATATGATTTTTATATTTGAATCTTGTGCACACAAGATACACAAAGAGTTGTTCCATGAAAATCGCATATGTAGAGGGCAAATAAAAGAGGGCCCAAAAAGGAACCTTGTGGAAAACCGTGATGTCTACACATAATAATAGTTCACCAAAACACATTTTTTTTTCAGGATATTTCTGATTTATTTGGTGCTGATTTGCCTGAGGAAGGCGGAACTGGTGGTCATTTTTCATGGAGGGATGGTCCCCTTCTTCAAGCATTAAAGAGAGGAAGTTGGATATTACTCGATGAACTGAATTTAGCCTCTCAATCGGTATTGGAGGGTCTTAATGCTTGTTTGGACCACCGAGGAGAAATCTACATTCCTGAGCTTGGGAAAACATTTTATGTACAACCAGGTAAATACTATTAGTTTCAAGCTACGTACATTATAGTACCAACAGTCGCAACAGTCTACTCAATAAATCGGCATGTGAATTCACCTTCAAAAATTATTCACATCATAAAACCAAATTTCCTACTTGTTAGTTCTACAGTTTTCATATAAACGCTTGTTTAAAAAAAAAAATTACGTTTATTTCATTTGTTACATATACTTTCAAAATTTTCAACGGTTGACGAGTTTGACGCAAAAACAAGATTTTTTGAAAGGGGGAAGCCATGTCCCGCCAAAACGGATCTGTGTGGTTATATACATACTAAAATTTTATGAAGGAAATTTTCAATATGGGCTCTTCGTGTAGGAATTTTCTACACAAACTACTATTTTGGTTATTATACCCTATAATTCAAGACCTTTAATCAAAACCTTTATATCCTCAATGAACTATTTGCTTAATGTTTATCAAAACTAATCCTTTCATTTAGGTACGAAATTTTTTGGGTGCCAGAACCCTCTGAAACAGGGAGGCTCTCGTAGAGGTCTACCTCAATCGTTCCTCAACCGATTCATCCAAGTCTACGTGAACTCCTTGACAGACAAAGACCTGCGTCATATCCTCTCGAATCAGTTCAATCATCTGCCGCCTGAAATCATCACGAAAATGATCGAATTCAACACAAAAATCGTAGAAGAACTCGATGATCATACGTTCGGCCACAAGGGGGCACCCTGGGAATGTAACTTACGTGACTTAACAAGGTGGTGCGAAGCTATGATTTATCACTATTCCACAAATCCTAGCTCTAGCAAACAATATCAACCGGAAAGTGTAGTGAATTTAATATTTGGCGAACGAATGAGGACTGCGTTGGACAAAAGTAAAGTGGAACAGATTTTTGAAGATGTTTTTGGACATAGAGTGCGCGGAACCGGACCCATATTGTATCTCAGTAAATATAATACGTACATTGGGGACGTTTGTCTGAAAAGACCAAACAGGGGAGTGGACGTTAACATCTTGAAACAGGAAAAATCTGGCTTGGTGTTGAGGTCTCAGTTGGGAGTTTTGAGAAGCTTGGCGTATTGCGTCAATTTGAACTGGATGACCATATTGGTAAGTTTATGTCGTGAAATATTCTCCTTGAACGGCCTTATTTTAGGGTTATTGTTTTTATAGGTTGGTAATTCCGGATGTGGAAAAAGCAGTGTAGTGAAAACTTTAGCAAGTCTTGCAGGCAAGACTTTGAAGACTCTTCCAGTTACATCGGCCATGGATACAACTGACATTCTCGGAGGTTTTGAACAGGTGAGTTATTTTTTAAACTTGATGGATTATTTGTAAAATTAATGTAACCTCTATCCAAGATTAGTCTAGTAAACAAGGACGATAAAAAGTGGTCTGAACATGAGAAATTGTGCGTATGTTTCAGAGGTGTCTATACCATCATATGTTAACACGTGGGATTCATACATTTTTCATTAATACATATTTTGTATATTTTTGCCCTTAATAAAACGTCAATAAACGTCTGCTACCCTTATCTCGAGACATACTGATGTACATTAACCTCTGTTCTTGGTAGCTTAACAAAAACAAGTTAATGGTTATTTATTATACAAGGGAAAAAAGTATTAGAAGTGGAGAGAAACGAAAAACCGAGAGCTAAAATCAATTTTTTTTTTGCCGTATAATACACTATTTTTTCTGTGACGGGAAAAACGACTATTTAATAATGAAAAAAAAAATCAAATGTCTACGGCTTAAGACCTTTCGGTTTGCGAGATATTTCACATTTTCTCTTATGAACAACTATTTCATCTACATATACAAACACGGTTCATAACCGCATCGATAGGATTGCGGCTTACTTTTGCACTTTTATACGTATCCGTATACGTATACCTATCGCATCAAATTACGTTAATGAAGAAATAAGCCCTTAAAGCCATTCATCATCCCAAACGTATACAGAACCTTCGAATGTCATATAAATGTCATGTAATATCATATATTACATAAATATTTTTGACAGATCTGTCTTCGGATACGTATACCGAAACGGTCCGTATCGATACGTAGCCCGTAACACATCTGTCACTGTATCGAGTTTGCGCATGCGCAGATCGAGTTTGCGCATGCGCAGATCCATACGGATAAGGATACGGTTGGAATTTCGACTTGGCTTTAAGTGTCTAATAGCAGATATCTTCCTTTACCTATGTATATATCCGGGAAAAAAGCGAGTAATTTCATGAAAAGTCATATTTTAGTACCTGTCAAAAGAGATAAAATGTCAAACTTTTTTCCCGTCACAGAAAAACTGTGATTTATTATAAGTACCAATGATATTTACAGGAATTTATACAGTGAGTTTCAAAAGTTTCAAAAATTCTCAGGCTTTGGTTGACAAACTTTTTTTGTTACATGTGATGTTGGGATTAAATGATTGAGCCGTACAAAATTACATAGTTGGAATTGGAAGGAAATTAAAACACAAAACGGTTTTATATCATTTTATTATTCTAAAACTAGGTCTCTAAACATGTATAATAATTTTTTTTTTTCAAATAGTATTGTGCTTTAGTGCAAGTTATTCGAATGAATAAAACATCGAAGATAATTTCTTTTTTTTTATACATCATGTCGTTTTTACAATAATTTGATTTTATTTACATATATATTTTTCTTATGTACAATATGTATTTTAATGGCACACATACATTTAGGCACATTTTTAGTTTCAATTTTATTACTCTTATACCTGAAGGACTATGATTTATACGGTGCGCATTTTCAAAATTAGTTTTGAGTTCATACCACATTGTCATACTATTACAATTATGAAGATGAGAGCTCGTAAAATAGTGTTATTTATGCAAAGTAAAGATTTATTATCATTTCTGAAGATTTGAAATATATGTGTCAACTGATGAATTACAGATCAACAATATTGCCAGAGACAAATTCTTATATTAATATTCTGAGAATTGAAAATAAGTATATATATTTTTAATAAGACTAGACTAGAAAAATCACCTTTTTGTTACTCGCCAGTTTTTATGAAAGGTAAATGTCTGTAAATCTCTTTTACACGCTACTCTCATTAGTAAATAGTTTGAAGTTTTGCCCCTGTACTACCATTTTTATTGGCTTTATAAAAATGTTCCACACATTTCAACTATAGTATATTCATATTCCAAATACGTACGATGTAAACATTGATGTGTCCACGTGATCGCCAATTTTCGCAGCGCTATTGATCGTTAGAACATCAACAAAAACGAAATGTTTTCGCAGGGTTGTATTCAGTTTGGTTGCGTTACAATTATTGAAGCTGCGTTTTGTTTCAAGTTCCCCCGGTGATTTGCTTTTGTGATTTCAATTAAATTATTGACTATTTATTTCTAATAGTTGTTCTGGTATTGTTTCGTTCATTTTAATTCATTCATTTTAAGAAGTATATACTTATCTCGGTTGCCAAGCATAATACGCCTCTCCACAAGCTAGAATATTTCTTGAGTGAAATCTTCTGTTGTAATTTGGCACCCAAAACAATATTATTTTGAGAAAAGAGGAGCAGTAGTCACTCACCTGACGACTCTACCCATAGACTGGGAAAAATACTCTAGATACTGAATGGTTATTATATTTGCCATAGCGCTCTGGAGGGATTTATTGATTTTTGATGGCTAAGTCTTTCCATCATCTGCAGGAAAGCACTTTCACTATGATTGGCATAGTGGTTTCATTTAGTCTAACCTCATTTACCTCCACCTTCATTGGTGATCCAATCACAGAAGTTGCGATCGTCCTCTTAACCATTGGACGCAAAATCCAAATTTACTACTTGCTATTGAAATATTGAGAAGTTAACACAATTTATGTCATTAGAGAATAAACCAAAAAAAAACGTATTGGTTAAATTAATGCTACAAAGTCCAAATCACTGAGCCAAGTAAATCAGGTTACAGAGGAAAAAAACAGGGAACTTGACTAGAGTTAAGTTCTAGAAACAAATTATTGAAAATTATCATTTTTCTAAATTCAATTATTAATTTGGATGAGCCCAAAAGCATCTCCCCGTAAAAATGTGATGTAATAGTCCTGTGAAATTCGGACGTGCATAGCATGAAGTCTAATTGGCCAATGACGACCTTTGAGGAATTCTGCAAATAATATCACCAGCATAAGAAGATTTTTCCCTAAGAATCACCGATTGCGTTCGATTAGTTAGGAATTTGGGTGCTTGGGTTCACACGTTTAAAGATCAGAATCTCGTCATTCCTAGCTCTCACAAGCAGGGCTAGCGCAACCAGATCATTTATAATTCTGAAGCATTTTAGATCATCCGGAAATAATAAGGCATTGCTATTCGGAAAACAGGAAGTAAAGTCATCAACAAATAAATTGCAAGAGGGGGCCCATGTGTGACCCTTGAGGATCTCCTGATGTTACTTGGAATGGAGATAAGTCTTCATCAGTATCAGGACAAGATTTTTTCAGCGGAGATATTCTGTTAGCTTTTTCCAGATATTGGGAAACACATAATTCGATAGAGCAACAGTGCAGAAGCAATTCTTGTTTCAATTTTTATTTCAATTTCTACTCCTTCACTAGCTGTGGGGTTTGTTGTTTGGTATCTATTTTTACACATGTCAGTTATTTTACAGAGTATTCGCCGAAAGCATGTAAATTCATTCAAAATCAACGGATACGGATTTGGTTCCAATTTTTATCATCTACCCGTTGGAGCGTAAACATTTCTGAATTTATCTTTCCTGCGAGCTTCCGGAATACTGTGCCGTATTGTAGCAAACATTTCATGTTTTCCCAGCAGTGCAACGAATGAGTTTTCGATTTTATTTGTTCTCATGAAATCGCTGTGTAAATGGTTTCTCATTTATCGTTCTTTATTTTGTGTGTTTTTTTTAATTTTCAGATTCTGTATTGTGAAATGGTAATAATGTGCATTGTAATTGTTGTTCGTATTTTGATCCAGAGGGGATTTGATTCCTCTAAATCAATATGAATAATTTAGCGGCGATAGACTTATTTGTCAGTTTATCTCTGTATAATATGTTTAAGGTCTATCGGATAGCCGAGCGTTCTATGGTCTTTAAAATATGGTTTCAAAAAGCAAGCTTTCGGAATCTGCTATAATTATCAATGTCCTTGGGTTATTACTACTGATAATTTGTTAGTAGCCAATTACAGTCATAATTTTTCCACGTTGTTCGATTGGTTCTTTGTTTAAATAAATGAGCATATGAAAGTTTAGCCATTGACTTGGTTGTCCAGATGACACTGACAAATAAGTATCTGGTAAAAAAAATCATCAAGCCGAATTACATTCGTAGTAATCATTTTTTTGAGATAATTTTAACTAGATGCACGAATCTTTGTTGCTATAGAAATATCACAAGTGGACAAAGTCCACGAGTGGGATTTCTTAATAGCAACAAAGACGAGTTATTATTAATATTAATATTATTGCTAAAAACACAATTTGTTGCATTTGTTGCAACTGAACCAATTAATTATAATAATAGTAATATTGCCGGCGTGGGTAAAGTGAATACGTTCATACATCTTACGAAACAGAATTGTTCGTTAAGTATTATATTAGAGCCATTTCCAACGCATCTGTATGGTAGTTATTTTTCGAACCACGTATTAATTTTAACCTAATGCAACCAGTCACTATAAATATGTAAAATGGCAGCCTGTGACATATTTTCCGATTTTGCGGTTCATTTTCGGGAATTCAATTAAATAAATTGAATGCTCCAAATGAAATTTCGGTATGGTAGCAGTTCAGAATTAATGTTCGCGTTTTTGTCATTTTGATTTCCGCTTTTGTATGCCTTTCGGTAATTAATACACAAATTTAATACTTGTTGATTTATATTGAATTGGTTTATACAATCATAATTGTTATTAGTGAACAAAACAGTTGTTGAGTACATACTTTGATGAAAATGTATGAGGTTGAGTTGAAAAACGAGGGTTGAGTTGAAAAATAGCATCCGCTGTTATTCCGCCTTTTCACCAAATTCCATTTTTATCTGGTTTTTCGATGTCCAATTATTATTATTAATATTATTATTATTATATAATTGTCAGTGTCAGGCATAAAGTTCGGAGCATATGGTTTCTCGTCGTATTACGTTCTTGATAAAAATCTCTGCCAGCCAAAGTACTCTGACAATGAGAGCTGAAATGAATTTTAAACAGGAATTTTCATTTATTTTTTTCAATTTAGTTCAGCGGATTGAATTATTAAAGTACGTAGATCGAGTGAGGAGAATTTTTCATGACTCAATGGTGCGTTCAAATAATTAACAGTGCTACTCAATGTGGCGTATGTTGCTAGTAACAAAACCTACCCAGAACATTACTGGCTGAAGAACCTCGGTCGATGGCCTTTCGAAATTTTTTGATAACTATCTATTTGTCCACCAAGGAAAGAAAATAAAGCATTTGCGACCCGATTATTTTTTAATACCCGACGCTAATCGAAGGGATATAATAAACGAAGGAAGGATTTGCATTTTCTCCCGAGTTCAATACAACATTTTTTCTACGTTATATAATTTGCATTTAGCAGAGGATTATTCAATTTTTCCAAAATGAATGTTTTTCCGAGTTGATCTTTTACAGCTTCGTTTTAAAAAGATATAAATGGTGAATATTTCAAAAAATATTTACGTGTTTTAACTACTAAGAAGGTTCTAAATATGATATTATTTTGCAATAACTATGTAACCAGTTCACATATCGGGGATATCAGGATTATATTTTGATGGTAATTACAGCATCTTATACATTCTGGTAGTAGGTAGGTGCTTTACAGCAAGCCGGTTCTGTTCTGAATTATAAATATTCTGGCTGTTAAATTTTCGGTTGTTGTAAGGTAATGTCATTACAAAAGTTTTCTCGTTAAAAACTGGAAAGTACAGTTTTATGAAAACTGGCATATTTGGGGTAGCTTTGGGTCGTATCTTCAGACACTTGTAAGCGACAAACTTTGTGATAGTTAATTAATAAAATAGATAAAGTAGTGACAGTTTTATGGGAAGAAAAACTATTTTCAATTATTTTTCTTATTGTTTTCGGAATGTGCATTCGAGAAAGTCGTTGTACAGTAGTTGCCTTCATCAATAAGACAGAATTACTTAAGTACTATACATACATTATTCAGACAATATCCAATAAAATCATAAGAAATGCTCGGACAGGTAAAGTATTGTTTTGAATGTGACGTCACTTGAACTACACTGAATTGTACTCGTTAACTCGCTGGTGTCCTGTACGAAATTTTTTTTTTTTTATATTTTCGAAATATGATTTCAATACCTCTGGAAATATTTTTGATAATATGGAATGAATTGAAAATGACAATGCTCTATTATTTGACCCAAAATAACACTAGTCAGTTTCATTGATGTGTGAACTTATGCAATAATAGTTAAGTTAGATTTTTTTATGGCAAGTGAATCTACATATATTTTTGGACATAAAAGAATACCCGATTTGAAGATAAAATTTTGCAGTCTTTTGGGAGAACCCTTCGTATTTTGGCAGTTTGGATGATTTGATATACAGATAAACATTATCAATATATTTTAACC
Organism: Chrysolina haemoptera; assembly: GCA_958298965.1. Lineage (NCBI taxonomy): Eukaryota > Metazoa > Arthropoda > Insecta > Coleoptera > Chrysomelidae > Chrysolina > Chrysolina haemoptera. The sequence goes on from OY282594.1 coordinate 6,772,744, forward strand.
ATTAAATTTTATTATTTGTATACTGGACTGCAGGCCATTCTGCTAGCCTTTTCTATGACAAAAAACGTGAAAAATATGAAAGTTCAGTTTTTATCAAATCTTCTGAAAATGATAGAAAATTTTAGGAGAAACGTATTTTAACGATTTACTCTAATCGTTCTAAATGAAAAAAACAAGGAAATCCAGTTGAAAAAAATTATATATAACTGAAGAATAATCATTTTTTCTGGATCTAAGAATTCGAGTAATAATGAAGGAGGTTATCGAAATGGAAAGTCTACAACTAACACACATCGTTCTAATATTGTTATGTCCAAATTTGTATAATACGAGACGAATATTTCATAAAGTGATTATTTACTATCTTACCCGCATAGTATAAAATGAAAGTTCACGTTGAGCAAAGGGGTGCTTCAAGAATCTGTATTTGGCCCAGTCTTATTCATATTTATAATAACGTTCACTAGAGAATACTTGGTTTTCACAATTTTTGAGTTACTTGAAAAATATACATAACTTATCGACAATTATAGTTGAAAAGTCTGCCTTCAACTAGAATATTGCAAGTTCAACAATCCTTAAAGAGCTTGAAACAAGAAGGTTTGATTTCATTTTCCTTTTAGACATCCTCAGAGAAATCCTTACCACACAAAACAATTTCGCTTAAACCAAATGGTTTTGATATGGCACGCACAAGAAAAAAAAGTTTGTTTCATTTACGTTGTTTTGATTTGATCAAAATTGATCGAATATGACTTTTTGAGTACGTACAAACATTTATCCGATGCAAATTTATTAACCATGACTGAAATAAATGTCACTTGTTCTGAATTAATAAATTTCCTGTCAATCAGTAATCAAATCTTTTGAATATACGATAATGGTGTGAAAGCAGCAACGAGAATACATTTATTTTAACAGCTTTATAAAGACTGTCGTTTTAACATCAAATAAATATCAAGTTACTTTTTATGACCGTTTTCGGAAAATAAAATTTTAAGATTCTGATGCTCAAAAATAAGATATAAAGGATATATAAATCTAAGCATTCCACAAAATCCACTATTTTGGCGAGATGTTTCACACGTGTATCTGATAGATGTAATGCAATAGTTATCTAGGTATCATCTAGGTATTAAATTTGGCTTGCTAGTAGTTGGAACCATGCCAAACAAGATAAAGAATGGTCTACCAAAAACTCAGGGGTGGAACACAAAGAATTTTTCGGGGGTATTATAACAAGACCTTGTTTATCAGCCAATAAATTTTCCAATTTCAACGTAAACTATTCTGTTTGAAAATTTATCTAGTTGAATTCGGAGATTTATGTTCTCAATTATAATGAAATTCGAACATAAATCTTCGAATTTAACGATTTTTTTCAACTTTTTCTTAAGGATATGGGTGAGTTAAAAAATGGGGAAGTAGTAAAACCCAGTTATTTGGCATGTTCAAGTGGGGCGTGTCTCATTACTCCAAAATCATTTCATATAGCTCAAAGATGGTACTGGTTCCTGCTTTAGTGTAATTTTTCCATATTAACTTGGGAAAAAACATGTTAGGTATTCAAATATCTACATACCTACATTATGTCAAAATGTCCTTTGCCGAGTTTCATAGAATTCATCCTTAACTTTTGGCTCAAGCTTGTCTGTGGTTAATGGACTAGAATTACGATTTTTATTCACATTTTTCGTCAGATTATTTAGTTTTTATGAAGGGTCATCTATGGAAAAAAAGCTGCTCAAACAAACCGAAAATAAACGTTGCTGCTTTCACACCAATTTCTGAGATTGAAGCTCTTCGAAATTTTGTCATTATCTCGTTTAAAACCAGTCACATTTCACTCTAACCAGAAAATCTGTCAAACATGGAAGAACCGATAAAAAACGCACTATATAGTTATTACTTCTGTCGAATGTTCCGTCATAAACTAGACGGCAGCGTAGTGCCACACCAGAAATGTACAAACTTTGACAATTGACAGTTTTCGTCAGCTTGGTCCCCTGCTCAACAGGTCCTTGAGGAGGCCAGTCCAAATCGTCGCCTCATATCCTGGTAGACCTGTCCCAGTCCGGATACTATTCGCCTTCCGGTGGCGACGAGCCCAGGTCCGGACTGGAGTAGTGTGGCAGGGTGATAAGCAGGCCCCCGTTGTTCATGGACTCGATGGGGTTCCATGGACTCAAATCGGGGTCTCCCTGAAAGAGTGAAATGAAATGATATTGAAGGAGTATCAGGGCGCTGAGTTCAGCTCAGTCCGGTTTCATTAAAATGTATTGCTGGCAAACAACTACTTTTCAGGTCGTAGTGCCAATGCCTCGTCGAACATTGAAAATCATTCGACCGATGTATGCAGTGGATTGCAGTTTCATTCAAAATACGGCGAATATCTCTCAATTTCTACTGAAACTAGGACCGTCCTTATGATTTTCAAGTTCGTACAAACGAAAGCAATTTAGCAATGTCACATATAGATCACGAAACATATTTCCACCATGAAACAAATATTTTTTTTTCATTGATTATATTGATATTACCCCTAGTACTGTGTTTGCCGTGACATCATCGTTTTTTTAATCCAATATTTACTTTTTTATTTGACAAGGCAGATAGAGTTATACCTCGTCTTATTGAATAATAATAATACATTCAAAAAATCGTCCAGAAAAACAAACAATATTCATTTCATATAACTATGTGAAAATGTGGGAAAGGAAAATCGAATTGAATATTAGCAAATGAAGATACGATTCTGAAATTCGCGCCTTATATTTGAAAATATTTCTGGCGGTATATTCCTTCATACATCTCTTATGGGAATCTTCAATTCAGTGGTCATTCCTGAAACAGTTCTGTTGACTTAACATTTGAGATATTCTCACAAGGAAAATCTAAAGGGTGCAAATCAAGCGAGCGAGCTGGCCATGCTATAGGACTTCTACTGATCGATCTTTCCGGAAAATGTTCATTCAAAAAGTCAGTTGCTGTCCTGAAAAAGTAGGGACAGGATCCGTCTTGTTATAAATGGATATTTTTCCTCGTCAACATTATTTCCGTCTCGTTAATAGCCATCTATTCGAAAGGATTCTCATATGAGAGTTCTAACATTATCTGCTGTGGTATTTTGCTGTGGTATAGAGAATTGAAAGACGTTTATAATAAGGTATCACTCGAACCCCAATTCCATTTAAAAACGGACATTTTTTATTGTTGTCAAAGAGCAGTTTATTCGACCATAAAAAGAATGATTTGAATGTGTTCAAAAGTTAACAGGAAAGAGTTATTTCATGGGCAGACATTATATAAATTGACATTGACATTGAAAAATATGGAATGGTATTTCAGGAAAATGTCATTTTAACTCATAATTTTTTATTTTTCCTATTTATCAACAGATTTTGATGAAATTCTGGCTAGTGATATTTCGAAACTTCCTGAATACAGTGCTGTATTCCGAATTCTGAAATTGAATTGGTGAGTTGATTAATTGGAATATTTTTCAAATTTCGCCCACTTATAGCCTATTTTTTTGATCGACGCATTTCAACTTAATTCACATATGAACCATTTGAAAATGCCGCGAATCCAGTGGTGAAGTCAGACTTTTTCCAAAAAAAATGGCTAGTAATTTTTTTAGATTTTTGACCTTGAAAAATGAGAATAGTTGGCCTTGAAAATGGAGATTTATTCCTGAAATTTGGTGTCCTTGTAGACTTTTTGAATGTCTACCTGACGAGAAAAAAATCTTATCTTAAATTGGTTACAATGTATATATCAGTCCAAACTAAATTAATCGTGATACATAAATAATTTTTTTTCAGGTAAGCAATATAATGAACCTGCATCAGCTTCTGTTTCATACAGGCGGGGTGAGTTTATATTTTATATTTCAACATCTCCGCGATATCCCCGTAGGTCTGACCTGTTTTCAGCAGAAGTTTCTCAATAACTTTTCCAAGTTATCTGAACTACACGCTCGTTGGGAATAACAAATTTATTTTATTATATTCGGGAAAATAATAGAATTTGTATTCATACCCAATCAGATGTATACCGTGAGGTTTAGGCTGCTGTGTTGCATATTTATGAGAAATTGAGCAGTCGCTACGAAAGAAATACTTTTGGGCACATGTGTTCGTATGAATATTTCCATGAATTTTTAGAACGCTAGAACAGTTTCAGATAAAATCGAATTTTCTTCGACTTGAGACGGAGTCAGAAAGGCAAACATCCCTGTGTTTTGCGTCTCGTATTTTGGCGCTGGAGTTGAACTAGCTGAATCTCGCAATCAGCTCTAGATTATCAAATTGGGATTATCTTAATAATCCAGATTGAATTCGAAGTGGATTACACGTCGCCGGGTCGTTTTAATGAAGTTAATACCGAGTTTGTTACGATGATTCAAGGAGGAAAATTATTGCTATGAGAAAATCAGCTATTCGTAATCGGGTGAATCTTGTATTTACTCTCGTGATCTTGAGATTATTTCTTGTCTACAATCAGTAACTGAAAACTAGTAATGACTATATGCAGTGTTGAAACCAATCGTGAAATAACATTTTTTCATGCGATATCTGAAAAAATTATGAGAAATGCTCGGACACGTCAATTTTGTTTTGAATGTGACGTCACTTCAACTACAATTGAAAGAACCCCGCACCATTCTTATGGAAAGTGGGTTCCGGTAAAATTCGCTGCATTTTTGATATGATGTAGTTCGAGTCGAGCTGATCAAAAGTGTCCATGGGCCCAACTCAATCGTTTGGCTAAAAAAGACGATTTTTTTATAACTCATCCTGTAATTGAAAATTTCCTCAGTGCCAGTACAGCTGCTTTGCTATCCAACTGATTGCAATAGGTATTCAAATTCTGTTATCGAGATTTTTTTCGATGCATGCGTGTATTGCATTTACTTCAAAATGATGTCGAAATGCATGATAAAATATAGAGTGTTCCATTTAAAAAAATATCATTTTATGAAATATTCCGAAAACGCGACTGTCAATTTTTTTTTTGTTTTCGGCGTCGAGAAAGCCATTAAAAATGCTACTAGTTTGCCCATTTAACCGAATTCGTAGCATCAATAATAACGGAGTTGGCAATGGTGCCGACTTAATTTGGAACACCCTGTATTCCAGCTCCGAACATGCTGTCGGCAAGGGGTACGTTTGAATCTATGCCATTCCCTCCTCCCGTAGTTCTAGCAGTAGTTTAGGAAAGTTGTCCAGTGCCTTGTTCCAAATGTGGGTTCATTTCTCCTTCGATCCATTGGGTTATTCCTTCAAGCCTGTAGACCGTACGCATGACTTCGTGTAGAATATTCTTGAATCAACCAAAAAACGGATTCCACATTCTGATTGACTTCATTTGTGCTAGGATTTGAATTCTGTTTAGTCGAAAAGCTGCATCTTCCTCGCCAATTACCATATGAACTTCAGGCGACACCATTTACTGTGATTCTGGAGTTGATTCCAGCTATAACTACACCTTGACTAAAGCACAAATTAGGTTGCAGAAGCAACAGAGGGGCTAAGAGACTCACTCGTTTTAGAAAGAAATGGAAGTGACTCCGATTTAAAGGTCTACATATCTTGGCTGTTGCTAAATTGAGATAATCGCGCTGGCGACAGCTACTGTCAGAGCACAGCACCATGTCGATGACAGTCGCTGCGCTGCGCTCTTCCACCCGTGTCCCGCTTCAACGCACTCCGATTTAAATGTGCCAGCTGAAGAGTGAAGAAAGATCAACGGCGGTGGGCGGAGTCGTATCTAGAACCTAATCTGTGACCACCAAAGGCAGAATGGATTGGTTAAAATGTAATAAAAGCTGGGTGACAGAAACCTTATCACATTTCTTGGATACATTGATGACTTTGGAGGACCTGCGGTTCATTAAAATCAATATTTCCAAACAACTATCACGTGCCTCATAAGACGATATATTAAATCGAATCAAAATATTCTTCATTGTGGAAGGAATGAATTCTCATATATAATTGGAGGGGTTGTGAATACAGTGCGGATCGGTGAAATGCTTTGTAATTTTATTGAAAACGGTGTCGCTCTATGAAATGAAGTTGGTTTGACAAACAATCTGCTTCGTTCCCAACGGGCCACCCTATATGATTTCGTAATTCAGAAAATAAATACATGCCTCTTACACCACTTACATATAATATTTAATTACCATAGAGCTATCGGGGTGGGCGGGCACCGGCAGCAGGGGCGGCTTCAGCAGCGATATGTCGGCCGCCCGCGGCGGGTCGGGCGGCGGCGGCAGGTTCGGCGACGACATCAGCCACAGCGGGATCCAGCCGCAGCACAGGTCGAGGGTGGCTCTGCGCAGACCTCGGTGCAGGACGAGGAACAGGGTGGGATTGACGATCGCGTGGACGTATGATATGTGAAGGGTTATCTGGAAATAGTGACGGTATTCAGAAAATACTTATAGAAAATTAGTATTTGAAAAACACCCTTTACAATATACAGGGTGTATTTCAACTTGTACTCCTATAAATGACGAATACATCCCATTGCGGTTGTTCCGTTTTCGATCAGAACAATTATCATCCCACGTGCGCTCAATGCTTATTATTAAAAGAAAATAATGTTATGAGTACCATTTAATTTAAAATTTTGTCTGATCTAAATGACTCGGCCTGCCTCATAGGCGTACGTGCTCAGATCTGTACACGCCTTAATCGGAACGAAGTAACCTCACGTAGACATTCGAATGCGTGGAAATTGACCACATACATTTTGCGAGGAGTAACTTTTTAGTCTGATCTAAACCAGAACGCACTAAGCTTACGTAGACATTTGAATACGTGGGGATTTTACAGCGAATAGTAATTTTTTTCTCACCATGATGCTATGAATGATTTGATTCAGAAGTTTTTGAATACGGCTAAAATTTCATCAATCTTAGAGCTTGTTGGTGTGAGTCATGAAGATGGAAAACTACCTGATGGAATGACTTTGATCCCCAAGAAATTGGGTAAGCAAGTCATATGGGATTTCACTTGCGTTGATATCATGGCACCTCCACAGATAGTCTCTTCGTTAGGGAGCAGCAGCAGAAATGAGAAATCGAAGGACAAAAAATACGAGAATTTGAAAAAACGACTACCTTTTTCACCCCGTATCTATAGAAATTTACGGAGTGTTCGGTTCTAGTGCAATGTATTTCATAAGAGAAACTGAAACGAAGATTTATCAAGCAACGAATGATAAAAGATCCACCAGCTTTCTCATTCAACGAGAGAGGAAACGCAGCATCAGCTTTGGGAACTCTTCCTGCCGGTCATCAATTGGATGAATTTTTCAGCAATCCAACAAAAAGAAAACGCCAATTCAATGATTTGGAAAACGCAACACAAGCGGCTTCAACACCTTCAGGCCCGTATAACATAGTATTGTCAAAACTCTCAGTCTTAATGAGTTGGAAAATATTGGTAACTCATGCTTCATGAACAGTGTTATCCAGTGTTTATCGAAAACGATATGTTTATTGTAGATTTGAAAATAGATGCCTACACAGGGGATATAAACACTGGCATATCTAGGGAGGGAGCTTTAATAAAAGCAAAGGAACGTTGGCCAGAAGATTCGTCAGATAGAGTTGTGAATAGAGTATCTCGAAAAGTCAAATCCAAATATTGGCTCCTGGTTTCATCGGTTATGCCCAGGAAAATGCGCAGGAGTTCTTACGATTCCTGTTAGAGGGTCTACATTTAGACGACAGTAGAGCAACGGAAAACACATTATGACAGAGATATATGAGAAATTAAGTGACAGTGAGAGGGCTCTAGAGTAATAGTCAAGATATTTGGGGACAGACAATTCCAAAATTGTAGATAGCATTGAAACGATTAGGATACATGCAGTGAATGCAAAAACCAACCTAGTCGGCCACGTATGTAATGAAGTTTTAACTCCTGAAAGATGTCTCAGTGGAGCAAGATGAAGAGGCAATCTATCACTTTGTCGTCTGAATATACAAATAGCTATTTAAAATGCATTGAAATGATTCGGATACTCGCAGAGAATACATAATATGCGGAAACCAACCTAGGCGGCCACGGTTGATCTGAAAACTGACATATCCGGCATGAATTCAACTTCGTTTTCGACATCAATCCTCCAATTTCAAGGTACGCTATAAATCATCTCACTTCAGTCATAATTCTGTAGTAAAATGAACGAAATGAAGTTTTAAATTTTGATGTTATAGTGGAGGAAGATTGAACGCCGAGTGAATCGTGCGAAAGTAATAGGAAAATCTAGAATTTTCCATCAGGAAACTTCACATATTTGATGTGCTCAGTGACGCTTCGCTGCGGAATTCCTTGCTGGCAATTCAGCCATGAATGGTATGGAACTCAGAATTTCACGTTGACAATAATCGGTGCGGAAATTAAAGCAATTTCTATTGTCATCTCATTAGGTTCGAGTGGCAGTTTCGATTTGAAGGCGAACAACTGCTAATTTTTCACAAAACCATCTCTACACTGATGAAAAGGATTATTTGCATCAATGCATAATTGCATTGATTCAAGTCGATTGTATTCTTGAATAGGTCCAACCAAATATCAGTTTGATTTTTGGACGGAATCCTCTTGACCACTTGAAAGGAAACTGTTTTGAGACATATGAACACTTTCTTCACTGAATAATGGGAGTTGTTTGGTGCCAGAATATTTCAACTTCAATAACGAACAATATTCTCCTTCATAATGCAATACATTTTTGATTCAAAATTATCTGCATTTGGAGGTTCAGTACAAATGTGCACTTGGTTATAAAAATATGCCATGGAAGCCATGTTCATATGGTACTGTTCAACAAACAGAGAACAACTGCGAACACTAATTGAGGTATAATGGTTATATATGAGAATAGTTTTCTAATATTTTAATTTCAGAAACTATATAAACAACGTAGGTACCTATTCGGTGACGCATAGAAATGCGATCGAATATAGAAACGACAGCGTCATTCGCCATTATCACACACCTATTGAAAACCAATATATCTTCAACCTACCTTCACAACTGTTCTATAAATAACCTAAATTCAAATCGTGCAGAAATAATTGGCTTCCATATTGCACTTCTGTAGCAGCACATTTGCACATAACCACTGTGACAAATACAAAACTAACAACTTAAATTATGATTCAAACACAACCCCCAAACCAAACGCGGGCAAAAGAAAACAGGATAGAGGTCCCAGTCGGCAGTCGCAGTGCGCGCTTTCGCGTGGGTTCGCGCCGTTCCGGTAGCGGAGTTTCGCGTGCACCCGCTAGAGTAAAGCTCATTGGTTTACTGTGCCACGTGCTGCTTCCTCCTGACCTGCGCCAAGAAATTATGTTCTTGAGTCAAAAGGAGCATTTTTCACAAGTAGGTGTTCTCTAGGGTAAACAGTTGGAAAGTATTAATGTAAACACATTCATTTCAAGAGAATTTATGTAAAGTAGAGAACAGTTTATTCATCTTCATCAATCAGAAATAATTAGTCTTTTCAGAAAATTATTCTGTTCAAGAGGATATACTGGGTGTTTCAGAATTCAGTATCAAGATTTCAGGGGCGTGTTTCTTAGGTCAAAAAAATACTTTTTTTCTAATAAACCTGTGTCCGCAACCGCTTCATTTCTGAGATACAGGATGTTGAAATTCTACAAAAAAATCAGTTCTTTTTCAATATCTCTAAACCACTTTGGCTTTTCTTTTTGATTTCAGTACATGCAAAGTACACATAAAAATACATTTTTCTATTTCGAACGTTTTTTAATTTTCATCAGTGGCGTCTCTGTAAACATGCTCTGTCATTTTTGATCAAAATAATGATACGCTACTGTTTTTTTTTGTCAAATTAGTATCATTTTTATAATTGTCTCCTATTTTTCCACAAACGTGGTCTCTCGACTATTTTCCGTCCGACAGACGGTTTTCGATTTAAAAAATAAAAGGTCGTCATTCGCTTGTACCTATGCGATTTTTTGTATGTCTCATTTTGCGTTTTAAATCGAAAACTGTTCTTTGTTGTAGGGAAAAAAGTCAAGGGACCATTTCTATGAATAGATAGAGGACACTCATAAAAAATATAATATTCATTTAAAAAAAAACAGTAGGGTATCATTATCATTTTTCTTAAATTTCAACACCCTGTATCTCAGAAATTAAGCAGTTGTGGGCATATGTTTATAGGAAATAAAGTCTTATATTGACCTGAAATATACGCCCCCTAATTCTTGATACTGAATTTTGAAACACCCTGTATATATATATATATATATATATTTGATTGAAAACATCGTTTTTATCAGTGTAGACCACACCGTCCCCGTCGACGAACCCGAAACCCGAAGGCGCGGGCAGCCGACGGACGTTATCCAAAAACACTTCTCTCCGGTATGACGACGCCCTTATCTGGAAGTTATACGTGAACACATTAGACTAAGTTAGGACCATTATTTATCCCGGAGGCATCTGACTGCGGCACGCTCGCGACGCCCACCGCCGCGCCGCCGCCCCGTCCAGGAAAGTTACACGAAGTGTAAACAGTAATAATCCGGAGCGACAAGAGGAATTCGCCGGGGACGGTGAAGGCCCGTGTTGCAGTCTGTAAATTCTTTTTCCTAAGAGCGTGCGGAAATGTAACTTTTCCACACGATTTTTCGTTTTGGAAGTTGTACTTTTCCATACGATTTAAAATCGTACGGTAAAGTTACTTTTTCGCACGATTTTTACTTTTCCGCACGATTTTCACTTTTCCGCACGATTTTTGCATTGTTGAAAATGAGGACTAATTAAATGCTCTATGTAACTATTCAAAAAAAAAAAAAAATACTTCCTTAAAATTATGTTCAAGAAAGATAGAAATTACCCATCAGATGATTTGTACAGAGAAGCAAGAATATTAGACATTCGCCAAACATTCTTCCTCAAAGCAGTATGCTTCTTATTTAGAAACAAAAGTCACGTCGAGTACCTCTCTCATAACTACCCAACAAGAGCTAAGAATCATAGAAACGTAAAAATTACTTCTGCCAATAAAACAGTGGGGACAAAATGTCTTGCATTCCTGGGACCACGATTTCTGAATTTTATCTCGGGAACGTCTCTCTACATTACTTCCAATTCCGAAGCTTATTATAGAAATAAAGTTAGGTTGTTTTTATTAAGTAAACAAAGAGAACTCGTCCATAACCTCTTCAGTTGACCAAAAACTTTTGAATATTTTTTTTTATTTTTTTTAATTCGCTCACTTCTCTTCTCTTTCAATATGCCACGATAATTATGTGTCCGTCTGCTGCTAATTCAATTCAAATGAGTTTACGAGTTTTATTATCTATTATTTTATTATATATCCTATTATTGATAACCTACTTTTATATTTATTTTTTATTACTTACTCTTACCTATTGTATTATATCTATTTTATTCATTCAATTTTTAAGAAAGTTGATTAATATCCACAACACCATACACATGGATAAATGATTAGTTCACCACGGACAGCGAAAGCTTTGTGGTTTCTCTTTTTTTATTCGTTTGTATCAGATAATCTGTGCTGCTTGTTGTACTACTTTTAATTATTGTATTATTGTATTTGATTCAATGAATAAAAATTATTATTATTATTATTATTCTGTCTTATTAGTCATTTTGTAGCATTATTATATAAACTTGTTTATTAAAAACCTTGTTTTTTCATAAATAAGATGGACAAAAACACTCGTAGGAAAAATATTGTACCTAACTCTTACGGAAAATGTTTTTTCCGCCCTTAACGGCTTGCCCGAACTCCGCTCCGCGTCGCTCGTGCAACTGCCGTCGCGTGCGGAAAAGTACTACTTTCCGCACTTGTTAGGTAAATAACTAATAATAGAAGAGTATTCCTAGGGAGGGTAAAGTTAATTTTTTCTTACTCTTTCGTGCATATGACTGAGAAAAACAAAAAAAGGTTGGATCGTTAGCAGTGAGCAGTACATATTAATTAAGGTACTCTTTGAAGCTAATTCAGTACAGATAATAGTTTGCTTTATCGTGTCGATTGTAAGTGGTTTAGAAGAAACTGTTCTTTCTTTATATGGACTTCCTAGCAACAGTGGCAACCGATAGTATTAGCAGGCCAATAATCCATTTAGACCAACCAATATAAATTTTTTGTGGAAATTAATTCTAATAGTAAGCGACTTGCGCCATGACTTCGGGGATACTTTATAAATAACTAAAATCCAAATTGCAACTCAAAATTTTTTTTGTGCAATTGTTTAAACAATGATTATTAAAAAAAAGGGTCCTTTTTTGGTTTTTTGTAAATATCTCAAAAGTTACTGGACGAATGGCTTTACTCATGAAAAACCGTTTGTAGAGAATGAAAAAACCTACAAAATGGTTTTTGGAAAATCCCGATACGACCATTTTTCGCCGAGAAAAGCCGGAAAAACTCTTGAAAAAAGGCCTTTTTTCAAAAATTCGTATCTCCCTCAATTTTCAATATTAAGAAATAATTTTTCGGGAAATGGTAGGTAATATCATGTACGTTGAGCTCCCGCAAGGTGGAAATTGTCGCTTCAATAGTTTTCCTACAATCGGGTTTTAAAAAAATTACAGCCATATTTTGCATGATGCGTCATATTACGGGAAATGGTCCGATTTGAATTTTTAAAGCGGCATTTTGAAGTTGAGGTTAAAAACTACAATTTGTCTATCTCACATTTTCCCATAAGTTTGGAGAACATTGTTAAAAATGCTTCTGAACACAGCGCTTCGAGTGAGAGACCGGTTGCGCGCACAAGGCGCTTTTTTCTATACAGCGAAGACGTCGCTTCTCGGCGCCCCCTCCACTACTACCTTAGCACGACTCGGCGACGAATTTTCACTCGAAGCGCTGTGTTCAGAAGCATTTTTAACAATGTTCTCCAAACTTATGGGAAAATGTGAGATAGACAAATTGTAGTTTTTAACCTCAACTTCAAAATGCCGCTTTAAAAATTCAAATCGGACCATTTCCCGTAATATGACGCATCATGCAAAATATGGCTGTAATTTTTTTAAAACCCGATTGTAGGAAAACTATTGAAGCGACAATTTCCACCTTTCGGGAGCTCAACGTACATGATATTAGCTACCATTTCCCGAAAAATTATTTCTTAATATTGAAAATTGAGGGAGATACGAATTTTTGAAAAAAGGCCTTTTTTCAAGAGTTTTTCCGGCTTTTCTCGGCGAAAAATGGTCGTATCGGGATTTTTCAAAAACCATTTTGTAGGTTTTTTCATTCTCTACAAACGGTCTTCTATGAGTAAAGCCATTCGTCCAGTACCTTTTGAGATATTTACAAAAAACCAAAAAAAGGACCCTTTTTTTTAATAATCATTGTTTAAACAATTGCACAAAAAAAATTTTGAGTTGCAATTTGGATTTTAGTTATTTATAAAGTATCCCCGAAGTCATGGCGCAAGTCGCTTACTATTAGAATTAATTTGCAAAACAGGCTTTATTTTTGTTATATTGGTTGGACTAATTGTGAAAATGTGCTGGGCACACGATAAAAAGAAGATTCAAACAATGATAGAACAGACGTGTTTAATAAAAACGTATATTAGAATAAATTGATACTTTGTAATCTGCCACTTCCCTTTCAGAATATTTTAAAGTCAAAGTAAAAATATAGTTCATTTTCAGAAGTTATATGAATTTATAAATCGGAAAACACTGAATTATCCCCAAAATGATCCACATATTATACGCCAACTGACAGACTTGAAATATCGCCTTGCAGCGACGCTTGCAGGAAGGTCCGGAAGAAAATTGCAATACTTCTCGGTGAAGTGCTAAATTGAAAATGTGTGTTTCATGTGAAACATCTATTGTTCCCTTTTCCTTTCACGGTGTAACGAGCGAATTTTCTGTTCATAGAATTCAGTCTATTGTTTTCTTGAAAACGAGATAAATATTGTCAGCTTAATTGTACTGAGCGAAAAGACGCTGATTATTTAGTAACTTAACGATGCCCAATCTGATAACAATTTCTTTTGCATACCGAATATCTAATCTTATAAAGTGAAGCGCAGTTGAAATGCGCTTTCTACATAAATCCCATAGACAAATATCTAACAGAAACCAGCCACTTTTTCGACTAACTACAAAGATTGAATGTGACATACTTTCGACTTGTGACCTACTCTGCACTGATGAAGGCCAAGAACCCAGAATCAGGTCTGCAAGAGGTAGCTTCGTCCGAATCAAACGAAGAGAGCAGATACGATCGCAGGTGCTATCAAATTGTCTTCGATGTATCGTCCATCCTCAAAAATTGTGGTTTCAATCTTCGAAAGGGGTCATCCAATAATTGTGAAATTCTAGCACATATTGATATCAATGACACTTCCATTAGTAGGCTCCAGTTGAAAGAAAGGAATAATCTAAAATTATTAGGGTTATTTTGGTGTTGTGAACAGGATCTTCTAAAAATATATAAATATGAAATATTATCTTCATTCATATGTAAAATAAAATTCGATTTGTACGTAAAAGCAAAATACCAACCATCACATGTCAAATATTTGACAGAAAAATGTCCACTTATTAATTTTACCCTTGGGGACACATTTTTTTTTGATTGGCTAAAAAAGTTAAGTATGAAATTTTCCAATAAATTTTATACAATTGACACTGATATCCTGACTTTTTTATTTATTTTTAAATACTTCAGCTGCAAATTTCAGTTTTGCTATTTTTTTTCGATTAATCGACAATGCAAATTTAGTGTAATCCTACTAAAAAAAAATAATAACATTTTTCTGTGTCTTGAATGTGTCGTGAGTCGGAAATATACCGACACAATTAATTTTCTTATCGTTTGATCAAAAATGCCCCATTTTGCTAAAAGCAAATGTTTCCAAAGACTTTTGATGCCTGATGTTGAACTGCGTCACATCATCATTTACTTACCTCGTGACCCAAAGGACTACCGACGATAGGGTGATTGACTAAAGTTACGAAAAATAGAGGTCCCCAAAATAGGACGTACGCTGCTGTGATGACCAGGAACATTTTTACGCGTTGCACCCCATCACGCTCCATCATCCTCAGGTATTCTCGCATCCTGCGGTGTTCTTCTAGAGCTCCTGAAGCCTGAAAATTAAAAAATATTCAACAAAGTAAGTGAAAACGAATGTACACGAATGACAGCTTTTCTTGGAAACACATAGCTTGATAGAATGCAATAAGCAATATACAATTTAAAAAGTGGGTCATTTAGGTATTTATTTGTTATTTATCGCATAAAAGTTAGGGAATTTGAAATGTTTAATGTACGATATCGTCACCACAGACAGTCTATGACTTTGTGGGCTCCAATTTGTTTGCATGGGAAATATGATAATTATTATTCATACCATTTATTTTCAAATGTCTTTTTATCTATATTCGTAATTTATGTACTGTAATTCATATCTATATTGTATTGTCTTTTATATATTATGATTAATGCAAATAAATTTCATTATGAGAATAACTTACATAGGGTATCAGATGGTTCATAGTCAGTTTTCGACAAATCAAGAAACATCTTTTTTTTTTCCTGTTTAACCTTTATTGTGATGCTTGAATGCTATAGATTGCTTGTAGGAAGATTTGTTTGAGACAATATCTGAAACTGGTCAAAGATTTTGCCTGGAGAAAAGTCGTTATATAATTCTGCTTTTAGCGATTTTATAGGTGAATGATATTTTAAACTTAAACTGTTCTTAATATCCTCTCCCCATTTCCTCGGCCTTTTCATGCTTAATATTTTTTCGTGGTCTTCTTCGAACTTCCTAAGGGCTTTTTCACTCTCACTTTCTTATGAACATAGATAATCGTACCCAGTGGCCATTATCAATATTCAATATATTTCGAAATCTTATATCTGTTTGATAATTTTTTTCCTAAGGTCCACTCCTTTCTAAAGAGGAAAAAGACGATATTATTATTTAAAAATCGTATTAATAATAGTGCAATACGTTCAACCATCTAAGTTAGTCGTTTATTTCAGTTTTTCCTTGATTTCCATTTCATCTACGTACTTGACAAGTTACAGAGGGGGGCTATCAGATGAATGCAATAAATAAGTTGTCATCCTCTAAGTAATGGAAAAATGTATAGGCTCCAAGGAATCCCAAGAACTGTAAATCATTTCACTCAAAAGAGACATTTATGAATAAGATGGATGGGTTGAATTTTGGGGAAAACAAATACAGTTGATGCTGTGAATGACAATAAGAAGTGCGAAAAGAGATTGCCACAAAAGTCGAATAGTGGTAACTGCGAGAAACACCGTTGGGTTCAGATATCTGAATAAAAAGCTCATAGTTCTTTTGGTAGATCGTTTGATAATGATAGTCGTCGCCGACCGATGTTTTTACCCTTTTTACTCCCATATACACCTACAACGTAGGCTAATTGTGGCAAACACCTGTCAGAAAAAATACTTGTGCGTACATTGCAGAGAAAACAATTGCAAGTGCTTCCTGTAACCAAATAGCAGAATTTTGTTTTGATTCGGACATCCTCGTCATCAGTACAGGATAGGTCACTACAGACAGCTTTGAAGCTATCTGTTCCCCGTCCGAATTATCCCACAATTCCGTCTATTTCCTCAATCTGATCTCGCGCTGATGCAACGGGTGTAAGCCGCTCCACCTGGTGGCGAGTAGATCAAGAAGCACTCCGATTCTCTGAGTTGACAAATTCAGTCGGATATCTGAATACAGAGCTCAGAGTTATTTTGTTAGATCGTTTGATAACGATCGTTTTCCATTTGAATGGCTACTTCAACTTTTCTGTAAAATTCATTAACTTTTATACAGGGTTGGCCAAAAAAGCATGAATTTGAAAATTTGTCATTGTATAATTAACACCCTATATGAGGTATTGCCCTGTAACTTGGGTCTATGAGTGTCCAAGGTATGCTCGAATGAAAAAGACTATCCACTTTTCCGACGAAAAAATGCCTAATGGTCGTTCTCGAAATTTCGACCTATTCAGTAGACCATAGTTGATGTTGAAAATAAGAATGATTCATATTCGTCTATATATTTGAATAGCACTCGTCGAGTTCTGTAAATTAAAATGTTTCACTATATTTTTCAATAGATAGCTGCCTCACATGTGGTTTTGAAAAGACGTCCCATTCATACCCCAATGGCACTTACCTGATATTAATAAAATCTTACAATTATTTTTCATTGATTTTGTCGAATGTCTAAGAATCGGCTTGAAATAATGTTGGAATTCAGTTTCCTAATTTGTTAAAAAAGTTGTCTTCATTCAACCGAATCTAGATCCGTTAACGTTTCCGAAATTCCTTGTGTCGAGCCGAATTGGAATTCCCTCGAGTGAGGGTGAATCAGAAACGCTGAACAACTGTGAGAACATATCACAAAGCATATAATCCCAAACCATGACATTCCTCGTACATCCGAAGTAAAAGAGGAGTTGAATATATTCTAGGCTTCTGAACTTTAACTCGTGATAATAAAAGTGAATTGTTTCCTGTTTTACATTCGGATAAATGTATACCACCCAGTTATACACTGGCAATACTATAACGTTGCTTGTATTATCTCCAGAATTATTCCTCCAACAAAGGGTAATTAAATTTTTTACAAGAAAAACGTCTTTTGAATGTTTGCAATCATTTTCCGTGAAAATTCAGTGTTTCTTTGATCAGAAAAACCTGACAAGAATTCTGGAACGGTAATTAATTAACTTGACAGGAATACTTTTTCGTGGAAAGTCCTTGTAAGGTTTATTGCCATTGGCTTTTTGATTCGTGCTAACAGCTACCTCACAACCCGCCAAATCTTCATTGCCATTTATGGATGAATTTAATTTTTGAATCACCCACTGCAGGTTTTAGATTCATTCAGTAACTCCTTCCATCAATGATAACTAGTTTTTGAACTCGATTACTTCTGTGAAACATTCTTGAAAGTTATCGATCTATCTCTGTTGTTAGCACATCAAGTTAAATCTTCCCATTCTCGTGTCGTTAATCTAGTAGCCGCCAAATGTTCCTTTATGAGCAATTACCTTTCCTACGAAAAACTTTGCCACCAGGAAAGTACTTTGGATACCTTTTCAATACTAATTTCTCTTCCTCGCCATTGGTTCTCTCGGCATTGTAGATTGTAGGGGGGTCGTACAGGCTGTGCAGCCTCACAAGCATTTCGACCTTTAAGTTCATTTGTGCGTGACCCTTGATCTATTCGAACCCCGGGATTCCGAGACTTTTTGTGAAGTTTATCAGTTTCCTGGTAGCTAAGTTCCTGATGTCGGAGGGCGTTAAGAAGGTCCCTTCCAGAAACTTAAACTTCTTGAAGAAAAGCGCTGGGCATTAGCAGTAGCGGTAACTATCACTCTCTGATTTACCCATCTTGACTCTAGTTGATGGTGTTTTAAAAAATTCGAAACTTGATTCCACGTTATTATCGTTGCAGAAAACTGGATTGAGATTTGCCGAGGTAGGAATATTCCATACCAATAAACTACTTTGTATGCTCTAGCATTATATTACAAACTTGACGTTTCGTAGGTAGTTTTATATCAAAATGTTCCAGTTTAATGTGTTGAAGTTTGGAGGATTAAGGTTGAACTTCGCTGAAAGTTCCTCCAAACTGATCCGTTATCGGGTAAAAGGAAACATATAAATTAGGCGAATGGTTATGGTAGTTTTTGGATCATTACATCTTGGATTTATGTAGACAGGCCAGGTAATTGGTTCAGATTTAGAGTCGTAATATGTTGTTCAATCAGATCTCTGTGAAAATACATAGTTTCATCTGAGTCATCAATGCAAAAATGATCGTATAAAAAGTTGTATAATACATTACAACTATATGCACCAGTTATTTCATCAATAACTTTTCCATCTCTGTCACTCTAGCCTCATTTATTTGAATTTTCATAATCTTCACATCAGATCCCAATGAATTCGTTTTTTTTTCAACTCGTGTACTGTATACAATATTGGAATTCGTGACAACGGAAAATACTGGACAGTTATGACTCTCATGTACGGCTGAACAGTCAACAATACATTCCAATTCAATTATTATTATGAAATTGGTACATACTTCCATTCCATTTCACTCATTTATTGGCCTTTGCTTCCACGACGGCGCATTTGGCCAGCACTGTCTGGTACATACTTCATAACTAATGAAATCAGGTGACATATACTTGTTTCATTTTCTCACTGAAATAACATTTATATTCTGACAGCTCGTGGCGAACCATCAAGTGTTATGAATACTAGTTCAAAGTAGCTACCAAACGGAATGCATCAGTGTGGTACAGTGATGATCCAAGATGGATGGGGCTGGAGTGGGCGTTACAGGGCCACATCCCTACTGTCTTTCAAGCAGAAGAACATGCTATATAGTGGCATGTGCCCAAGATTAATAGTCCCCTCCTATAATTTTTGGAATAGTTCAATATTTTTCAAGCATAACTGTCTTCTTTATGACGTCATCCGCATAAGCGTGACGTTATTCGGGGAAACAAATCAAATTGGTAATCGCCATTCGTTGGTGATTCTACACCACTTTCAACAAACATTTTTATCCACTGAATTTCAAATAAAAAAAAAAATAGATATTATTCCTCATAGCGTACTTTAATAGATATTTTGGTCCGTTCATAATATTTTGCATCGCAGTCCTTACATTTAATTTTGTAGATTCCAGACTAATACCTAGTTTCTTAAAAATCTTTCCACAGTTCTTCTTGTGGTATGGAATAGTCGAGTCCCCGATAAAAAGCATTCAATCCGATTCTCACCAAAATTGCTTAGCTAAGCCGTTTCCCCTCTCCGAGATAAGCCACACTGAGCGAGGGTACATATTGTTATTAAAAAAAAGGAACTGAAGGTCTCCGGTCGGGAAATAATACGCAGACAAAGTATCCGAAATGACAAGTCCGAGAAGTCAAAATGTAATCGCCATAATATTTACGTCTCGTGGCAGGCTTGAAACAGTAGCAAATTGTTATGAATGAATTCCGTAAACGTGAATGATTTTCTGTCAAGAATATGATTTTCAATTCTTTCTTCTTTCAAATTTTTTTTTTTATTAAAAAGGCAATAACTGAAAAGAGTTTTACAATATACTCCTCTAATAATGAGGTATTTTCTGGCCATGACATAAATAGCTAGGTTCTTTATTATTACCCTCTCTCCGTTGGCGTTCATGTGTGCTCCTGGTCCTCCTGTGACGTTCACCAGCGTCGTGACGAGCCCTGCTACCCTTACGGCTTCTACGTTGGCTTTGGTCAGGTCCCGGTGAAGTTTCCGTAGATGGAACAGCGTCAGAAAGACGCACACCAAGTTGACGGCTATCCAGAGCGCGTTGAGAATGTAGTGCCTCAGCGGTCCGTGGATGAGCGGGCAAGATGGCGCCTTGTGACCTCCTTCACCTTGGGCCGCCAACGCACCTGAGGAGGAATGAATCATATTGTAAATGTATCTTATAAACTGGTAGGTATTACCATAACTTTTTTCCGTTGAATAGGAAAAATTACTGCTCATTAAGCTATTCTATGCAGGGTGAACTACTTACCAAAAATAATACAGTGTGCTCTCCCAACCAAAAGAAGTAAAAACAAAGTAAAATTTGGAAATCTGAACAAAAAATAACTCTTTTGTGAGAGTAGAAAAGCGCCGCCCCTGGATGAACACACGTGGAAATGCAGAATAAGTGTTTCTCTGCCTTTATCAAACTGAAGCTGGTTATTTGAAATGAAGTGCAAAATAAATGATTTTTGAAGAACACACCCCATTATATGAAAAAAGGTTCAATTGGACACTATTGGTGTCGAACAAACTTTCCGTATATGCGAACACAATGTTCTTCAGAGCAAAAATCACATTAGACCAAATCTGTTAATGGCCTTTTAAACGATCGTTTACCAAAAATACGTCGGAATGAATATCTCAGTAAGCGAACACGGTGGGTAATGCACTCAAACTGACAGTCTGCAGTTGTTAATTCGCGTGGAACTGCAGATATTGTAGATCGAGAGGTCTACTCAGACGGAGGGAGAGGTTTATTTGAGTGGTGCGTTTGGATAAGTTGACGAACAAAATAATTATACAAATGATCTCCGATTTGTCTGATATGTGTTTTTAGATGATAATACTAGTACCCTCCGTTAAGTGGTTACGACTACTTATGTGTTATCTCCACCAAAAGAAGTGGAGAACTAAATGAAGTTTGGTAATGTGGACGAGGAAAATTATCTTTCATGAGTGTAAGTTTCAAAAAATCACTGAAATTGCTCAGCCAGTGATCACCTTTGCAAGCATGATAACTAATTTGGTACTTAGAAACAAAAGATCGACGTTAACCTTTGTCGAAGAAGATGAAAGGGTTTTTTTAACATGAGTTCGGAAGCATGGCTTTGTTTCCAAAAATCCCATGACTCAGTGGCGTTTCTATGGAGGTTGTACAAATAAATTGTTCAAATCATCGCGGATTGCTCTAAAATTTTACAGATGCTTTCGTATATGACAGACCATTACCACATATAATTTCCGGCGAGTAGTGGTAGCTCACCATTTATAACGCTTACCTGATAAGAACGTCGGTCCCAAGTTGATGGTTATGGAAGCGAACCAAATCATGAAAGTGCCGAAGAGCACACACTGCGGCGAGTCCATGAGCAGCGGCACGTCCGACATGGCGCCGACGTCGGATTCGTCGTCGTCTGGGAAGACGGGGGAGTCGTTGAGAACGGTGGTGAGCATGTTGACGGTGGCGACGGTGACGAGCAGCAGGAAAGCGGTTTCGACGAGCGAGCACTTCTGCACCGGCTGGCAGTGGAGTATGGAGATGCCGAGCGGGAGGAGGAGGGCGGCCCTGGCGCAATCGACGGCGCCTTGGTGGAAGAGGAGGCCCTGCGACCATCTGGAATTGAAGGGGGTATTAGTGTGACTGAGATAATCGATTTTTTTCGAAATAGGAGATCTTGAAGGTTCCATATTGAGACCGTCCCCTTTCTGTTTGTATAATTCATAACTCCACAGAGATGTGACTATTTGCTCTTTCTGCAATTGGTGATCAATTTCATCTGGCCAAGATAGTGTCTGCTTTACTGATAAGTACTAATAATAGATCGCGAAAGTTAAATATTCAACAAAAAAAAAAGGCCATAATGACAAAGGAATTTTGTCAGGTATCAGCGTATCACAGACACAACGCAGAAGGCTGGCACCCTCGAAATAAATCCCAAGAGGATAGCTTTTGCGAATAGATCACGGCTACGCCTAAAGTAAGATATGACACTAAATTACCTCCCTAACATCGACACAATAGATCGCGGAGTAGTTATCATAAATAATACTACGATTACTACGATCTGCATTCGTGATAACTCTATCAGTTTGTTGTTCACAAAATGTGTTGGTAAGTATTACCACGAGTCCGCGAGGACGAGTACCGTTCCTTTCCTTTAGAAAACCAGTGTATGTCGTCCACTAACCGCTACAGGAATGAATGTCGTGTATGTCGTCCACCAATCGCTGTTGTTCAACAAAACATTGACGTTGTATGTACTATGATTGAGGTCGATCACCATGTGATTTAAATGTAAAACATAGGCATTCTTGGACATTGATATCACACTCGAACGATATTTCTGAAACATTTAGCTGTGAAAAAGCTGTGAGCACAACTTTCAAGAAAAGTGCTATGTCTTTTTCACCCAGCACCACTTATCCCACTTCTGTCACCAATTACAATTTTCTTACTTTTTTTGCGGGTATAGGACATCTATCATTTTTTTACGTTCCAAATCTGAATATATATGGAAAACCAAATGGAATTAACTCAATACCGATCGATGTTGAAAACGTATTTCCAATGGTGCTCCACCAGATTATATTAAATCATTGATTTCGAGCCTTTCTTATTCCACTTGCGTTCACCTTCGGGGCTGATATTGTCGACGAGAGGTTTCCAATTACACTTCAGAGTGAATAAAAAACCGAGCAAGGCCCTTTTCTGTGAAGCAAAGTCAATAAGACGGCTCATCGGATAGGAATATCGGGCGAGAGTTCGTTAACGAATAACTGCGAACAAATACTAGTAGGTACCGCTAACGAGATTTCTTAGCTAATATTTTGTCTTCCTCTTGATTGATTGTGAAGGCTCTCGGCCTTTGGGGAAATCTGAAGGAAACGCCTGATCTGTTCGAAAGTAACAGATGATCTCATTCATTTTATTGATGAGTTTTATGTATCAAATAAAGATGATATTTTGAAAATAAGTTTACTGTAACCCATATATCCATTAATAATAATAATAATAAAATAATACTGAAGATATTTATCAAGCAAATACAGTATATACATAAAAATCAAAATGTTGATAAATATAAATATCACTAGGCGATAAGTGTAAAAACACTTGTTTCGCATATATAATAAAATAACTTAAGACTAACAATGTAAAAAATGTAAAACAGTAGACAATATTATCAAAAAAATAGAAATGTGAATAACAATGTTACGAAGAAGACTATATTATTAGTAAATTTTTAAAACATATTATAGGTTAATATCAAGAATTAGATTTTTCCGATAAAATATTATCTAAAATATAAACTAAATATAGTGGACCAAAACGTAATAATTAAATAATTGATTATATGAATGCTGGTGTTTCGCAGAGATCCACTCTAGCATCACCACTGTTTCTCCTTCATAATAATGATATAATGACTTGTTGGGAGCTACCTTATATTGTCTAGTGCACAGCTTTTCTGATAATAGTACCCTCTATACTAATTTCTATTCCAAAGCTCCAGTGTCGGCCCTTGAAACCAGACATGAACGGATAAGGACCATGAACGATTCAACAACTTAGTGAAATTCAATACGAACAAAACGCAAGCCTATTTTTTTTTTAAAGGCCGATCTCACAGTGGCCAGCGTATTTATGTCAGGAGTATGCGTACTAATAAAATTTAACATTTCATTGCTTGGTATTCCGATCAGCAGTACCCTTTCACGGAAAAACTATGTGAGGTCTATTGCCAAAAGTTCTTCTCGATTAGTTGCTTTGTTGTGCCGTTCCAGAAGCAGTTTCACTTCCCGTCAACTGATGAAGATTCTGAGACACAGATCCAACCTGTCCTGGAATACTGTTTTTTCGAACAACCCTCTAGGTTTTAGGATATTTCTCTAGTCCTATTTACTTGTTTTTTATGAGCGATCAATCTTTGAATCCTCGACAAAACAAACCACCCCCAAATGACAGCTCTATTTATTTCCGCTGTCCTTTCTGTCTCCCCGTCCCGATTCTGCGTCCTTCTTTCGGTTTATTGTGTACAAAAGCTCTCCTGTTTTCATTTTTCCGAGAGTGGTGACGGGGATCGGCTAGATAATAATGGAGTTTGCTGTTCGTTGATATCCATAACAGAATTGGTAACAGTGTATGTAGTGAACACATTCTTAAATCTTGTCTTGAAAAATTAATATGCATATCAATTTTCTTCGCGACTATCACAGAATTTGCCAATTTTCAACTCAAATTTGATAACGAAATACTAACATTCTCTTTGGTGAGATTGAAAAAAAAAATCTCCCAAGTTCCTAGACAATTCAAATACATCTAATTATCTTTCTTACTCTAGAAAAATATTCTCACACCGGTGGTGTGAAAACGTTAGCCCTGTCTGTCATAGAAGATCGTATAGTTTTTAGAGTTTTCAGTACCTAACTCATCGTGGATGATTTATCGAGTGATTCAGAAGGCAACGATGGATGATCCATGATTTTCATTTGAATTTTGTTTCCACCGAATTATGGCGCGGTCTAGTTCGCTAGAGGATAGAGCCTCGACCTCTGAGTCAAAAAATAAATCCAAGGTCGCGAGTATAAACCCAAGTTAGAGCAAATAATATAATATTTTATATCAGTATTTCATATCTCATTAGTTTTAATCCATCTTTTTTTAATTCGATGCTTTTATAATAATAGTAATAATGAATAAAAAAAAAGTCGCCGATAAAGCGTAGGTATACACAAAATACGCAAAATATTCAATTATTATTATTTTGTCGAAACATAAAAATATATCAACACACATAAGTATATAATTATTCACACACATGAATATGTAAACGAAACCAATTTGTAAGAATACAGGTATACTGAGGTATCAATATATTGTATAACGGCCAGGAATCTTTTTGTCTGAAAATATTATTATTATTATTATTATTATTATTATTATTATTATTATTATCTGGAGGGCGCGCTGGTGTCATTTACCCAGATAGTCACTCTCCACGTCCGTGGGGTGAGCGATTACAGGGTCCTAGACCCATTCGTCCGGCTAATATTTCTGCCGCATCACGGCAATCCGGTATGATATTCAGATTAGAGAGCAGCGCGTTCATCATTCCAGTACTCTTATGATCATAACCACCGTTCAGAGAGTAACTCTCGATATTTAATCGGTTTTCCCTCCTCTTTTCGAACGATGTTCGTTTGTCCAGGAGCCAAAAACTCTTAACTTATTTTATTATTAATAAAATTATCTAAATACGCATCCGGGTAATAGGTGAGATATTCCGATTAAGAAGGTCTATCGCGATCAAGAAAAAAGGCAACCGACAATGACCGCAAAAAACTCGTTCGGTTCAATAAAGGAAAAATCGTCAAAGTAAGCACCTTTCCAACTGGCTCGAGCCAACAAAAGAAAACAAAAAACCATCCCAAAAGCAATATTTTTCCCTCTTGAAGTGAGCCATCAATGAAATTGTCCTCGACGATAATTCTCCGACGCCATATCGACATGTGTGCGATCGTGTACCTTCCCTAACTCCCCATCTCTCGGAGTTACCGATATGAAATAGGGTGTCAGAGTCGCAAACATTCACTGGTGCCGCTTGTCTGGAAACGAGAGTATTAGGCTCTGTTTCCGGGTTTATAGAGACGATTCGGTTCTCATCCAGATTGCATAATGCCCGGAAATTGCTGGGCCAAGTTTAGAGGCAGACAATTGTTATTCGTTTCAATATTGAACGGTATCATCATCATCGTCACTCCGATTACGTTGGATTTATTCTATGCTTTTGTGATGAAATTGAATTGAAAAATATTTTCTTGCATTATTATTATAAAAAAAGGTAAAATTAGGAAGGGATATACTTCTCATAGAAATGTTAGCTTATAGAAAATAATGTTGCCAGTTCTCTTTATAGTATAGTACAGTATAGAAATACAACAGTTTTGTAGAAAACTACTTTTTAATAACTTCCAGACGCCTGACTAGTGTGTCAGACAATATTAATAATTGACGTTATTGAAATAATCCATTCACATTAATTTAGGTTACATTATCAGAAAGCCATGCAGTCGTCTTCAAAAATGTTTTAGGTCCACTAGTTCGAGAACAAGCATTTTCAAAAAGATGGAGCTGTTTCATCACTTGCATTATCATCATAATTTTCATCAGTTTGAATAGGAATAACTTCATTTATTGAATGTACCCGAGGTAATGGAATGTTCAAATCGAAATAATATATAACTGAATGAAACTTTTGTGAATAATTTAAACAATCTTTATGACTTTATGATTCGGCGCAGATATGAGGTGCCGACGATTTCTTCTTTCGAACTTGTTTCAGGCACCCAAAGGGCATGGGTTCTGATCCCACCGCTGTCACCATGTTTATAATATAGACTATTGATATACAACATTTCTGTAGAAAACTACTTTTTAATAACTTCCAAACGTCTGACATGTGTGTCAAACAATAACAATAGAATATATCTCACTCTAACTCAATAGTAATCCAACTAATTACATGAGTAGTGTACAGAATGATTTATAGATATTATTTCTACCGGAAAAAATGTGAAATCTTACAACAGTGCCACAAAAAAAATCTTTCAAAATGGCAACCCGATGCCATCTTGGAATATAGACACATTTTTATTGATGTTGAAGAGCGCTTGAAATACTATATAACAAAAAAAATCAAAAATTCAGAACTGTAATTAGTTTTTTCACTGATTTCGATTCAACCTCCTGTTCATTTCAGCTGAAGTTGGGCATTATTATGCTCGCAAACATGTTTTTCATTTATGTACGATGCCACTTTTTTACAAGTGTTTGCTAAAGCTGCGTTGACAACATCCCTCCTACTTTGGGATTTAAACACATTTTGTAGAAACGACTCTGAGGAAAAAAATTAAACCAAACAAGTTGAGAGGGCATAGAAAACTCTAAGACTACGATCAAACAATTTTTAAGCATTTTGATTTTAGTCAGCAGTCTCTGATCACACATCGATAAAAGTTAGCGAACAAGTAAATCATGTAAATGATCTCGGATTTCTCTGAAATTTCACAGGTAAATGAATACCTCATTTTACTGACGGTAATAGGTCCTAGTTCACCCTGTAGAATTACCAATTATTTACGTTATCAAACTATCCAAAATGTGTGATTCTTGCAAAAATATTGAAGGGATAATTCGGAACAGATACATTTACCAGAAAAGTCTACTCTCATTATCAAATAACTAATTTAGTCAAGATTCAAGACGACACTGGTACAAGCTCATCTGGAACAGCTGGAACAAACTCAGGTATTCAAAAGGAATTTACTTCGCATCATGAAAAAAAAAATAATAATGAAACTCGTTATGTCTAACAAGTTAGGCTTACTGTTATTGGTTTATTTTAAATAATGAACCAATAGTTACACTTTCCCATCGTATCATCGGTTATATGGACTGTGAACAGTAAGACTTATTCTGAATTTTTTACTGAACAAAAATTCATAAAATGGCAGAAAGTTTAGTATTGTAAGCAATATAGTTGAACGATTCAAAGGACTTATCATGTTCACAAGAAGTTTTAGTGACTTTTCCTTTGATGCGAAACCTATAAAAACGGATGCTCTACAAATAATACAAAAATCCACTATTTTCTACTTTAACTGCTTTTCGTCTGCTTTCTTATATAAACGTTACCCACTCTGGAATTTTTACGTCAACCCAGCTGCTTATTCCCATGAAATGAAACCATTCGGTTGATATCGAGCCATCGAGTGGAACAAAGTCCTCAAAGCGAGCACTCAGTATGCCGAAGTTGAACAATCTGATTACGAGGCCTTCCCCAACCGGCCGGCAGTTCTGTTATTATTCCTTTTGGAGATGTTAATGGGAGGTGGGAGTGTCAAAGCCGGTGCTGCATATTCATACAATTGAAATTTATGAGTAATTAGGTATTAATAATCAATGAGGCTATTATACATGACCCCAGAGTTAATAATGTCGTGATCTATGAGGGTTCTAATGGTAGAAGTACGTGTTCGTCCTATTGAACAGAGCATAATGGTTTCGGTCCCCATCTCGAGATAAAAGAAACATAAAAGCGTCTAAATGAACTCAAATTCCCTCTATTACAAATACCTTCGTTTCATATTAGTCCAAGATCCCAGACTCCCTGACTTATTTATTATTTTTTCGTCGACCTCTACAAAAAATGACATTTTACGTACTAATTTCCGTACGAAAAATCAACTATTTTTGAAGGCTGTGGTCACTATGCCGTATCATAGTGACCACAGCGGACGAAAAGCGTTTGCGGACGAAAAGTAATTGCGGACGAAAAGTGTCTGCGGACGAAAAATACTTGCCCGAAAAAACAGTCGATTGTTGATTCGGAAATCGGAAATTAGTAGGTAATTTGTAGAGGTCGACGAAAAAATGTAATATGCACCTCGGCGAAAAACTGTCTATTATCTCGCCTGCTTGCTAGCCTCGGCTGCGCCTCAGCTATCAATTTGCAGGCTCGACTATAATAGACAGTTTTTTGTCCTTGGTACATAAATAACTATTTTCGTCGACCTCTACAAAAGATGACATTTTACGTACTAATTTCCGGACGAAAAATCGACTGTTTTTGAAGGCAAGTACTTTTCGTCCGCAAACACTTTTTGTCCGCTGTGGTCACTATGCCGTATCATAGTGACCACAGCGGACCAAAAGTGTTTGCGGACGAAAAATACTTGCCTAAAAAAATAGTCGATTATTGGTTCAAAAATCGGAAACTAGTAAATAATTTGTAGAGGTCGACGAAAAAATTGAATATGCACCATGGCGAAACACTGTTTATTGTCTCGCCTACTTGCTAGCCTCGGCTGCGCCTCAGCTATCAATTTGTAGGCTCGACTATAATAGACAGTTTTTCGTCCTTGGTACATAAATAACTATTTCAAATGACAAAATGTGAAGAAAAGGGTAGGTAGTATGTACTTTCAACGCATTCATACCTGCTAAGTTGGCTAGACGGCCAATCCGCAGATACGAGTAAAAATTAGTCTTACTTCACTTGAATTCAATAGCTGATTTTTATATATGTTTTATAGAATATTAAGTATTAGCATTGCTAGACAATTCCCGCCGGCCATAACTTCCGCTAGACACTATAAAGCTAAAAAAAAGGAAAAAATATCAACTGAACTTATATTCTAACGCTTGATTTATATACATGTTATAGAGGGGCTTATATCGTAACTATATGTGACAATTCGTAGGAGCCAAATATCCCACAAACACGAAAAAAGAAAGATCTCTGGATTTAATCAAGAATAATGTAGTTTGTTTAGTTTCACGCCAGCATAAAGAAAATCACAAAGAATTACCACAGATGCAGTCAAAATACGTGCAAACGAAAGGGCAACCTTTCAACCCTATTCATTTGCCAACTGAAAAGCTTATTTTGAAGTTCATGAATTCGTATCAGCGCAAAGTTTTGAATCCGCTGTACTTCATCCAAAGCCGGAATCAAGCAAATAATTGGAAACTTTTCATCTGAAGACGTTGGTTCATTAGGCAAGAACCCGAGGCAACAGTGTTGGTAATGAATAGAAGTTGGCTAATTATATAAAAAGTATATTGAGTTAGTTATGAGGATAATAAAACAAGCGTTATGTTTCGCAGCTCATTTTATTCGTTCATCATTTACACAAACTCAAAGAACTAGAAAGGTAATATAACCGACAGGAATTTCTTGAATTGCGAAACCACATGAATACATGAGAGGCGCATGCAATAATAAATAGTCTAGGGGGAAGCGATGCAATCAGATTGTTAGTAACTTAGGTGAACTACTATTGGTCAACAGGCTACGTTGTCTCTAACTTGTTTCAAATACCACCTACATACCTGTTTTAAATAACTCAGACACTACAGAGCCTTTTGGTTAACCCAAAGAACTCAAGAATTCTGAAAAGTCTGGAATCTACGAATTGAAATATTAGTACTGCGATGTAAAATATAATAGACAGACTAAAAGATCCTATCAAAGAAAGATATTATGGAAAACACAGCTAACCTAGTTAGCTGAAAATTAGAAGGTGCGTTATATAATCTCACTTCTTTTCACGTAAAGAGGCCATTACAAGGCGTGGGGAGTGACATGCCTGGCATATGAACTGCGGAGTGCCACGCCTATAGCCTGCCCGGACGCTAGCGATCTCACGACCTGTTGATTGACAGGTCGGGTGTGGTTCTTAATTGACTACTGAACAACCGACGAAAGGACGCGCCGGCGCCGTATGACTGTGCACCCCAGTCTCGACACTCCGCACGCGGCGTGTTTCCTTTGAACTGTGTAAATTTTACCGACAATCGACGGGACCTGACACTCCTCCCGAAACTTGGCACGCCGCGTGGAGTGTAAGTTCACGCGCTAGGCGCGACACTCCACACGCCGTGTGATGGCCTCTTAAGAAAATACTTTATTTCGCAGAATACAGTCTAGAGTGGAATGACGTGTATATTGTTCCATCAATTTCATTTTGATGTATTAGTACAAGCTGTCTGTCTGAACAACCCACATTCTTTATCACATATTCTTCATTAATATTCGCGAAAACGTTTTACCGTACTGAATATTTCAGGAACAAATACACCTTTCACTGCAGTAAACCTCAATTTATCATTCAGAATTTATAAAAGAGTTTTTGTTCTGTTTTGACATCTGATGTTGTTTTGCCATTATTATCGCTACGTTGGAATTTATTGCCGTAAAAACGGGACAATAAAATTATGGAGCATGAATGAGTCGACAATTTATGTGTTATAAGTGTATGGTATGGCTACATGATTTTCTTGCTATTCTATTAATTTACTGCTATGAGGAGTTACCATATTAGACGACTCTACTAGAAAAAAATATCGTCATCATAAAGTATGACATCAAGTATCAACGGCAGTCGGCCAATCACTGAGAGGTTTAGACCAATGACGAAAAAGCAACTGTACCAAAAAAATTTCTCAAGAAGGCTTTATTGGACTTGTTACAGCTTGGCATCCGCGAATGTCAGATTGACTGTTTTCTTTCTTAGCTTTAACTTTAGCTCCTGATGCAAATTGTCTTGCAACAAAGGTATGTCTGACAATATTTACCTGAACCATCTCAGTTTTTGGTCAGAGTTTCTTCAATATGTCATTCTAAAATGTTTAATTGCCTAGTTGGCCCAGATGGTAAATGCGCGGACGTGCGGTTGGACGTTGAAAGTGGGGTGGTTATAAGCGTGAGTTCGAATCCCCGTTGGTTTTTTTTTTTTTTTTTAGTTTTCTCCTATCAAGTATTTAGTTATCCATAAATAATTGTTATTCTACCTTATACTGCTTTGTGATTTATGATACTTCTTGGTAATGAAGGCAATAATTTCGATAGATATCTGTCACAAACTGAGCTTTCATAAAAAATTTATAAATTTTCGTATAGTCGTAGAGAAAGTATAGTCTTCTACTCGCGTATAATGAGCATTATATGCTTGTTGAAGAATATACTATTACCACTTTCGCAGCCTCCCACATCCAGAATACTCGAGCACTTGACGGTCGGTTCACTGATTAGTTTTGAGATCAAAATCAGGGGGTTTACTATGACTTTTTCATTAGCAACGCTACCTCCCGGACTAGGAAGGTAACAGCAAAAAATAACTACTGTAGACATTTTTTATGATTTCTGTTGATCATATCAATAATCTTACTCAATCATTCGAATATATTTTCAAATGACAAAAATAAACTTCAAATCTCGAAAGCGTAGAAAAAGATTTTTTAATCTAACATAAACTGATCAAAAACGCGTGTCTGGTTGAATTGAAAGTTGTTTCAAATTAAATATGTGCCTTTCTTTCTCTTCCTTTGAATTACGAACGGCTTTTGTTGATATTATAC
Organism: Chrysolina haemoptera; assembly: GCA_958298965.1. Lineage (NCBI taxonomy): Eukaryota > Metazoa > Arthropoda > Insecta > Coleoptera > Chrysomelidae > Chrysolina > Chrysolina haemoptera. Next base: position 6,805,013 of record OY282594.1, read on the forward strand.
GGTCTTTTTTTCATGCCTGAAGATCGTTTCGAAACTTCCCTCTGAACATAATTTTTCAACATAGAAGATAGTAAGCTTACAGTTCAATTGTATCCAATCACAGTTTCCAAAAATTCACATATATACGATCAAAATAAAATAAACAATAAACATTGATTAACCCAGCACAACTTTCTCAGCAACATCGATAACATTGAATGTTAAAAAAAAAACATTGTATCTTGGAACCCTGAAACAGAAACTGTTTGTCTTACTTTGATCAATTCTGCATCATTAGAAATTCAATCTTGCAACACCTGGTATAAATGTTTCTTTTCCCTCTTCGAGAACAATGGGATCTATTAACGGAGATCCACTTAACTGTATCGACAGTTTGAATTTGAGTTCGCATTATAACTAACTTTCTCACTGAATTTGCTAATCGTTTGCTCAATGACTCGAGCTGTAAGTTTCAAGTTTTGTCGACTCGGACAGGTTATAGTCTCCAACAAGTCTCATCCTCGTCAATAAATCACTATCGATCATCAACTGCGTAGGATGCAAATTAAATAAATCAGAAGTTATGTTTGAATAACAATTTTGCTAATCGTTCAAGTACACTCTCATCAGATTAAGTAATTTTGCTGAAAGTTTTGTATCAACGATTGTTTCCTACAGGTGAAAAGTCCTCAATGTGATATTCCTAAAAATTGTAGTTTTTCATAAGTTCATTTGTGTGTACTAATAATAATGTCAATATTTTTAAAATATATCCAACCATAGAACCCAATTGAGATATTTCCCGACCTTATCTAATTCATGCACGCTACCTCATCAAAGACAGCAACCTAGGTGGAAGGTCATGATTCATTAAATATTAATTTCATCATAATAAGATGCTGTATTAACGAGTTCGTTCGGCGCCTAGAGTCAATTAGCGTTACTCAAAGTGGAAGTTTGTGTACTTCACACCACCTGCTCAATTATTCTCTTAATTATGGCAATATTCCTTCGTTGTCAGGCAGGAAAGAGACACCCCATTTCAGAAAGATACACTTCTATCGTGCACGTACTGAAAATATTATTGAAGAAAGTAATAATCATTGCGGATACAGACAATCAAATTAATGATATAGTGGAATTGAATTACACAGTCACTAATAAGTTTCAGGATATTGTATATTCTATTTGTAGTTGTTGACATTAAGACTGATATATCTTTGTGTGTCCTCCAGCACAGCCAGATTTAGGGGGGGTGGGCTATGGAGTTATCAGCCACCAGTGATAAAATTTGAGAGGCGTTAAAGAAAAAGCAAGCAGCAATCCTCGTCGCCCAAATCGCGACCACCGCATTAAAAGGACTAGGAAACTGTTTTTGTGAAAATTAAATTCACTTTGATCTCTAGCGGCAGCGGCACAATAGTAATGGTAACTGCGGTACCTACTTTTTAAAAAAAGATATAAAAAGACGTATTCTACTTAGTAGGGGTAATTTTGTCTTAATAACTCAAAACAAAACCGAATAGAGCCTGAAGGCAGTCCAGAATTCGGATTTTGGTTTCGACGTATTCGGAACCAATGAAAAAATTTTGGAAAACGATAAATTCTCGATCTGCCTTCAGGTGTTCAACATGGCGATAGTGAATCTTAAAAATTGAAAGAGACATAAAGCTTCGCACCACGACTACCCGAGTATATTACAAGATATCAATTTATTTCTGATTCATCTGCATACAGTAACGAACAAGTTTGCAAATTAATAATTTTCACCATCAGCCTATAAATAATTTCCTTTCAAAAACATTTCTAGACTAGAATGACATTTCATCGGCGTTTACTTGTACTCTTCCATCGTTTTTTTTTTCGAATAATTTGCTGATATTTAAACGATATCTGCATCCATTTCGACAATAACGCCCTTTCTATACCCATTTTCCAGAAGTTCGAAGTGGTTTAAGGGTTAGTCCAACCAATATAACAAAAATAAAGCCTGTTTTGCAAATTAATTCTAATAGTAAGCGACTTGCGCCATGACTTCGGGGATACTTTATAAATAACCAAAATCCAAATTGCAACTCAAAATTTTTTGTGTGCAATTGTTTAAACAATGATTATTAAAAAAAGGGTCCTTTTTTTGGTTTTTTGTAAATATCTCAAAAGTTACTGGACGAATGGCTTTACTCATGAAAGACCGTTTGTAAAGAATGAAAAAACCTACAAAATGGTTTTTGGAAAATCCCGATACGACCATTTTTCGCCGAGAAAAGCCGGAAAAACTCTTGAAAAAAGGAGCAGCTGTGCCCGTTTGGCCTTGAACGCCGCTCTCAAAGGCGGTCTATGTTAGTTGCCACACAGCTTTTACATTGTACAGATCTACGGTTTTTGGAGAAGAATTAAAAATTTTCACTTGTAATCGCCCTAGTGCTTGATAAATTTCCTGCAATTAATTCAAGCACGCCAACACTTTAGCATTAATTGCATATACTCAAGTTCCTATTGAAGAAATTGATTTCCTAGTACATCTGAACGATATCAATTCAAAAGCATTATTACACAATTAGCAGTATTACAATTACATCAACTAATTTTGTTGTCAAATCAACGAGCGTTAAATCACCTATAAAATGGACTTGACTTAATAGAATAATTATTTTTTGAATAAAAAAACCCGGTTTATTGGTGCAATTTATACATTTTTTGCCAGTGTATATGTTTACATATACGTACTTGTACAAGTACAATTATAATTGAACATATGCATGTACGTATTATTTAAATAAACTGCATAAAAGTAATGCAATTACAAGCGACGTCTTCGCTGCATAGAAAAAAGCGCCTTGTGCGCGCAACCGGTCTCTCACTTCTCCGCTTCTCGGCGCCCCCTCCACTACTACCTCAGCACGACTCGGCGACGAATTTTCACTCGAAGCGCTGTGTTCAGAAGCATTTTTAACAATGTTCTCCAAACTTATGGGAAAATGTGAGATAGACAAATTGTAGTTTTTAACCTCAACTTCAAAATGCCGCTTTAAAAATTCAAATCGGACCATTTCCCGTAATATGACGCATCATGCAAAATATGGCTGTAATTTTTTTAAAACCCGATTGTAGGAAAACTATTGAAGCGACAATTTCCACCTTTCGGGAGCTCAACGTACATGATATTCGCTACCATTTCCCGAAAAATTATTTCTTAATATTGAAAATTGAGGGAGATACGAATTTTTGAAAAAAGGCCTTTTTCAAGAGTTTTTTCGGCTTTTCTCGGCGAAAAATGGTCGTATCGGGATTTTCCAAAAACCATTTTGTAGGTTTTTTCATTCTCTACAAACGGTCTTTCATGAGTAAAGCCATTCGTCCAGTAACTTTTGAGATATTTACAAAAAACCAAAAAAAGGAATAATCATTGTTTAAACAATTGCACACAAAAAATTTTGAGTTGCAATTTGGATTTCAGTTATTTATAAAGTATCCCCGAAGTCATGGCGCAAGTCGCTTACTATTAGAATTAATTTCCACAAAAAATTTATATTGGTTGGTCTAGGTCCCGGGATTTCGGATTCCTTCACTTGACCGTTCCATCTCCATCAATTTCTTCTCCAGATTGGCGTCTGTGCTAATCTGCAGCATCGTTCGGATTATTTACGTCCATCGTGCAACTGTCAATAAAATTGATGGGAATTTGGCACGGGTTCGGTTAGAGCCAGCCTATTTATCAGCGAAAAAAAATTAAAACGCATTTGTCTTTTGGTGTAGCTGTGATTGATGGATATATACATTTCTCCAATAATTCGGAAAAGGGCGTCGCCAGCATCTGACTAAGGGGGGGGGGGGCAATTGGGCAATATTATGGAGGTTAAAAAATATGAACGCCTGGTACAGTCGAGAGCATGAAGCTTGTGAAATTATTCACGTTTTGTCATGCGATGCGGAATTTATTAATAGGGAAGGAAGTCAATTGCTCGCACGGCCTTAGGACTTTGTTCGCTTTCCGGCTAGCTACATTTGATCTCTAGGGGGGGGGCAACTGTCCCCCCCTGCCCTTCCTTGGCGACGCCCATAAACGGATGATACGGCCTGTTCCAAATTAAGTCGGCACCATTGCCAACTCTGTTATTCTTGCCGCTACGAACTCGGTTAAATTGGCAACCTAGTGGCGTTTTTTATGGCCATCTCGATGATGACAATTGCGTTTTCAAAATATTTCACGAAATAATATTTTATTGAATGGAACTTCTTATATTTCGTGATGTATTTCGAATCATAATCACAAAAATGAATGGAACTGATTCCGACGAAGTCCATCATTGTTGCCAAGCTCGGTATAAAGCAACTATCTGGTAGAAAACAACTACTTTCCTGGCTAATACCACGAAGGACATTGAACTACGTTTCAGATACGTTTAGGATGGAAACACTCTTATAAAACTTCCATCGAGGGGAAACAACTAGTCATTTTTTGTACATGAAAAAGTTTTAGGGGGCAATGAAAGATAATTACCATTCAATTACGCGGATACGTTGTATGGACATAATTTAACTCTTATGTATTAAAATAAGATCCAGAAAGTTCGAAACTCATGCCCACGTATGAGTTTTGGTGTAAGAAGGCGACAACTAGTATCAAATAAATTGAAGGATATTGGATGGTTACATAAGGAGAACAGGAGAAAGGTTAATTTTTCATTTTAGTACCTTGCCATAAAATAATTCCCAAATACATACCCAAACATACTAATTCAGCCATTTTGAATCGATTGGCGTTAGCAGAATTCGTCTATCTCTAACCGTTCTCGAGTTGGTCAGCTCTGAATCAATTTTCAAATGTTTTTTTTGGCGCGAAAAATATTTCTGAGGAGAAACGAAATGATAGGCAAGGAAGCGATAACATTATCTTGTAGGAAATTTTCTTAGCTTTCTTTCTATACCAACATGTGTTTAACGAATGTGTCTCCTTATGGTCGATACGAAATACGAAAAATGTAAAAGGTGCGCCACTTTCCGGTATCCTTGCACACACAACCACCTATAACATCCAAAAACGAAATGATAGGCATGGAAACGATAACATCATCTTGTAGGAAATTTTCTAAGCTTTCTTTCTATACCAGCATGTGTTTCGAATGTGTCTCCTTATGGTCGAAAAATACGAAAAATGTAAAAGGTGCGCCACTTTCCGGTATCCTAGCACACACAACCACCTATAACATTTAAAATTGAACTGATATGCAAGGAAACGATAACATCATCTTGTAGGAAATTTTCTTAGCTTTCCTTCTATACCAACATGTGTTTAACGAATGTGTCTCCTTATGGTCGAAAAATACGAAAAATGTAAAAGGTCCGCAACGTTCCGGTATCCTAGCACACACAACCACCTATAACATCTAAAATTGAACTGATAGGCAAAGAAACGATAACATCATCTTGTAGGAAATTTTCTAAGCTTTCTTTCTATACCAGCATGTGTTTAACGAATGTGCCTCCTTATGGTCGAAAAATACGAAAAATGTAAAAGGTCCGCAACGTTCCGGTATCCTAGCCCACACAACCACCTATAACATCTAAAATTGAACTGATAGGCAAGGAAACGATAACATCATCTTGTAGGAAATTTTCTAAGCTTTCTTTCTATACCAGCATGTGTTTAACGAATGTGTCTCCTTATGGTCGAAAAATACGAAAAATGTAAAAGGTGCGCCACGTTCCGGTATCCTAGCACACACAACCACCTATAACATATAAAATTGAACTGAAATCATCTTGTAGGAAATTTTCTTAGCTTTCTCTCTATATAGACATGTGTTTAACGAATATACTTGCCTATTTTGTCCGTCGATTTTTTTTCATTCAAAATCCCAATATATACAAATTGGGCCATTCTGAATCTATTGGCGTTCGCAGAATTCGTCTATCTCTAACCGTTCTCGAGTTGGTCAGCTCTGAATCAGTTTTCAAATGTTTTTTTTACGCAAAAATAATTTCTGTCGAGTATTCGACATTTCGAATAATGAATTTAATTAAAATTAATAATGAATTAATGAAAATGTTATGATGTACACCTAATGAAAGAGTAGTTTCCCCCTCGGGTCTCGATATATCACTGGTCAAAATTTCACCGAAATCTGTTCGTTAATTAAAAAAATCATACTATAATAAAATTTGAAAAATATGATAATGAATTTCAGAAAAATATCATTTTATCTCATAATTTTGTATTTTTTGATCTATCAACAGATTTAGTTAGCAATGGTGGCCACTTGATTTGAAACAGGCTATATATCTCGTAGGTAAATTATATGTTTCAGATTTCGAAACTAGAAAAAAGTTCACAGTATTCGTTCAATCCGTATTTCCTACTCTAATTCTAATGAAGATTCATTGGTGCAACTGATTAATAACGAAAACTGAACCCGAAATTAGTTTCTATGACATGCAGGCTCTAAACTCAGACCCAGAAGAATAAAAAAGTCAGCTCAATCGGCTCAAGCTCAATTTCTATGCCAAAAACCGCTGAAGTAACTGCTGCAATCCGATGTTCGTCTTGTCAGGACCTGTACAAGGCCGTAAATCTGCTCTAACATTATCTCAAACAAAGCGATCCCCTTTTATATCCCCCAATTCTCCTTATCGCACTTGCTTTCATCTTCGGATGGACGTCGGTTCAAGATTAGAATCATTTTTCTGTTTTTCGGTCTCCTCGTTTGGGGTTACATGATTTGTAGGACAATGGTGACCAGATTATTCCAAGATAGCAAGTTTTTTGTGTTGTATGAGGGTAACACTGAATATTTTTAGAAACTAACTTTTTCTTTTTTTCCATGAATAAAAAAAAATAGTGGTTTTTGCCAGGACGCCCGTTGTAATATTGTCCTATCTAAGAATTCCACGACTATTGTGATGATATGGCAATCCAAATACATCGCATTGTTACGATTATTATCAAATTTTGGATTGACGTGGCCGTTACTTGATGGAAATCCATAGTTGACACTAAGGTAAAACACGATTAAAATGTCCACAAAATTTATCGTCTTTGCGAATGTTTCGATACACAGTATCTTTTTCAAGCGAATGTAGTACATTGATTATTATCAAGTTTCGATGATAATTGTGCAAGAGCGTTTCACTTCTTGAAACATATAAGCTTCTTTGATTTGACGTACTATTTTTAAGACAGAAATGCTTGTGCACGATCGTCATCGAAACTTGAATTATAAGCAGGAAAACACGATGATTTTGGATTGCCTTATCATCACAATGATCGTGAATTTCTGATATAACTGGCAAAAATAATTTTTTTCAATTTACTTAGAAAGTTTTGTTATTACCACCGGATTACGAATGTTCCGTACATTCAAGTTGGTCAGAAGTAAAAAATTGAATATTTGTAAAAAATCAGAACGTATTCTAAGGAAATTGGCATTTTCTATTACCTCAAAATTTCATTTGAAACTCTGCATACAAGTAGGTAAAAAATTTAATATTTTGCCATCTTACACTTCTTTTTGTCACATCATAGTATTTTTTTTTCAATTTGTTGCCATGCCAGTGATTGCGCCACAAGTTTCAAAACTAATGAAAAATAAGAAATAAAAATTCGTATGTTTTTTTTACCACTTTATATTTGTAATACTTGGGTTACTGCAGTTTCGTCCTATATGGATATTGTCTATCAAACCATATTTCAAACTGATTTTTAGGTTTTCGGACATGCACGATTGATCACCCAGATACTTTTTTTCGAAACTCGAAAATAAAATAAAATACTCAAAAACATTAAAATAAATCAAACGGGCTCCGGGGCGGCTTAAATGATTTTGGTGGCGCATTCCCTTTTACAGTTGCAGGAAAACTCGGAAAAACCTGCAACACCAAGGGGAATATTCTCCATGAAAATTGAAAAAATGTAATTTCTTTGTAATATCTAACAGAAAACAACTATTTCCCCGGCACAAGCCACGCTGGACAGAAAAGAGAAGCGAACCTTGCTTCAATGAAATGAACGATTTGTGTGAGTGATATTTTTTAATAACATAGCGCGTTTCGCTAACTTTATTAGCGAAACTCGCGTCGAGTGAAAGTGACGTAGTTTTGGGTAGCTTTTATTTCTTGAATTGTATTCACACTTTGGTGTGTTTCAAACATCCATTTTCGAATACAACTTATATTAATTGTGTTGATTCGATGAGTTCCCCAAAAATGCCTATTATGATTTCTTCAAATTCAAAAGGGGCGTCATCCAATTTCTCATTTCAGTTTTGTTAAGTTCTGAAAGTGCATAGTTTGAAGAAGCCAATGTTTTGATGAAACGATTTTCGCAATTATTTCTATCAACTAGAATGTCCAGTACCGAACAATTTTTGTTTCACCGATTTTTCGGGACTGATCTCATGCGAATATTGTTGAGAGTTAAATCCACTGATTCGCCCGAGCACATCTTTCCCGAATACTCGGAGTTAACTTTCACGTGCCTGGAAGAAAATAACAGAGACCATTTATTTCCTTTGTTGTTTTGCTATGTCGCTGGAAAGTTTTAAAGGCCGCAAACGCTTGTTTGTTTTCGATAATGAGGAGATTTATAATTCATTGTTCGCTTTGTTACTGGACCTATGTTACATTTCCGATTGTTAGTCTTTTAATGGTTAAGTAATGTGTTTGTAGGATGGTTGAAATTCGAAGTTGAACTAAAACACGTCTAGTTTCCGATTCATTATTCATCGTTCGGGTATTTCAGCTAGAGAAATTGGTACAAATTGCAAGTGTTATGCAGGGTGTGACTGCAACGGAAGTAACTATAGTTAGCACACTAGTTATAGCAAGCAAAGCGAGCAACAGTTTATTATCGATTACAAAAAAAAATAATCAAACAACGTATTATAATTAGCAGGAACGAGGTTTGGGGTTAATGAAAGCTCTACTCTTCTTGAAGTCGGTAAAGCAGGACGTTCGCAGATCCAGTGTGCCTCGTGGGAGCCCAAATGGAAAACTGTTCCCGTGTCGACGGCGGTTTTTATATATTCAGTGTCTCGTGGATGCCCAACTAAAACACTATATTTGGTCCGTTTTTCCCGGTGTTGTCGTTTCGACTGACTCTCTTCGAGGCTCTTCATATGTCTCTGTGCAGCCTGGAACATGCCCAGTCGGCTGTTGCTGCGAACAGCGAGGTTGCACGGATTGGCCCACCTTTCGAATTTTCAATGTACTACCAATTATCGCTGACCTCCTTAGCATCGAAGCATTCTGTGCGATGGTGTCGACTGAAAGGATTCAGGCGAAATCTAGGACCATAATATTTCCTCAGGGACTAACCACGGATTCATTTGAGGGTATGTATGCACTTATCAATAAAAACATTATAAAAGTAGAGGAAAGCGTTGCTTCTGCCTGCTTAACAAAACTGGGAATTCACTAAAGACCGTTACAGATTCAAGAATTCTCTCTTTCTGAGTGTGATTCTCTCGGATGGGTCTCCTCCACGACAAGAATACGAGACATTTTAATTTACTAAAGGAATGAACCGAACCGTGAAAACCGGGGTAGATCCCTGTATTGTGCATGTGGACGTAGAAAACATATCAGATCAAGTCCAGGTCATGTATTTTCTTCCATCAACTTCTGTAGCATTGTCAATTGTCAAGCCAGGATGACAATCGCCAACTTGGATCCAATAAACTGTAGAGAACAATAGCACTAAGGCGCTCGTCTGCAGAGAATGGACTCGTAATTAACAGAAAATGCATGACTGTGTTTATAAGGAGATTAGCTTCGGAAGTTTATATAGAGATATGTGTGAGTGTGATGGATAATGCCTGTTGTTGGTGCGAGACCAGGATTATGATCTTATCTGTGGTGAAATAGTGGTAAGCAGGATATTTGTGTGGTAATTGAATGTGTTATCGCCCGGTTACGTGTTGCGCATTTTGTTGTCATGCCGTTTCACATTTAGTTAATAGGAGACGCATAAAGTGGAATTGATATTGAAAATCGAATTATGTGTTCGATATTCCATCGTTGAGGTGAACATTATTTTCATTCAGTTGTGTCACATAGTGCAATAATATAATAGTACATTATCTCCATACGGCTGAAACTAGTTAAGTAATGGTTTTAGTTCAATTTCGAATAGCCATTGAGCTAGTTGCTATGTGCAAGTATATCAGTCTAGTTTTACAATCTGACAATGATGAATATACACATAGAACTTGAATAAAGTTGACAATTATCTTTGGTCAGATACGTAGTATTGTTTCGGCAAAATAATAATAATAATAATCCGAAGTTCTTCTTGGATTTCTGCAAGCTGTATACCTCAGGGAACACCTTATTGCCATTCATTGGAAGAAGCCCTGGAAAATAGATGTTTGGCATGGCTACGAAGTGCTGATATAGGGATGTGGAAGCTGAGCTCGACAGGTCAGTCTTGCCGGGACCGATAACGGTGGATTGATTGATGATATTTTAAAAGTCCATGGAAAAATCTATAAAATAAAGGCGATGTATCAGAAGAGTTAGCGAGCTTTTGATTGAAGTATTTCTGCTTTCACTGGCTGGAATCGGAATTTTTGAAAAGAAAGCGGTATGAAGGGTACTAAATCTGCACTGGACATGAGATAGCACACAACAAATCATTGTTGTGAAGGAGAATCAGTGATGACGATAAAACAGATTCCCGAGGAACATCGGCATTTATTGGTATAATGTCGGATGGTCCTCCATCGACCTCCATATGGAGAGATCGGTTTGAGTGAAATCTAGATAGCAAGGAACACAACTGGGGGGGAAAGCCATGAGATGGAAGTTTGGCAAGGAGACCCTGCTGCCAAACGCAATCAAACGCCTTCGAGGTATCTAGTGGAACCACCAGAGTTTCACCATATTTTTCGAGAGATTGCTGCCAAATGTGGTGGACATCAGCAAGCAGGTCACCTGAAGAAAACCATCATTGTCGATCATTGATAATTCCTGATCGTTCTAGATATTTCATGAGCGAATTATTTGTTACGAAAACAATATATTCGTACCTCCCTAGAAAACTGACGGTCTTCAGCTCAGAACTTTGTCGCCTCTTTTATCAGGTCTCATTCTTTCAGCTACCGATATTTTCCTCACAACTTCACTACCTGCAAAAATTGAACAAAGTACCAGGTCTCATAATTTTTGCTTTGTTCTCGCGATGTTCTATGAACATTACGACTGATAAAAATCATTCAGTGGGAAATCCTATCGGTCGAGAATCTACTTTATTTTCGTGACATCTAATCAATAAAAACGCCAAACCTCAATCCTGCTATCCTGCCACCCCCAGTTCCACTATGACACATCACATTTCTCCACGGATAAGTAGAAAGTAATCTTTTAATCCTTGTAGCTTCCATCAACGTGCGAAAGTCTAACGGGTGTGCCGTCCTCATTTTTCAAACTGTAATCCGACAGTTTATTAGTGCCTTCCGTACTCAGAGTTTTCGCATCTCCTTTATAACTCGTTCATCTTCTTATTTTTGTCCCGATCGAGCTCGAGCGTTTCCGCTCCGAATATTACTAATGTCCTTGTGTGCACTCTGCCGATTTCAATGAATTCGGCTCGATCTGCTTATCCATAGTCCGGGAGCATGCATTTCCGAGCTATAATCAAAAGTAATTTCAAAAGTGGTGGTAATTTTTTGATAATTTTAACTAGAGGCACGAATCTTTGTTGCTGTAGAAATCTCAGCTAGTTGAAATTATCTCCAAAAAAAATAATGCCACGAATCTAATTCGGCTTATTTTTTACCGGACATTTGTCAGTGTCATCTTGACAACCAAGTCAATGACTAACTTTCTCATGCATTCATTCAAGCAAGTTTTTAGATATTCAGCTGTTTATCCAAATGTCACAAGTCACGTATCTTGAACATACTTAACAATTAATTAAAAAATTCGTGAATTTTCACTAATTTTTGTATAATTGTTGAAGAGAAGCTCATACCCTTAGAATTGAAATTATCACATTATTACTTTGGGCGTATCACTCACTGGATATGAACCTACATAGCCGTGTGGTGCGAAGAAAGCATCAACATAAAACTCAAGATTTTACTTATCCTATAAAGATTTTCAATCCCATCTATAAAACTAAAATTACTATTGAAATAAAAAAGCATTTATCTGCTGGCATGTCATAATAACATCGTTATGTGAATGTATTTTAGTGACATAATGAAGTTCATTATGGGCCAAGGACTATAATGAGAAAGAATGCGAGTGGGTAATTTCAAACAATTTGATTCAAAATACAAAACTTCATCCTCCAAATCAGAAGGTTAACTATCATTAGAATCGCTCATTTTCGAAAATTTCATTGCACATCTAATTTTACTTGAAAGCAATGTATGTAACAAAATGTTATAACACAGCTTGCTCTCTATTTTTCATAATGAATAACGCCAATATGTATCTGTAGTTTCAAAAATACCGAATACTATTTATCGATTCCAGCAGATAAAGTTTTGTATGTAATTCGGATCATAAACGATCATTATGGTCCACGCCGTGTTATCGGACTCGGCTATGCCTCGCCCGATAATATTCTCGGCTACTGCGATAATGACCGTCATTATGATCCTTATAACATAAATATCTTTTTTGATCCCTTTTATTATAGATTTAGGTATCTTAGAGAACAGCGCTAATATTTATGGAATGATATAAAACGGGCATTGTAATGGCAACTAGCATACAACCCTGGAGAATGTGTTACGGGCCTGTGACTATGTTTTCAGGGGTAATATAATAAGTGGTATGATTATTACCAATAATTTTTTGGAATATTAATGAATTGCAATCCTAAAGCTGAAAATACAATGAGTCCGCAGGACGAGTTCAAATGCCTTGGAGATATCTACTGCAACGGCCAGAGTTTCACCATATTTTTTGATAGATTGCTGCCAAATATGTGAGACATACGCAAGCAGGTCACCGGTTGATCTCTGGTGCAGAAAACCATATTGTCGATCATTGATAATTCCTGAGCGTTCTAGATATTTCATGAGCTCGATGTTGATAGCTTTCTCCATGATCTTCGAAATAACAGATAGTAGTTGTCAATTGTTTTCCAAATTTAATTCTTATTTATTCGATAGATGTATTATTTTCAAACATCTGCGTTCAAGTGGAGCTCCAACCACCGCTCTCTTCACTGATAATCATCAAGCTTGCTATAAGAACCCCCTCGTGCGTGAGGCACGAATTTCATTAGCCTTTTCGGAAAAGAGACCCTCAAAAATATGAGGGAAGATCCAGTTGCCCTGCAAAGGAACACTTTACTGATATTCCCGGAATCAGTTAGTCTTCGTCATTACCAGTCACGATCCGAGATAGTGACAGTTTGCTACTAAATTTAGAGAAAAGGGCTGAACTAAGGGGTGGAAACACCGCAGACCGTAGAGGCCCCGTTATTATGAAAATAAACCACATAGCAATTATTACATATGATTACCGAGCGGTGGAATATTCTTTTGAGGGGTCGAACGCAAGAAACCCCATGCAAGGAAATCCGCACCCAACCTTGTAACCTGCTATTACATCATACTGATGTTGATTATTTTAATTTTGAGGCATTCGAAATATTTCCTAATCTCACGAATACTTTGAGACAATGAAATGGGACTCTTTTTATATCCAAGACAACGGAGCCTTCAGTCACAGATCACAGACTTTTGAAAACCGCTCATTGATGTTTTTTCCGGGAACTGAGAATTAAATGTCATCCTAATTTACAATGGGCACCAGACATGCACTACTTGAGCTTGTCCGTATTTTTTTTCTTTTTTTTTTTTTCGTTTTATTAGATACACTTTTATTAACTTCAACTCGTTCGGCCTTTGATGGTGCCAACACTGCGCCTTCTACTTCTGTTTCGATGTCATCACATTTTGACACTTTCTGATCTACGATATATTCTGAGCAGCTGCTTTGAAAAGGTTCCGATTCCATTACGGACAAATCACTTAAATCAAACATAAACAATTATTCTGCGGCCGCTGCTCTACTATTTAACAGAACGTCGTCATCCAGCAAGTATTTAAGAAATAAATCAATCCCTGGGTAGCAGGTACAAAACTGAAAACGAGCCATTAAGCATAACAGAACTCTCAAGAATACCATGGTATTTGAACGATTGTAAACCTTTGGAAACTTCAATAATCACCTAAGACGGCTACGGATAAAAGCAGTTGAAACGTGAACAATACAAATTATAAGACGATGGAAGTCGAAATCAATCTACTCCAGTTTTCGTTTCAGTCTGAATTAATATGACCCGGCCATCTATGTGTCCCAAAGGTTTCGCTATCTCAAGTTCGCAACATCCTGTAAACAGGGGACGCTTCGACTGCAGCTTGCAGAGCCCAATGAGGCGTGCATTGGCGTTTTACCAAATTTCAGCACCGCGCCTGTTCTACATATTATGTTCTATGCCCGACAGGTACTTGCTGTACATTTTAATTGTATTGTATTTGCGCTGTGATAACGGTACACGACACAAGGGTATAGCAACGTTTGCCGTTATACATGCATGTGGTTGGAAATGTTATTTGGTCGTGTTATGTTTGTTGGTCGCGGCCGGCAATTATTGTGGGGAAATCAGAGACTGTCGCTAACTATCTGTCGTTTTATATGTTCCGTAATGGAGAATTTCACGAAACCTTAGAATCTCTTCCGTACCGAATAGTCTGGGTCATAAGTGCTATTTGCCGATTATTTTTTTTTTTGGAAAGACCAAAAATTATAAACGAAGTGTTATTTGATTGGTAATGGCATATAGAAAAAAGTATCGAAAAAGAAAGTTCCGCTCGCAAAAATTGCAGAAGTTATAAATAATTTAATAAAAAAAAGAGTGATGGTATGATTTTTCGCGAATATCTCAAAAAATATTGCATATATGTAAAATCGGAAAAAGGACACAAAAAGAGCAGAGACTTTCTTGAAAATAAGTCCCATCACCTGAAACTCTACCACCAATATTTATAATTTCAATTAAGCGGATATTTTCGATGGAGTAGGAGAACTACAGTTTGTATACGCGGTTTTTGATGCCATGATCAGTATATTTCATCAAAATTACATTGAAGTTTTTTTGTTTCGATTGTTGAATATTTACAATTTCAAAAATGTTAATATTTTCAGCTGTTTTGACGATTCTGAGTACGCATCTTCCGCTACTTTTCATCGACTAACTTTTTTTCATTAAACATTTTGTTAATTTTTATTCTTTAATCTGTCCTCACAAAATCAAAATATAGATACAATAAATATTTATTTTTGGATTCACAGTAATGCTTAAGGTATAAGTCTCGAATAATTTCTTTTGTCTCAAAGGATGAGACCTTACTTGTGCTGAAAATTATTATTTCATATCTTCAATAATCGTTGGCCTTTGAAAATTATTTGTTAATTTCTTTCAATCATCTACTGATATTTTCCTGCTTGTACTCAAATATTTAGTTTTTCACATTCACAACTCTTCAAAAATTATTACTTTGTTTTTTCATATAATCCTATTCGTGCTCAGCTTCAATATAAATACCTCAATCTGAATCATTCTTCACGATAATTAATTCTAATAATATCGGGCACTGCCTTTCTTCAGCAATTAAAATATGGAAATCGTCCGTACCATAATAATTTCACTGATACCATTATCTCGTTTTCATCAATTGAAAAGTAGGTCGTAGGTCTCGCTGTGCATACGAATAAAGTTGGCGTTTTCTTGGCATAATTTTACTTCAACTCCTGGGTGGAGTATTGAAAATTGCATTTTTCTTCCACCCGGCGATAGTTGGAAACAAAAGTTACTTCAGGAAAATATAATTGGATGTGCATGCTAGGGGGATTAAGTGTTTTGAATCTTGTAATCATAGTTTCTTGTCATTTTGCCAAAATTTGATATCTGTGAAAGTTGGACAGTTATTATAGCATGCGAGTTAAATTCGACTCGAATCCACAAACCGGAATGAATGGAAATTCAATTTAATGAAAGAAAAGTTGTGAATTATGAAAAAGAATGGAAACTAACTACTATAAAAATTACATAATTACACAATTTTGTCGTAGTAAAATTGTACCATTTTTCAAAATATCCAATTTTTTTTTTGTGACAGTAACTATCACTTAATAGATTGGTAGGTATTAGATACAGGATGACTAGAACTACCGCTTATTATTCATGATTTTCAGTAATGTAAGGGCAATGTTGAGAGTTATGTTAACTTTTTACGATATAAATGGAGATGACTCAAAAGAACAACGATCAAATTTATAATGACTTCTTGAAAAAAGTTAATGACATTTCCTCTCCACCCTAGCTGAATGGCGTTATAAATATTTCAAATGAAAAACTATCTATCGGTCTTCATGCTAAACAGTTCGCAAACACTCTAACTCTTTCTTTGTATAATTGAGTATCAGTATTAATGATGGAGCTACAACTCATTTACTATTTCAATTTCATTATCTGAAAACACCAACATTGTTTGAATTTGATAATCAGCTACACAACGTCAGAATGAAAATTCGATGTGACGAACCACGACCATAACGAATTTTCATTCTGACCGAGTAACAGACTATACTTTCTTGGTTTGAACTCGCGACCTTGCATATTTAAAATGTATATGTACTTTTTTATGATTTTGATTATTACTGATCAATAAACTCAAACTATATGTGAATTGTATAATTTGTTACATTTCAGGTGAGCACTTTCTTCAATAAGTAATCGACAGCATATACAGTATATGTAAGTGGTTTTAATATAAGTATGTGTTATTTTATGCACTAGCTGGCACATTATGGCCCGCCGGCCGTAAAGTAGGTAACATTTTCAAACTGCCCATGTTTACACATTATTTCATGCAAAATCTACCACGAATCGTTTCAGTTCAATAAAGGAATACTCTTTCAAACAATATTTATTTAGTATCGTATTTCTCAACATGTAATTAAGTCATGAACTTGAATATTGAAGTTTTAAATCAACACTGCAGACGCCATCGGGCCATTATCCACGCTGCAGCTCATAAAAACTTACTTTACGCCATTAATAGGCAAATAACCATTTCACATAAATATTATCCAAGGGAAGAATCAGGGGCACACTCACCTATTTTATATGTTTACAGGGGATGTTTTTTATTATCCATTAAGATATCAAATAAATGAATATTCAAAACCTTTGAATACAATTCAAGAAAGAAACTACCCAAAACAGCAAAACTTAGTCAATCATACTCGACGTGCGTTCCTCCAACAAAGTTGGCATCCTCAAGAGCTACTTGTTTACTTAGACGGTACTGTTTTTTTTGTCAGATATTTGCCTTATATGTATATCGGACCTTGTAGGATTAGCGGAAAGAAAAGTATTATCACTCCCCGACAAACTTATTTCTTAATATTTTTTTTTCTACGGAGATAGTAAATGTAATAGTTCATAGCACAGGAGGTTCCTGTTTATGATTCCGTAGTGATCATTGTGGCCTAATTATTATTTGTGTTTAATTTGCAAACTTTGATGGTTTGTATAATTTCATTTCAGTATTCAGCATTATCAGATAATCAGACGAATTTAATGAAATATGTGAATTGTTCGAGCAGGAGATAATAACTCAATAATCTCCTGAATACGACTATTGAAACTATACTAATTCATCCATTGTACCCACACGCAAATTCGAACTCCTATTTCATTATGCCAATTTATTTGGCTCACACGCAAAATCAACACGATTTGCGACTGGTTCATTTCGCAATCAAAATATCAGACTACTATGCAAATTCAATAGGGTTTCGTGTGCTTGTTGAAAGTACCTCTACCCTACAAGGGCTTAAATGGATCTGTTGGGTGTCCTTAATTCAATCCTTTGTATGTGTAAAGAGCCGCCGGTTATTTATATTAGAGAATTGTTTTTTGTGTGGCGAATTCGTGTTGGATTATGCATGGACCTCATTTTTCTTTTCGGGATTAGTTAATGTATATCTTCTAATGAAATATGCTGGATTATTCCAATTCTTGCATTTTGTTTAATTTTTATGGAGGTATATATTGTGGAAAATATTCCCCAGTCAAATGAAGGATAATCTGCTGTATTGGAAGAACAAATATCTGTCAGATGTAATTCATTCTCCGTCGTGGTATTAGCCAGGGAAGTAGTTGTTTTCTGTCAGATGTTTGCCTCATATCATCCACATGGTGGAAATATTTGGAGACAAAGGATACTTCGACATTTTCGATTTTACTATTTCATTTATTTGATACTCTCCAGAAAAAAAATCTGGAACTAACGTATATAATAAGAACAAAAATTGTAATAATCGCTATTGAAGTTTCACTATAAACGTTTACATCTATTCAAAACATTGTCAATAATTTCAGAAGGTTTATGTTCGAAAGTTATTTATTGTTTTTTCTTAGCTTAGATTCGCAGGAACTTATACTGAAGGACGTGAATTCTACATAATGATCGTATATACAGGATTTTTCCGCTACATTGGAAATACATTTGGGACCGATGCTGTACAGACTCTGAAGCCCTGAAGAAGACGTCAATAAACGTCGAAACGTCGATAATTTCATGAGTTCAAATGATTTTTTCTTGTCCTAGTTTTTGCGAATCTAACCTCTACTTATACTTAAGGACGTGAATTCGATATAATGATCCTAAATACGGGATTT
The DNA here is from genome assembly GCA_958298965.1 of Chrysolina haemoptera. Lineage (NCBI taxonomy): Eukaryota > Metazoa > Arthropoda > Insecta > Coleoptera > Chrysomelidae > Chrysolina > Chrysolina haemoptera. Next base: position 6,823,701 of record OY282594.1, read on the forward strand.
TTGCCGCTACATTGGAAATACATATGGAACCGATGCTGTACAGACTCTGAAGCCATGAAGACGTCAATAAACGTCGAAACGTCGATAATTTCATTGGTTCAAATGATTTTTTCTTGTCCTAGTTTTTGCGAATCTAACCTCTACTTATACTTAAGGACGTGAATTCTATATAATGATCATAAATACGGGATTTTTGCCGCTACATTGGAAATACATATGGAACCGATGCTGTACAGACTCTGAAGCCATAAAGAAGACGTCAATAAACGTCGAAACGTCGATAATTTCATAAGTTCAAATGATTTTTTCTTGTCCTAGTCTCTGCGAATCTAACCTCTACTTATACCTAATATAAGGACGTGAATTCTATATAATGATTCTGAATACGGGATTTTTGCCGATACATTGGAAATACATATGGAACCGATGCTGTGCAGACTCTGAAGCCCTGAAGAAGACGTCAATAAACGTCGAAACGTCGATAATTTCATAAGTTCAAATAATTTTTTCTTGTCCTAGTTTTTGCGAATCTAACCTCTACTTATACTTAAGGACGTGAATTCTATATAATGATCCTAAATACGGGATTTTTGCCGCTACATTGGAAATACATATGGAACCGATGCTGTACAGACTCTAAAGCCATGAAGAAGACGTCAATAAACGTCGAAACGTCAGCAATTTCATAAGTTCAAATAATTTTTTCGTGTCCTCGTTTCTACGAATCTAACCTCTACTTATACTGAAAAGCGTGAATTCTATATAATTGTCATTGAGTTTGAAAATAAATATATGGAATGTTTTATATAATCGTGGATTTCAATTTCAAGTTCATTTTCATGCTGTGAACAAAACAGTTCGTTTTGGCGCCACTTGAAACAAACAAACCAACAGATCACTTTGATAGTGTTTACGTTCAACCATACGTCTTTACTAAATTTCGGAGAGCTCGATATTCCTTTGGCACAAATATTATACTAAAGCCATATGTTACCATATAAAAAAGTTGGTTGTTGTTCCTGCGCGATGTGCCTTTTAGGTAGGAATCCCAAGTAAGTGCTTCACTACTGCTGCTATGTATATTTCATCCTACAACAGCAGGGTTTTACGGCACCGACTCTATTAAATTATTTATAACGTCTTTGCAGGCTTGTTTTATTGACGCCGGCGGCTTCTGAGACGTCGATTTTTTTTTTGTTTGGTGAGGATCTTCTTATAATATAATGATTATACAGTATCGGAAAGTTTTCATCGGGGGTATGCTGGTTTCATACGAGCGTAAAGGATAGCTTGCTATTATGTTGATAGAGTATTACAATTTCTCCTCGACTCGCTCGAGGAAGGGATATCGACGTGGCTGTTAATTCGTCGGACGAGGTAGTAGGGGAGGCGTACAGTAGTGCGTCTCTCTTATTGATGTGGTATTATCATATCATTGCGTTCCTTGTTGCTCGCATGATACGTGTTCAGCCATGATATTGCGAGGGTGTTTTGAATTTTCTTTAATTCTCGTCAAAAAGTTAGCAAAGAAGTTGAGGAAACCATTTTTCCCTAAAATGATTCCCGGTAATCGGAGAAAATTTTGTATTGCCTTAAAATATTTTGCTGCGGGCTCTACAAGAAATTGTTATAGGCATGGGTCGATCAAGATTTAACTTCACAGAAAAAACAAATGCGCTAAAGATAAACTTGAACTTTAAATCAGTGAATAGGTCCGGAAAACAAAAAGAAAAACAATGACTTGGTGTATAATCTACCTGAAAATGGAAGCTCACAGGATGCTGATTTGAAAGAAGTGAAAGCAGTTGTTACAGAAATAACTAATGAACACTTGAGAGTGATTGGAAAAAAGAATAAAAATGGATCACGCGCACTGAAAATCATATTCTCCAATGCTGAGGATGCTATGAAGGTCATCAAGAACAAAAGATATTTATAAGAGCGGATTTAACTCGGCGTTAAATTGCACACTTGAAAAAAGTTCAGGAGGAGATGCAAGAAAGAAGAAATTTTAGGATTTTGAGGAGGTCTACTTGTGGTATTAATTCCACAGTCATCTGGTGTGATCCCAGTATATTCAATCTTTTACGATGTACAGCGTAACACTCAATATATGGTGGGGTGTTTCTGGATGTTTCCCACAGAATCTGCAGGTGCTGTCCTCTTCTAAGCCTAGCTTCCTTAGGTGTTCTTTGAGTCTGCAATGTCCCGTTAGAAATCCCGTGATTGTCTTTAGACTAGTTTTGCTGAGGTTAATCAGTGTCTTCGATCTTGCTCGGTTGAAATTGCCGAGTTCTTTGGCCAGCCTCAGCCCTGGAAGTCTTAGCCAGCATGTTGCTCTCATTGCGTCTTCAGCTTTATTGAGTTCTTCTCGGAAGTAAGATTTTCCAAGTCCGCAGAATGGTTCTGGCCCGATCAGTTGCGTTGCTGCGCCTTTCCGTGCCAGGGTATCTGCTTGTTCATTGCCCTCCACTCCGACTAATTAAGAATTAGGTTTAAATGGTTATAATATATTCAGATTTGATAGGGATGAAACAAACACTGACAAGAAATGTGGAGAAAGTATTTTAATTGCCATAAAATCTGAAATAAATGCTAAAAAAGTTGAAATTCAAAGAAATATAGTCGAGCAGATGTTTGTTATGCTTCATATAAAAAACCATAAAATAATAATTGGGGGAGTCAATATACCACCATCATCAACTGATGAGATCTATGAATAACACACTCAGGATGTTGATCATATTTTTGATAATAACAAGGACTGTGAATTTATTCTGTTTGGGGATTATAATTTACCTGAGGCTGTTTGGTTTAATGACGATTTCGGTTTAAATATGAACTGTCCAGCAAACTGCGATCACATTACAAAACTCTTTTGTTTATTATACTTTCCATCAAATAAATACCATAACTGTCGAAATGTCTTACTCCTGGCCAAAACACCGTTTGAGTGAACTAATAAATTTATAACGAAATAAGTAGATACATTTGTACGCTTCAAACTATTTCAACTCCATTCACATTTCAAGATTATTTAGCGTTGTTCGATATAATTCTATATTATCATCATTGATAATATTTAGTAATAAAATTTGTTAGCTCTGCGGGCAGGTGAGATGCCAACTCCGAATATATTTGTTTGATATTAATATCGTATCGAGATGCGGTTCATCTGAAAACCGTGAATTACGCAATGTCTGTAGGTAAAAAATATGGAAAATTTCAAAGGAAAGCGTTCATTAAAGCTAACCAAAACACGAACCGAACTATAAAGGATTAATTGTCATAATAAAACCCTTAAACCGCTCCGAGTAACTACTAGCCGCGCCGAGTTGTGTACAAGAGTGAAATTTGCTGTACAATTACTTCAGTTATGGAGTTTCTTGTTCCCAACGTGCCATTATTCAACTTCCGCGTACGTTGGGAGTTGGTGCACTAGCGCGGAATGTAAGTGGATCATTACGCCTTTCATTCAACTTAGGAGAAACAGAGAGAAAATTTGTTTACTCAACGGGGTAACAACAAAAAAATACTACAATCACCATATATTTTAAAGCTAAATATATAACATCACTAGAAAAACATGGTGAATACATACAGGTCCAGTTTTTCTCGGGATTTATTGAAGATATCTAGGGCTTGGAATATGTACGGGATCCATTATAGTATTCCCTAATGCTAGTGACGCATATACTCAGAGGGCTTTTTGGGAAAAAGTACTTGTAGAAGTTGCATGCAAGTTGTCTTGATGTCAACACCCGCAAGCTCTCGCAACGCATCCAATATTATGTACGTCACTATTCGGATCACTTTGTTCTGCTTTCTGTCAAGTATCTGCTTTTAAGTCCTGATCAGGCTGTAGAACACTGGACAGGCATAAAGCAAGGCGGGGTATATATTATTTTCTTGTATATTAGCATTTAGTTTCGAGGCTAAGCCTAGTATTTCTTGCTAGAAGGGGGTAAGTTTGCTACATAGCTACCATCTCCCTTTGTATTCGTACGCTTATATTTTCAAAACATCTTTCGATTGGGTAAGAGCCTACCGACTATGGAATATTAGAAATAGGCCACTTGCTATAACCACGGCCACTATATTTCTGGTATTGACAAAAATAACAAAGTTCCAGTATACCTCAATAAATAACGTTATGATATTTGCTCGTCTAACTTTTCCTCTAATAGAAGTTCTCCACGGATAACCGCGAAAGTCAAACTAACAACACTGGCTTTGTACAACTTTCTGACGATGGCGGCCTTTCGTTTCTCCACTATTTATTTGTCCATTATTCTAATTAAAATATGAAACTCCGAGAGGCTTACAGCTATTCGAAACTTTCAGGTAAACACACATAACTCTTTTTCTAACTGTCAGAAAGGTCGCAGAGTTGAAGCCGTAATATCAAACTGCTGCGGCATGTGGTAGCTTGTGACGTGACATCGACTCTTTCAGGTCGTATAGTTTCGGAACTTCAAATTAATTACATGTTTGAGACGAGAAAATACCTTTTTCTACGACCACATCGAAATATGCCCATTATATGCGCTTCGTCGATATGGTTGTGAGGACTGAGCTCGGCGGGTCAATCTCGATGAGACCGCTAACGGTGGAACGATTGATGATATTTCGGAAGAGCATCGTCCATGGAAATATCTATAAAACAGAGACGGATCGCCAACCTTTCTGCAATGTTCCAGAGAAGTAAGCGAGCTTGTGAGCGAAGTATCACCGACGAGACGAACGGTTCTTTTTTTTTTTTTTGAGCGAATCGTTTCAATGTGTCTTTGGGTGCTACACTCCATATATGGAAACAGTATTCCAAAACAGTCGAAGTAAAATACTTCTTAGCGCGAAACAGAAAACCGAGTTTTTGAGAGGCACTCTTGGCAATGGACCTCACATGTTTCTCCCATGAGAGGATACTGCTGACGGTAATAACGAGCATTGAAATGGAACATTTCATTGGTATAAATACTCCTGACTGGCTGGCTACTGTGAGATCGGCATTTCTAGAAAAAAGACATGCTTTGGTTTTTTTCGTATTGAATTCCACCAAATTGTTGGATCCCCATTCTAGAATTTTGGCTGGCTCCGTATTCATTTCATTCACGATTCTTTCTCGTTTTTGTGGTTTGCGTTGTCCCATTTGCTGAATGGGAAATAGGGAATAACTTTCGGCATCACCCAGCACGTACAATTGGTGAGGGAGCAATCCCCATTAATTAACCAGGAGCCCTATTCTCAAATATCGACTACCCTATGTCGCATGCGATAAAATATTTCTATCACTTTTCTGGACCAAGCATTGAAAAGAGATAGAGATATTTTATCGCATGCGACATCGACATAGGGTAGTAGACATTTGAGAATCGGGCCCCAGAGCTGCTATTGTTGACCGTTCGCAATATGAATGAGTGATCGTATCGTTACATTCAGAGTTACTGATAACATTTCAACGCCTTGCAGAGAACATCAGAATGTGAGGCTGCGAGTCCACGTTATCATTGCGAACGGTCAAGAATAGCACCCCTAAACAATGGCAAGCCTGAATCAGCTACTGACCGCCCACTATCCGTCTCTTTGTCAAGCATCAAACCACCCTCAAAAGGAAATTCGACTTCTTCCCTTGTACAAATAGCATTTGAGAACGTCTTCATCTTCCTTAAAAGATTACATTGCTTTTTTTCATTCGAAATGTTGGAAGAGTAAAGAAAAATTGCTTGTATATCCGGACTACCCGGAACGGCCCTTCCGTAACATTTTCTTTTCGAAATTGCCTACTAAGGTACAAACATTCCGAATCTCTCTCAGACCTGAAATAAACGTCTACGCTTTCGAATAATCGTCGAGTGTTCATGAAGTTCCCGAATATTTATTAGCCGAGTCCTTTTTCTGACTCTCACTTTCGCCGGACGGAAACTTAATTTCAAACAGAGATTAAACTTACGACTCGACACGTTGGGAAACCGCAACTGTGTCACTTTTCGAAGAAATTTTAATTTCGGAACCTACTGGCAGTCAGATTATTCCGGAGGAGCTGATGTAGGGTGATGTATGGGTGTGGTACGATTGCCGATAACGAAACTTTGAAGATGGAGTTGAGGCGAGATTCCTCAGCTGGAACAAGAAGAAACTTGGGGTTATTTATTTAACGAAAAGTTTGAATTATGCGTGTCGGTCCGTGGGAGGTGACTTCAAAATTGTGAAGAGGGTTTCCCGCTTCATTAGATTTTTTAATCAATTAATACGAGCAGCATTTATTGGTTACCATTTCTTTATCATTCAAGTCAATCGATAGCCAAACCATTCGAACACATTTTTTAATAAGACGTTTATTCGTTTATTATCTTGTTAAATTGCCTAATAATGGTGATAATAAAGTTCGAGTTCCAGTTCCAGAACTGTGTCGTATTCAAGACAGTTTGGTTTTCTCCTACTAGATTCTCATTGTTTGGCAATTAGGACAAATAACCTCCACTGCAGGCCCCTGGAATATGGGGGTTGTACTTCTGTATTTCTGTGGCATTATAAGTAACTATTCATATAGTTTCATGAAAAATATTGGGAAGAAATATTTAATCATTCATCACCATAATTAGTAACTTTAGCGTTGAATTTCAATATAAATTCATGATAATTCTGTAAGCTTTATGTTGATTTGCTGGATAGGCTTTGTTACTAACTCCATACGCCACCTTAGGAATAAAAGAACATCCAGAATATTTTATGACAGATGGCAAATCATTGATAAAAAGTTGTAATGAGAGCGGTCCCAAATCAGGGCCTTGAGGAACTTCAGAATTAGCTTTACATTTATCAGATGATCATTATGTTTCACAAACGAAAACCAAGTTTGTAGGTAACTACAAATCAGTTTGATAAATCCATCGTTGAGCCCAAAACCATTAAATTTCGACAGCAGTACATCATGGTCAACCGTGTCCAACGTTTTACGAAAATCCATATAAACCATTCCAGTTGATGTTTACTTTCCATAGTTTCATAAGCGTAATCGGTGAAAATTAATGAGTTTAAGCGGATTGATTTATTTGATACAAAATCGTATTGTTGATATTCTATTTATGTACTTTTCAAATTGATACATATCGAAACAAAATAATTTGGTCGAAAAGTTTAGCCGGCGCACACATTATTGATAGAGGTCTGAAGTTTTCAATTAGCATTTTGTTTCCCGATTTGAAAATTGGAGTAATTATTGCCGTTTCCCATGACTATGGAAAGACATTGGTAGGAATTATTAGATAAAAAATGTGAATTAATGACAACAGTATATAGGATAGGGGAATATTCTCCATGAAAATTGAAAAATGAAAAATGTGATTCTTTTTGTAATATATAACAGGAAACAACTACTTCTCCGGCTAAATTCACGATCGATATTGAACTACTGATTGATATTGTGAAAAGTCTAACAAAAGAAAAAACCTGAAAGTGAAAATTCTCATTTTCATTCAGATACTTGATTTTTTTTAATAATCTCTAGTTGTCATTGAAAATTCATCAAAAAAATTAGAGAGCGAGAATGTTATTCAAAAATATCATTCAAAGAAATGGTTCATTTCATTGAACGCTTCTCTCGCATTTAATCCCCAATACATTTTTGTCGACGAAAATCGATTTCTTTAAGTGATATTTTTAAATAACGTTCTCACTTTCTAATTCCTTTGATGAATTTTCAATGAAACTAGAGATAATTAAAAAAAAAACAACTATCTGAATAAACATGCGAAATTTTCACTTTCAGATGTTTTCTTTTCAGTTAGAGTCTTCTCACAATATCTATCAGATGTAGTTCAATGTTCAGCGTGGCTTTAGCCGGGGAAGTAGTTGTTTTATGTTAGATATTACAAAAAAAACATATTTTTATTTTTAAATTTTCATGGAGAATGTTCCTCTTTTCAACATAAATACCTCCCAAGAGGTTATCTTGGACGATGGAAAAAAGCGACTTTAGTTTGTCTTTCAACCGCAGATGATTCCACAACAGATTTTATAAATATTCTAGTCATATTTTCGAACAAAAATCAGTATATAGGATATTCATACCGTACCTTGTTATGGGATGAAAATACATGCGAAATGCATAAGAGTGTTTCAGAATAAATATTCTAATTCAAGAGTAAGAATGTACATGTTCTATTATTATTGAAAATAATTTCGGAATTACATTGATTCAATGGTTGGGGAGAAATAGTTATTTATTTAACAAGAGAAAAAAGTATAAGATTTTATCTCGAGGTTGTCTTGTCTAAAAAACCGAGAGCAAAATGTTTTATTTTTCCCGTGCATGTAATACACTATTTTTTCTGTGTCGGGAAAAATTACGGTTCATAGCCGCATCAATAGGATTGCGGCTTACTACGCTATAAGTACGTGGTTCAAATCGACAGTTGGGTATCTTTTTTTTTTCATTTTATCAGCTTTTTTCGAACTTAGGAATAAAAGCCGGTTATGTTAGTAAGGGAAAAAAGTAATTTCATGAAAAGTCATATTTTAGTACCTGTCAACAGAGATAATATGTCAAATTTTTTTTCCCGTCACAGAAAAAAATATTTCAAACCCAAATCTCTCGGTTTGGAACGATATGATAAAAATTATTTCACCTAAGGCCAGTCAAAATATATCGGCTCGTCCTCGTGAAAAATCACCAATCGAAGACTACCACGTAGCAGCTAAAAAATCCGAACTTTATTTATAAGTTCAATGAATGGAAAAAGTAAGGCATTCCGACGTTGAGCGGCCAAGTTGGACCGATAGAGTCGAGATGGAATAAAGAATTGCGCTCCAGAGACCGGAAAAGAAAAATCCCGCGGGGGAGCCACACGTGTAAAATCCAGTTTCGGTAAATATAGAATTTAAGCTGGTAGGTCAGTAGCGTGCAGTTTGGCGTGAAGAATGCTCATTTCGAGACAGGCATTTTTAGAAATCCACACATTGAGACAATTTTTACTTTTTTGCGAATAGAATTGCAACTTTAATATTTTTGCTACATATACCTATGCTGTATAATCTTTCATGTTATCGCACATATTTTCTGAATAAATTAGTAACAGAACATAATAGTTGTTTTTCTTATAAAGAAATGAAAAAAAGTGGGCTACTTTGAGACAAGATTAATGTTCGTCGGAAAACACTTTCCGGGCATCGGAATGAGGGCGGTAAGATACATTTTCTTCATTACTTTTACTATTTTGTGTTTTCTCAACTTATCTCGCCAATGTTTGATGTTTTACGTTTTTTGTCTCCGCTGCCTTTCTTAAGCGAAATTGGTGTTTAATAACATCTTGGACAGCCCTTTTTATTGATTCGGCACTAAAAGGCCTTTTTCAGAGTTACATTTTTTTTCATGGGCCACCCTAAGACACGTCTCCAGGTGGCCCAAAATTCATGTCTCATTGTGGCCCATTGTAAGTCTGAGTTACATTACAAACCACAATATTTTAGTAAAACGTGAGAAAATCGACTATATAGTAAAACACATAACAATGAAATTAATATACACGTGTTCTAATGCATAAAAAAGGTAACTTCTTTGGTACAAATTTCACTAAGCTTTCCTCTTCTTTTAGTGTGGAGAGCGTAATGTATAATTTGTCGTAGTCCACCTTGTATATTGATGACATTTTCTGAGATATTATAATTGAATTTATGAATAATATTTTATGTCTATCAAAGCGAAATAATCTGATCGAGAAGAGTCGTTATTTATTTCGATTTTGTCTGACGTTCAAGATCTCTTGCCATTCACGGGATATCGACTGCCATTCACTGGATATCGACTGCCATCCTGGATATTGATTATCATGGATTTCTATTATTGATTCATTCACAAGGTGCAGCGTGGTATGATTTACACAAATAACCAGTCCCCACGTCCTCGGACTGAGTTATTTTGTCCCTGAGCAGACGGACAGCCATCTTCATTCGTCCGGCTAAGATGGCAAGCCAATGTAACCTTCAGATTCTAGCTACCATTTTATATCTGTGGATATAGGATGAGACCGTATATAAGCTTGACAAACTGACAGCAAATACATTATGGTCTCAGGTGTCCCACGACATACTCTACATCTAGTGTCCGGGACCTCTATACCCATCACGCGGCTACGGTGGACCAGGGTGTTAAAGACACCATCCTGGCATGCCAGTGGATTTCAAATTTTGAAATTCTGCCAATAGAATCGGAACTACAGTGAAAATATAGCTTGTCGCTGTATTTTCACGGTGATAAACCTGCTTAGTTTTTGTTTTACTATCTGTCAAGTGAAAATAATGATTTAAATTATAAACGTCAACTTTATGTGTTTTGACTAGTTATCTTTATTTATCAATATGAGCGATCGTTAAGGGGGACAAATGTCCATTGGTATCATAGATGAGGCCGTGGAAAAGAGTATTCCGTTGAATACGGCTAGAAGTAAAGCATCAATTACCATCAGGCGACACGATTTTTCTTTATTTCCTGCAGACGCGTTGTATTTTCAGCTTTGGGATTGCAATTCATTAATATTCCAAAAAATTATCGGTAATAATCATACCACTTATTATATTAACCCTGAAAATAACTTGAAACTGAAGCAACTACTAGCAAACACAGTCAAACAGTCAAACACGCGGAGTGCCAACAAACCGTTTCTATAGTAACGACACTCTCATGTGCCAATTTACGCACTTAATACAAAATTAACTATTGTGGATAGCTGAATATTCGAAAAACACGTTCTGTCTTCTATTTATAAGTTATTGAATCAAATATTGAATCACAAATAATTCAATTCGAATCAAATATCGAACTGAATTTGAGGAAATGTTTGGTATCAATTTTATTTTAATTTTAAAGTATTATTAATCGATAAAAAAAATGGATGAAAACAGGAAAGAGTTCACAATCTGTATGCACCTTGATCTGAAATTTTGATGAGGATTCCGTGGAATGCCTGGGGTTGATTGGTGAGTCGTTCTTTATATGCCGGCTATTTTACAGAATCGTTTAGTTTCAAAGTTCATTGGGGCGGTGAGTTTTCATTGGTTACGCCCCGTTGCCAGCCACCGCTTTCAGGAAAACAAAACCTTTCAGCCGTAATGTTATGTTTCAGACACGTTAATTGGTATCGTACGTTCGGATTACCCCGACGTTTATTGTAGCAGAGAGAGCGTTAAAGGAGTCTATATGGTTGGGATGTCATCGCGACGTTCTGGAACATTAATGAGAGTCCTGGAGGAAACCGGTTTCGACTAGTTGCGGCTCCCCATTATGGTTTGGATGTCCCCTGGACTCGGTTAGTTGTTATGACTGCCATCGCGTCCTGTTTCTGTTTGTTTGAATAGTTTGGCGGTCATATTGTGTGTGTGTGTGTGTGTTCGTATTCGATGATATCATTTTGCGTTCAATTGTTTTGGGGCTAATAATTTCATCGAAGCATTATAATCTTGTAAAATTGATCTCGCATTTGAAAATATATTGAGAACGAACTGTCCTGAATTTACCTATGGTTTGGTATATTGATCAGATGTTAGTTAGCATTTCGAATGATGGTTAAATCAGATTTTGACTTCATATGGCTTATGTTTTACCAATTCTTACAAGGTTAATCGAGAAATATTGCCTTTTTATTTCAAATCACAAGCTTTTATTTAGTTTTATTCTACAGTGTGTCCATAAAGTAACCCCACCTGTTAACTTTTGAACGGAGTGGAATTTTCTTTTGAATTTCTTTTTGGTGAAATTGTAGGTTATAACCTACTTTTTGAGTAATAAAAAATGTCCAATCTTCAAAATGGCTGCCCATGATATGGGGGTCGAGTGATAGCTCATTCGAATTGTCTTTTGATTTTCTATACGACTGCAAAATTTCAGACAAAAATATTCATCAAAAACAAAATGGCGGCACATTATGTTAGAACTTTTATACGCGATTTCTATGAATAAATGAAACGAGCTCAATTGAAATGAAAAAATATTTCTTGATTCCTGCAAATGTTCTCTGTCCCTCAGAAACGCATATGGGACATGATTTCTGAGATTTGCTGAGATTCAATAAGACGAGGTATTACACTACTTATCTACTTATTTGAATTTTTTTCTAATATGGCACCCATCTGCCATTTTGAGTGACAAGAAGCTCTTGCAGACACGAAAAAATATTTTGTCATTGCACTAAAGCTCTTTAATAGCCATTTATTCGAAAGAATCCTCTTGTGAGAGTTCTAAAATAATGTACCGCCATTTTGTTTTGGACCAATAGTTTTGTTTGAAATTTTGCTGTCGAATAGAGAATTGAAAGGTGAATCAAATGAGATATCACTCGACCCCCATGCCTTTCAAAAAAATATTTCAAAATGGCGCCTGGCCGCCATTTTTAAAGATAGAATTTTTTTATCATTGTCAAAAAGTAGCTTATGAACTACCATTTAACAAAAAAAAATTTCAAAAAAAAATTCCACTCCGTTCAAAAGTTAACAGAGAGGGTTACTTCATGGACAGACTGTATTTTATTCCCCTGACCCGGCGTCTGTCTATATTCTATTCTAGTCGTCCGATTGACTCAAAAGATGGCAGGTGTTCGTAATTCCGGTGACAATGCATTATTATCGAATTTTTGTTAGTTGAAAAAAACAAAATGACGGCTCCAATATGGCGGACGAGATTTGTGAGTATGGTCCGATTCCATTCAAATATAGTATGTGGGGATTTTTGAGGGCGGAGATTATAGTTTTTTCCGTAAAATTCATAAATTCAAGATGGCGGCTCCAATATGGCGGATGATGTTCGTGATTGTGATCCGAATCAATTAAAAATTGGTATATAGAGGTTTTCGCTATCGGAGATTATGAAAATGTTTCCAACATTTATAAACTTCAAATGGCGGCTCCAGGATGGCGGAATAATTTCATAATTCATAATTTCATTATGGCGGGCGACTATAGTTCTATTCTATTTAAATTTGGTATGTGAGGGTTTTCGAAGTAGAAGATTATGAATTGTTTGTCGAAATTCGTAAATCCAAGATGCGGAGTAGTTTTGTAACCATTCCTATTCTTTTCAAAATTACTATGTGGGGGTATTTGGTTGGGATCAAAGATCATCAATGTTTTGTTGAAATTCATAAATTCAAAATGGCGGACTTGGGATGGCGGACGAGTTAATATTCAGATGACCTCCTCGTTGAAGAGCTAGATAGCTCGAAAGTCACAGGAAAGAAAGAAAAGGAAATTAACAACCAAAAACAGGGTACACCATCCATAAATAATAACAATGTCAATTGTTACAGTCTTGAGTAATAATTCCAACCAGCATATGACATATTGAAATCCACCTTCACCTTGAACAATGGGTCTGATAAATTACCCTGTATTTTAGTTCTCTAATTTGATAAATTAGCAACGCTTTTGAAGTTTCTGTCTGCCACTCACACGCCAGACTGAAACGAATATACTCGACGCCACAAAATTCATTTCTGAAAATAAGTTATGATTATTTCGCGGTTAAAGTTCATGCAAATGTGGCTTTATGAGGCGAATTCAATTTTGCTGGATTCATGGAAGTCGTTATTTTCTGAACTGAGTTATGTTATTTTAATAGCACAGTCTTCCATGGGATAATACTACTGGTTTATGATAATATTTCCCTTTGTTACCAGCTGAGGTATGCAAAAAATCACTCGGTGCATCATTTCATCCACTTGTTCCTGAACACACGTATGAGTCAACTCGGTCAATAATAATGATAATAATAATAAAACTTGATTCTTACATTTTTTTCATTAAAATTGTGTGAGATTCGTCAAAACATATTAAGAATGAAATATCACATCTATAATAATAATAATAATGAGTTTATTTGCAATAATATATAAATTATTACAGTATAATATCAATGATCAATTGTACGTTTTATGCAATAATAAACCGGAATAGTCTTACGAAGTTTCACTTGTAAGGGCGAAATAAAAAATAAGGAAAGTTATTCATATAATAATTATACATAATAACGACAAAACAAATATGGACAGTTTGTGTTTTTTATTTTGTTTACAGAAATTGTGAGAAAATTCATTATCCATTCTTCAAGTTTTTTTTTTTAACGGAGAAAAGTGATTTGATGCTCTTCATTTCATTTGGTAATGAGTAATACAAATGAGGAATAATATAAGTAAAATTTTGTTGACTTATTGTTTTATGAACTTGATTTTTATATTTCGTGTTATAAATATGGAAGTTGAAATTATACCTGTTTTCTTTTCAGTCGTTTGATGAGTATGTATAATTTTCATTATGGATTATTTTCGGAAACCATTTTTGAAGAATTTCTGAATTTTTTCAGGAATTTTTTATAATTTATTTGTGATTGAACAAGTGAATAATATATTATTTCTAGATAATGGATATTCGAAACCTTTTTCAATAACTTGAATTTTGACAAAATATATCTCAATCATCTGCAAAATAGTGAATTTTACCTTTACTTTTAAGACTTAATAGGTCATTAAGATAAATATTGAAAAAAAGTGGACCTAAGATCTTTTGAAACCAAACTATAACTCTGATATAATTGGACTAGAATGTTCTTCATCTCACTATTGCAAGTGATTGTTTCGCAATTTTTCATATAAACATTTAGCCTCACTAAGAGAATTGAAATACATTTTGTGTAACTAAAGGGAAAGGGGGAGCTTGTAGAAATAGTTAGAGAGAAGAGCTTTTGACAAAGTCCAAATTATTAGTATCATTTATTTGAAAACTTCTATGACCCTGTCCGGATTCTTCCCATTTCCGTACTTGAAGTAATGAATAATTGCACATATTTCAAATTGAAAACAGCTCAGAGTTAGTATGAGATCTGATGCATATATATGGGAAAAACACTTCCAACTTCATGAAACTCAGAATATTCAAGTTTTCATCAAATTTTCGGAACATACTGTCAACTTACATTCGAAACTCAATTACGACTATAACAGTTTTCCGAATTGAATCTTCCCAAAGTACGATCGGATCCATAGCGCGCCTTCGAAATAAGGATTGAAACAAGTTTATATAAATAGTATATCCCAGAACGATAAATCCGTAAACTTTTGGCTCTCTTCCAATTCCAGGACCATAAATAATTGAATCTCAGATAGTGTTAAGGTATGTTAGTTTATTGTTTGATAAAGAACTTGAGAAATTATTCCCGACAAATGGGTTTTGTTTTTATCATGATGGAGAAAGTTCGCAGTACTCTTCCAATGAAATAATGAAAATTTATTGATTTCAGATCCGATTGTTACATATATCTTTGTTATAGGTGATCCTTCTTACCAATACTTATAGGCCAATATAGGCCAATCAATTTAGCTTTTGAAATAAAAATGGTGAAAAAATATTGAAACAATACAAACCCTCACAAAAAATGTCTTTAAGTGGTCAATTAAACAATACAAATTTTCCGCTCCGAATAAGCTTGGCAACATTGTTAAAAAATTTAATTATAATCGATTATTTGTTCATAGAGAAAAAATGCAAAAGAATTGCAAAATGAATTGTAATTTTGCGACCATTTCCAAGATAGGCATCAAAGTGAATATTTTATTTATTCATGAATTCGTTTACAACTCGGCCGTATAAATCTGAACGAGTAGCAAACGTAAAGAAACATTTTTTCTATGTCAAAAGTCTCGCAGAATAAATAATTTATTTACTCTCATGTCAAACTTGGAAATGGTCGTAAACTTCGGGAACGATAAAGGATGATATTTTCGTTGTTTCCACCATTTTGCAACTAGTTTGTATTTTTTCTCTACGAAGTAATAATTGTTTATAATTTAAATTTTGAACAATGTTGCCTAGCTTGTACGATGTCAATTTTGCATAGTTTTATTGTGCACTAAAATACAACTTCTGTGAAAGTTCTCTTTGTTTTGTTATCTGTTTTCCATTTTTGCTAAAGTGGTTGGTCTAATAATCCTATAAGATAGACTATTAGACAAACATTTGACAGCGAGTTTTTCATGAGAACACGTCATTACTAGTTCCCCAAAATGTAGCCAAGTGATGTCTAAAGGTCGAACGCAAATCTTGAATACCCTTCGGAAAATCTGGAAGTAAAACGACAACAAAAAACATTCAATCAAAAAGTCATCTGTAGGTGATATCTGCAAAAAGTTTTTTTTGCTACATCAGCCAATGGTCACTGGAAGAGCGTAGATCGCGTCTTATTGGGGGTATAACCCAGAATCTTTTCAAGTCTCCTATTTCCCTTTGTAATACACCAATAGACGTACATCAGACAGATACAAGTGAACATTTCCCTCTAGTCCCTCTAGTCAGCAATACCAAGTTTGGTGGTCGTCAATATCACTTACAACACATATAAAGGAATCTTCAATTGTTCACAATGAGCTTTATATTATTAGGAAACAAAATGTCTCGCAAATGTTACAAGCAATTGCAGAGAAAGCCTTGTAGGAAACTCTGCACGGAAATTCATCAGATGTTGCGGTTGCAGATTTCTTTCATGTCTTTGAATATGTTTGAAAGTGTGGTTAAGGGCTTCATCCTGAGAACTCATGTAGAATTAGTACAGCCAGATCTCGTAAAAAGGATATATTACACTGGTGACAGCAAAACATCTTTAATTTGCCAACACGAATCTAGAAATTTAGATGTAACCTAATGTTTCGAGCACTCTATGGAACTATTGTAAATACAAATACAAAAGCTACTGAAAATGCTTTTATTTTCATTCAACCGCCACTTCAAAGAACGTGTCTCGTATTTTCCGCTCCAAAGAACGTGTCTTGTATTTTCCACCGACAATAACAATGATGCCAGGCAAAATCCTGATTTCGATCATGAAGATGCCGAGAACTTTGTCGGAATTTTCCTGACTGATGGCCCCTTTGTGTTTTCCACATTGTTCTTTGATGTGAAGGTTATGGCCAATTCATTCCGTCGTCACGCTCGAGCTGTGTATGAAGCATTCCCGCTGATTTAGTTCCGAGTTAATTTATTATCGTATCCGGATGACGGTGCCCGCAGAATGATTTGTATGTCACAGGAATATTCTAGAATCGAATAAGACGCATTGCTCACCACGACCACTAGACTTGGTTGTGGCGGGACACCGTACCCAATATTCATGAGGCTGTTCCCTAATATTATAATATAAATCGAAATGATAATTTTTGATATCGATGAATTATGAGTGATGTGAGATGCGGTTCGGAAATTGCTTTCTTTGAAATAGATGTCACAAAGAAATTGAGTCAGTTTTTATATGTACAGCTTCCTGAAGTTGAAACCAATTTCTCGATGCTCCCAGATCTCAAAGAATGTTGAAATATTATATTCTAGTCAATAAGTCAATCGGAGGGTCCGGTATTCAACGATATTTCTGAAGAGGAAAGACCTGTATCTGAGAAGTTAATTACGCATGAGAAGGCCGTTTAACACCTAGAATTGGCATATGTAAGTATCAGGGATCGAAGAAGTATCACGTAGTTGTTGACCGACATACATTGGCCTCAGTTCGATCCAAATAGTGGTGTCGTTCAGATCTGAATATCAGGAGGTCGACGTGTTTTATATGTGGTGATAGTTTGCCGGAATGTGAGAAACGTGTATTAAAAATTGTGGGCAAGGAAAACAGCTGACGTTTTTACTCAGCTGCCTCAACATCATCGAGAAACCACCATCTTATCCCATTCGTCAACGCTTTCAGCGGCTGTGACTCCACATCAGCCTTCTTTGGCCATACGAAAGCGAAACAGCTCACTGCACTGGAGCGGATCACTCAGCTGAACGAGCAGGCTGTCGAAGGAAATAGCGTTACAATTTATTGTCACCATGTGTGGTGGCAAGCCAGGTCTTGACTCTTCAAATTTGCGGTACCGGCCATTTGCTAAAGCTGCAGCCAAGACCAACTTCAACTCTGCCTGGCTTCCTCCAACTTTTGATACAGCATCGCCATGTTGAGAGTTGAAATTGTGAGATGCAGGTGGAAGAGCGCAGCGCAACGATAGTCATCGACATTGTGCTGTGCTATGGTAGCAGCGGTCGCCAACGCGTTTAACTCAGTTTGGCAACAGCCAAGATATGTGGACCTTCAAATGGGAGTCAGTCACTTCTATTTCTCTCTAAAAAGAGTTTGTCCCTCTGTCGCATCTGGAACGTAAACTGCCAAATGTCTATTTTATCATTTTTGCCTTCACAATCTCTGCTGTAAATGAACTTATTTGAGGTTGTTCCGAAATTTTGGGAATATATTTCTTTTTCATAGATCTGTAAGTGTGCAAAATCTCATGGGATCTAAAAAAACATACCCTTCTTTCTAGAGTATAAGTAAATGCTAGGATATTTCAGGAGCAACTATAGGGTGCTGGAAAAATTCTGGAAAACCGTGGAATGAACCAGAATAGAGGCTCCGAAAGGTTCTAGATTGCACTGAAAAGGCACCACAAGTGAAGTTCTCAGAAGTTCGGTCACCAGGAAAAAAGCCTTGGGATAGAAACTTTCTCGATATTTTGAGAATATACGAAAGAAAATCCAAGAAGGTTCTCCAATAAACTGTTAGGTACTGGAAAACCGTAAAACGAACCAGAACAGAGGCACCGGGAACTTTGTTTCAAAACGTACTGAAAAAAACAAACAAGGGAAGTTCTCGCATTGCTTGTCTTCACGCCGTCCAATAATATCAGCTTCTTGTACTGGTCATACAATTAACTACTTTACCCATCAATAAGATCGATTGTGATCAACTGTGATCAAACCAATGATTTTCTACGGTCAATCAAATAATTTCAGAGTCTATTGGCAGCAACATATCTGCTGCTGCATCCTTATAGTCATGTATTTGCCCGAGATTGTCATTTCCTTCCGGTGAATTTACCGGCACTTAATGAGATCAAAATTTCCATTACTCCATCGAAGGTTACAACCCTCTTTCGGTGCATCTTGCATGGTTGAGTTTGATCGCTCATTTCACTCTACTATTATCAGGTGTACACAATAGTTGCAAATATTTCGTTCCAGCCGGTTTCACTCCTCCAAATTTCGAGCACTCGCCAAACAAACGATCGGTGACGTCGGCGAGGCAGCTTCGCAGGAATGTAATAGGGTTGAAACATATGGAAATGAAATGAGCTCTTCCGCACCGTGTTACGTTTTATACGATTGCCGCTGCTACGAAGGGTAACGGAAATTAATGTTTCTGAAGAAAAGATATGTGTGAAGTGCGTGGGCTGAGTAATGGTATTGTCCGGGAGTGTTTTATTTATGGTTATTGCGTTTTATTTTGGAGGCAGTGATATAAGCATGTGGAAGAATTGTCGTCTCGATGTGACAATGGACCAGATGAATTAAATATTTTTTGTGGGCGTTTATAACCTTGTGATAGTTAAAGGAAGTGATAGAAATTCAAACAATCTGATGGAATGATGGAGCATATACCGTCAATTGTCCAATGTAGTCTTCCACTACCAAAGAGACTGGGACCAGTACCTCCATTCAGTCCTGATGGCCTATCCTTCAGCAGTGTATAAATTAACAAGCCCAACCCACGTTATGATTATAATGGGCTCAGAACTGAGACTTTCCTGTTACCTGAAGTGCCACAAGGACAAGATTCTGTGAGAGATGACTACGTCAGCAAACTTCGGTGGATAATACACCACATTCATGAACGAATCCGTTTGAACTGCAAGAGTTCCAGCGATAGAATGAAAGACACCGAGGATTTCAAACTCGTCACATAGTTTGAATCAATCTGACCGTGTCCATGTCCAACCACCGAAGTTGCAACACCTAGGAACCGAGGCCTCTTGAGGAAAACTTACGGTTGTTCATTTCAATCGATTGGCCCCTTACGCCGGAAGTCACGACCAAGTTAATACTATCATACCACCGAGAGATGAGATGACGATCCAGAAGTTCATGCCCTTGTACATGCATGGAGTAACTCGTGAGAAGCCTCGAGACCTTTTCCATTGTTCCATTGATGATTTATTCATTTAATT
Organism: Chrysolina haemoptera; assembly: GCA_958298965.1. Classification (NCBI taxonomy): domain Eukaryota; kingdom Metazoa; phylum Arthropoda; class Insecta; order Coleoptera; family Chrysomelidae; genus Chrysolina; species Chrysolina haemoptera. Next base: position 6,843,719 of record OY282594.1, read on the forward strand.
TTGTAGAAATTCATGTTGAAATACTCCATTAAGAAAAAACTCCTAAACCCGAAGTAACTTGTGGTATCTACAGTCACTAGTTGAAACCTAATTTGAAACGACCCGTGGAATCCAAAGTAAGATGATTATCTACACATAGACAGGCAGCCAACAATTTTATCGTTCTGAATAAACCAAGCTTTAATCAATCAACCAGCCAAATGTCGGCTTGGCGTCGTATCGTCCATCCCGCGACAGCTCCAACGTACTCACCAAATCCACTGCTGATAAAGGCTAACGTACGGATTTGGATACGCCATATGAGCGCGCCTGAGCTATCTCCGTTAAAGACGACATGCGCCTGGCTACCATTTTACTTTCTGCCAATGATGAGCCCGTATCCTATTGCATACTACTGGCTCAGCAGTGTCAGTGCCCTAGCAGATTTAACGCTACTCACCCGCTGAAGCAAACCAGGAACTCCGTACTCTTGACCCATAGAGCAAGGAACCCGGCAGCCTCTACGGTATTGGTATTGGTAAGTATGGATGGTGACTGTTCTCCTCCAAACCTAGCTTCCTCAGGTGTTCTTTGAGTCTGCAATGCCCCGTTAGAAATCCCGTGATTATCTTCAGACTAGTTTTGCTGAGGTTGATCAGTGTCTTCGATCTTGCTCGGTTGAAATTGCCGTGATCTTTGGCCTGCCTCCGCCCTGGGAGTCTTAGCCAGTAGCCTCTACGGTAGTACGGTATTATTTTTTTGAATCACTGCCCTCTGTCTGGAGGCCAAATCCATATGGAGAGTCTTCATCAGGTGTTACCCTGACAGGGTAGTCGTTCTCTCCCCAGATACCGAAATTAGTCATATTCCTCTGACTCCGTTTGATTGGTAGCGGTCTGCAGTCGTTTGTTTGATGGGTGACCTTTTGTGACTGCAAGCAGCCGCTACCATGTTAACTGGATCAGGACCCACGGGTTTCATGATAATGAGTGGGAAACCATGAAAGAGCTCTCGGCGTATGAATGTACTCTCTTCACTTTAGGTTTATTCTATTTGCGCTTTCCATGATGCACTAGAAGCTTGATTGAGCCTTGGGTTGATTAGAACGACAAAATTGTTGGCTGGCTGTCAATGAGTAGATACGATTCTTGACCAGTACCTGGGTGCCTGACAACCCAAAAATTGTCCTGTGAAATTGATGAACTGTATTGGAACTTTATAAGAATATGTTGAAGGTGATATTTTGATTCAGAGCTTTTGGTGTATTGGAACAATATATTCCGCGATCGAACATGAAGGGTGTACACTGAGCCTTCTTTGCTACAATGCCTTCGGTATGAAAAACACAATTAGCTGTTGTATTAACTGTATGTCAGATCGAGAAAAGATCGAGAAAAGTTGCGCTCTCTCTAGTTTTAGTATTTCTCGCATATTTTTGCCCGTTTTTGGCTAAGTCTGAAATCACTTTCCTCATAAATATTTAAGACCGTTACGTTTTAATTTTTGATACATGTTTGTGTAGTTTGGGACCCCTTTCATGTATGACTTGCATGTAAAGTATGCCAACTCAATTTGAACGTATTTTTAAGATGACAGTGCGTAAAATGAGATCTTATAATGTACTGTTCACCCTGCGTCAAATTATACTTTTTAGCACAAAGGTTTTAAAAAATAACTGCGTGAACATATCAACTGTGCGTAAACAATGTTTCCACAGTGTTCATACGTTTACAACCAAATTTCTAAACTTCCAAAGATAAAACATTCAAATTCTCCTTCAACAAAATTCACGATCATACAAAAAAGTGTCCTACTTCACAACTTGTATCATAAATAACTTTTTAACTCCCGAGAACTGCCAGTAAGTTTGCAAATTTTGCTACAACAACAGATATTATAGTTTCGACAAATGGTCCATTCTAAAAAGCACTCTCTCCGTTCCCTCATAACTCCTTCCAGGAAAATCACTGTTAATTAGGAAGCCATCAAGCCGGAAGATACCCAATTATCCTTTCGACTATTACCGGGGGATCTTGTAGTGGAAATTAAGTTATCGGTACTTTTTACCCCAATTTGAAACGTATCGCGGCCGTACTAATTGCACCGATAAAATGCACCAGAGACCTGTTACGGATGCAGTATACGCCGCAGCAGAGTGGTTCGGTCGAGCGATTTTGAGATGTCCTAGGGAAAGATCCGACGTGGAATTTATTATTAACTCCACGTCTTATAGACTACAAGCCCGTATTACATTTTGGGGGGTCATATGGCCCAGCATGAAAAATATTCAGAACGATGCTGCTAAATGAAAAAATAACTTCAGGCATATGCCGTCAATTCGGGGTGGTGCATTTGACTATAATAATAATTTTTCATCTGAAGATGTGCTTTTCCGTCAAAATATTCTTGTACGGTATTCCTCACTATTTTTTTCTGTGTCGGGAAAAACGACGATTTAATAATGAAAAAATCAAATGTCTACGGCTTAAGAAGTTTCGGGTAACGAGATCTTTTACATTTTCTCTTATGAACAACAATTTCATCTACGTATACAAACATGGTTCATAGCCGCATCGATAGGATTGCGGCTTACTATGCCATTGGTATACGTGGTTCAAAGCGACAGTTAGGCATCTTTTTTTCATTTTATCAGCTTTTTTCGAACTTGGGAATAAAGACCGGTTAGGTTAGTAGTGTGCAGGTTGAGTGATGAAGGTAGGAGATTGGGTTAGAGCCCCAAGCGTGCGAGATCAGCTTTTGCAATAGCATATATCTACCTTTACCTATGTATATATCCGAGAAAAAAGTACTCCACTTTCATGAAAGGTCTTGTTTTAGTACCTGCCAACAGAGATAAAATGTCAAACGTTTTTCACGTCACAGAAAAAAAAATACTTTTCATCCATCAAACAGATGAGTGAAGGACGTTTGTAAATTCAGATCCTCTACTATTCTTTTTCAGCGAGTCGTGTATTTATGCAGGTCTGGAAGTTCGAAATGTGGTAGCGCACCGTACATTATTTGAATTGTCAAAAATTAACAGCCCTACCAGTATGCGGGTATTTAGGTTCCGAGAGAGGTATATGTTCTCAAAGCTTTGTTTCATTCGTAAACTCCAAATCATATAAAAGACTTATGAAATGTAATTGACCCATTCATTTCACTGTTTTTTGGGATAATATAGCGATAAATGCCATTAGGTCTTGCTAAGCTTACCATTGTAATGGTACTCAGTATATAGTTACACAGATGAATTTATATCCTGACTTTCATCATTCTCTATATACAGTATCTGCCAAAAAGTACGTAACATATGGGGAAAAACTTTATGATTAGAGTATCGACTTTTTTTTTTAAGTGATCGATTGTGCATTTCAGACAACCTAAAAGTTAATTTTTGAATTTCACGTGATCACTGATAAGCCGGTAAATTTATAAAAATTACCATAATGTGTCAAAAAGAATAAGATGACAAATTTTTTTTTTATAATGAGAAAGTTGCTTAGAATTCAATTAAATAGATTTTCATTTACAGAGTTTTAAATTAAATTTTGATATAATTGAAAAGAGCAAATTTTTGGAATATTTTGTGGTCTCTTTAAGCAATATCTAATTTTATTCTGCTGAACAGCTTGACTGTAGCGCAAAATTTGTATTTTCACAAGCTTTTATTCAACTTGCCTTGTTAGTATGTTTGGGTCATCTCTTGGAACTGAATTTTGACCCACTTCTAGTTGTCTGATTAACTTAAAATTTGGCAGGTATTCATAAGTCCGGTGACAATGCATTATGAAAGTTTTGTTAGAGAAAAATAGAAAATTGCGGCTCCAATATGGTGGATGAGTTTTGTGATTTTGGTCCAATTCAATTCTAAATTGATATGTTGAGGTTTTCTGGGTCGGTGATTATGAAATTCATGATTTCAATATGGCGGCTCCAAAATGGCGGACGAGATTTATGATTTTGGTCAGATTCTATTCAAAATTGGAATGTGGGGGTTTTTAAGGTCAGATATTATGAATTTTTTGTTAAAATTCATGAATCAAATATGGCTGCTTCAATATGGCGAACGAGTTTGGTCATTTTGGTCCGATTCGATTCAAATTTGGTATGTAGGGGTTTTCGGAGTCGAGGATCATGAATTTGTGGTCAAAATTCATGTGTTCAAGATGGTGGCTTCAAGATGGCGGACAAGTTTTGTAATATGGTCTGACTCCCTTAAAAATTGATACGTGGGAGTATTTAGGATGGATGATCATGAATGTTTTATAAAATTCATAAATTGAAAATGGCTGCTTCAGGATAACTGACAAGTATTTAAATGACCTCCTCATTCGAAAGCTGGATAGCTCAAAACTCACAGGAAACAGGCCTTGTAATAACCATTCTTCATCAGAAAACTATAGATCAATGTGTGTACTAACTAAAAAGCAGAAAATTAAATATTAATAAAAAAACTTTTCAAAGGCAAGCTTTTGTTACTTTTTTTAATACGTGAAGAATATGTGAGAAAAAGTGTGGTGAAGCGGAAAGAAATTATTTGTATTCTGTCACAGCACAGGTGTCCAGTTTCTCATTTTAAATGGTTTACTCAGACAAGCATAAGGAATGCGTTCCTTCTTTAAGCAGTAATCTCCGTAATTCACGGTATCATAAAGGCAACTTGACGCCTTTTATGTTTACTCTGAAGGAATTTTATCGCACATTCTCTCCTCCTTTGTTTTGATATGAATTTGAGATGGGAATGAGGTGTTAGTAAACATAAGAAAATTAAACTTTATCGGTATAGGTACTTACATTGCACCTAGAAGTAATACATACTTAATTTGATTTAGTTTATTCATTTATCCACCACATGACAGTTATGAGTAAACTATCAAATAACACACTAGTGTGTTATAATCCATAACTCACTAGTGAGTTATGGATATTTGTGGAAATAGGATATAGTTCTTTCATGATGGGTTTTTGTTGGTTCTTTGCTATAATCTTGTTAGAGTATTAGATATTTCATTTTGACGTCTATCGACGATTTTTTCGGACTTCCGGTTTAGCTGAAAATGGCAGCAAATATTGGTTTGTAAATAGAAGATCCTATATAGCATTACGTCTTCAGAATCCTTTGAAAATTCTGAATAGTTTCGAATGGTCTAGTCAATTTTTGTACCAACTTGATTTTTTTACGAGAGAATTATTGTGAATGGTAAGAATTCCACTAATAGTAACTGTATTTCCATAATTTCTAATGTCATTTCTAATATTATTAATCACGACACTCTATATTCAAAACAAAACTCAGCTTCAATTGAAGTGAACAGACTAAAAAAAATTTAAATAGCCTATAAATATTGTAATTTGTTCTCCTTTCTGTCAGTACCACTTCCTGAATTACAAACCTGGATCCAGGGCGGTCATCGGGGCCAAGGGACGGATTTCAGGGGTTATAACCCCTTTCCTCAGAAATTTATCAGTATCACAGAAAATGTGTTATTGAGGTGTATTTTGGATTCCAGTCATCAAAATAAAAATATTACACCTCTCTCTGAAAATACAATTGAGTGCGCCTCTGGCGATCTGTGACTCACCCTGACTCCAAGGCTGGATACGGCCCTGCTGAATTTTCCTTAAAAATATTGTCATATAAACTGATACTGATAAAAAATTAAAAATCTGAACACTTACCGTCTGAGTTGCCTGTTCGCCAAGATGACCCCCATCAGGGCAATGTTAGCCGCCATTCCCATGGTCGCCAACGCGAATATCAGGGCCGCTTCTGCCGTTCCTCCCGGATGACACTGGAAGACCTTCGTGGCGTTCAAACTCGCGTTGGCAGCACTGCTTCCAAAGCGAAGATTCGCCCCTATCATGGCCACCGCTGATCCTGAAAGTGAAAATGATGTCGTTGTAAAGTGAGATATACACACCAGTAAAAATAAAAATAAAATGAGCGGTATAAAGATATAGAAACTCTAGGAATAATAAAAGGTCAAATATATCTGAAGAACAAACGAAGCGTTCAATAAACATTCTAAGTCTATTGAAGCAAAATACCCTGGTTGCGAAGAATGATGACAATTTTTTATATGAATTCGAGAGGTGGCTATTGAAGGAGAGATTATCATCTACATAGAGTCCCAGAAATTTGGTCCGGATTCATTCCTTATTGTTGAATAACGTAAAAGGTCGTGCTTGTTAAAAAGAAAAAATTGATACCTGATTTACTGTAATCTATTCCAAAAATGATACCGAAAATGTGTGAATGAAGCCAATTAAGTCTTTCAGTAGCGATGTTGTCTTCAATGATGAAAATATTTGCGTTTAAAAAAAAACTGACTGCACCACTGGATTTTCGATATTTTCAAATGGCTCATGTCAAAATTACGTAGAAATGCGTTCCTTCAACAGTACAGTTATAGGTGAATAAATTTAAAAATAATATGGTTAAATCAACCCACGACTTTAATTTCAGAAATGTTATCAAAATTCTTACTACAGTTCTGGATTCAGGAAGTTTCAAAATATCTCTTTTTCACATTTTTTTTCTCAATTTGTTAATAAATGAAAAAACTATAGGATAATGAAATTCGAAAAATATGTTGCTTAATGGAATTTCTGGAAAATTAAATGTTATTATCTTTTAATATTTCTCGTTTGTAAACAGATTTCCTAAATCCAGTGGTGTAGTCAGAATTATGATAAAATTTCTGAAATTGAAGTGATGGCTAGACCTAACTGCATAATATTCAAAATTAATCCCACCTTATTACAATTTTGTGAATACAGATTTTTTTCTAAAAAAAATCACCTATAATATGATTAATTTTTGATTTTGAAAAATAAAAATAGTTTTAGTGTCCTAGTGAACTTCTTCAATGCAATCATACATTTTTGGAATGAGCATGAAATTTCACGTACACACAGTGCAAATTTCAAGTCGATGTGACGATGTATTTTTCATGATTTTTAGGGGTAAACCCCTTGCAACTTTTTCGAGTAATTTTTGATTTTTTTCGATTGACTCGAAATACACAATACATACTAATTCGACCATTCCGAATCGATTGGCGTTCGCAGAATTCGTCTATCTCTAACCGTTCTCGAGTTGGTCAGCTCTAAATCAGTTTTTAGATGCTTTTTTTGCCGCCAAAAATATTTCTGATGAGTTTTCGACATTATTGTTAAAAGATTCGGAATCAGCACATCAAAATACGTTCGAGGACAATAATTTGAAATTCGAAAAATGAAAAATTAAAAATCTCGGAAAATTGGATTGTTACCTTAAACATCCTTTTCCGGCTAAATCTTATATCTGAGCACATGAAAATCATACATTTTTGGAATGAGCATGAAATTTCACGTATACAGTGCAAATTTCAAGTCGATGTGACGACTTTGTATTTTTCATGATTTTTAGGGGTAAACCCCTTGCAACTTTTTCGAGTAATTTTTTATTTTTTCGATTGACTCGAAATACACAATACGTACTAATTCGACCATTCCGAATCGATTGGCGTTCGCAGAATTCGTCTATCTCTGACCGTTCTCGAGTTGGTCAGCTCTAAATCAGTTTTTAGATGGTTTTTTTGCCGCCAAAAATATTTCTGATGAGTTTTCGACATTATTGTTAAAAGATTCGGAATCAGCACATCAAAATACGTTCGAGGACAATAATTTGAAATTCGAAAAATGAAAAATTAAAAATCTCGGAAAATTGGATTGCTACCTTAAACATCCTTTTCGGGCTAAATCTTATATCTGAGCACATGAAAATCATACATTTTTGGAATGAGCATGAAATTTCACGTATACAGTGTAAATTTCAAGTCGATGTGACGACTTTATATTTTTCATGATTTTTAGGGGTAAACCCCTTGCAACTTTTTCGAGTAATTTTTGATTTTTTTCGATTGACTCGAAATACACAATACATACTAATTCGACCATTCCGAATCGATTGGCGTTCGCAGAATTCGTCTATCTCTAACCGTTCTCGAGTTGGTCAGCTCTAAATCAGTTTTTAGATGGTTTTTTTGCCGCCAAAAATATTTCTGATGAGTTTTCGACATTATTGTTAAAAGATTCGGAATCAGCACATCAAAATACGTTCGAGGACAATAATTTGAAATTCGAAAAATGAAAAATTAAAAATCTCGGAAAATTGGATTGCTACCTTAAACATCCTTTTCGGGCTAAATCTTATATCTGAGCACATGAAAATCATACATTTTTGGAATGAGCATGAAATTTCACGTATACAGTGTAAATTTCAAGTCGATGTGACGACTTTATATTTTTCATGATTTTTAGGGGTAAACCCCTTGCAACTTTTTCGAGTAATTTTTGATTTTTTTCGATTGACTCGAAATACACAATACATACTAATTCGACCATTCCGAATCGATTGGCGTTCGCAGAATTCGTCTATCTCTAACCGTTCTCGAGTTGGTCAGCTCTAAATCAGTTTTTAGATGCTTTTTTTGCCGCCAAAAATATTTCTAATGAGTTTTCGACATTATTGTTAAAAGATTCGGAATCAGCACATCAAAATACGTTCGAGGACAATAATTTGAAATTCGAAAAATGAAAAATTAAAAATCTCGGAAAATTGGATTGCTACCTTGAACATCCGTTTGCGGCTAAATCTATCATATGAAAAAAAAGTAATTTCAATCGGTTGAAATATTTATGTTTCATAAGGGTGCTTTCATTTTGAATGGGTTACACTGTATATTACCTTCTGAATTTTAACTGTATCTGTTACATCGGGCACAACTTTGGTTATGTTTTCCACGAGATATTAATGCTTTCAAATCCTCAACCTACCGTCTGTCTAAATTCTCATATCTGTTCGTAATGAATGGATTGTTCAATTTTTCCAGCTCCTTTTCATAGCAAATTCCATTTAAAACTCCTTTCAATTCGTGTTCCGTTCGACAACTCCTCTATAGGCGAACGAACAAAACAAATTCATTTTTTGTGTGGATAAATAATTACCTAATCGATCGCTCAATATTCTGGGCCAATTGAGAGCCTCTCCGCCGATTTAGTACAGGAGCCAGCTCACTAAAATTTTGCCACACCCGCTCTAAAATACCTAAAATATAATTTTTGTTTTTTTTTAATCATATTAAAATGTTTTTACATTTTCCTATACCCCCATATCAATACCGGTCAGACCAGCGCAAAGACAACAACGATAATACAGTATCGGAAACTTTTCATCTGGGGTATAGACAGGAATATACGCGAGCAACAAGGAACGCAATGATATGATAATACCACATAAATAAGAGAGACGCACTACTTTGTGACTCTCCTGTTACCCCACCTGACGCATTAACGGACTACGTGGCAATGCGACAGAGCGCACACAGCATGCGTTGATATCTTTTACTTGAGCGAGTCGAGGAGAAATTGTAATGCTCTCTCAACGTTTAGCAAGTTATTCTTTACGCTCTCATGAAAACTTTCCGATACTGTATATTCCACTACGCTGTTAAAAAAATTAAAAAATTATAATAATCATTGAATTCGAGTCATGTACAAGAGAAAGTTCAGCAAAAGTTATACAGACCAAAATGATTTTTCTAGCAAATTCGAATTACTTTATAGCTAAGTAGTGCTACCCGCCTGCTTGCTGTTCATTATCCAAGAAGTTTGTTATTAAAGCCATAACTTGTTTCTGGATCAAAGTCATTGAAATATTTGTTTGGCACATTTACCTTTTGTATATACCTCTATATAACATTATTATTTTCACTGAAACTAATTTTCCACTTCAATTTATCCATTCTCTGACCAAATTATCCGTCAGCTTTCCATGCGAGAAATTAGAAAATACCGTTCAATCAATATGAATAAAACATCCATTATTTTCGTTGTCGATTATTTTCACTAAAAGTTTTACAAAGAAAATAGCGGCGGTCGGGCTTGGTGAATAACGTTTCCAAAACTTAATCTTTTTCACCAAAGGATTTCCTTGGGCAATAATACCGAAAGAAAAATTAATTTGGGTTTCACAAACAGTCCTTGATAAAAATCAGATCAGGATTAGTGTTTCAGTCGACTTCAATATATGAATAAATTGTTTGACCCTGCTCGCTGATACGAACCGACATGTCCAATTAGTATTTTTGGTATAGAACGATGAACACTGAATTATCTGTATCATGCATCAGGGAGGCTATACAGGGTGTTCCAAATTAAGTCGGCACCATTGCCAACTCCGTTATTATTAATGCTACGAATTCGGTTAAATGGGCAAACTAGTAGCATTTTTAATGGCCTTCTCGACGCCGAAAACAAAAAAAAATTGACAGTCGCGTTTTCGAAATATATCATAAAATGATATTTTTTTAAATGGAACACTCTATTATCATGCATTTCGACTCGTAACTACATTCTCAATAACAAAGCTCCTATGACTTTTTTTTCGTAAAGTTGAAAATAAGTCAGTTTTGTCAATAGGAAACGTTTATAAAAATCGGATTTGATAAAGCGCTATAAAATATCGATAAATGTTCAATAACACCGCCTTCTGTTTGGTCGAGAGGCTACACGCCGGCGACCCGTGTTCAAATCGTGATCGAGCCATTTTTTATTATATGTTAGAGATATGGATTGTATTGCCAGTAATTTGGATACCGACTTTGGCTATATCTATTAAAAATTGTCAGAATTGTACATTCAATTTTAATCTAGTAAATAATAAAAGAAATGAATATTATTATCAATATTATAATCAATGATCAATAAAGTATCGAGTGTTATTGTCTGTATCTGAGATCTGCGTTTGTCGAAAAAATATTGTGTGTATTTCGAGCACAAAGTGTAATTGCCGCTCTCCAAAGATTACCGCGCTCTGTTCGAGCGGCAATCTATCACTTTGCGCTCTAAATATACAAATAGCTATTTCCAACCGCATTAATATGACGCTCCAGCATTTTCTGTTCTGTTCAAAAACGGATTCAAAGTTATCATTATGGCAGAAATATTTTGATTCACAAACTAAATACGGCTAGAGGAATGGTTTTAAGATGGAAATTATCGTTTTGTAAATTAATACCAAATAGCTCAGTTGTGTCAATTGACGGGTTTCACGAGTTCAAATCCCATCGCAATTTTTTCTTTTTACTGTCTTATTTTGCTATTAGTAACAAAATTTTGTCATTCGTATAAATACCAAAATTGGGTGTTTGGACAACCATGAGGTTTTTTTCGCCAAAACAAAGAAATTCTTTGTACTAGTGAAAAAAAATATATATTTCCACATAAGTCGCTCATTTTCAACTTTGTGAAAAAAAGTCATAGGAGCTTTGTTATTGAGAATGTAGTTACGAGTCGAAATGCATGATAAAATATAGTGTTCCATTTAAAAAAATATCATTTTATGAAATATTTCGAAAACGCGACTGTCAATTTTTTTTTGTTTTCGGCGTCGAGAAGGCCATAAAAATGCTACTAGTTTGCCTATTTAACCGAATTCGTAGCATCAAAAATAACGGAGTTGGCAATGGTGCCGACTTAATTTGGAACACCCTGTATACTAGTAGAAAATATGGAACGCCAATTTTCGAATATAACGGAAATAGACAACAAGTTTGTTATTTCAATCAGAACCCTTTCTATATTTTCGGTTATAAATTATCATTACAAATAATTCAATGATATCAATTTTGATGGGATTATGTTAAGAGCTTCGGAAATATTGTCATAAATCTTGTCTCTAGGTAATGAGAATATATAGTTTGAAAAGATTTTTGTCTCCCATTTTCCCGTTATTATCCCAAATTCAAATAAAGCTGTTCATATTGACAATCGTTATCCATTTATCTCGTTTCTATTTATCTTCGAAATTAATGTGTATTTTACGTATAGGTATAGCGATAAAATAAATAAATCCGTTCAAATTACACGATATATTCTCTCAGAATCCTCATTTAATAGTTCCAAAAAGGAAAATATAAATTTTTGTGGTAAGGTCATAAAACAAATGGGGTGGAGAGTTATCGAGTATCGCATTTGTTCAGATTTTCAAGGATATCAAGTGAAAACGTTATATCACTGGTATGAAAATATTTTGTGGTCTCGTCCTATTTTTCTCTGGAAACCCAAAATTTACCTCAGTAGTAGCAAATATTAATGGAAATTCTGAGTGGTATTAGGTACTTGGAATATTTGGTCGGAGAGCTAATTAATGGGTTAATGGGTTTTATCCCCACCGCCATCTCTGAGCTGAAGTGGTTCGGAATCCTGTTTTTGAGCTGACATGAACGAACCGGATTCATTTATTTTTTTTGGCAAAATTTATTCAACTTCAACATTTCGAATCAAATACAGTTACGTTAGCAATCCCGGTTTGCTAATATAACCTTCGGACATATCTTACTAAGGGCCAATCGCAGCTGCCGGATAAATATCTAATATTTGAATTTAATGTTTCCCAGCCATTCACGAACCACCATCTTCGATGTTCATTGTTATTCGGACATTCAACATATCCGCATCTCTCTTCTCTGAATCTAATTCGAAAGCAATCATTCTTATAGAAAAACGAACTGTGCGTCACCAGTAACAAAGCGTGCCCTGAGAACGATTTTTCAGTCAGTGATTTTGTTTCGAAAGCCTATAATTTGATTTCGTTTCCTTTTTTGGGTGAATCTTTATTGAACGTTATTTTTTTTTAATATTCAAAGAAACTGTGATGAAAATTTCCGGTCATCTAATTTCAAGGAGAATCCATATAGGTTCACTCACATACAGGCTGTTTCCGAAATTGGAGCGATTAAAAAAATGGGTTTTTTTATGGAACTTAATGTAACAATAAATGGCAAGAATTGTCGTTTTTGAAGCAATCAAAAATTTTCGAAATTTTTATGAATTTTTATGAAATCGGTCAGTTACCGTCAAACGGGGTAATTTCGATCATGCGGGGCAAAACCGATCAAACACGCCCCAGTGAAAAAAATAGCCAATAAAATTGAAAGGATACGTTGTATTTAGTCAATAGTTGCCCACCGTTTCAGTTAAAAGTGTAGTTGGGCTCGAGTGCGGAGTATTTAGGGATACATAAGGTAAGTACGTGTAGGAAAACGTCTTTATAAATGGTTGAAAATGAGCTAAAATTAAAAAATGCGAAAACGATTGATTCCACAGCAAATATACGGAAAAACATAGTTATTTGTAATTGTGAATAAACAAATATAGCACTATAATTATTATTTTTTTTTTAACTCCAAAGGAAAAAATCCATTGTTGAGGGGTATTTCGATCACTTTCAGTTTCATAAATATGTTTTTACTCTTTCATGTCGGGAGAAATATTTTAGTTATTGATTGAAAGTTTGATTTTATTATTAAATTTGTAGAAGGGCATAAACACCTACTTTTTGCACTTGTTGCATAAATAACTATTATTTTTGATCGACTTTACCCTATTTGACACGATGTTCTGAATATTCGCAATAATTCTGGTTTATTGAGATAAAACTACACTTTCTTTGTGCTTCATGAAGAAAAAAAAAACATTTCAGTCAATTTCACGTGAAATTGCTTTTACTGGCAGAATTTCATATGATATTCATTTCATTAGCTGGTGATTCTGATGATTCCTTTCTTCGAAAAAACACTCCACATTTAATAAAACAGAGTGGCGTTTATTCGTAAACTCTTCAAAATATACTCTTAAAGCTGTTTCATTACACTACGAAAATAAGAAAGCGTCTAAACCAATATGACACGCAGCGAATTGTGAAGAGAGCTATGAAACGATGTGTACTTCAATGAATTTAATAAAGTATGAAGAACAACAATGGAAAGTGTTCAGGGACCTCACGGGCATTGGTTTGTTATTGTGATTGCAGAGTTGCTTCCATTGTCTGTGGGGCAGTAGGGCCAGAGAGCATCATTATATGAGAAAAGAATGGCCTATTAGGAACGAGTATTTGAAACAATTTCAAACCATTGAAGTGAACATGTTATTGAAGATTAATTTCCTGCATTTGAGTTTTTCCTACGGTGAAAATTAGCCATTTTTATTTAATAATAATAATAATAATAATAATAATAATAAATGGTCTTTATTTTACTTGGCGGAGTTTAGCAGAGCTATTCTTCCACTCAACCAAGTACAAGCACATATGGAAATGTAACATTCGAGATAATATAATTTAACTTAAATAATAGTGCAATTGTAAAAGTATGTCATAATACTTACAAAATAATTAAATACAAAAATATGCGAAAATTCGAAATGAAAATGAAATTAAATCAAATAAGCTGAAAAGAGATGCGATCACTGTCTACGGGTCAAGGTGTCCCTAAGTTTTCTCTTAAATGAATATAGTGACAATTGTTTGGTATCATCGCTAATTGAGTTGTATATGATTGCAGCCTGGCACGAAAAGGAGCGCTCAAAGAAAGTAGTAGAGTGTTGAGGTATCGTCAATAGTTGACGATTTCTAACATTAATTTGGTGTATCTGATGTCGGGGTATTAGTTTTTCCAGTAAATAGAAAGGGGTTTTCGTTGTCACAAGTTTGTGAACGAAATATGCCAAATGGAGATCTCTTCTGTGATGCATTTTCAGCCAACCAATTTTTTGTGAAAAAAAAATTAAAAAAAATGTTTTTTTTTTCAATCTCTCATTCATGTCATTTTAACACATTAACAGGTAGGAACAATCTAATAGTGAAAAACCAAAGCCATAAGGTTTGAATGTCCTTAAAGGGTGGAAATAAGGGAGCCATCTTGTAAAAGAATACTCGATCGCTGACGCATTTTCTCGCTTATGGCAATCGACAGAATGAAACCTGATATTGTTAGGAACCCGACAGAAAATTCCCATAAGCCAATCAGCTGTTTAAGTAAATTTTCCGGCCGGAAAATTTTGGGATTTTTTTTTCATATGCCTAGCACACGTCCGATCGCTAAATTTTCATTTTTTGAGCTCAACACTGACATAATTTTCAGTGGTTAAAAACCCTGAAACGAGAAAATGAGTCAGCAAAATATGTCATTATCTGATGGTCTACTATGAAAAGATACTAATTTTAATTTTAGGTTATAAATTATCAGAAGTGAGGTACCCCAGTGGTCTATTCTGGCTTCACAATTTTACGAGAATGTCCTATCATCTGAAGTTTTAATTTCGAAGCTATATCTTTTGCTAATGAAACATTCTTCAATTTGCTGATGACAAAATTTCATAAAAAGCAGTTACTAATTAGTACATTACTTCATAATACATCGTTTGAGGATTAAGGTATTTATTCTATTATTAGCAATAATTTATTTTTCATATTGATCGATAATCAATCAGTTTACATAATCGAGGTATACAAATTTCCAATTAATTCATGCATCCGTTTTTCTTCACGTCATTTAATATTTCTTTCGTTCATTTCACCGGTCTACTGAACTCAGCTGAAATATTTTTAATGAGGCTCTATGAGTTTCGAACGTATTTCAAAGCACTTCCACTTATAAAAAAATCCTACACGAACAGATAATTCAAACCGCTTTCCTCCCGAATCCTTTTCTACAGGACATTCCCCATTATACCCACATCAAGCGTTTCCTCTTTTTACAAATGAAATAACATTCTTTCTCCATTATTAAACGTACAAATCGTCGGCGTCGTTCTGAGTACGAAATTTTCCACTGCGACGGATTCGTATAATGATAAAGTACGGCACACGCATTTGAGTTATAATGCTCTTGAGAAGAATGGGTCGAATCAACGGCATATTAAGATGAGTGAGGAGTGAGGAGAACCAATTTTCGGTTCTATATTTGGTAATGATTTTGGAATTTTTTTTTTTTTTTCATATGCCCAGCACACGTCCGATCGCTAAATTTTCATTTTTTGAGCTCAACACCGACATAATTTTCAGTGGTTAAAATCCCTGAAACGAGAAAATGAGTCAGAAAAATATGTCATTATCTGGTTGCAGCAGACATCAGATAGATAGATAGATAGAATAGTGTGTGTGGGCGGACGGAGCCACAAGCATGTAGGCCTCTCAATCGGGCCCGTTATGCACCGACCACTGCTGGGAGATGGTTCAGTTTTGAAGGTAGCCTATGTCGCGAGCGAAAGAGGCCAGCCTTCTAACCGATACCTCCCTCACACTCTCCGGGGTCAGTACGATACTCCCGAGGTGTGCTTTCCGTATTGCTGCCACTGCCGGGCATTCCGTGAGGATGTGGGTGGCTGACTCCTCATCCTCCAAGCACCATCTGCATTCGGTATCATCCGTGAAACCTAATATGTCGAGGTGCCTGTTGAGATGGCAGTGCCTGTCAGGAGCCCTGTCACTGATTTCCTTTCTGCTCACTATGAGTAGACATTATTTATTGTCTACAGAGACCTATCTTATACTGATGAGGGCAAGAACTCAAAAATCGATCTATGGGTGGTCCAAATGTTTCAATTTCCTTGCAACTAGCAATTGCAATTGTAGGAACTCTGCACGGAAATTCATTGGATGTAATTCAACGTTCGTCGTGGTATTAGCCAGGAAAGTAGTTGTTTTCTGATGGATTTTCGACCCAATTATTCCTGTTGTATAGGATTATGGCATTGAACGTCCTGGTATGGCAGGACATCTGGTTTCTAAAATAATCAGTAACATAAACATATGTCGTTGTCCAAGGCTCAATGTAAATATTTTCACCCACGGATTGAGATATGTTGTGTACACAGAATTATTTCCGTGTAAGCGTTTCACTTTCATCGGAAATCTCGAACAAAAAATTAATCTACGTTCCACTCAATCATTCCAATCTCCCTTCAAATTGCCATTTAAAAAACGTAATATCTAGTCGTCGACATCGAAAATCAATCAACAAACCAAAAAAACATTGGCGTCTCGAACGTGGAGGAGACATTAACTGCCTTCATCATGGCCCTATTAATACGTCGTTTATATAAAGAGACGCCGAAAGGCATCAGCTTTCATTCGAAATCAATCATGTGGCAACACACAGGGTCAGTGAACACATAAACTTGATTGAGCAAAGGAGAAATATATTATAATAGAATTCTTTTTCGTTAATATATCCCAGCACAAAAGAACTAGGAGCGGTGAAGGAATTTTCATCAAGGATAGGATTAAATTCAAATTTAAAGCAAAATATGATCAGCTAACATTTATTGACGTAAAACAAAAAAATCCAGATTTTATTATTTGTAAGTAATATCTCTCCATTCTGCAACCTATGGGAATCTCAAAAAATGTAGTTGGAGCTTTGAAAAACTCTCTCAAAGCTCTCAGAGTTTTGAACTGGATAACGTACAGTCAGATTTTTTTGAGTTGAAATCGGGAGTTCCACAAGGATCGATCCTGGGTCCGTTACTGATTTTCATTTACACTAGTCAGCTTGTCAAATCCATGAAGTTTACCTTTTCACATCTTTATGCTGACGATACGCAAGTATACAAATCTTTAAAACTGATGATGTCCAGTCAGCCTGCGCCAGAATCAACGAAGAATTTTGCAACATAAATTTCTTAGTGAATAATCCTACCAAATCAAATGTTCTGATATTTGGCTCCAAAATGCTAAAGAAAAAGATAGGTTCAAGATTATAATCATTCATAGTGAGCAAGTGGTTGTGGAAAAAGCTAAAAGCTTAGGCCTTATACGTGGAAGTGATTTGAAGCGCATGTGTAAAAAACTCATTCAGAAATCCTTTACGACACTTGAGTTGATTTATAGAAAGAGGGCTTTACTGTCAAGGAATACCACAATTAAGCATATAAGTACTGAGATGGTTATTGCCCGACCTGACTATCTGATTTCGGTTTCTTTACAATTTTTGTCGATTCCTTTCTATACTTTCCGTTGCCAACCCTTTTTTATACTAAAAGAGTTATCTCAAAAATAATTACTTTAACAAAGTTTTCAGACTTCTGACCACAAAAGTCAGAGCAGACTTTTTGTGGTTTTTCTAGTAGTTGACTACGCAAGCCACCGCATTCTTGTAGTTTTCATGCCGTTTTGCTACGATTGCCATCGGTTGACTATTAGCTTTGCTTGGTTATTCTGTTCAACTCAGTAATCAAACCAGGAATTAAATAATTTGTAAAGTGATATTCTCACCTACGTCCGTCACTTTTCGTAAGTTCCTTGAATCGCCGTTTCCAGTCAAAATAGTGACGACAGCATTGATCCAATCAGGGAATAGAAAACGTTACAAATTGGCGCTCGAGCAGGGACCGTTCAATTGATAGTCAATTTGTAACGGCCAGAATAAAAGAAATAATGTTTGATTGCTTACCGTTTTTCGTCTCTTAAACACGGCTGCAGGACAGTTCGAGAAACTGAAGGAAATTTACGGACATAGGCAAGAATGTCACTTTACAAAATATTAAATTTCCGGTTTGATCACTGACTTGAACAAACTCATCAAGCAAATCGAAAAGGGCCAAGCGAGCTGCTGCTTTAGAAAGGAATTGACAAATTTTTGTAAACAGACCGGAATCAGATAGTGAGGTAAGGCAATAACCATGTTAGAACTTGTTATCCTGAAAATGTTTTGCTCAAGCGGAAATCAAATGAAATTAGTTAAACTGAGGACGTGATTGAATGAGATCAATCAGAACAACATTATACTGATAACAGACCGCACGGTCTGTTTTCACTCTCAGGCACGTTGCTATGGATATACATAACAGACCATACGGAAATTAGGTAGAGAAAATATGTCACTAGCTCTCGATAACTATTAAAACTGCGATCATAATCATTTATCGGTAGTCATGACTCGTCTACCCTTCTAGTAAAAGAAATCCGCTTAACCTTCTATCAAACTCCATTTAAAAAGCGTGATTGAGGATTCTTGTTGTGTCACCAACATCTCGCTTGGGTTTACACCTCTCTTATGAAAAATGTATATCGGGGTGAAATGAAACGATCGTTGGGGAATTGAGTGGAAAACTTCACGCAGCGCACTGGGAACTCGAAGGTATTCTGATTGTGGAAACGCGTAAATAAATGTTTCGTCGGGTTTGAATGCAGCCGAAAGCTGAGGATGAGACGATAAAACGTATCTTGTTTTGGATTGGAAAACGGGTTTAAGCCTTTTATTTGCAAAGTCGAGTCCTGCAAGTTATAGAACATGTCAGATCTCCTGTAACCAGACGATTAGAGTTGAGTATTTGAAGCTTGCATCGCATGATTTTGCTCTTTCCTCCTTTTCGTTATATGTTCAAAACACGCATTTTTCATTGAAGCAAAGGTCCATTCGGTTTTTCACTTTGACTTTCTTTCAAATTTTGTCGTGAAACAGCGAAATTTAGTGATTGGAATTTGAAAATATTCAGTACATACAGTGTGACCCACTTGAGACAGAAGCACCCTTATAAAATTTACATTGTCCAACCGATTAGAATGATTTTTCTTTCATTGGATAGACATTCAAAAAGTCTCCTAGGACACCAAATTTCATGAATGAATCTCCATTTCCAGGGCCAGCTAATCCGATTTTTCAAGGTCACAAATCTAAAAAAATTACTAGCGATTTTTTTCAGAAAAAATCTGACTACACCACTGGATTCGCGACATCTTTAAATGGTTTAATTCTGAATAAAGTTGAAATGCGTCAATCAATAAAAAAGTTATAAGAGAATGAAATTTTGAAAAATATGCCGTTTAATTTTTGACGAATAACTATAAATACTTATAGGAATGTAGGCTTTTATGACTGGCGTCAATGTTTTGGTTCGCTTCTGGGTTTTAACGTGGTATTTTTTTGTTAAAATCTCCAAACGTTTCAACCACAACTACGGCAGTCATCTTCAGTGGCGTGATCGAAGTACTCTTCTTGACGTATCAACTGACAATGAAGCTCTTGTTTCTGGCACGTCATTTATAGTGCTTTTTTGGCACGAACTTTTTGTGATGGTGGGTTCGCCTACTTTCTGCTTGATTTGGGTGATGTGGCTTCATTTTGGCGTCTTTCAGAGCTTGGTTCATCAAGTCAAGTTATCATCTTCTGGAAGAAGATTAAACTCTACTATAAAAATGTGCAGTCTGTCAATCAAGCAATATCCATCCCTGTTAACTGACTGCTCTTCGACAACAATAAAAAATATGTCTTGTGTGTATTTTTTTTATGGCAAAGGGAGTCAAGTGATACCTCATTCGAAAAATATTTCAATTATTCGATATACGACAGCAGAATTTCAGACAAAAATATTCATTCAAAAACATGTCGGTACATCTCACAACTCTCATATGAGAATCCATTATCTAGCTCTAGTTTGGTCATAACTTCCTTTTTGGTTCTCAGTTACTCAACAAAGTTATCTAATAATTACTACATCATAATTAATTCTCCCTTTTGAGAATCAGAAAGGTGTTCCTATGTTCCTATGATCATTACACGAATCGGTTCATGTACATTACTCAAGTATTATTCGAACTAGGCTTGTCGCATTATATTATGCAAACACGTAGGATATATTATCGGTTCTCCATTCAAGTCACGCATTCGGAAATTTATTATATTGCTGGAAGATCCGTGACTCATTTTCAAATAGGTACAGGTGGTCTCGTTACCGGTGAAGGATGATTATCAGACTTATTTATTCATTGATATGGTTTCGTTGAGAGGCACGTATATTTGCTCCCTCGACAAATGAAATAATTAGCCCCCAGGTCACTGGAATACCTAGTACATATTTTATAATGATATTTTTTTCTCATATTTACTTTCTAGGGTTCAGAATGAGTCTTCGGTTGAAATGCTGTGTAAAATTTATTTTAAAATAAATTAATAATATTTTATTTTCGAATGACAACATAGTGGCTGGTAAGGTCCGAAAACAAATTTGGAGGTTTTGTATACGACTTAAAACTGCATTTTTTTACAATTAACTCAGCTTCAGCAAGTTCTAACATTTTTTTCAGTCGAAATATTTCTGCTATGTATTAGAATTTATATTACTAATTTTTTTAAATGGAAATTTTGTGAATTTCATTACGATTATTTTAATACCGCTTAACTGTTATAGGTTTCAAACAAGCTTTCGTTAAAAAAACTTGAGAAGATTGCTTAGGATCTTTCTTAAAATGAAACGCCATTTCAGATTAAAGATTCAAATACATTGAGTAACGTGTGACCTACATAACTGATAGAACAAGATAATTAGGGTGTATTGAAAAAGAAACATTACTTGTCGATATGTTATCTTACCTCACTTCTCCAAATCTAAATTAAGAAGCTATTGTGTACGCTATTGATTGAAAAACATGTTAATAATATAATTTATGCATGGATTGATTGTTTTGTTATATCATTTGTGTTGGTCACAGACTACTCGATGAATTTTAATATTACTTTAATTTCAGAAAGAAAGATCTACCGTGATATTTTTAAGATTGTTGACGAAAGTTTCTTCGAGACCTAATAGTGTGCGGTATCAAATTAATCGTATTGAAATGCTTTTTTTTCTGACCCGACGAGACACTATGTTGCCATTTAAAAAGAAATAGTGATAATAATTTAAAAATTAAATTTTACCAAGCAGATGCATTTCAACCGAAAACCGTAAGGTTGTATTTTTCCCAATACTCCCCTCTAGATCCGAAAATAAATTTCAAAATTAAAAATAAATTTGGTTACAGGAATTAACAAGTGATACGTATTGTATTCAGAATGTCATATGGAGACAAAAAAAGTGAATAATTTATATCACTTCCGGTGAGACCGAAAGTTACATGAGGCTGAGTCAAAAAATGTAGTTTTATGTAATATATAGATCCTCCAAATTTTATTCCAATATCTTCGAAAACAAAAAAGGGGCGAGCCACCGTCCATGGACACCCGGTATATTTCAATCTGACATTCGCTGAATAATTTTCTTATGGGTATAATTTTATTGAAATCAAAACATCTCTTAACAGAACAACATCGAATATGCTTCTCTCTAAAAAAAAATTGGTGCCATATTAAACTGTTCTTGCTAGTTGTCTCTCCGGGGTATGGCGCCTGTTAGAAAAATTGAAGTTGATGGTGGCCGAGAGACAAAAAGAAACGTCTTATAATAACATCGTATAGCTGGGAAAAATGGCAATGTAAAAAATATGCAGTCTATTATGATTTTCCCTTTCAAATAATGACAGAAAAAAACTAGGTAGGTAAATGATTTTTCAAAATTTTTGTTTTATTCGGATATCCGGAAATTCCCAGAATATCAATACTTTCTGAAAGGTATATTGTTATAGTCACCTGAATGCAACTTTGTTCTCATTTAACCATCCTCTTATATTTTGAATTATTCGGTGCACGTCAATAAGGTGTAAAAATCGCCGATATCTGAAACAAGTTGGCTCTCATTCTCATTCATCATTAGCCACTTCGGTAGAAACGTGCAAACGTGACAAATATTTTACTCCATGTAGTAATGAGCCTGATCTCTAATTACCCCATATCTACGCTTTACTGACCCTCAGGTATTAGCCAAAATTTCAACTAGATTATGTTTGGAGACAGGTGGTTCGTAGTTAATGAATTCATGTTGAAATTTAATTGAGATTCATTAGAGGGCGCCTGCGTTCAGTTTCAATACGTAATTTTGTTATGAGTTTGCAACCGGGTCGTTTGGAAGGGGCGCTTTTATATTCGTCGGCAAATTTAGGAGTTTATTAAGATGATTGATTTGTGTTTTATTGAAATCGAGTGGATATGATATGATTTATTTATTTCTGAAATAAAAATTACTTGAATAAAATTACTTCTTATCAGGGCCTTTGTTGTCTCAGATGAATACATGTAGGTCAATGAATTTAAGAAATGTTTGGTTTCCAATAAAAACTTTTTTTATAATCGACCGTTTCGACAGCGACGCTTATCCAAAACAAACATGTGTCACTTTCAAACATTTTCTGAGCTTTACTGAACATGACTAATTTGCCCAGTCGAGCAATTAAACAATCAAAAATTCATCGTAGCTATTCCGGGTTCAGGACAATCAGTTTTCAGTAATTTCGTTGTTTCAGTCGGGATTTCAATTTGAATTAGTTCAGTGCAAAAGAATTATCGGTTCTGCCTGTGGAACGGCTCAAAATTGGATCAAACGCTCATCGAGCAGTTGTTTAAAGCGATATATGAAAATAAAATGATTCACAATAGTTATTTATGCATCAAGTGAATAAAGTAAAAAAAAAACAAGGAATGAAAAAATCTGCATTGTTCGCAATAAGCTTGTCAAGAGAGAAACAAAATGTCCCGTCCTACCATCAGGCGACGCTTATTGCCATGATCCTATGCAATAGGAATAATTGGGTCGAAAGTCCATCAGAAAACAACTACTTTCCTGGCTAATACCACGACGAACGTTGAATTACATCTAATGAATTTCCGTGTAGAGTTCCTACATGGATGTCTCCGCAATTGCTAATTGCATGGAAACATTTGGACCACCTATAAATCGATTTCTGGGTTCTTGTCCTCATCAGTATACGGTAGGTCTCTGCAGACAATGACTAATGTGTGCAACAAATGGTTCAACAAACTCTCCATGTCAAAGCAGAAGATGAAGTTTATTGCGGCAATGCAGATTTCTTCATTTGTATTGGTGGTTAAATTAATCACGCAAGTTTAGGATATTGCTTTGGTTGAGGGGCTGTAGTGCAGATGGCGCCCGTGGTTTAGTGAACGCTAGGCTGCGGAAGGTGTCCCAGCTTTTTATACGATTTTGTTCATTCATTGTAAAGTTTAAAAAAAAAATCAGAGGTGTTTTCGATGAGCACAAGTACGTGACAGGTGAACCGAAAGGTTAGTAATTATATAATATGAAAATTCTAGAACCAACTTGGTTTAAATTTGGTACATTAATTTGAACTTATGAGGCGCTCATTTAACCCTAACTAGATTGAAATTATTCGGGTCAGTGGCGTCTCAGTGGGGATCACAGCCAACAATATTGTGAAAAAAAAAGTACGCCACTGACTTTTTTCACTTTTTTCATTTTTTTTATTGACTAACTGAAAATACAACTTTTTGGTGTATTATACTTTTTTCATATCTAGCTTCGTTTTCGAGAAAAAAATTCACTTCAACTCATTCTAAAAATTACGAAAGCGCAGGCGAAATTTCAACTTTTTTTTTCGAAATTTCGACGTTTTTTAAAAAGATGTGAAATGAAGTGATTTTTTTTTGTTTTTCCGCTAAAACGAAGCTAGATTTGAAGAAGATACAGGAGTCCAAAAAGTTGTATTTTCAGTTGCTCAGTCTAAAAGAATCAACGAAAAAAAGTCAATGGCGTAATTTTTTTACAATATTGTTGGCTGTGGTGCCCAGTGAGACGCCACTGGCCCTAATAAATTCAATCTAGTTGAAGCTAAATGAGCGCTTATTAGTTCAAATAAATGTACCAAATTTCAACTGAATCGGTTCTAGGATATTCGTGATATTTTATAATTTTTTTTTTCAGAAACTACGCAACTCCGGACATATGTTCATACGAACTTTTTTTCTTAAAATGACCTAACGAATCACCTCCTGCAGTTAGGAACCGTGATTGAGAAACACCCTGTATTTTACACACCTTTCGATTCACCTGTTGAAAAAGTGTAGTTTTTTTCACGCATTTCCGTTTAATAATGAAATTTTATGTTGATAGTGAAATATTGTAATAATTTAGGCACACAAAGTGCCCAAAAAAGGGGACTTTTTTTTACAGTTGTTGAAAAAAGTTCATTTAAATAGGAACAGTGAAAGGATTCGAGTTCGTACCTAAAACGAAACGGGGATATTGACATACGAATTTTTTGCGGAAAAATTCCAGACTCATTCGTTGCGAAAACAGCATTCATACATTGTTTACATTGCTCTGTAAAGTTTAAAAAAAATTAACTATGGAAACCGTCACATGAAGACAGAACAAAGTACAACGGATAAAGGAGGGCAAAGCTCGGGAACGATGTTAAATAAGCTTCCACCGGTGACTGCATGTTTTCATTCCATTCTAAATTTGCATTTTTTCTATTTAGCAGTGTACTACTAGAGAGTGTATGAAAATAAAATAAAGACAAGAGGTTTATCCGGTACATGTCAGTCTAATAGAATAATGCAAAATAATTTCGATTTTTGGGGTGTTACTGAATAAAATATATCTAACGAACGTCCTCTATCAGGTGGTTCAATCTGATGACGGCTAATGGGTTCAGGAAGAACCTCACAACATTAAAAAGGCGCCTACGTCAAAAATGACAATAAATGGCGGGAAAAGCGTTTTTTTGGAAATACTAGGTGCAAAAACTACTACTGCCCTATATAAGAATCCTAAGTATGAGTAAATTCTCTAAAGGTATACAATTTTCCTAAGCTATTGTATTCGGTAGTTTTTTGTTTATTATTTTGTGATTGAAGTATGAACTATTAGACTCATTATGTTCAAAAGTTTATTCCTCATCGGGTGATGTTATATGCATTACAAACTTGATCGACGACTCTTTATGTTCACTAAAAATAGAATAAAACACATTTGGCTATTTTCCAAAAAAGTATTATAATTTGTTGACTAGTTTCGATTTTTACATCATATTCATAACATGACTGAACATTCATTACTAAATATGATTATATACTCACAACCTTAATTTCATATATATCTGGCTTCTAATTAATAACTATTAAGCTAACTGGTTCCAAGAATCAGATGCTTGTATCTATTATAGGTTCAAGAGTCGGCTATTATTCATACGAATCGAATTGTTCGTTAAATACATTAGAATAATTTTTTTTTACTGGTTCAGTTCCAAAGAATTTAACAGGCTAATAATCTTTCAACAGGTATGGAGGATTTGCCTATATTGTGTTTTCAACTGATTTTTTGTCTAAGCTTACATGTTATTTGTACCTGATGTCAAAAGTTCTACCTGTTTGACCGGTATATATTGAAAACTCTTGCCAAATGGTGGTGGGTACTGGAGAATTTTTTCCACCAATAGTTGTTTAACCCACCAGGGCCTAGAGCAGCGAAGTTCTTTGAGCCTTTGAAGGCCCGTCGAACTTCTTCCGGGGTTATCGGATTGCGTAGATCATTGAGCTCAGACTGTTGAAGCCTCCTGCAGAAAGCTTCAAACTGCGCTAGGGCTGGAGTGTCCTCGTTAAGCGGTTGCGGATACTCATAGATGTTCTTCTAGACAACACGTGGATAAGCGAGAAGGTTTATCGCGGAACTTCCTGTTTTCCGTCATGCTTCTCGCCTGCCGCACCAGTGACTTTCTTGCAGCCACCAGCATTCGTATCCTATCAAGACAGTGCTGCTTGCTAGTAAACAGCACGCCTTGATTCAGTGTGTGGTGAGCTCGTCTCAGTTTTGCGGCAATTCGCCGCACTGTGACCGTAAAAGGTCTATTGGCACACTGGATACGAGACGTGTGTTGTCTCGCCGACTCGATCTCAGCTTCCATCTTGTGTATGCGTCTTTCATGCCTTCCAACCAGAGGGGTGGTATGCCTCCTCTCCGTTCGGGACAGAGCATGAGCGGCGTCATACACGGCAGAGCTGATCTGTAACTTGTTGTGGCATCAGGGGCTTGGTTCTGTGAAGCGCCCTGCGGGTTCTGATACCCTCCATCGGTGGTATGATGTGAGCATCCTCTGCAGCCAGGTTTACGAGTGGCATATCTGTCACTTCTGCCGCGACGTTAACCTGCGGAGGAGGAGCTCTGACATAGCCTCGGGTCCGAAGATGAGATACGTGATCCCTAAGGTTTTGGGCGGAAAGGGTGGCATGCTCTGGGTATCTTTCACTCCACGGAACATGCATTCTCGCCATGTAACCTCTCTGGGCGGGCTCACTGCTACCGTAGCAATGCAGAAGGCCGTCTCTCAGCTCATCCGTTCAATCAAGGCGTCCGTTGTTATTGCGGTTGTCATCGTTTGGCAATCCATCGTTTTGGGCCCCACCACCTTGCCTTTGACCCCTATTCCGATGGGGTCGGTTGTGGGGGCCTCTTCCTCGTACATTTGGAAACCGAGTTTTAGGGTATACCAGAGGCTTAGCTTAGTATAACCACGGCCGACATCAGAGGGAATGCTCTTTCCCTCCCCGGTGCGCCTGTGCTACCGGTCCAGTTTTGCACCCGTTGCTCAGGAAAGTGGTATCGCAACTCACCAAGGCCTTGAACGACGGTTGGCGCCTTTGCTTTATAATAATAATAATTATTATTATTAGGTTAAATGTAGATAAACTATTTTTAACTCTCGTTCTGTCTCAAATATCACTTGCTCATTCGCAGAATACTATACGTTTCAACTATGGTTGGAAAAATTGAGGACAGATGTACCAGGAGCATACTAAACTATCGCCGAATCTTTGATTTTCGATTTTCTTCGATGAATCAGCCCGAGAAACTGAAGTTCATCAGTTCCTAAACAAGTATCTTGAGTCTTCACGCAAATGAAAGCAGAACCCTCATAAGTTTTCTTAAAGTAATTCAATTAAACTCCGTTCCGGATAAACGTTTCAACATTCTGCTCGGAAATCAGAGCAGCAAACAACTTCTGAAAATAAACTTTCGAACTGCAGAACAACATAAAACTGAAGCTCGTCACGGATCTGTCCGAGAAGGCGAAACCGCGTTGAATTTTTTTCTGCAAAAAACAAAAGTAATTAAATACTTTCGTATTTCATTTAATCGGATAGTGTCTCTCCAGCTAACAACGATACGATAACAACGTGCAATTTCGTTCTCGAATTGTTACCAGTTGGAAGTAGTTCACTTGTTCGCGGATTTATGGCTTCGTCAGTGGTACTGTGTACGGAAATGCATTTAGGGCATGAACTAGATTTTTTTGGCAGCTCCCAGAAGTTTACTGATTAGCGTAATTTTTTCACCGAAATTTAGCCCGAGGACTATAAAACTGTTCTCGTTATAAAATAAAACAATGAACAAATACATGTCTCGCCTCTTGACTTTTTTAAAAATGAAGAGGCACTGAAGTTATGTTATGTATATGAACATCCCCTTTTCAAACAGCATTTTTTTACTCGACATATAAATTGAATTTTTATAACCAGCACTATGCCGTATAACAGGATCAATATATTACGCCGTATAACATCAGGATCGAAGTCTAACGAAAATGGAAGAAGAGCTAACTCGTAATACTGTATACAGTGAATATTCTTCCAGAGCGTTGTGTTATGGGAAAAAATGTAATCGTAAAAATATCTATAAAAAGCATTTTTCAGTGATGCATATACATCGCAGTAAAGAATGTGAGGTTATTGGAATTCCTTGCCTCATAATAAACGATCCCATCCCTTACTTATTGTCATAAAACACCCCTCTTCATCAACATATGCAATCATTCGATTCACTAAAACCATGTTTCTGTCAACCGTTTGTTTTTTCCATGTAGGTACCAACTTGAATGATCGAATAATTATTTGGAACCTTTGGTGTGAATACAATTCGAAAATTATAAACTACCCAAAACACCAAAAATTCGCATATTTCACTCGGCGCGCGTTTCGTCAGAAAAGTTTGCATCCTCACGAGCTCAAAGCTTACCAAACTAATTGTTCTATTTTAATCTTATTCATACTTATCTGAGTGATCAGTTGCACTCAGAAGTATGTGGGTCAAACTAGAACGGCCGTAGAAATACCGTTCAAAGAGCACAATGCTTATGTTCTATTTTCGAGACCACAAAAGTTTTTAATTGATTTGACTTCTCTAGGTACAAAAATAAAATGGGGCGGTTAAATTTGAGAATACAGTTTGATGAAGTCAGGGATGAGTAGTAGAGCTGGTAAATTCCAAAATGATATTATATTAAATACAATGAGCGTTCCCGGACCTTTTCAGAAAAAATATATTTCGAAATATTGTATTCTCACGTAACTCGTATCCAGTTTTAGATTTTTTAATTTCATCAAATCATCGAGTTGAAAATTATTGAAAACTCCAAACTGAACTAGTGAATTCAAACGATCAGACGCAGAAGAAGGTACAGGAATCAGGGCGACGTCAGTGCGCGAGTAATTCTGATTGGTCGTTTTTGCAATGGCCGCGACATTCCAAACTTTAGCCAATCATATTACAAGAATACACTGACGTCACAGAATTCACACAAATTTGATATCACGTTTTCAATATTGAATACTGAATCAGTTTTCCAAAATTTGGGGTGGACAAATGGTTTGGACCATTTTATATACTGCCATATATTACATTACGGCATGTGAAAAATACTGCATATTAAAAATGCTGGAAATTACCATTAACCACTCACATAAGTAGTGTAAATAGGATAAGAATAGAATAATAAGTTTAGCGAATTTGTTTCTGAGGATGCTAACTTCGTTGGCGAAACGCACGTCGAGTTGATTAGAATAGATATTTATTGTTTTTAAGAATACAATATTCTTGTAAAAAGTTTTTGGTACCTAGGCTAAGAAAACTTGTTAAAGTGCAACTTTAATAAACTATTCGTTGATGATAATTTTCAAAATGTTCATGACCCAATTGAATTTGTTAAATAATAGGCGATATCTCCATAGCATCAAACTTGGTATTATTGTATTCCTTGTGATCATCTCTAATCGATCGTGCGATGATATACAGGGTGTTTTATTTAAAAAAATAAACTTCTAAGTCGCTGAGCTTTTTTTGAGACACTCTGTATAAAGGAAACTTAAACCATTAAATGAAACTCTACAACTTATGTATTCAACATTTTTTTGTAATATGTAAAATAAAAAAGTTACGGAAGGCGGCGACGGACTTTTGCTTCTCACTGTATACATTCTTTCTATACTCACCGGCAGCCATTTTGATATTCTTCTCCAGGTCTTCTCCTATTGAAATGATTCACATCTTAAAATTCATCGATCATTCACTTTCACTTGGAATCCCTATTTACATTACCCTCATATTTTTTTTTCAATTATTAATTATAATCAGACGGTTATAGTATTATTTCTGAAATGATCAAATTTCCTATATACTATACGATGAGAACTATAGTTAGTGTATTCATATCCAAATATAGGTGGTTTTCAAGCACTCATTTACAATTGCGACTCATAATATTCCAGAGAAAATATTACTGTTTTGGAAAAATGTATCAAAAAAATTCTATAACTTACGATTTTTCATATGATGATGCCAAAAACTGAGCTAAATTTGAAACCAGGAGGACATCAAGAATTAACACAAAAAGTAATTGCAAAATCAAAACACACAGGTTGAGATGAACAGTATTATTTTTTATATACTCCATAGAGATTAAAAACTGTGAATTTTTGAGTTTTTTCAGCAAAAGTTTTCCAATTTTCGACTTTTTATTTTTCTGCTCGAAAGCAACTGAATGTTTGATAGCTGTTTACCATTTTGAAAAATTGTACGTTCGAACGAATGAAATTGTAGTAAAATTTTAAAAGTTTTTTTGGTGGATTACAAGATCACGATTTGAGTGATTCAAGGCTTACTTGATTGTTATACTTGGTATCAGTGTAAGAATGGATTTAGTTATAGCTTGAACTGTCCGTAAAACAAAGTTTACTAATATAGGAGTAGAAAAACTAATTTTGTACACACTGTTCATATAAAGTATCGAAAACTTTTCATCTGGGGCATAGACAGAAATCTACTCGAGCAACAAGGAACGCAATGATAAGATAATATCACATAAGCAAGAGGGATGCACCACTGTGCGCCTCTCCTGTTACCCCACCCGACGCATTAACGGACCACGTGGCAATGCGACACACCGCACACAGCTCACGTCGATATCCCTTCCTCGAGCGAGTAGAGGAGAAATTGTAATGCTCTCTCAACATATAGCCAGCTATTCTTTACGCTCTCATGAAACCACCATACCCACTGTTGAGATCAATACACGAGATGGAGTCTTGAAGCAAGTCTGGTGCTGTAGGTTTTCCGGGTTTTCCTGCAGCTGAAAAGTGAATACGCCACCAAAAATCAGTAAGTCGCCCCGGAGCGCCACGGCAAATAATAATAATAGCAGTCCTCTACCCGCACAGGCTATGCCTTTAGGTACACTCTACGAGTGTTTATGAGGAAGTATTATTATTATTATTTACGTATACTACAACTCAACATAACTGAGTTTTTCGATGATCATTTTTAATGTGTTTCACCCCGAAGAATCACTTCCATTATTTCATGAGCAGAGCCAATGTACTATCGTTTTTTTTTCATACGATTTAGTATTTTTTTAAATTTTAATGTTTTTTCCTTTTTTCGTTCTCCTTACTCTTTTTCGATGCTCTTTCCGAGCGAAATGCACTTTCACTTTTAAAATTTATTATCAAAATGTATATATTTGTTACCCAATTTCCTGAGAAATAAATGTTTGTCTGTCATACATTTACGCATTATTGAAAAAGGCAATATTTTTTGTAAAATTTTAATCGGAGTAATCAATTATTCGTACGACACAAATTAAAAACTTCAAAAGATAAAACATTCAAGTTAATTATACAATTGTTTCCACTTTTCATTATAATAACTGTTCATTTTCGTAAAAACCTTTTTTCGGCAACCCTCCGGGAAGTACCTACTTCCTGGACCATTTTTCTTTGAGAAAGTATTCCCGGACTAGTGCGGGAAGTACATACTTTCCGGACTAGTCCGGGAAATGCTCAAATTTCAATATAAATATTAATATAAATAAGAATTGGAATGTTTCTGTGAGTACCTATCTTTTGTTCCAATTTCAATATTTAATACAAATAAGATTAAAATGTTCGAAATTTTCTTCTATCAAGAAATATAATGAATAAATGTGTCTCGATTTGTTACTCATGGTTGTCGAAAAAATTGTGTACGCAACATGTCCGAAAAAAATAGTGTTTTCCAGACTTTGCGTTACGTAAATTACTATTTTGTACTCTCGTGCTTTGTTAAACTTGGAAGCGCCTCATTCAACAAAATTCACGCTCATACAAAAAAGTCCTACTTTACGAATTCGTGTCATAAATAACAATTTTTCAATTTTTGTCATGAATACTTTTTATTTATATTTCTATATCCGTTCGATCCTAAAACAGGCCCTTGAAGTATGCCACAATTATGTTCAGTAGGAATAAATCTCAGCGTAGTATTCGATGATCATTTTACTGAAATTGAAATACCGACGCCAATTCAAACTCGACAACCTTGTTTTCAGAAAATGCGAAAATTATTCTGCCTGTCTCTATGAATAGTTTGTTTCCATTCAGCACGAGTATGTCACAAAAGAGACAAAGAGAGCGCTGTTTATCGGTACAGCGGACTGGTATATCGCCGGATAAAATTGGCGCTTTACATTTCCTATCTGACAACTGACAGATGAATTATGTTACGATATGCGAATCCAAACAAACCAATAAATATCGCCTCCCACTTCATCTAGTGAGCTATAAAAATCGAATGGCAAACATTTATTTTTTAATTTTTACTGGGGAATGATGTTATGGAACATTCGAAATGTTTGATTTCAACCGCCATTACATTAGACTTGAATGTTGAGTTATAACAAGAATTTGGATATAGAGTGAATGCCTAAATCCTCCGGATATCTATAAAACGAAGAAAATATTAGTACGGGACCCATCGTTGAAAAATTTCTCTCATTCTCAAATGTCGATTACCCTATGTCGCATGCGACAAAATATCTCTCTTTTTAATGCTTGGTCGAGAAAAGATATGATAATACCACATAAACAAGAGAGACGCACTACTGTGCGCCCCTCCTGGTATCCCATGCACCCGGCGCAATAACGGACCACGTGGCAATGCGACACACCGCACACAGCGCACGTCAATATCCCTTCCTCGAGTGAGTGGCGGAGAAATTGTAATGCTCTCTCAACATATACCATTCTGTACCATTCAATAATCTCATTCATCTCT
This sequence comes from Chrysolina haemoptera, assembly GCA_958298965.1. Classification (NCBI taxonomy): domain Eukaryota; kingdom Metazoa; phylum Arthropoda; class Insecta; order Coleoptera; family Chrysomelidae; genus Chrysolina; species Chrysolina haemoptera. Next base: position 6,876,581 of record OY282594.1, read on the forward strand.
ATTCCACTCTGAAGTAAATTAATGCCAGCGAAACTCAACTGACTTCGTACAGACTATAATTTCATTATTTTTTATGCAACTAGCAGCTGTACGATGATGTTTTCAAGCGTTTGTCTGACATACTTTCTTAAACATCCTCTAGCCGTTTCCAGTGGAATGAAACTAATGCAGATACCTTTTTCAAGTGCCTTCCACACCATAAAATTCTCGAATCTCCTTTGAAGAAAATAGATCACGCCAAAACAGTGACAGCGAGTTGCCCTTGTATGTATATAATTAAGACTTTCCTAATGGAATTCAGAGCTGAAGTTGGGCTGGGTAAACGATAATGAACTGGATTAAACTCTCCTTTCGGAAAGTTTTAGTAAAGTTTCGTGAATTCAATGATGTTTATAAAGATAATATGCAGAAAAAATATCAGTTCCAAACAGAGTTTGTAAAGCGCTTGCTTTTCTCAATTCAATCATTGGCAGATGCGTGGCATCGAATCCCAGTGCGGTCACCGCTCCCGTGCATACCATCACACGTTAAATGGTGAGGGCTACGAAGATACCAGAAAAAAGAATAGTCTCTCTGAACCCAAATATTATATTACACTCTTTACCATCAAAGGCAATACATAAAAAAAGACTACAACTCATACGGCAGCACCGTTAGACTGCTTTCAATGGATATCTATCATACATTCAAGATGTAAGCAAGCAGGGTACGGGTTTACTTTTGGTAACGACAACAATATTGCCGATCGTGTGGGCATATATTTTTCAAGAGCGATAGTGGAGATAACGACGCACCTGTCCGTAACAAAAATACGTAGCGCCAATAAAGCAGGGTCAGCATGTCGTAAGAGGCGACTAAAAGACCACACTCACAAGGGGAACCAAAACCTCTGGTACCCCTTCCAAGAGAGCCAAGCCAACCGTCCCAAGGGTGCTGTCCAGAGGAACCTCAAGGGTGCCTCCGAGATGGCAAACCTAGGTGCGGAGGTGGGCACCCCGGAAAAAGGAATCAGAGGAATCGAAGGTACCCCAAATATAAGGTTATAAGGGAACCTTCGAAGGGGCCCCTGTAACTACCACCCAACCGAAACAGGGACCCATGAAACCAATTCGAGGGGAGCCATGCCAACCATTCCAAGGGCGCCGATCAGAGGAAACCCAAGTGTGCCTTTGAGACGAAAACCTGTAGGTACGGAGGTGAGCACCAAAAAAATGGGATTCAGAGGAACCGAAAGTACGCTCAAACACAAGTTTACCGGGGGAAACTTCAAAGGGACTCCTGTAACCACCTCCCAATAGGAACCGAAGCAGGACCTATGGAACCCCTTAGGGTGCCTCTGAGATGGCAAACCTAGGTGCGGAAGTGAGCACCCCGAAAATAGGAATCAGAGGAACCGAAAGTACGCCCAAACACAAAGGGTACCGAAGCATGGACCTATGGAACCCATTCGAGGGGATCTGAATCAACCCTTCCGAGGGAACCAATCGGAGGAATCCCAGTGGGTGCCTCTGAGATGGCAAACGTAGGTGCGGAGCTGAGCTCCCTGAAAAAGGAAACCAGGGATTTGTTTTTCTTTCGCAATTTTCCAGACGAACGGAATTATATAAATAAAGAAAAAATACAATAGAGAAACAATGTTTCTTGTACTCATTCCTAGATGAAACTGATAAATATAACTTAGTTATCAAATTGAGCTTCTGGAAATGTGTACACAAAAAGTGTGTTTAGTTGGAAATATATTATTTGTTATCATTGTGAAGTTTTCCAATGACAGATTCCTCATGATAAGATCGTCTTAAGACTTGTGCATGAATGGTCTTTTTAATACTTACAACTTGAAACTTCAACATAAATCTACCTTTTATACAACTGAATGTTAACGACGTTGTTTCCGATCTTGACGTTAATATAATAATCCAGTTCACGATAAGTTGGACTCCTTGAATGGAAAATAGAGCAAGAAGGGGAAACGCAAAAGCGTGAAACAGAGGCAGTAGTCCATTAAATATTCTGGAAAGCAACAGAATTAGTAATGCCATGTATATGGATTCACAGTTTTCCATGGTTTGCATAATCAGTAGAATTATTTCATTCATTTCAATATGTATTGAATGAGTTGGGAACTCCAAGAAGGGATTGAATGAAAATTACAATACCTAATGGGCACTATACTAACTCAATATTTGATTGAATACAAACGAAAATTTATTTGTGAAAATGAATATTTTATTGCCATTTTTCTGTGTGAGAGACGTTGGAACAAATTTTGAATTGGTTTTTGGAATTTATGGTTTTTTCTACTTGATTGTTTCTAACAATGATTTTCTCACGATAGTTGTGAACACATCGATATTTCACGAGACTCCAGTAAAATCTCCTTTAAAATTTAAAAATGACATTTGTATTTGGGAGGTTAAATAAACTCACTAAGGCTCCATTTGCGATGATGGATAAAAGTGGGTCCAAAAATAAATCCCTGCGGTACCATTGCTTGGAATTTCGATTTTAATTTCGAACCATTGAAAAATAGGTCATATTAGTTATCGTCGAATATAATGTAGGTACAATCGGTGAAGAAATTTCGTACACATTTATCCGGCATGGAAATTTTCTTTCATAAACTCTCCCTTATATCATAAAACCGCAATAATCCGGAAATTTTGCCAAAATTCCCAAATGGATTTATGCGCGAATTTGTTCATTTAAATTTCTTTAAAAAACTACACAATCTAGGACATTAATTCGAAATGGGTTTTGAAGGTAATGAATAATACTTGCAGTTCTTGCCATTTTTAGTGGTCATAAGTATGTATAATTACAATAAAACATAATTATTGTAATTATCCACTGATATTTCATATTCATAGCTGCATACAGCCCTACGAAAAATAAAGAGCTTCAATATCATTTATTAATGTGTTCAGTCATAGCTGAATGATGTTAGTTTGAGGCATAAAAGGTAAAAAATAAAAATATTCCTTATGAAAAAAATTCCAGCACTTTGAAATTTGCCAAATTCATTGTTTTTACTGAAATGTTTTTTAACGTATTTGTTTTCACATCATATATTATCAATATACATAGAAAAAATACTGAATTGATTTTCCTCATTTTCGTGTTTTTTCAACATTTTAGTAAAAAATAAACAGCAACAATTTTGCTTTCAAGTTTCTGGTAATTTTTTCAAACTAATCAACTATTATTGAGAACATTTATAAATTATATTGAATCTTTTTATTTTTCTTTATGTTATGAACACAAAATATCATAACATATTATATCTTATCGTATTATACAGTGAGGACCAAAAGTCCGTCGCCCCTTCCATAACTTCTTTATTTTCCATATTACAAAAAAATGTTAAATACATGAGTTGTAGGATTTCATTCAATCTCTCTAATGGTTTAAGTTTCATTCATACAGAGTGTCTCAAAAAAGCGCAGCAACTTAGAAGTTTATAATTTTAAATAGGACACCCTGTATTTCATTGCATAATCGGTTAGGGACGATCATAAGGAATCCAAAAATACCAAGTTTGATACCGTTATCTCCAAATACTACGGAGATATCGCCTATTATCTTATTCATAAGTTCAATGAGTGTGAGAGAGAATGTATTGACCGTCAGAAAAAGTTTCTCTCTCTCACTCTTTGGTCTCATGGATAAAATAATAGGCGATATATCCGTTGTCTTTGGAGATTGAAGCATCAACCTTGGTATTGTTGGATTTTTTATAATCATCCCTAACCGATATTGCAATGAAATACTCGGTGTCCTATTTAAAAATATAAATAAGTCGCTGCGCTTTTTTGAGACACTCTGTATAAATGAAACTCAAAGATACCTATGACCTAATCATTTTCAAAACCCAATTTGATTTGTCATCTTATCTTGCCTAGTTTTGGAGTAATTATTTTTTTTCGATAGTTTGCGCGCGAAGAAATTTAAATGAACAAATTCATCCTGGGAATGCTGGCAAACTTTCGACATCGATTTCCTCGTAAACTATAGCTTATATAGAAAAAATACTGAAAACCTTTATTTCAGGATGTTCATCAAACTTTATTATTTGTAATGAATACTTTTTTGTTATTTTCATCAGTTTACGAGTTATAGGCTGTTTTGACCAAAGGGTTTTTTTTTTGAGTGAAGCCATGTTTCTTTGAAACGTATTTTTGTATAATGTATATTTTACTTCATTAACTGTATTCATGAAAGACGTTTTGAAAATACTTTTGTCTAGTGATCAATCCTCAACTTTTTGTATAACTAAATGATATGGATTCACTAGTTGTTGTATATGTATATAGGTAGAGAAACTTAAAAAATAGCTTTCTATATGAAAGAAAGTAAGAAACTAACTTGTCCGTTGTATAGGTACTATCATTTTTTATGTAATGAAAACTTTGTATGCATTGCTTAACAATCACTCGTGTAACAAATTTTTCATACTCCTATGATATTAAAACAAACTTACATGAACCAGTCCTGAAATACTGATAATATAAACATGAAATTCTTAGGAACCTGTGTGTTTTGATTTAGTGACATGAAGTGAATTTGCATTTGAAAAATGATTCTTTTGTATACATACAATTGCTGGCGTTCCTAAAAATACCTTTTCAACTTTCAACAAACATCAAAAACTTTTTTTTTTTTCGTATTATTTTGAAACTTTGCGTTCTCGAACGTAGGAATTTTCATCGATATATCTCTTCAACGAGGGTGTTTTATGGCAGTTTTTTTTGAACACTTTCTTATCGCAAAACTTCGTCAAGTCCTTGTCGGATCGGACTTTCTCTAACCGATTCGAGCGGTGTTTTCGCACCGAATATCGCGCTGATACTGCAAAGGATGCTGTGCAGAATCTAGAAACGCCCCATCACACTCTGTTTCCCCCAACGAGGGGGTGAAACAGAAAAGTTGGGCTGATTTCGTAAGGATTATTTTACTCGAAAAAAAAATTCGATACGTTTTCTCCGCTCACTTGATTGCTTTTCGTTATGTAATGTGTAATGAAGTTATTTTGAAGGGAGTGTTTTCGGTAATAATTCTTCTTGAAGGGTTGCATAATGGTGAATTTCTTGTTGGAATCTTGACGATTGCGACCCTCCGAGTGATTCTTTACTAATGATTTGCGCAAAATCCTAACTGTGTCCTGTCCGCTGTTAGTTCCCAAATAACTGAGCATGCTTGGTTCTTATAGGGTGGCACAAAATAAAATTCAGCCTGAAATGAGATTTTTCATGGTTGTGCAAGAGTAAAGTCGCGCGTTATATTTTTTGAGTGTACAACAATTATTTCATCATTTCTAATTCGCTACCTGTAACGGAATTAAATTCATCACTATACAAATTATCATTATTGACACGATAGGAGATGCAGTATCCTGAAATACATTTTCTTTCATTGACCGTTTTGGTAGAATTTTATAATTTCAATATCACCTATACCCGCACAATAATTTTTGGTTATATTTTTTCTTTAAAAATTTTATTTACTTATTGACAAACTGACAATATAAGTTTAAACAAACATCAAATATGACAGCTTATGATTTAATGAATTTGCATACACTGACAACTGCTAACACTGTATTTCTATTCTGACTAATGTCGTCGCCACCTAGCGTGAAAATGTAAAATTTATTTTCTCGGCTAGCCGTAGAAAAGGTAACTTTCTCATCTCCGTAAAGCCGGTAAAATTCAACTTTCCCACATTGTAGGCATTCGCCTTCAACATCTTTTACACTTTTGTATACCCTCAAAATTGAAAGTACTTATTTCACTCAGGAATGGAGCTTGATGTACTTATGAAAAATCAATTAATGAAGGGAATTTTTTCTTCGTTTTCCAAAGATGTAAGATTTTTTTTTTATGTATCGTTAGTCCATCATTGCCGGCTCCACTGCAACAAAACAATACTTATTAACGCAAAGCTACATCCATTTATTTTCAAACGATACTATTCTAAATGGCAAAGAATAATTCCTTCCAAAAATAAATTATCAAAAAAAAAAGAAACACGGCCAGATAACTTATCACTAAAATTCAAATCGAAGGAGATTAAAAACAAGAAACAGAAAAAAATATAAATAAACTATTGATGTATACAAAATAAAAAAAATTAATTTTCATATTACCAAATCAGTATCAATAAGTATTTCTCTATACTTGTGCATCAGTGCCAAACAGCCTTTTCGTTCTTCTGTACATAACCTAGTCGTTCCTTTCCCACTTGTATTCTTTGCAGCATTCGCCTACGGCTCATGGACTATCATTCTGTGCTCGTTATACAATATACTGTTTTCTTCCATACTTTTTATTCCCCCCAGACTTTTTGATTAAGGTCATTTAGGAGATAAAGTAATTAAATAATTCAGTATATTAATTCAATTTTCCTACCTGTTATATATGAACTTTAATCAGAAAATTAATTCCAAGATAAATTTTCCCTTGTCGCATGGCGTCTCTCTGTGGAAAAGCTACTGTTTTTATCTTCTTGACGAATAAAGATGAGATGCATCTTTGAAGTCGGGGAGAAAAGTTAATTCTCGCCATTTGCATTTCCAGGGGAGTGTTACATAAAATATACAAACAACTTTTCCACTTTTTTGCTATGAACAGTATTCTGTTGTTGGCTCTCTTTGTTTTCCAACCGTTTGCAATTCTTCAGTTGGATTTGCTAGAAAAAAGAATTCCATTCAACATTTGAAGAACTGATAAACTAGACATGAAAAGTAAAAAATGAAAAATGTGATTTTTTTACGTAGAAAAATTTCTGGGCCTGGAAGCAAATCGTCGCACAAATAGCTAGTTCTGAGATACTAAGTATAAATTCTGTCGTGCTCTACACTTCTCAGAAATTCTTCCACGTCTTCCTTTTTATTATTTGTATGGGTATTTTGTACCGAGAGAGTACTTCATTGTATTCGACGACTGCTTCGTAATATAGAATATGTTAAATAGAGATCTAGTCCTTTTCCTCGGGTTTTCCAGCTCTTTGGTCCAGAATTGGACCGTGCTGTTCCGCCTCTTTTTGATTAGAGGGCAAATTTTTTGGAATGAGGAGGCTGTCGCATCCTGCAGACAGATTGCCGCCTTCTCAATTTCTTCAGCCTCTTCTGTGGAGAATTTCACTAATTCGAGGTTAGCCGTTAGGGAGCTTCTACCAGTCCTTTTGGGACTTTCCCTCAGATTATTGCCTCATTTTTCCACTTTGTGGTAGTGTTTTGAGAGAAGGGTATTCCTACACTGTAGAAATAATCCGTTTCATTTATTGGTTAGATACTCACCGACAAACTTCAAGTACTCTGTCCAAATCCTCGGTCTGTTTGGATCTGATGCAACCAGCCCCCACAGACATAAATGCGTGGTGCATGATGAGGAAGAACCCTCAGAAAACACAATTTCTGCCAAGAGAGTTAATCCTGGGCTCAAAGCTCACCGAGAACAAACATCTGGAAAATTTTTGATGGCCTGGCGTTCCATACGATCCCTTTGACTGTTATACAGAGCGATAGTGAGACCCTCGGAGTGGTATGTGGTATATAGAGAGGCTAGCTACCTTCAAAAATCGACATATTTTTGAGATGCCGTTGGACAAAATTACTCCAACCTACTCCATTGATAGGACATATTACATTACCATTTTGCAAGATGTGGTAGACGCACCAAGGGCCCTACCAATTCATTCACGTAAGAAAATTTGGTACAGGGTGGGCTCTGAGACGAGTACTGGGGTAGGTGCTGGGATATATGGGAAGGGACATAGACAAGACATTTGTCTAAACCTCGGCACTCAATCCACTCCGAGCAGAGGTAACAGCCATCTCCATGTACCCGAGGTATATTCTGAGGAGGGGTACTAGAATACAACCCATAGTCATTCTCTCGGACAGTCAAGCGGCAATAAAATTCCTGCGATCTTGCAGGTTTTCTTCCAAATTAGTCTGGGTGACACACAAACACCCCAACGTCCTAGGAGCACAGAACAGAGTAAAATTTGTCTGGATACCAGGTTACAGGAGCTTCCAACTAAATAAAAGGACAGATGCCCTAGCAAGAGCGGGGGCAGGAACGACTCTCATTGACCAAGAACCAGCCTGTGTTTTACCGTTCGGGGATATTGGGCAGGGCACTGAGGAATGGGTTGAGAACCATCATCAATCTTTCTGGGATGATTCCTTGGATAATACTGACGGAAAAATGATGATGATGAGACTAACCGACCAGCTATAAGACACCCAGTACGTCTGGGCCAGAATATCTCAGGAAGATGGTAGAACTTCACAATATGCAGGTTATCTGACGAGGAGGACGAAACAGCCTCTCACGTACTGTGTGAATGCGAAGCTCTTGCTCTTTGCTATTATAATAATAAAATATATGAGAAATCTCCGGTAGTTCATCAGATCTACGCAGAAACACTTGCATTTCAGCCAAGTCAGCCAAATAAATAAAAACTTGTCGAAATCCTTACTATTTGAAGTACTCATGCAAATCATAAACTTGTCATTAATTCGGGTTTCGATTTTGAGAAATTTCTGGAATTCAGAGCAATGTTTAATATTTCGTCAGTCACTTTGTCAGTATAATAAACTCCTTGATTACTTTCATCTCAGTAATACAGTCCTAGTTGACAATATCCACTGTGTAATTGAACGCAAAAAACTTGATGAAACTCGGCAAACGTCTTGATGAACGCCCTTTTTCCCATTTTTGTTCTGCTCCTTTTCATCCTCGAGTCTTCTTCTTACGTCAACGAAAGTAAACCAAAATGATGTTATAAATGCGTACGAATATTATAGGTGATATATTCCAGCAAGATTCGCTGAAAATAAAAAATTTTGCACGATATATTTTGTTTTTGCTCGATTTATCAAACTAATATCTTATGTCAACTGTGACAAATTGGGGGTATAATAATTGTGGAGGGAAATATTACTCGAGATATGTGAATTTGAGATTTGAAGGTTTTCGAAGTCACCAGAATATGGAATGTTATGAAGGATGCGTCGAGTTTTTCGTGTTCCGTAATTGAAGCGTTCGAATTGGGAGAAAGAGACTGTGAAAAGATTTGTCGTGGTTGTTGTGCACATTGTTTTAAGTTGAGAGTCATTTTTAAAAATTGAGTAATTGTCAAAGATAGGCTTTGGACCAGGACCGGTATCCACCACTCGAACCACCACTCAAAGTTGATATCTGTCCATGAAAACAATTTCAAGCGATTAAGATGATGCAATACAATATGTACCTGGTATTTTTCGTATCCTCCTCCAGTGACCGGTATATGTCTTCTCAGAGAATGGCCATAAAAGTTTTAACGCTACAAACTTTTACTGTTCGAGAGGATAGCCTTTTGTTCGATAAATGTATTTTGTGCAAATCCCATTTATATTCTAAAACGATTTTCCATTTGTATCGAATCTGCTCCAGAAAATTTATATTTGTCGTAAACTTTTAGCAGAAGTTAAATTTCAAATCCCAAAACTCCGTGAATTTAATTCAACTCAAAATGGACAAGAAAACCTGGCAATTGAAAAATTTGCGTCTTAAAAAAAATCCTACTTAGAAATTTACTCGTTTTTAAGTACTACAACACATCCATGTGATTCATAAAATGTATTAATACTGTGAAAGAAGGAAGCAATATCACGTTTGAGTGATGGATCGAAATTCCAGAGCCTCGCATAGTCTCCTGTATAGCAGATAGGATCCAACGGGAGTTCAGCAGTGTACCCCCACAAACATGTTGATCACCTAAAGTACGAAGAGATACCATGAAACTGAAATTTTGTTTGTCACATGATTCACCTCCTATAATCCGAGACCTATCGTTATGGGCGAGAACGGTACTTGTAACACCGGAATGCGCAAATACAAATATTGACAACTTGACCAGAATATCATACCAATTCATCATGACGTATTAATATTAACCAATTGAAAGCAGTTTGACGCAATGTGTCTACGCAATATCTATGTCATCACCCGATAAAAATGTTTTCCTAGCGATGCGACAGAATCTAACAGAAACAACTATAACACATCCATATAATTCATAAAATTTATTAATACTGTGAAAGAAAGAAGCAATATAACATTTGAGAGATCGATCGATACTCCAGAGCCTCGCATAGTGTCCTGTATAAATCTAAGATATCCATCAACTCTGGTATATACGCCGGGGTAATAATCCGCACACTTACTCCCCCAAGATACTATCCCATACTGCACATCCCCGCACATCAGTGGCCCTCCGGAATCCCCTTGACAGGAATCTTTACCTTTTTCGTAGGTACATGTTTGTGTGTCAAATATTGGCAAAGTGTACATGTAGCTACATCGCATATTCGATATGACAGTCAAGACTGCACATTTTAATTCGCTGGAACTTTCGTTGGTCTTTGTATTTATTATCCCATAACCCATCACAAGGGCTTTATCACAAAGTGACGTCAGGTCGCCAAAAAGATTTCTTTCAGGGATCTTAACGAATCTTGCGTGTTCGACGCGGTTTTTCAATAAGGCAAGCGCTATGTCGTTTACGTGCATGAAGTTTGCTCGATAATGTGGATGGGGTATCACTTTCATGATCCTAGTACGTACGGATTTATTGAAGTTGTCTTCGTTCCATATCCCGATCACAGCAATCTTCATGTTCCTCTGGCAATGTGCAGCAGATAGGATCCAACGGGAGTTCAGCAGTGTACCCCCACAAACATGTCGATCACCTAAATTCCGTAGAGATACCATGAAACTGAAATTTTCTATGTCACATGAGTCTCCTCCTATAATCCGAGACATATCGTTATGGGCGAGAACGGTACTTGTAACACCGGAATGCGCAAATACAAATATTGACAACTTGACCAGAATATCATACCAATTCATCATGACATATCAATATTAACCAATTGAAAGCAGTTTGACGCAATGTATCTACGCAAAATCTATGTCATCACCCGATAAAAATGTTTTCCTAGCAATGCGACATGATCTAAAAGGCTAGAAATAGACGGACTGCAATGTGCGGTTGCTGCCGACTGCAAAACTACTGCTCAATTCGACTTCAAGTGAAGTCGAGTTGGGCAGCTCAGAGCAGTCCGCATCGACTGCATTTGCAGTTCATAGAACTGCACGTTGCTGCCGTATCTGACCGCATGTAGAATGGCAATGAAATGATATTGTGGAGGTGGACTTTGAAAAGGAAGCACTGTTACTTGTTCTTTTGCTACATAAAAAAGGCGTAGAAAAAGTCGAAGCGGAATGAGCAGCAACATGGCAGCTGCTGTCACTATTGACTGCATGTTGACGCTCGAGTGTTTCACGCTATTGAAAACCGTGTATTGCGGTCCGTCTATTTCCGCCAAAACAGAAACAACTACTGCCCTTCTCATAAAATTCGCGATGTAACGTGTCAAATGGATCATTAACAATTTTCATCTGACACTTTACCGGCTACGAGAGATGTTGGTCAGATCGCCACAGTAGATTGCCTTCTTTTGCACCTGAGCACGCTGGTCAGGTCATAGTTGGGAGGATGGTTATTATGAGCAGACTATTCGTTGTTATAATTACGGCTTCGACGAGTCTATGTAGTTTGACTTTGGACGTTTCTTGTATTGTTTTTCGATTCGTTTTGTGTAATCTAGTGTTTCTGTACATAGAGATTTTGTTTACTGGTTTTATTGAATTTTGGTCATAGTAATAGTGGAAGAGCCGTCAACAATTTTGAGTAGGTTCTTGAAGAACAACCGACGACAATACAGGAATTTCGTAATGTTAATCTAAAAATAATAATATTTATAATAATAATGAAAATAATAATCAGAACAACAACATAACAGAATGGTGCTGGATCCTCTTCTCTGTATGGTCCGCGACCATGAAAAAGCATGGATTGGAGCATTTCTCTTCAAGGCAGCAATCCGGGCAGCTGATGAACTTGTCTCGTATTCAACACTGAACGGGCGAACCCAAACTCTGTCACCGAGTTGGAACCCGTTCAGCAAAAAGCTCACATCAAAGCTGCGGAGACTGAGGTCGTCCTGCAGCTGCACAAGGATTAGGCAGGGCATTGGGTCTTCTTCAAGAACATTGAAGACGTTGGCATATCCGAAAACCTGACCTTTGCTTTCCTCAGGTCAAGTGAGCTGAAGTCGGAGACCGAGGGATTCATAATGGCCTACAACCCCGTGGTCTACCGTAACCGCGTGATGGGTATAGAGGTCCCCGACACTAGATGCAGAGCGTGTCGTGGGGTCACCTGGGACCCTCATACATTTGCTGTCAGCATGTCCAGCATATGCGGTCTCAGCCTATATCCACAGGCATAACGAGGCTCTACGAGTGTTGTACTACCATCTAAGACACTCGTACGGTATAGACGACACACCGGTGTTGCGTAATGCTCCGGGGGATATTGAGTCCGTTGTGGAGAATGAGAAGTGCCGAATATATTGGAACTACTCATTCCCCACCCTCAAGCAAATACAAGCCAATAAGCCTGATGTAGTCCTCCTCGACCATCAAAGTAAGACGATTATCGTCATGGAGTTTTTGGCTCCTGCCGAAACGAACGTCGTCCGAAAAGAGAAGAAGAAACGGAATAGATATCGAGACTTACTCTTTGAACTCCGCAAACTCTACCCAAATCCTTCTGTTAAAATCAATAGTGGTTCTTATTATAGGAGTGCTTGGTGGTATGATGAACACACTGCTCTCGAAATCTTAGCCGAACGAATGCAGAAGGCCGACATCCTTGCGTCTGCTCAGGGCACATGATTCTTGGACCCAGTAATCGCCTACCCCACGGACGGGGTGAGAGTTTATCTGGGTAAACGATCCAGCGCGCTCTCCGGATGTGTCGGAGCTTCGGAGACAGGGCCTGACTGGAACATCCCTTTAGGAAAAAAAAGAACAAGGAAGAATTAAGAAACTTAAGAAGTGAAAGGTCCTAAGAAGCCATTACACGGCGTGTGGAGTGTCGCGCCTGGCGTGTGAACTGACACTCCACGCGCCGTGAGAATGGTGCGGCGTGCCAAGTTTCGGATGGAGTGTCAGGTCCCGTCGATTGTCGGTAAATTCACACAGTTGTTTACCCTGTGTATTTTCAAAAAAGTCAATTATCATACATCTTTTCTGAATTTCAGTGAAGCAGTTAACAGTTCGCAGTGAATGAAGTATCTATGTGTGATGATAGAGAGAAACCTTAGGTGTGTCCAACATATATATAAATATAAATCTGTCAACAGTATATGTTTTGTGTAAATTTAATTTTCGCTGTATTCATTCAATGAAATGAATTTACAAGTCTTAAACGTCGAAGGTATGGGATATTCTATAATGTTCCAGTTTGAAGAATCTGTTGGAAGCAATAGTATCGGATAGGGTTTTAATGTTTACGTGCCCGAAATTTTGTGTGATGAAATTCTGTCAGGACAGATCAAACACGGCTTGATGATCATGTGAGTCGAGGCCAACCGAATCAAAGAAGAATAAGTCATGCTTGAATTGTCTTACTTTTTTCAGTTTGATATATCGTATGAAATTTATCGCATTTACATTAATATTATACCTGTCGTGCATCTGGACTATCATCTCTGGTAATAAACAACGAATAATAGGAGGATCGAAGTGTGAGAATGGTCATATTTATTTCGTATCAATACGCCGAATGTCATCCAGCTCCCTTGTATGTGGAGGATCTTTACTGAGTGCCTTCTGGGTTCTCACTGCCGCTCACTGTCCAGCCAAAAATGTGTTTGCCTGCACGGGAACGACGGACTCTCCCGAACCTTTCAAATTCATGTGGGCCAAGGTAACGAAAATTCATCGACATCCGGATTATGAATCAGCGACGTTAACGAACGACATAGCATTGATGAAACTCGGCAGTCCACTGGTGGAAAACAACTTGATTGCATACGTGGCTCTGCCCACAGAAGTATTCCTCGGTGATATAAGCAAAATATGTCCCAAAGCACTCGTAATGGGATTCGGAAAGACTAACTTTTCTAGCTTGTCGTTGTCGAAAGTATTGAACTGCGTTATGATTAAAACCATTACTCATGCTAATTGCTTCAATTATTATAAATCGTTGAATATAACCGATAACGTTATGTGTACCCTTGCTAAGGGTAAAGATGCTTGTAATGGTGATTCAGGAGGGCCTTTACTCTGCAATGACGTGCAGTATGGTATTGTTAGTTGGGGCATCTTATGTAGTAGCGGTTTTCCCGGAGTTTATACCAGAGTCGATAAATATTTGGAGTTTATTCAAAGAACTATGAATCACAGCTGGTCCAGAGAATATTGTACGAAATTATTGTTCGTGGTTACCTTGGTCTATCTGATATCATGAAATGTAAATGTCAGGTTTGTAAAATGTTTGAATTCGTTTCTTGATCAATAATAAATGGCTTTAAAAAGAATGGTAGACTCGGTCTGGTTTATCAAAGAACTTAGTGCTCATAAAACGGATGGTCTCCAAATTGTTCTCACATTTTTCATCGATAACATTTTCTTATGGATCGGCTATAATAATGAATGTATCGTTAGCGTAAACTCTTGATGATGCTGAAGGCTGTCCATATCTATGACATAAATAAAATGGGGCCTAAAGCTGGTCCGTGAGGGACCCCTTTGAATCTTCCATAAACTTGGATGCCTTATTTCTAATCAAGAAATATGTTCTGTTATTGAGATATGACGGACTCTCCCATATACCTCTGAATTCATGTGAGCCAAGGTATCGGCGACATACTGACTTCGAATTAGCTACGGAATAGTCCAAGATCCGAGGGACCAAAAATGCAAGTTTTATAAAGGCTGATATTTTGATATTAGGTCATAAATGGGATAAATATTAATAGTCTGCCATCTGTCAGCCAGTTTTTGGGATAATTAGCGCGGAGGTGGTTCCGAATTTGTAAAAAAAATAACTATGTCGCAACTGTTTTATACAATCTGAAAATTAGTCTGTGAATAGCAAGACAACTAAAAACTATGTGGACATAGTCAGCAGAATATTGGGACACCGCGCATCAGCAGCCCGCTAAACCCGTTAAAAAATTTGGTCTAAACCCGTCGAAAACTTTGGTTGATGAAAGTGTTTTATAAAATCTGAAAATTTTCGTGCCAGTAGTTCATAATACCTAAAACAAGACTGACATAGTCAGTCACAAATTTTATGGAAGAAACGCTGTCAGCAGTCAATATAAGGGCGCGCCGCGCTCTTAATTTCTACAAGATGTCCCAGATAAAGAGAATACTCGATGGGATGGGAGAAATCCGATGGTAGAATCCTCACTTCATTTCAAGTCTATAAGTTTCAATAAACTTATACCCGAAGATGGATAATAAACGAGTTACAAGGTGTTGAAAATGACAAAATATATATTTATATATATATATATATATATATATATATATATATATACAGTGTGACCCATTTAAGATAGAAGCACCCATATAAAACTTACATTTTTCAACCGATTAGAATGATTTTGTTTTCGTCAGGTAGACATTCAAGAAGTGTACTAGAACACCAAATTTCATGGATAAATCTCCATTTCCAGGGCCAACTAATCTTATTTTTCACGGTCAAAAATCAAAAAAAATTACTAGCGATTTTTTTTGAAAAAATCTGACCACACCACTTGATTCGCGATATTTTAATGGTTCACATGTAAATAACGTTGGAATGCGTAAAATAATAAAAAAGATATAGGGGGATGAAATTTGAGAAATATGCCTTTTAATCAACCCACCACTTCAATTTCAAAACTTTTGTGTGTCTTGAAATATTACTGACCTTAATTTCATCGAAATCCGTTGATAAATAAAAAATAAGAAATTTTGAGATAAAATGACATTTTCCTGAAATTCCATTTTCAAATTTTATTTTCTTATGATGTTCTTATTAATGAACAGATTTCGATGAAATTTTGACCAGTGATATATCGAGATCTCCTGAATACAGTGGTGTATTTCGAATTTTAATAAAAGTTCTGAAATTGAATTGGTGGGTTGATTAAACGGCATATTTATCAAATTTCATTCCCTCATAACTTTTTCATTGATTGACGCATTTCAACGTAATTCATATGTACCATTTGAAAATGTCGCGAATCTAGTGGTGTAGTAAGATTTTTTCTAAAAAAATCGCTAGTTATTTTTTTAGATTTTTGACCTTGAAAAATAAGATTAGTTGGCTCTGGAAATGGAGATTTATACATGAAATTTGGTGTCCTAGTAGACTTTTTGAATGTCTAACTAAAGAAAACAGAATCATTCAAATCGGTTGACAAATGTAGGTTTTATATGAGTGCTTCCATCTTAAATGGGTCACACTGTATATATATATATATTTTCTAGAATAACTCCATAACAGATCAACTTTTCTTAATGAAATTTGACAGCATTCAGTTTCAAATTTCGATGCAAATCATGAGTTTTTACCTTCAAACAGGGGCGTACGACAGATGGTACCCCTAATCGCTCCTCACCAACTTTCACGCCACTGGAATAAAATATGTGTCATATATCTGACAGAAAACAACCACTTTTCCTTATGGAGATTTTATTGATATACAGTGTGTCTCACTTTTCATGGAAGCACCCCCGTAACTTCCGTAATTATCGAGGTAGAATGATGACACTCCTAATGGTGTTGGCCTAAGTGATATACACTGCCCGCCAGTCGAGATGGAACAACCCATTTTTTCAGTAAATCATATTAGGGGGCAAAATAGGTTCAAAATTCTTCAAAATTCGTGATCAGGACCCCAAATTTACTACGGATACATTGTTTTTCTGAAATAATTTGAGTCCTGAAAAATCTGAATTTGTCTCACTTTTCATGGAAGCACCCCCGTAGCTTTCGTAATTGTCAAGGTAGGAAGACTACACCTGCCGACGTGGTGTTAGCTTAAGTGATATACACTGCCCGCCAGTCGCGATGGAATAACCCATTTTTACAGTAAATCATACTAGGAGGCATAATAGGCTCGAAAATCCTTCAATACCATTAAGTCGACAGGTGCATTTTCAGCATTTACATCAGAGAGTTTCGTCTTTCTACCTCGACAATTACGAAAGTTACGGGGGTGCTTCCATGAAAAGTGAGACAAATTCAGATTTTTCAGGACTCAAATTATTTCAGAAAAACAGTGTATCCGAAGTAAATTTGGGGTCCTGATCACGAATCTGAAAGAATTTCGAACCTATTTTGCCCCCTAATATGATTTACCGATAAAATGGGTTGTTCCATTTCGACTGGCGGGCGGTGTATATCACTTAGGCCAACACCATTAGGCCGGTAGGTACATTTCCATCTTATCCATCAGTCCTGCGAGTTTCATCATTCTACCTCGATAATTACGGAAGTTACGGGGGTGCTTCCATGAAAAGTGAGACACACTGTATAATGAACGCAACTCAAATGTGGAAAATATTAGGCAAACATCTGACAGAAAACAACTACTTCCCGGGCTAACACCACGACGGACATTGAATTACATCTGACAGATATTTGTGCAACGTTCTTCCAAGAAGACCCAATTGAAAATGCTTATTGTAAGTAAACAGTAGATTATCTTTCATTTGGCTGGGGAAGACCACCCGCAGACGCGTTTCGCGGTTCTTGCCGCTCGTCAGTGACAGGGTAGGTCGGACAACATTAGAGTCGTCCTGCCCCAGCCCAATGAATTATAATCCACTGTATAATTAATATTTCCTCACAAATGAAGCAGCGACAGTAAAAGTCAGTCGCATCGCCACCCGTGGGGAGGAGGAAAAGCAATCCTCGGTAGCAAAGGCTCCAGGAAGTGAACAGAGTTTATCGACAATGTCAAAGTACTGCTCTCTCCAACAACGACGAATAAATCTGAAACCATGACTATACCTCATAGAGGAAGGTTAGGTTACTGCTGTCCGAAGAGAGCTCCACGATTCTCAATTGTTTTCGCGTTATTACGATTTTTGTGAAAAAATTTGTTTGCACTAGTATTTTTGAAAATGTATATCGTAAAAAATTGCAACCATGAATTTCTTAAATTTCCACCAGAGCTAGTATACTTGATGACTTCCGAAATGAGATCATCAATTTTATCAGAAGTTATATGGTCGAAAAATTTTATTCGCAGGAGATTTTCAAATACAATATCTTGTGTATTATTCATCTAAGTTATAAACTACTTTTCATTTACCCAAAACTGAAATTAATAGGAAAAATGATAGACTCAATTTTAATTAATCAATTTAATCAAGATTAATATGAAAGAAATAAAAAACATATCGCATATTCAAATCAACAAATTATAGAAGATTAAGGCATATATGAACGAACATAATGAATAAAATACTGGTAGGGTCGACGATGTTGAAGATCTTCCACTACGATACGTTCTCGTAGTCCTTTCGATAAAATCCAAATACTTGTCAGTTCTAATATAGACTCCGGGATATTCCGTAGCGCAATCCACTCCCCAAGAAATGATACCGATCTGCGTATCTTTGCACATCAATGGTCCTCCAGAATCTCCCTGACAAGCGTCTTGTTTCTTCGTAGACAAAGTGCACATCATGTTCTGTGTCACGATGTAGTCTGGCTTGTAGATTTCCGAACACTTTTCGTTTCTTATCAAGGAAAGGCGAACGCACTGGAAAGTAATACAAGTTTACTTTGGTATGAATATCCAAATCAATCGATCATATCTACATACAGTCCATTCAAAATAGGAACACCCTTATAGTACAGGAGCCGAATAGAGGTCGACCTTCACCGTTCTGTTTAACGGATGAAACATATTTCTTATGAAATTTCATAAATAAACGAATACACCTAAAATGGTTTGCCTATCAAAATGTAGTCCAGGCTATACAGTGCGGCTTTTAATGTCTCCCCCCTCTGTTAACTTTTGAACGGTTCGACGCAGAAACATAAAACAAAACATGTTTCGAGAGTTTCACCAATACTACTTTATAAATGAAAAAATGGTTAGTGCCCGACAGGGGGGCGGGGGGACACATCAACTCAAAATTTTTAAGTGGCATGGGGGGTCAAGTGGCACATCGTCGAAAAGGAAATTTGGAAAAAAATTATAAAATTCAAAAATATTCAGATGGTTGTAAAGAGAATTGGATTATCTTTTCAACGATGTATGTGCCACCTGACCCCCCATGCCATTATAAAATGTTGAGTTGATGCCGTACACCGTTTGGAAATTTTAAATTTTGAAAACTCTTTTACAAGTATTCTGCAATAACCTACTTTTTATTAGGAATCAAATTTTCTGAGAAATCGATAATAAAAAAGTTTTCCATATGGTCCAAATTTTTGAAACTCACTGTATATAGCCTGGACCACATTTTGATAGCCAACCCATTTTATGTGAAATCGTCTATTTATGAAACTTTATAAGAAGTATGTTTTATCCGTTAAACAGAAAGGAGAATGTTGACCTCTCTTCGGCTCTTGGACATACCTTTTTCAACAAGCAAAGGTTTTTCTTATTAGGTATACATCAAAAAATCTATTAGGTCACCAAATCTCATGAATTAGTCTTAATTTTCAAGGCCAACTATTTTCATTTGTCAAGGTAAAAATCTGAAAAAATATATTAGTAATTTTTTTAGAAAAAAATCTGACATCACTGGATTCACGACATTTTAACAATGATTTATACGAAAGGAAAACCGCTCAGAATATTGTGTACACTGATTCCCAAAAATCGTAAGTAATGCCACTAATACCCAAGTAATTCCCGAATTCCCGAGTAATTCCCTCCAAGTAGTGCCAGTAATGCCCGTCAGAAAAGTAAGAAAAATATAAAATCGTGAATTTTTCAGTTTGTCAGAGAATTCCAACTCCCCTGTTTTAAAGAACTTTTTTTTTTCACCCTTCACCGCTAATTATATATATTATATATATATATATATGTATATAGGTGAAGAGACTGTAGATGTCAGAAGCAATTCTCCACCTTATATTATATATATATATTACATACTAGTAATGCCACTAATACCCAAGATATGTACACCAAAATTCCCCAGCGGTATCCCCTCGGATTTATTTTTTTTTTTTTTTTTTTTTTTTTTTTTTTTTTTTTTTTTTTTTTTTTTTTTTTTTTATTACACTATTCAACAGATACAAGATCCAATTACAGAATAGGAGTATAGGAGTATAGGAGTATAGGAGTATACAGTAAAGTATTTAACATAACATTACATATCAATATTAAAAGGTAAAAACAGAGCAGTCCAAATTTTTTAAAGAGGCCACACTGCAGCAAAAAATATCAATGGTTTCATTCATCTTGTCATATGTGGAGCACATTTTATATACAGGTGCGTATAACTTAACGTTAGTGTGACAAAGCGGGAGATAGAAGGTGTTATTTTTTCGAGATGTGAGCCTAGGAATATGAAAGTTTAACATGTCCAAAATATGGGTACAGTCCAAAGTGTTATGAATAAGATTATAAAGGAATATAACATGTGTCCTGTTTCGTCGAGATTCAAGTGAGTCAATCGAAAATCTAGAAAGAAGTTGCTCATGCGGAAACCCTACTGTTGGGTAATTGCCATCAAGTTTGAAACATACATACTTCAAAAATTTTCGTTGAATATTTTCTAGATTAGTTATATATATCTGATAATGTGGTGCCCAAACTATTGATGCATACTCTGAGTTTGATCTAACATATGAGAAATATAGTTGTAAAAACGTTTTTTCATTTCTTCCAAAATCTTTAGTCACTCTGATGATGAATCCTAATGACCTATATGTTTTTTTGATAACTTGCTGTATATGATTTCTAAAAGAAAGTTTTTTGTCAAATGTTACTCCTAGATCTTGGAGGGTTTCGGGGCGATTCAATACAACATTTTCTAGTTCATAATTGTGAAGAATTGGATTTAGCTTGGCAGTGAAGGACATAACATGACATTTGGAGACATTAAGGAATAAGTTATTCTCGATGCACCAGACATTGACTCGATCAAGGTTTTCTTGGAGAAGAGTACAGTCCTCTCTGGTGATAATTTTATGGTATATCTTAAGATCATCGGCGTACAGTAAGTGACGGACTGTGAGAGCATCAACAATATCATTAATGAACATTATGAAAAATAAGGGGCCTAGATTGGACCCCTGGGGTACACCAGAAGTTGGAAGTATTTCAACAGATCTGTGACCATGGAAGTTAACATACTGCTTTCTCTCATGAAGGTATGAATGGAATAAAGATATGAGACTTGGAGTTAGTCCAAAATTCGATAGTTTATGAAGAAGGATTCCATGGTCCAGCCTATCGAAGGCCTTCGAAAAATCTGTATAAATTATATCACATTGAGAGCTTTCTTCAATAGTGTCAGATATATGTTCTGTGATACACACTAGATTTGTTACCGTTGACCTTCCTTTGAAGAAACCATGTTGACTAGGCGTGATTTGATTTTTTACATGTGAATAGATAACGTCATAAAGGAGGATTTCAAAAATTTTCGAAAAATTATTAATAATTACTATAGGGCGGTAGTTGCAAATGTCTGATTTATCTCCCTTCTTGAAGACCGGAATGATTTTTCATTCTTTCCATAGTGTAGGAAAAGTATTAGTTGAGAGACATAAGTTGAACAATTTCCGAAGCGGGACTACGAAGGCGGCTGCACAGTCACGTAGCACAAAAGAGGGGATATTGTCAGGTCCACTAGTTAATTTGGATTTTAATTTTCTCAATGCGAAAAATACTTGCTCTTCAGTCACTTCAGTTATCGCCAAGGAAGGATTATTATTAAATAGATCAGAGTGTGTGATATCTGTAGGAGCTGAATATGATTGCTGAAAAAATTGGGCAAAAGCATTAGAGATGTCTTGCGCCTCAGATATGTTTTGTTGGTTAAAGTTGAAGCTGGCTGGTGAAGTAGCATTACTTTTTTTAAAATTCATATAGTTCCATAATGCAGAGGAATTAGAAGTTATATTTTCTTCTACAAAAGTAATATGATCACGGTGAAGTTTCACAATGTTAGACTTAATATTTCTCCTTAATCTTTTAAATTCTTCGAGATCTCTTATATCACCGGATTTTCGAAACCTTTTCCAAAATTTATGTTTACTACGTATACTTCTGATTAGGGCTGCGTTATACCAAGGTGGATATTTTCGAGTAGTTATGATCTTTTTTGGGACATCTTGTTCTACAATAGAGTTCACTCTATCGTGAAAAGCACTGCAAGCATTATTTGTGTCTGTGTATTGTTCCAAAAAAGACCAGTCGCACTCAAGGAAATCCTTATAAAGATTTGGAAAGTTAGCTTTTCTGAAATTGTGAGTTGAGGAATTGGAAACATTATTTTGATTTTTCTTCACGTCGCTTTTCAAGTTGCAGAAGATACTGATAGGTGGATGATGAGAGTCTTCATTAATTAAACTATCATGTGCTTTTTCAACAAAACAAGAACAATTTATATTTATATTTATATTTAAATACTACGAAATACTTCCGTCATTCCATCAGTAAAAAGTTATAAGAGAATATAATTTGAAAAATATTTACTTCAATTTCAAAAATACATTAAATAACGACAACTTCCTGGTTACCTCCTCAAACTTCTCCAGGGAATGTTTTTTTGGAATTTATTTTGGAAAAATTACTTCGAATGAGTAAAAAATAGCTCGAATCTTTTTTTATCGGACAGAAGGTCATCATTTTATTTTTTACCGTGACCTTCCGCTTTTTGCCAATCTTTTGAGGTTTTGGGGTTAGTTAAGCAGGATTATATTCGAAAAACAAAATGGTAGTACTCTAGAACACATATCTGAAAAAAATCGTTGGGAGCTCCCATAGTTTTCGAGTTATGACCTGAATCTTGAAAATTGATTGTCTCCATATATTCCCACAAATATGAAAATATGAGGCAAATATCTGACGGAAAACAACAACTTCCCCTCACAGACATTTGATAAATTTTGGGATCTCCTTTGCCACCCCGTGGTATATACCTGCAAAGTGTGAGACGGCTGGTCGTGAAAGACTTTCGTTACGCCCCATCCCATCAACAGTCCTTTCGTGCAATGCTCGGAAACGTCTGTCGAACTCACTTCACTGGGTAATTTCACGTACTGTATCAAATTCTCGTCTGTAGCCAGAGGCGAGTCTAGCCGAAACAGCGCTATGTCGTTATCCATAGTAATTTCGTCGTAGTCCGGATGTGGAAATGTGTCGACCACTCGAACTTCTGTGTGCAACGTAAACCCCGTTATAAAGCTCAATCCCGCGAACACTGTACAATCTCTACAATCGCAGTGCGCAGCAGTCAGAACCCAATATTGGTTGAGCAGGGTTCCTCCGCAGATGTGTTTCTTATATCGATCGCGGATAGAGACGACAAACCGGTGATCTTCAGTCCTACATACGGCACCTCCGATTACCCGTGGTACTCCTTCTTCTTTGACTATGTCATCGGTGACTGCTCTGACGAAAAAATAAAAGCAAAAGGCTAAAACAAACTTCATTGCCAAACTTTCGTTTGACAAGTTGTCAAACCTTCGCTTGACATCGGGACTACAGAGTCTCTAGCTACGGAATATTTTGGGGAACGGATCTTTTGTTTCGGTGATGTTCTGGATTTTCCATTGCCGAAGGAATCAAATTATAAAGGAGAGAAAACTAATTCTCCACGGTTGTTTAGTACTACCTCCCTGACCTTCGGAGTTAAAGGTTTTCAACTGATCCGCGCGAACTGTCATAGCAACTACTTCATCTGTAGAGTGAGACGTTTCTACCCAGGGTATCTGATGCATATGTGACTTAAAGTCATGTTCTTTTTAATTAAAAACTCTTTATATTTCCTATCAATTGAATTAATTTTGGAAGGGCATTTCTTAAAAATATAGTGTTGTATGAGTTTATACCAGATGGATCAGTAGTTATGTTGAGATTTATGTCACAAATTGGGTTCATTCAATACAATCATAATAAAAAAACATCTTAAATTCCTAAATGTATACCAATTTGGAATTGTCAGTTGCAATTTTTAAGCCGTCATCTTGTTTTTCAATTTTGGTATCAAAAACCTTCGTGGTAAAAAAATAAGTATTGCTTTTTCTAATCGGTCGAAAGATCGGTCCTATACTCAAAAGTGATGGGTTTTCTTATTAAAAATCTCAAAAACTAAAAGCAAAGAAAATTTAAAACTTTGGGCAATTGAAGAATAATATTGCATTTATTTCATACTTCTAAAGAAAATCGTCTAAGGGAAGCACTACGTTTCTATTGTTAGTATCCACAATCGTTTTAAAGTGAGTCGCACAAAACGGAAAATTAGGGCGTATATCTACTTCCCCTTACGAACATTGAATTAAATCTTACATCTATTCGTTGCCCGATGTTTTCCGAGTGAAAATGATTTTTCATCGACCTCTAGTGTTTATATATGCCATGTTGGGTGTTAATGGTCGTCTAATGGCCATTTATTCATAATTATCTTCTCAGGTACAGAAGACTTGATTCGTTTTCTCGCATATTCAGAAAATATTGCTGGCGCCAGATTCAAGTGCGCTATTTTCTGAAAATGTGAACCCAAGATGTTTTTCATTTCAATTTTGTGAGCTTCTACAACTCAACACTCTGTTGTCGAATAGTAGGAAAAAGAATATTCAACTACAATTTCAGTTGATGACTTTAACTCGACTTTTTCCGTTGTTTTAGTATTTCATAAGATTTCCGAAATAGGTCACTGATTCATCTTACGAATCAGAAAAGCAGAAATATTCATTCGTCCACTCCGAATATCCCAATAAAATGAAATGTAGGGAAAGTTTTTCGATCGCAGATGTTCTGCTGAGCGAAAGTCTGCGATAGAGAACGAAGAAAAACACATGCGACGAAAGCTTTTAGAAAAGTTTTTAAAAGAAACTTCCCGACCCGTGAAAATGTGATTATTAACAGAACATCCAAGAGCACCATTAATCAAGGAGAGTTTCTAAATTGGGTGTCGTTATCATTTTCTTAGACTTCGAAGTCATTATGCTGACGCAATAACTAAAATACAGAAATCCATAAACCTTTGGAGCCAGGTAATAAAGGAGCCGTTTCGTAGATGTGAACGATTGCAGTCGTTTTGAACAGTAGTTATTCATGACATAAGTTCGTAAAGTAGGACTTTTTTGTATGAGTGTTGTGTTTATTAAATGAGGCGCATTTACCATAATAGTATATTATGATTAATAAATAATATCAGAAATATTGGGTTGGTAACATTGATAAAATATTTAAAATTTGGACGAGGCTGTCAGGTAATTCATTTGTTCACATAAATTATTTAAATTTTGAATGCAAATATCAGTAGATTGCCTTTTTCAATATGACTGATGAAGAAAACTCAAAAGTTGCACCCCTCCTGAATTGAGAGTTATTACTCAAACGGCTGTGAATGATTTGTTGTCCAAAAAATCTCGTTCAGTTCAAGAAAAGGAATCCCATCCCTCTTGTCTGACGTTCATCTGACAGTTGATGTTGCCAATCTCGAAAAAATGTAAAATGCGTATCGAAATAGAAGACATTTCGATACGTATTTGGGTTTCATAATGACTTCATTTTAGACTCCAAATAGAAAAAAGTTTTTTACGACAATTATTGAATAAAAATATTGTAGCAATTGTATCATTGATGTCAATGATATAGGTTCTCGTCGTATCATCAATTCATGACCTGATCAAATTTTCACCCAAAATACTGTCGTGAAAAATATACTTCTCACTATGGATTAGCCAGTAGGCAAAACAGTATATGGATTTTACTTTTTCTCTATCTATCTATCTTGAAACTATCTATTTCTCATTTTTCATACTAGAGAAAGCTTCGAGGTGAGATACAGTTGAAAACTGAGGTCCTCATGTAATTGCAGTACCCATATTTTGCAACAATTATTATTAAAAAATTCTCCAAAACGAAATAGTACCCATAAAGAAGTGCTCACATCTGCCATTTCTTGAATGACAATAGGCTGTTTTCACCCCGTCTTGATGAAAAATTATGACTAATCAGATTCCTCGTGTAATTTTTTTTTCAGACATCCTAAAGGAACCGAAGGTACAAGATGTTTCATTATGAGTGTTCCAACAATTTTATGTTCTTCAACATAGGCGGCTTTGAACATAAGAATATTACGCAAAAAACCATCCGGATAAACCGGAAGTGGAAAATTCTCAGTAGTGGCGTCAAAATACTATAGCGGCATACCAAATTGGAAATCTGAATCTTCAAAACTATATGCGTACATATTCTCGTGGTTACCTCGTATATGGATAATTTGAACTCATGAGTACACTGCTTGAGTCTATTATTCCTTTTGAGTAAATATTCTTTCTAGTAGAATTGTGATTCCTTCAACGCTTGATAGTGTTTGTGTGCATCGAAGACATTTTTTTTATTTATCTATACAGAATTTCCTGTATAAAGTTACAATCATGACACCATTGTTTTCGTTTCTCGCAACAAAAAACACAAGCACGTCTACTTTTAGTTTGTTTTGGATGCTATCCACGTTGTTTTTGTTGATTGTGCTATGACCCACTTCTAGCGATATGTTCAAACAGCAGGTTATACAAGAAGGTCTTTGAGGAGATTTCAACATATGAAAGTGTGATTTTTTTGGATCATTATGAAAAAGTCCTTTAAAGAAATAATGGTCCAACAAAATGTACTTGAAGATGTGCAATGTTTTGAATTATTCCGATTTGAATGAGTGATTAAACAGAATAGAGAATGAAAAGCTGTATAATAAATGAATTAAAAGGTTCGCGCAGTGCTTTCCAAATATACTGACGAAGTAATCAGTTAGCGAATGAAAAAAGAGTTAAACTAACAAATAATATGTTTTACTTTAAACGTTATCAGGGACGAAATTTTTCGCGCAATTATTTCGTTTTCTGCATTCGGACGAATAGCGTTTGCGGACGAAAAGTACTGGCCTTCAAAAATAGTCGATTTTTAGTCCGGAAATTAGTATGTAAAATATAATTTTTTCTAGAGGTCGACGAAGAATATGTTATCCTCATTACACTACATCCATTCGGGTCCGGCTAGAAACTTCGCCATATTTTCAAATAACTAAAATTTCGTAGTCCTGGTGCATTCACCGTTATTACTAAACTACGTTCCTCATTACATTATAAATGGATTTGACAACCATACTTTTAAATTGCATTGCAATTTCATAACCCTGGTGTTATGTGCATTAATCTCACTCACTTCTCCTGTAATTTTTCAACGATTGGCAAGAGAACTCTATGTTCAGACCCAAAACTGAAATCTTGGCAGTAAAGCTGTACGGGTTCGACTGGCAACTTCGCCATATTTTTGAATTTAATATGATGGATTGATTACTCATTTCCGCTGGCACCAAATTTTGCTATTTTAAGCACGCCAGCTGTCATCCGAACCCACTCGTGATATATTTTTTAACATATTATATTTTATAAATATAGAAATCTTGCCACCCATCAAACAGGTAGGGAAGGCGGTTAGTAATTCGGATCCTCTATTATCATCATACTGTAATGAATTTCAAATTTAGAGTTTGATAATTTTTTTTTAGCCGGGCCCGTGGGCAATTGTCTAGTTGTCCCCCTCCTTGTCGTCGGCACTGCGTATAACTAACTAACAACAACGGAAATTTTAAACTGCCGTATTCCGTAACTTTGTGTGTTTTGCTCTCCGTCACTTCTGTCACATCGAAAAATGACCGTACACCCACGACTATATCCTATTGTACCTAAAGAGGGCTGCAATAATGATCCTTTTGGGAATAAGGCGAAACTTGAGAGGCCAACTGATGGTCTCTCAAGGCGTTTCGAAGCGGACAAAATGATTGATGATACACTTAGACGCACAAACACAGCGAACATGAGTGACGGCTTCAAGAGGCCCTTTTCCACGCACGCTGATTCTGTGTTGATATAAGTTTCATGTTTTTTATTATTAAAAATAAGTGCAGAGGACAAAGACTGAGGCTGCACAGAAAAATGTGAAGATGTATTGTAATACACACAATCGGTTTGAATTTTATCACTAGACGAACTTTGAAGGAACAAAGGCTAACTTCACAGAAATGTTTTCTAAGTAGGTAATTCTCTAGACCTTTTTTATATACGATCTGACTTTGAATTTCTAATAGAAGATGGTAAAGAATATGCTATCAGGTAGTCTATATACCAGCTTAATTTTGTTAGTAATAAATTTGTTTCATAAAATACTGTTTTGATCGCCTATAAAATTTTTTGTTGGATTTTTTCCTATTGTTTATGTCTGATTTAAGTGATTTGTCCGTAATGGAATCGGAACCTTTTCAAAGCAGAGGCTCAGAATATATCGCAAATGAAAAAGTGTCGAAATTTGATGACATCGAAACAGAAGTAGAAAGCGCAGGGTTGGCGCCATCAAAGGCCAAATGAGTTGAAGTTGATGAAAGTGTATCTAAAAAAACGGAAAAAAATACGGATCATTTCATAGTTGAGCAAGATCCTAAGATAAAAATACTGACAAACAAGGCCATATGTACGGCGGTTTTGAAAATTAAAAACTGCGGAACATCTTCGCTGAGGCGACATTTGCGAACTAAACACACTAAAGTCTACAAAAAAAAATTGGTAGATCCAGCCCACCTAATTCCTGAGCACATACCTCTACAGGTATAATTAAATTTTAGCTATAACTATGTAGCAGTTTGTGACACAATTGAATAGTCTACACGGTGGTTCAAAAAACTTTCCACATCTTATTTTCTTTAATGATTTTTTATCTGTTACTGTTTTTTTTTTAATTTTGAATATCTGCAAAAATCTATTCAAGCAATCTAGTAAAAATTGTTGCACATGCTATACATTTTAAAACAGGGCATTTGAAAAATTTAACCTACTTTGCCATTTAAGAGTGATTATAACGTGAATATTATTGTACTGTATTTTACTAAATCCAATTTTTTTTATTTTGCATCCATATATTTTTATTGTTATTGCGTTTTTGGCAGTTAATCAGATTGATACAAAGAGATACTAGTTTTTCAAGAAAAATCAAGTAGGTAGCTTGATTTACAAGTACTTGAATTCCAAACATAAATACTTGACTTAAGTTTGTCTCGATTTCAAGTCGAGTCCAGTCAAGTAGTTAGAAAATCAAGTCAAGTAGTGAATCTCTGATCATCTATCAGAATAGCGTATACTTCATGTACCCACCGTAAATATCTCGAATAAAACTGAACATTAATTCTTATTTCGGCTTCTATTATTGTATTTTCAGTCCTGAGCACCGGTTTAGTGGGTATAAATGGTGTCTCTAACTCATACGACGCGTATAAGCTATAATGATGGTCACTTGGGCCCAGAAAGATGGCCATAACTGAGGATTAATTTGATGGAGAGACATAAAATTCAAGGTGTATTCCAAAGCAAACGTGCGCACATAAGGATAAACGTGCCAATGAGCTATCTGGGGAGTGATAAATCGTAATACCTAAATCATTTGTCTTTTATGTTTCATAATTTTCGATGCATTAGCAAACTATATCGGGTGTCCATGGAAAGTGGCTCGCTTCTATGACTTTCAACTGTATGAGACATTAATCTGCATTTTTTGACAAGTGACGCAGAATCATGCAACTCTCGGTCTCACCAAAAGTATCCCGGTACATTTTTACTTTTCTTGTCCCGTATAATATTTGAATACAACCATGTGTCACTTGTTACTTTTTGTAACCAAAAAATTTTTATTCAGAAATTTAATTCTTAATCTAGAGGGTTGTGGATACGTTCAAATTATTAATTTTAGTCCTATAAAGGTATGAAGGTGTTTTGTTCAATACCAGTCAACGTTTGAAGTATGATGCCTGCTTCAATTTTCAAATACGTCAAATACGTCAAATTCAAAATGATTTAGGAAAACTAGATGAAATAATAAGAATGATTTTCAACGTAATTAATTAAAAGTGTACCATTAAATTGAGAATCTTCTCGTCGAGTTCCAGCATACCAATCCATTACTTTTATATTTCTCTCGCTCAAAGTTCGGAGAAGAATAATGATTCAATTTTTTTATCGCAATTCCAGACCAATTACAGCCGACACTTGGATGAAATCGCAAAGGAAGCGGAAAGGCTATCATTCGAGACCATTCAGGAATTACTTATAGACAGAAGGACCGAACAAGCCGTGGAATTGATCGAGCAATGGGAGGCATATCGGGACGTGAAAGGTGAGTAGTGCTTTCCCAAGTATTCGGAATATTTCGATGTATACAATTTCGAAATCATATTTTCACATGTGTGTAGGATATAATCAACATACGCGTTGTCCCCTGAAGGTCATTTCAATTGACGAATGTATTCAAAATTGAGCATAGAATGAAGGCTTCGAAATTAATTTAAAAAAATCAGTTTTCAGTCTTAATCGATGGTTAGTGGCATACACTATTTTTACTACGACCAGTCAAAATAAAATAATAAAATTAAACACTTCATTTCTGAAATGTATTGATAAGATTTGATGATTTGATACTTCTTATTAATATTATGGAAACTATCTTAACTAGAGCATAGAAATGTCAAAATATCAAAGTTTAACAGAAACATTATTTGTTTCAATAAATAACAATTTCGTTTCAATAAGGCGGACAATTTGAGATATTGATAATGTTATCATAAACTTGTAGATTAAAATACATTAGACAACTCATCAAAATAAACAGGTAAGAAGTTTTCTGAAAAATATGATGATTTCATTTTCATTTATTCGCCCAATCTATAAACTTGGCATCAACTTGTTCGTAAGTTTTTGCTGATTTTACGAGTAATACATTATTTGCGGCTTTTCCACAATTTATGGCGGAGTTTAACTTTCAGTTTTATTAATTTTCAGTTTCACTTTCACTATCGACATGTTCACTAATTGTATTCACAAGAAGCACAATGTTTTATAATCTGTAACAGTGATTGTGATTTGTCAAAATTCATACATTTTAGATCTTTTAGATATTCAAGGCAGCAGTTGACATTGAGAAAATATTGGTGTGTGGGTGTGGGTGTGTGTGTAGGTGAGTTTGGTGTGTGTTTTGTGCGTGTTTTGTGTGTATTTATTTCATTCACTACTGCGGAATAGCGGAATACACCAGTCTTATTTTTATTTTTTGTTTTTTAAAATTGACAAGCCATCGGAGCTTACCTTAAATATTGGCCAAGAGATGGCGGGTCATTATGATGCTGAGATGTTTCACATAATTCTTTAAAAATTTCGAGAACTGTTGGGAATGGAAGGAAACCGATTGTTTATTCGACTTCTGCGAGTCAAAGTCCACCTTTGGTGACGTTTTGAACCAAATCAATTTTTAATTTATCAACAAAAAATTTCCAAAGGGGTTAGACTTCTTTTTTG
Source organism: Chrysolina haemoptera (assembly GCA_958298965.1). NCBI lineage: Eukaryota > Metazoa > Arthropoda > Insecta > Coleoptera > Chrysomelidae > Chrysolina > Chrysolina haemoptera. The sequence continues at coordinate 6,908,021 of OY282594.1, forward strand.
AAAAGACCTAAAAATGCAATTCTTCCTACAGTTACCAAATTTGTTCTGGATGATTCTGAAGTCATTTACTACTGCGGAATACACCAGCGAGGAACATTTTGATATTATAGTTAATTTGAAAAAGTTTTTTTTAACTCACACTGAAGAAAAGCCTCTGGTTACTTTTGCTGAAGAAAAGCCTCTGGTTAATCATGTTGAAGAAAAGCCTCTGGTTACTCGTGCTGAAGAAAAGCCTCTGGTTACTCCCGCAGAAGAAAAGCCTTTGGTTACTACAGCAGAAGAAAAGCCTTTGGTTACTACATCAGAAGAAAAGCCTCTGGTTATTCCCGCAGAAGAAAAGCCTCTGGTTACACCCGCAGAAGAAAATCCTTTGGTTACTACAGCAGAAGAAAGGCTTTTCGTTACTCCCGCAGAAGAAAAGCCTCTGGTTGATCATGCTGAAGAAAAGCCTCTGGTTGCTCCCGCAGAAGAAAAGCCTAAACATTGAATTCATCACCTTCATTCAGCCATAATAATCCTTAGCGTTTGCGTTTTTTTCATCTCTCAGAATTACGTTTCAAATATTGAACTACCGGGCCAGTGTATATCGAGGCTTTGTGGATTACTGTCACAAACATTAAGTTCATAATATATACAGCAGTTCACTTTTCGGTTCCTCTTCGTTAACTCTTATTATTCCAGAATATTGATGTACGTCAACAAAGAGAAAATCCTAGGCTGCAGAAAACCGGAAATTAAAGTTACAATATCTGAAATAGAAACAAACTGAAAAATGATTCAGAGGTAGTGTCCTGAGAATGAAATGTTTAAAAATTCACTGGCGATTCCCTGTTTTTCATGAATTAATTACATTGTGTACTAATGGTTTACCAAGCAGCTTGTACATGTAACCTGGGTGATTCGCCGATTAGAATGATTTTCCTTCATGAGGTAGACATTCAAAAAGTCCACTTGGTCAAAATTAAAAAAAATCGATTTTTTTCCGAAAAAAATGTAACAACATCACTAGATTCATAACATTTTTAAATGGTTTATGTCAAAATCATCAGTTGAAAAGATGAAGGGAAATGAAATTTGAAAATTATGTCATTCACTCAATTTCAGAAAGTTTCTCAAAATTTTGACTACACTACTGGGCTCAAAATATTTTAAAATACCACTGATCAGAATTTCATCGGAAACTGTCGTAATTAAAAAAATTCAAATAAAATAAAATTTGAAAAATATATTTTGTTTAGTAGAATTTCAGGAAAATTTTATTTTATCTTATAATTTTTTTATTTATCAACGGATTTCGATGAAATTCTGACCAGATATATTCCAAAAATCCAGTGCTGTAGTTAAAATTTTGAAAAAAAAAATTGGAATGAAAGTGGTGGGTTGATTTAATGGCATAATTTTGAAATTTTGTTCCCCTGTAACTTTTTGTGAATTCAGTGGTGAAGTCAGATTTTTTCTAGAAAAAAATCGCTAATAATTTTGTGGATTTTTTACCTTGAGCATAGTTGGCCCTGAAAATTAAGATGCAATCATTCATTGGACTTACTGAATGTCAACCTGATGAAAAAAAAATATGTTTTATAAGGGTGTCCAATTGTTAAGGGTCACACCTCTTTTAAAAAAATAAGGTCCGGCAGAGTGGCTTGGGGTACACCATCTTTGAATGCCGATAGATACAATCCGCCTGTCCTCCCTACAGTTTTTCGGATAATGAATGGATATATGCTCAGTAAACTCCATGAAATAAAACAAATCTAGGAAAACTAGTTTTAATTAATTTTAGATGCACAAAATCAGACAATGGCAGAGGAACTGAAACTTTTCTTGCGAAAGTCTGAAAAGTTACAAGCGATATTTGAGATTCTCGAAAAAAATTCTTCAACTGAAAGAAAATCAATTTTTGAATGTTTACAAGGAAATTTGGTAAATGTGACAAAGTCAGTTACGAATGAGGGTTCTCTGAATGCTGGTGGAAAATTTGAATGGATAGATTCGATACTTGTCAAGGTAAGAAGAATTATAATAGAACATGAAAGTGTAGAATAGCGTTGTAAATGTACAGTTGCGTGCATAAAAAAGTCGCACCAATTGCATTCTATTGCACTAACTAATTGAGCTAAAAAAATGTTGAAAGCGCGTTACTGACAAAATTAGATTGAATTTTGACTCTACTTGGCAAAGTCGATCATTTAATTAACATTGAGAAGACTGGTTCGCAATAACCTTTAACTGCTGTACGACTTTTTTATGCACACAACTGTACATCTAGTTACGTATTTATGATAACTAAATGGGCGACTAGACTGATAATTATAAACGAACGAATAAATAACATTTAAATTTGAGTTGTATTTTTTAGTTTGAAATTTTAACTTTGGCTACTTCAAGGTTATTCTTACATTTCAATTTGAACTTTCAACATTAAACTATTACCAACAAACCACCGATTTAGCATAAACATAACACCGCACACACATTCAAGTTACTCTCATTCGTCCGTTAAAAAGATCATTCTTGGACAGAACGAATTTGAAAAACCAAACGATCAAGATTTACCCTTTCCTTACAATCGGTTGCATTAACCGAACGATATAGACTAATCCGATCAGTCCGACGTAAATACCGAACGTGGTTTTTGATTCTGAAAAAATAATAGTTTCTATCCCTGAAAAAAGAGTTCAGAAATTAATCGTTCAGTTCATCGGCGCTCGCTGATGATTTTTCAGGGTAGAAGAAGAAATCGCAATCCAAAAAGCATTATTTGATTCTGAATATAATTTTGTCATATACTTACTAATGGTGCTAAAACAAAAGTGACCTATTTTTCTAGTGCCTCCAAAGTGGTTCCTGGCTATTAGTAGATAATGTCAATCTATGCAGTTCTGCTGTTCTAGATCGTCTGAATGCTCTCCTAGAGCCCAATGGGGTACTAACAATTTCTGAGAGAGGTGTGGATCCAAATGGGGACATAATTGAAATAAAGCCTCATAAAGATTTTCGAATGTTTTTCACCATGGATCCCAAAAACGGAGAAATATCAAGGTATATACCAAAAGTTTATGTTAACTCATTCATAAGACAACACCCAATATTTCTTAACACTGTATTTTATTTTCAGAGCCATGAGGAACAGGGGCATTGAACTTTATATACTGGATGACAACGAATTAAACACATCCAACGAGTTGGATACAATGAGTCTGATTAATCTCGAAGGAATGGATTCCATCAAACACATCAAGATACTGATGAAAATCCACAGTTTCATCTCTGGAATAATTTTCGGAGAAAAACCTACCGTCAAAGAACTCCTTCAGGCGTCTTCTTTGATTTCGCAGCAACTGACTTGTGACAGAAGCTTATTCGAAATTTTTTTCAGCACTGTTATTGAAGTTTACTACAAAACCCGATCTGCCATGGAATTCGATTGTAATGATCCAGTCAGTACCATCAAAGACGAAATTGAGAAGAATTTTCTAGAAAACGAAATTATGCGCTCTCCTACTAAAGTGAGACATTCAGAAATGTTACCTAGTGGTATAACTTTGAAAACCCAAGAAATAGGAATATGCTCTGTTATCGCAAAGGTGAAACAGCAGTCGGCATTACTTTTGTGTGAGGCAACCAAAAGTTCAAGCTTCAATCATGATACGTTGAATTTCTTTGTAAATTTTTATTCTATTTCTTCAGTCGAAGACTTGGATACCAGACATCGTTATATCAAATCGAACTTGACGAACGAAAATTTCCTGGATTTCATTGAGCATTTTTATAAAATTTTATCTAATGAGAAGAAAATCAGTGATGAAGCTTTGCCACTAGATCATAATTGGCTTCCAGAAACATTATATCAACAGAAAAGCTCATTATCGAGCAACAAATTGAATTTGAAGCTTCTGCTAGTTTCTTATTATGCTTTGGAACGAACCCGAGTAGAAGAGACTAAAACAAATAGGAAAAAAGAAGTGACTTTACTCGACTATATGTACGAAATCGAACAGAAAAAAATTGAAGACAAATTCAATGACATAATCGTCAATAATTATCTTTCTCTAATCAAAGAATTTGATAGTTATTTGATAGAGTTGCCATCCAGAATGAGTGACATTACCAACGAAAATTTGATAGGCATACTGCATCTGATTCTTTGGAGATTTCTGTTTCACTATTGTACACTAACCAATATAAAGAAATTATCTAGTTCAGAGCAGTATAGTATCCTAGTTAACGTACTGATTCATTACAAATGGTTTTATAAAAATTCCATTCAAACACTAACAAAGATTACGAATGTTGAACCACCCAAAGATTTGAAAGATATTATTGACACGATTAACTCTAAACTGGAGATGCATTTTTCTGGGTTGCAAAAATACGGCAGGATCTATCAAAAGATTACGAGTAGGCCTCCACCGTTCATAAGCAATTACCAACTTGAATTAGTATCAAAATATAATGATATCAAAAACTGTTATGATTTGAGTCAAAAAAGAAACGATGCTGCTACTATTTTGGCTGATTTCAAATTCGACAAGGAATTGCGAAAGTTGCTCATTGATGTCAAGTCGAAGTTGAATTATAATTTCACGGATGTTTCAGAGGATTTCAATTTATTGAAAACTGCGCATGATAAGTGTACCTTGGTCAGTATGAGAGAAGACCTGTCCAGATTTGAATTGGAACTCCTACCAATTCTGGATACATTCACACATTTGGAAATCAAATCCGATACTCTGGAAACTCAATCAAACAATATAGCGAATAATATTTTAGTACCCACGGATTTGTGTGGTGCTCTGGTACTGTACCATCAAACGAAAGATGCTAGACTTCTTCATGAAGTAACGAAATTGTATTATTTGTATTTGATGAATTCTGCTAGTTCCAAACCGAATCCTTATATGAGTAGAATGGATGACAAAGAAGTTAGTTTGAGTGGGTTCCATCCCAAAGTGACCTTTTTCTTGTCCTTGTTATTGCTGAACACACAGAAACCAGAAAATTCAGCAAGTATTACATTGGGAAACTTTAGAGATCTAATGAAGCAGCATAGTACGCTTAGTCTGATTTTATGGAGGAACTTCCACCAGTTTTCCGAGGAAAAATACGATTATTTGTAAGTATTTCTTAATCTAGCTCAGAAATATAAGAATTTGTGATTTTTAATAAATGTAGAATTGTTTTCAATCCTACATTTATAAATTTTTTTCAGCCATAATCATTGATATTCTTTATCATCTCCATCTATTTTAATCTTTTTTTTCAATGGTTCTTGTATTCTCGAAGTAATGCTTTATATATTTTTTTGCGATCTCAGGTATAGTTTTGGAATTCTATAAAAAACATCCATACCGTCTCATATTGCCTATTATTTGATACTCTGGAAAAGGTGTTGTGTTTAACTTGAACACATGTTCTTTCGTTTCTCAATTCTCAAATAATAATAATAATGAAATGAGCAAGGATGCCAATTAACTTCTGAGGCCCTGATGGGCTGCACCACTACATACCCGAACAAGTAATGCAAAATCTGTGGAAAAAGGCAACTTCTCCAAATAATAGTTTGTTTTCAGCCTTGAAATGATCATGTAGATGTTAGGTCTCCAATACCAAGATATTTAACTGTAGTTTGTTTCAGGCACTGTGAAATTGATTATGCTACGAAAACTTACAATCATTTCCTAAGGGATCTATCGAAGCCTGTAGAATCCAAACTCGGTGCATCCTTTGAAGAAATCAGAAGTACCTACAAATTAAACCGTCACGAAGATAATATTTTAGATAGTCACCTCAAAAAATGCAGAATAAATCTCATAAAACTCGAAAACACTACCAGCATCAATGCGAAAATTTTGATTGTGTCCGACCTCTACATGGAACTGGGTTATGTTAAGGCTATCTTGAACTCGAAATTATCTCTGATCGACCCCTTGGCAAAGAAAACATTGAAAAGACAGTACTGCAAAAAAGCAACTGATATTTTCGACTCTATGAAAAGATGTTATGAAAGGCAAAATGAAGTTTACAGTAATACGGTTAATACATTACATGCTTATTATGGGCCGTTAAAAGAAATGATCTCGAAATTGAAGGATAAGGAACAAGAATTAAGCGAATACGTTGCAGTACGGCCAGAAAATGTCCCATATGAAACAGTTTTAACAGTAAGTATAACCTAGTATTTCTGAAGAATGAGAGATAGAGCAAAATAATTTCAGTAATTATGTCAAAAATTTTGAATATATATAACGCTGTATGTTTTTCAATGCAATTAATTTTGCAACAGTTATATCAACTTCAGAAGCATACTGAGCATTTTGACTGAGATGCCTTGGGATTTGATAGCAGATGTGCCCCCGCCCCATATAACTATAATAATTTCGAAAGAGAAAACTGCATGTATATTTTATCATTTTTTGGCTTCACAAATCTGCTCTTTGAAGATGTTCTGGAATGGTTTGAAAGCTGGTTTTGAAATTTTATGAAAATGTTTTTTTTATAGACCTAAAAGTGTGCAAAATCTTATGACCGGGAGCAGATGGGCCAGAAAAGCATACTCTCCCTTTGATTTATCATTCTTGTTTCATGAAACTTGTGGAATTCTGGATTTTTATTAGTTGGTTTTAAGATTGTATTCATTTCATTTCCAGGTTGTAAATCATGCATTCAACACCATTTTATCAGAAAGTAACGTTACCAAAATAAGTTCCTCTCTGAACTACCTGGTTCTCAATATTTTGGAAGCGTTCTCAGATGAATCAAGCATCGATTACAAATATTTTGTCAACACGTTAGCTGCACATGAAGCGACAGTGGCCAGTTACGAAAATCTCATTCACGAATGGAGTCGTTTCAGGACGAGTTACCCCGACATCATAGAACCACTGCTGAGTAATGTTGCAGAGTTCTTGTATGGATTGAAGATGAAGCTGTCTCTACTGAAGAAATGTTTAACCGAGTACAAATATACGACATATGGTGTTGAGATAAATAACGACATGGTCAACTTGGTAAAGTTGCCGATTTTGGATGAAAAACAAAGTGAATACACTTCTTACCTAGAAATATTCACTAGCAAGAGGATGAACAATTTTGTTAACTATGTTCTTGAAGATTCTAGTAATCCACATCGAAAAAATCAAGAAAATTTCAGGTAGGTGTCTCTCAATTTGACAAACACCATATTGAGCATTGTTTCTCAAATAATTGATATTTGTAATTTTAACTTTTTTTAAACTCAATTTCAGGTTATATTATTATTATTATAATAAAAAATTTGTTCTTTGAAATTTGTTGTAACATTCACCCGGCTGTACTCGCAGAGTTCTTACCTTTTTACGTGTGATCCCAAGCACAGTCGAGAATTCCTACCAAAAATGTGTCCTTCCAAGCATGCCAGTCATCCATCCAAACAATAACTGCTCACACAGTTGCTTGGCTTTCTGAATGGCACAAGATTTATCCAATACAGCTTTCTCTACATTAGATACTTCTTGCTAATCGAGTATGTGCTAGCTTTGAAAGCCCGAATCTGATTGAAGACATTCACGAGCCCAGATGATAAACTTTTACTCATCCTCTTCCTTTTTGCTGTGCAGACATGCAGTGGGGATCTATCAAGAAGCGGTCTCATCGAGATTGACCTGTCGAGCAAAGCTTTGGAACTCGCTCGTTCTTTAAACAATACAGGATTTTCCTTTTCGTGGGAACCAGAACTAAAAAAAAAAGGCAAAGATAAGCAATGCTTAGGGGTCCAGGTCCTCCAGATTCTAAAGTATCTAAAGCTCATCATTGAGATCTTGTAAACTGGGAGAATTAGACAGTTGGTTGAATGGGAAAAAGTTGTGTGTTTCGAAGACCAATTGAACGGTATAAAGAAATCTACAATATCTCACTGAGTTCCCGAGATATCTGGGAAAAAAATTAAAAAGTGCATTTCAGTTTTTTCCTCCATTAACCATATTTTTAAAAATAGCAGAAGACAGAATTCGGGAATTTTGTAATATATGAGATCTAAAATCCCATTACGTTTGATTTTGGATATGAAGTTTCATCTATTCAGGGACCTCATCAGTACTATTCTTTCAAATAGGGCCTAAAGTTTTTCCTATATTCCTATATTTTCCCGTCAGCTTGAGTGATCATGACACCAATGAAATGTTCCTTTAAATCATAGACTTTTTTCAATAAATTATAACACATTAATCATTTGGAAAACGACATAAAATTTTTGGATTTATTTAATGAATGAATGAAACATTTGCCGCAATTTAAAAATATTTATTCTTGATTTCGGTTTTCATAACATCCGTCGATCTTCCTCATAATTATTTTCAGTGATAGAATCATACTTAGTTTATTCGAAATTGCAAAAAGCGATATTTTGGAATCTCTAAAAAAGGTTTAGATAAAATTATATGATTGGATTGGAAGTAAGTGGAGTATTGGTCTGATTAAAACTTATTCTTAAATACCTTTGTTCAATTTTAGTTCAATTTAGTATTATATTTATTAGGATTATATTTAGTAGGATACATGATTTGAAATAAAAAATTAAAAAAATAAAATAAGTTAGGTTAGTTTTGTAACCGTGACTCACTGTTGAATATGTTTTCGTAATTTTTTCAGGCTTCTCAAATGTGGCATCCAAGAAACGTTCAACTACTGCGTCATAGAAGCAAAAAGCGACGATGTTTTGAATAAAACCCCTTTCCTACAATTCAGTAACATCGTCAATATATTTGTCGATGCTTACAACAAACAACAAGAAAAGAAAGAAGCTGAGCAGAAGGAAGCAGATAGCCTTTATAAAATGAAGTAAGTTATATGAACTCACTAACTTTCGGGGTACAAACGTATATTATTTTAGAACGAAATGCGAAGATATGACAGAAGAAAAACAGATTGAAGAGGAACTGAAAGATCTCTTCCCAAATTACCACACCATAGACTTTGCAGATTTTCAAAAGGACGTCGATCTCAGCGATGAATCCCCACAGACATCATCAGGGATCGAATATACGGAAATAATTGCCTATAAGGATCTAGCAGCCGTTGTGCAGCTACATATCACTCTAATGGGGAACTTCACCCGAACAGAATGGTTGAATCCGCCCAAAAATAAACAATTCGCTCCTGACTTTTTACATCCTTTGATGGAGAAATTCAGGACATTCTCACAGATTCTAGATCGTTCTGTACAAAGTCTGGATTATACTATGGACAATAAACTAATTGGAAGTTTGAACGTCCTGTTAGCTGTGACGAGGCAATATGGGGATACACACGAATTATGTTGGTATTTTCATGGATTTTTTCAGGCTAATTATACAACTTGAAACTATATTTTTCAGCTGATCAAACGTCATCAAGTTTTAGAATGGTCCACAAGAAAACCTATGACTTTTATAAAGATCCAAATGTCGAAGAAATAAAATCCTGCTATCATATACTGGAAGAATTGAGGATCAAAATAAATGAGCTTTTGGATGAATGGCCGGAGCAACCGACTTTGAAAACGGTATTTTTAATAATTACAATGATTAATTGACGTTGTACATCATAAAAAATAACAGGGTACCAAAAGAAGTAAGATAAAACAAAAGTAAAGTTATGATATCTTTCACTTCAATTAACTCAGTAAATTTGCCTTTTATTATCATTTTATTCCATTTCGAAAATTTACAAAACATGTATATAGTATGTGAATTAATAATGTGTATATAATTCTTACATGTTATTTTCTCGCAAAAAGTTTTTAACTTCGCGAGTATAATTTTATCGTTTATTCACTTTTTTACAAATTGTTATACATATTTTTTAGAACTTTGAATAAACTTTATTATTAATATTATTATTAATGGTTCAAAAAGAAACTCCACCTCGGCCCATGACTTCCTCCATGCATAGCAGGCACGTCTCGTCTGTGGTGTTTTCAATGGAGTGTGTCCAAACTAAATTGTGTCATGTCATTGAGTCACACCACAGGCGTCCAATATCGCATTTTTGATATAACACCGTTGAATATTGAACATTACAGCTTCCGTTTCCTGGAAAAAGGTACCATTCGAACTCAACTTGAAGAATCAGTTATTAACATTTCTTACTTTGAATGAATTCCTATCATCTTGTTAACATGGTTTTATGCAAAATATTAGCACAGAAACAGTATGATCGTACTTTGTAGAACAGGTCACAAAAAGTATTTATTCAGGGTGTACAGGGTGATCCCTCAGTAATTAAACAAGGTGTTCCACAGGGACCTGTACTTGGACCACTGCTTTTTTTAATCTACTCCAACGGTTTTATGAATTATTTCAAAAGTACATGTATTTCCATATGCAGATCTTTAATGAAATGAATGAAAACACTTTTGGTTTAATTTCCACTAGCTATTTTATTTTTACGGCCAGTTTCGGGTTTTATCCCATTATCAAGTATAAAAACTAACTAATACATTTGAAATCTAAAATCGTGGTTATATAGGGAGTTTGTAGGTAAGCTGGATGGGGAGGTAACTTAATGAACAGGGATGCCAACTACACAAATTCAACACTGGAGATTATAGAATGAAGTCTCTAAAGAAAAACTGCAATAACACGAGTATATTATATATGACAGTAATCAACAATAAATACAAAAATGTATATTCAAGAGTTTCGACCTTCTGCCACTTTGGCGCTGTCATCTAATTTTGAATTCCCACTTAGCAAGATGAACTTATCACCATTATTTATTCCAATGTTATGTTACCCATGTTACCCATTAATTTTTTTTTATTTATTCATTTTACTTTTTTTTCAGATAATTGTGGTTATTGACAGGATTTACAGTTTTGATATAACGAGTCCAGTTTCAAGATTCCTCACTGGTTTTGAAATTTTGCTAACTAAATGTCACGAATGGGAACAAGTTGCACATTCAGGTGTTAGTTTGAGTCAGCATTACCAAAGCTTAACTGACCAAATCATATCATGGAGGAAATTAGAGCTAACCATGTGGAAAGACCTTCTGAATAGGACTTATGACAGGTAATTAAGCAGTTGGAGTTTAATTTCGGAGTTATACCTAGAGAATTTGAAAGCCGAAGTTTTTAAATGTCAATTTCATGTTCTTTCATTCAAAAAAGTCATTGATTACCTTGAATGATGACTAAAAAAATATTAGTAATTATTTTAATTTCCAGTTTGAACGAGCCTCTAGCAAAGTGGTGGCTATATTTGTTCAGCATAATGAAACAATTCATAGTTGAAAAACTCTTCACTGAAAGGGAACTAATCGAAACTTTGCAAACGTTCATCACCAAATCAAATCTTGCCGAGTTCCAAGGAAGACTTGACCTCCTCTTCACATTCCATTGCCATGCCACTTACTTAGAGAGAATAAAAGAATCGGATCTATTCACAAACATACTCTGGAACTTGTATATTTATTTCCAACAATTCAGTCAAACAGTTTCGAATAAAATCAAAGACATGAGGTCACCCATAGAAAAGAAACTAAAGGACTATGTAAAGATTGTGCGCTGGAAAGATATAAATTATTGGGCAGTAAAAGAAACTGTGGACAAAACACACAAAACTTTACACAAATATATGAGAGAGTTCCAAGAAGTACTGCAGCAGCCTGTAGTGTCATGCCTTCACAATACAAGTGCCAGCAATGACGGGGAAAATGTTGGAATATGGGACAGGCCTCAACGACATAGCACTAAGAATTACCATTATACTCTAGATCCGGAAGCTTATATGGCCAAACTATCTTTAGCAAAGGTATGTTGTATGAGAAGTAGAGAAAACATTATAATCACATTGAACTATTTTTCAGAAAATTATGCCTAGTGAACTTTCAACTGAAGAGGGGATTTTAGGAAGGACTGAATCGTATTTCTTAAAATCCAGAAAATTGTGTAAGGAAACTATTTTAGCTACACAATTTCCAAGTTTGGTACGCAGTTTGGATAGTTTTGTAACAGAAATCATCGAAACTAGTTCCCACCTACAAAAACTTGAAGTAAATACTATTTTCTAATTCATGATACACATTATTTTGATTGAATTATAATAATTTCAGGTTAATACCAGCCTATCTAAAGAAAAGCAGAAATCTCAGGCCAAAAGTATTTTACAACAAAAACACAGAGCATTAGCTGATCTGTTCAAAACTCTTGCCAAAATAGGACTTTCATTTAGAAGTGGAATGGTAGAAAGTAAACTCAAAAATCCCGCTTCTGACTTCATGTTGAGGCCTCTTGACTTGAGTGCCAATTTCAGTCACATAAACTATGGGTGAGGATAATGATAACCCTCTTGTTGTCCCATCTAAAACAAGACTGTGTAGTGTATACAATCATTAAATTTATTCTTGGATTTACAGGTCAAAGGAAGAGAAAATTCTGACAATATGGGATTCATGTGAAATCTATTATGTGAGATCGTTGATGAGACAGGATGTCTTAGAAACAGCACTAAATAGTCCTGCAAAAGATCTTGGGTTTGCAAATGTTGAAAGGTGTAAAGGTTTCACTGCGAACCTAATGGTAAGAAATCCGCTTATTTTTTTGATAACAGTTTTCTGTAACTCAATATTTTTCAGACTTTCGCCAAGAAACAAAAATGTGATTTGGTAGAAACCAGTCGTGTGTATTATTATTTGCGATATCATGCTAAACAAATGAATGACTCATGTGAATCAAAGCAATTTGTGAGTGCCACTCTCATCAACAACCTCATAAAACTGTTGAAAAAGTTATCAGTGGTCATGAACCAATACCAAATCATTCTGAACACTTGTCCAATGGAACAAAACTTTGTTAACGAAAATTTTGAAATTCCTATTCTCGAATCGGATAGGAAAGAACTCATTATGTACAAGTACGATGCACTGTGGACTAAAGCTTCAACTCTGCTAACCACGATTTTGAACTCCTCAAGTAAACTCAATTCATATCTTCACAAGTGGAAGGGATGTGTTCCAGCAGTAGATTATCACTTATTATCTCCAAAATATGTTTCTGTATCAGATCCTAATATTATAGAAAATGACTTGACCTGCATATCTAAAAATATCGGTAGTCTCAAAGAAGTTTTTGGCAATATCGCAATAGCTTCTAGTATCTCTTGGTTGGAGACTGAAATCGAAAACATTAAACAACAATTTATTGAAGAAAATGCCGAGGAAGATGTTGATATAGACCATTTCAAGAAGTACATTGAAGATTACATACAACAAATTCTAGTCGTGATGCAAAATATTTACAAAAAATACCATGAAACTAGCGTATCTGAGGACAAGGTGCCAGCAGATGAAACAGAGGATGAACAATTGAAAGATGAACAACTGAAGACGTTGCTGGTAGAAAACTTATCATCTGACATTGCTTGTTTGGAGATGAAAAAAATTCTGAGGAAAACTCATAAAATTGCAAGTATTTTGTTGTCCACCTCTCCACAATATGCTGAGAGCATCAAAACCATCGTATCACAATCTTTTCCGGTATTGGAGCAACTAGTGCATCTTTACCAATACTTCATCACCCAACAAGTTTCTGCCTATCGAGTGACTTGCAAACTGAGTTCGGTTTTGCTGAACATTTTTATTGAACTTGCCTCAAAAGTGAGTAACAAATTGTTGATAGTTTAGCATGCGTAAATGATTTTCATCGTCAGCATACTAACTACCATCTCATTTACTAACACGAAAGACTGAACTAACAGTGTGAGCCACCGGTTTTTGAATAAAGGACCGGTAGCATAGCGCTTAGTGTACCTGACTGGAGGTTTTTTATTTTTCATTTTCATGTCTGGATTGCCGAGAAAACATATTCCTTGATGTTGATTTATTCCTTCTAATACTAATAATGCTGTTATATTAAAAACATTTTGTAGGGATTCTGCGTTCCACCGGAATTTTCAGATGAGATGAATGGCGAGGGAGTCAGCAAACCTTCTGATGGCTTAGGTTTGGGAGAGGGTGAAGGTGAAAGAGACGTTTCTGACAAAATAGAATCTGAAGATCAATTAGACGATGCCCAGCCAGCTGGTCAAGAAAAGGAGAAGGATGAAGATAAAGACTGTAAAGAAGAAGATAAGGGTATCGAAATGAGCGAAGATTTTGAGAGCAAATTACAGGTTTGTTAGATGAAGATTCACAATTCAATGACAAATTAATTTCGAATGATTTCAGGATAAAGAAAAGAATGAAGATGACAGTGAAGATAACTCCGGCGATTCAGATGCAGCTGAGCAAATGGGAGACACTGAAAAGGGAGCGAATCAGTTAGATCAGGAAATATGGGGTTCCGATCAGGAGGATGCTGGTGAAGATCAGGAAGAAGGTAATACAAAATTAATTCGAATTTCTTTATCACGATATATGAAACATATTGGAGTTTATTTTATAGATATATATTTGAATTGTCATTCTAGATTCGGAACAAAAAGATGAAAAGGGTGAAAAGGGAGAAAAAGATGGGGAAGATCAAATTGTGGCCAAAGATGATGCAACCAAACAAGATAAAGAAGAAAAAGATGACACAGCTTCCTCAGAAGAGAAAGAAAAAAACAAGAAAGATATAAATGAATTGGAAGAACCGGAGTTTGACGATGACCAAATAGACCCCCATCATGGCCAACAACCAGAATTGCCTGAGCCAGAACCCATGGATCTACCAGATGACTTGCAGCTTGATGATGGAGAAGAAAAAGACAATGAAACTCAAGAAGAAAATCCTTTCGATATTGACAAAATGAAGGAAGATAACCCACTTGAGAACAAAAACGAAAAAGAAGATGGAAATGACGATGCAGAAAAACAAAAAAATGACGAGGAAAAAGATTTCAGTAGTGATGATGAAGATATTACCATGGAACAGGCTGAAGATGCGCCTCAACTAGACGAGGAAAAAGATGAAGGAAAAGAAGGCAAAACCAAAGAAGCTACTGAAACGATTGAAGATGAATCTGATGAGGCAACTGAAGAACAAAATAACGAAACCACTACTGTAGATCCTACTCAAAGTCTCCAGGAAAATATCGAAGCCATGGATGTAGATGAAGCTGAAGCCAGAGATAATGTATATATTGGTATCCAAGTACTGATGGGTAACCTAACACTTTGTTTTTTTTTCAGACGCAATCCAGTCAGTCAGAAAACCAAAAATCCGCCCAGCCGATCGAAGAGCTTTGTCAAGAAGATAGACCTGATCAAGAAGGTGTGGGGCAGTCGCAAATGGAAGAAAGTACCTCTGGTCACTCCGCTCAAAGTACTGCTCCTCAAGAATCAAAAAGTGCCAAGCAAGAACCAAAGGAAAATCAACACAGAAAACAAAAACCTGGTGAATCCGATTTGAAAAGAAGTTTGGGAGATACCAATGAGCCTGTCAAGAAAAAACTCAAGACTATTGATGCTAGAAAAGATGAAGAAGATATAACAGAGGAAAATGACAGTAGACAGGAGGAATCTTCTGAAATGTTTCAGCACATTAAAGACGCAAAAGAAGTGGAAACTCAAGTGAGTGGTTGATGAGGCTATACTGTTTTTTTGGAAAATTTTTCTCTTGAACTTCACTTTCTATTTTCATATTCTCGGAATAAGAATTAAAAGATTTTCCTTTTTGTGTCAACATGAAGATTTAAAAAAGTTTCAAAATCTAATATTCAACAAATTACAGGTACTGGACGTTGCCACCAAAGAACAGGCTGAAAGTCAAAAGAAAGAAACCGAAAATAAGGAAAATGAAAATGACGAAGAACCAGCGGATTCATCTAAAGATTTGCCGAATGAAGATGATGAAATAATTGACGTTGAAAATGTACCTACAGAGAAATCCGAAAAAACTGAAAAAACCAAAGAAAACAAGACCACTAAGAAACAGCACCCTGAAGGTAATAATAATTCAATAAAAAAAAATCACATGTGATTTTTCATTTTTTTTTTTCTTTCCAGGTGATATTCTGGAAGACATAGAAGACATGGACATAGAAGGTGAAATTGTTGAAACTACCACAGTTTCCCGAAGCACAGAATCATTCCATCATACCAAGTTCAGTATTTCTGAAACCACAGGCACTAGGCTCTCCATGGAGGAAATCAACAATTTGAGGTTGGATGTAGAGAAACAGCTATTGGGATGGAACGAGACACCAAACACATTAGAAGCAGAACAAGCTTGGCACAAGATATCATCTGTTACCTCCTCTCTCGCGCAGGATCTCTCTGAACAACTGAGGCTAGTTCTAGAACCTACTCAAGCAAGTAGATTGAGGGGGGACTTCAGGACAGGACGACGAATCAACATGAGGAAAGTAATTCCTTATATCGCCTCACAATTTCGAAAGGATAAAATATGGTTGAGAAGAACAAAACCGTCCAAAAGAGAGTACCAGATAGTTATGGCTATAGACGATTCGTCTAGTATGGCTGACAACCATTCTAAAGAACTAGCTTTTGAGAGTGTTGCCTTGATTTCAAAGGCATTAACACTCTTAGAAAGTGGACAGTTGTCAGTAATGAGCTTTGGAGAAACTACTGAAGTTATTCACAAATTAACCGACCAATTTACGGACAAAAGTGGTATGAAGTTATTGCAAAAATTCAAGTTTGATCAGAAAAAAACCCAGGTCGCCAAATTAGTCGATTTCGTTACCGAAATGTTCAACCAATCACATCTTCATTCAACTGCTCTGAACGCTAAACTGCTGATAATTGTGAGTGATGGAAGAGGAGTTTTTTCAGAAGGACAAACCTACGTTCAACAAGCTGTACGTCGAGCCAAGTTATCGAATATTTTCATGGTATTTGTTATTATTGACAATCCTGAGAATAAGAATTCCGTACTGGATATACGAATGCCAGTTTTCAAGGACGGAAAGTTACTAGAAATTCAAAGTTATATGGACGTTTTTCCATTTTCATTTTACATAATTTTAAGAGACATAAATTCTTTACCTAGTGTTCTGAGTGACGCTTTAAGACAATGGTTTGAAGTTGTTTCAAGTTTAGATAAGTAATTTATTGTATCTTGATTATGTTACATTGTTATATTTTTACGGCCCAAATATTGAATAAAAATGTATGCTTTTAAATTTGTGTGAATTAATGTTAAAGATCATTCAGTAGTTGTGAGGAGGTTGCTACTGCAGCCAGGCAAGTAGGCCCTCATGGGCTCTTTTTGCCATTATCTGCTATTCTTCCTCGTCCATGATATTCATAAAACGAAACCAACGCCATATAGAACAGGACTAGCTAGGTGCTGATTCCCACAAACTACACCTGCTAGCTCTCATCAAAATATGTGGGTGCTCGTCAATAGCGAGTGAGTTCCTTCAATCCGCCTCCTCGTTGAAAGCCCTGGTCGTCCAGGTTGGTGCCGTGTGGTGCCGCGGTCGTTGGTGATTCTATCACGGGCTAATAGACCGAGAGATGGTGACACAAAATTTCCGGTCATTTGTACCAGGCATGGCGACCCTTTAGGGGTCTAATAACATAATGACGAAAAAGAAAGGAAATAGTTTTGGTACTGGCGGCCCAATCGCGCGGGCGTTAATCGAACGTGTCGGATAAATTACAAAAGGTGAACGATTTGTTACACAAAAATTCTTGTATTTAACGATAGTCAATGAAAAAAGAAGTGGGCGGTAGCGTAATGACATACTTTTTCGGTATGACGTACAGCCCGCTATACAGATGAGAACACATTAATTGAAAAAAAACAATTCAATCATTTGTACCAGGCTGATTTGTGCACAGCTAATCATCGTCGAGTAGCAATTCACAAAAATCACCATGCCATATTTTTCCGACGGTTCCAAATGGCCGCCATACCACCGTAAAGGTGTATTTTTTTGCCAAAAGATGACACGTTTTCAAAATACGACGGTACAATACGTAAAATAATTTTTTTACAGTACGAATTTACCTAATAGTTATAGTTGCAATTCACGAAAATCACCATGCTATACTTTTCCGACGGTCTAAATGCTCGCCATACCAAAGGAGTAACACTGTAAATAACTACATGCTACATGCTTAGCAACAAAACAGGTAAGTGGTCTATATTATTCGTTTGCTAATTCATCTTGACAACGGATTGTAAATAGTGTCATTTACATGCCTAGGGTAATTATAACTTTGACTTTAATCAGGGATAAGTAATACCTTCAGCTTCATTTATAACAATTTTTAGGTTAGGAGACTTTTTGAATATTATTGTTTATTCGGTAACTTAGTTACGCTCATAAGCAACTTAGAATGAAATAGCGAAACAAATAATTATGAGAAAGGTAAGAAAACAAACGTCAATCCAGGCAAATTTTGAGAAACGTCAACAAGCAACGGGAAAAACGTAATAAGTAACACGGAATGTATCGACTGTTAGCATCCTCGACAAGCGACAAGCCTCGGTTCAAACTCGCTCACCTCGAATAATAACACGTCTTGACATTTCTTGTTACTTAAATAACTATTAGGTAGATTTGTAAAATTATTTAACGTATTGTACCGTCGTACTTTGAAAACGTGTCATCTTTTGGCAAAAAATACACCTTTGCGGTGGTATGGCGGCCATTTGGAACCGTGAGAAAAGTATGGCGGTTATTTGGAACCATCGGAAAAGTATGGCATGGTGATTTTCGTGAATGGCTACTCGAGGATGATTAGCCGTTCCCAAATTAGCCTGGTACAAATTATAGAATTGTTTTTTTTTATGTGTTCTCGTCGGTATGGCAGGCTGTAAGTCGTACCGGAGAAGTATGGCATTTCGCTACCTCCCACTTCTTTTTTCATCGACTATCAGAAAATATAGGAATTTTTGTGTAACAAATCTTTCGACTTTGGGAACTTATTCAACACATTCGTTTAACGCGCACGCGATTGGCTCGCCAGTACCCAGAGCTATGACCATCATTTTCCTTTTCCTCGTGGCCAATTACGGACCACTACCACGTTCACTTGGCGAGGACCCGGTAAATCGACGTGTTTCAGGGTATTTCTTGAAAATGGTTAATAACCACCTCACTGTATATAATTTTAATTTAGCTGTAAAATACGAGTTAAAAAGGCTTCACCCAGATCGGACACCCAAACAAAAACAATTATTTTGTCTAATGACATATGAATATTTAGGAATGAAAGAGAATGGCTAGTTCCCAAATACATGAATAAGCAATAAGCCGTCGGCAAAAAAATTGTAGCGCAATTTTTCTAATAGTTATGCATTATTTCATTAACAATTTTTAACAAGTTGAACGTTAACGTAGAAACACTGATAATTATTAAATCGAATTCTCATTTTTTTTTTGTTCCTTGAAGCTATTATTGAAAGGCTCATGAAAAGATCCTCGTTGAAAAAATTAGAAAATCTTGATTTTTCAATTTTTCATAAATATTGTTGTACGTAAGACATTGAAAAATGAAAAACTTAAATAAAGCATGTATTTTTTTTAATTCATATATGCCGATTGTTTCATTTTTTAATTTTTTCATTATTCGAAGAAAATAATTTTTAATTTTTTTTACTCGCATTGTTTAAATAATTGTTAATTGTTAATTGAACAATAGTTATTTATTATACAAGGGAAAAAAGTATTATATTTTAGCTCGAGGTTGTGTTGTCTCCCGACAGAGCTCTGACTCGCGCGTGAACCGTATTTTCACCGCACAATAAAAATTGTAAATATTGGTAGTACAGTTCCTCGGATATTTTTTCAGGAAATTTCCTATTCTTTTTGTATCTTTTTTTCGGTTTTGGATGTCCGCAATAGTTTTTGAGATATTCGCAAAAAAACAAAACCGTCTCTCTTTGATTAAATTTTTTATAACTTTTGCAAAATTTGAGAGCGAAACTATTTTTCGATTCTTTTCTCAATATCCATCATGAATCAGATGACACCTCGCTCACAATTTTCGATCTCTTCAAAAAAATATTCGTCCAAAAAGCACTTGTGAACAAGACTAACAGACAAATATTGAGGTCACGTACGAAATATCAAACTCGAACGATCTAACAGACAAATAATCAATCTCCCCAAGTATGTCAAAATATGACAAAAGGTGTCATTGACTCTTCGTTAGTTAGCCTATCGGGCATGGAATAGTTTTTCCACTACAAATATCGATTTTTCCTTGCATGTCTGCTCCGAAGCTTTCCACCAAAATAATCAATAGTTTTATTATTCTCAGTAAGGGCATGTTTTCTTGCGATGAAACGTGTAACTGGTAAGCGAATCCGTGGAATATTTCATGCGACTCATTATCAGAATAGAAAAAAACCTCACGAAGATATCCAGGAATAGTTTGTGCACTTTTCTAGATTGTAACATTTTGTCCTCAAGTGGAATGTGATAATCGGAAAAATGGAAGTACGTAGTGACGGTGATACCATGAAATCCCAGGGAATCAGCAAGGTATCTCTACCTTTCTACGAACCTCCTCAAAGAAAGACCAGTGCAGAAATTATTAATGAAGCTAGGCTAGCTATTAGAGGTGAGTAAAATTCAGAAAAATTCGCAAGTGTACATTTAACGAAAAAAAAAATCTACAAGGGTGCACAATATACTCTGATGACGAAAATAAGAGTACCTTTTATAATAGTTACCAGTTGAAAGAAAAAATTGTCACAAGTATCTTTGAAATTACAGAGGATATTTCGATATTTGCTTTCTATTGCATAAACTATGTTTCCAATTAAGTGAACCTTTAATCAAAAATCATTTAGGCTACTCTACAGCTTCCTCTCTCAACAACCTCTGTTTTCAGTTTCTTTGCTCCAACTTGTTTTTTTTTGAAAATATTTTTGTAGAAAGGAATGACTTCTCAAAAGAAGACAAATTAAATATTGCTGCTGCTCTCTGGACCACACCTCCGTATATACTTCATTGATCTTCACTTTCGACCTCGGAGTTCCACTTCCCAGGCTTCTAGGTTTTCGACTGTTCTTGTAAGAACCTATGGAATTAGGCCTCTCTGAGAGTTTTCGCTCCTATAAAAATGCCTGCAGCCGGACCTGTTTTTGTTAACTTTCTTCACATCCTTGTGCATCCTTCAGCTATACTTTTTGTTCTTGCAAGATTTCTTGCAACCAAATATTTTCTTGTTTTTCTTCGTCTCCTCCATTTCCATGCGAAATTTCCATGGGCCAGTCCTATTCACATTGAATTTCTTCAACCAATTCGATGTCCTGTTCCTGTGAAAGCATCTGCAACTTTTCCTGCTCTCCTTGTAGTTCCTGGCATCTTTCGTCTCTCTGTTCTTGAAACTTTTTTCTTGCGTTGTTCTTGGGAAATTTCTTGGAAAAGCTTCGCGGTGGCCTATCACCGAGGTTGCAGAATACGTGGGAAGGTCTGTACAAAATCACGAATAAACGACCTTGTCTATCGAATCTATAAGCTATGAGGAGGGACACTTAAGAGTCGTACATTTCAATAAATGAATCACGACTAAGTTCGCACCCTCATACCACCGAAACTATTCTGAGGGTAGTTACACGAGGTAATTCGAGAGGAGCAACGAGATTTTCTTAAGGTGCTTGCTGAGTAAGCGCCAGCTCACTTATCATACCTGGTACCAAGAAGCATTCTCGAAATAAACCGTCCTATGGAGATGTCTGGAAGGGCCTCGCCAAACCAAGAGGTTAAACTAGAATCTTGTGGATCTGGCAATCCCAAAATTGCCCTGTAGAATTGATGGTCTGGATTAGACAGTTATAAGAATTTTGTAGGAGACGATATTTCTATCCAGCGGGGTCAGGATTTTGGTGTGTTGTAACCGTCTTCCATGACCGAATGAGAAGACGGTCCAGTGTCACTTCTATCGAACTTTACCATGCAGATATGGAAAATCCTGCAGGTATCGATACATTCTAAGGTTGTTTTTATGTAGGAGGCAATGTAACGAGATGGGGCCGACCATATCCAGCTCGTAAAGAATGTATGAGTTATCGCTCTCGGTACTTCAAGCACGGACGGAAAATCACCCAGAGATGAGCCGTCGAACAAGGAACTTTCGAATCGCTCTGAAAAATTATCGCTAAAAATCGAGAGCAGTTTACCGTAGATATAAATGTGAGCAGCGAGTATTTTTGGAAAGGTTTTGAAAGGTATGGAAACATAGAAACGATCCACTCTAACGCACTGAAGTGTTTAGAAATGAATCGTTTTCCGTCTCAAATACATTATTATACCAGTCAATTTCAAATCTCATTCTTTAGCAACGGATGAATTGAGCACATCTCAAGTGTATCTTTTTTCAAATATTCAGCTCATATCCTACCCTACCTTGTAGAATTATTGAAGTACAGGTTATTTTTATGTTGAAGAAATTATTTTTTTCGTTGTATAACCAATTTTCTTGGACTTCTTGTTCGTTTTCCACATAATAATCATGACCTAAATGTTTGGGAAAGTATTGGTCAGTGCTTGAATTTACTATTTAATATTCATAGGAATTTTGTTACGGTCGTTCAATAATATACTATTTTATGTATATTTTAACGAATTATTTAATTATCATTTCGTTTCAGAATCCCAAATGGCCGATAATAACTTTACACCTCCATCCATCAAACCACTGCAAACGCAAAGGCCTTATACACCGAGGGATAAGGAGAGATTACTTTTTGGAAACAAGACGAAAACAAATAGACCGCCTAGCTCATTCAGGTTGGTGAAATATTTTTTATTTATTTATTTATCGATAAAACACAACAACAAGTTCTGGTATAAGGAAGACAATACACCCTGTATAAAGTGGAAATATTTTGAGAAAGTGCTACCTAATGTTCATTAGATGTACCAAGATTATGAGAAAATAGAAAAATATCGGCAGTTTGAGAGTTTGGGACATTTTCTCAAGGATTCAGTGAAGGGAGATTGTTTTTTTTCAATAATTTCGATATGTTCGAAACTGAATATCAATAAAATGAACTAAGTATCGCTGATTTTTCTACCAACTGGTTTTAAAACCAAAAACATGTATATAGAGAACTTTACTAAAATAAAACTGAAGATGAGATTCTGATTTTAAAAAGTTTAGGGTGGAGGGTCAGAATATAATAAGTTTGTTAATGGAACTTTTATTCGTAAGCTGCAAAACTTCGTCGTATTAAGCACTTTTTGATTGTGAATTTCTCCTATTTTCAGCTTGCGCTACCTCCAAAACGAAACTGAACTCCCTTCAACCCCTCCTGATAACAACATGATATTATCGCCAAACATGCTCGCATCAAAAGCACCTATACCACCACACAAAAATACAAACAAGGTTCTACATCAACGATCCAACTCTCTATCGGAAATAAACGACAAAATTTTCAACATCGCTGTGAAAGATTCACTCCATAAGGTGAAGCTGCCTTCGTTGGATTCTTGCAGACCGCTACAAAAACGAAAAATTTTCAAAAATACCACGTCCTTGGATAATCGTAAGTAGAAAAGCATCAACCATCATAAGCAATCGTAGATTTAAAAATAATGGCCGGCCGACCCCAACGATATCGGAACATTCAACCTTTCGATAATCATAATTTTGTCAATATAAAATTAAAAATAATACTCTGTAGTTATAGAATTCCAGGAATCGCAGGAAACAGTCATTCAGTGGCGAATGGTAATTTGCTTAGATTAAATCTAGGGTATTTTGTAACAATTTTAAAATAAAAGAAATACAAATTATCGTGCGAATCCTGCCAAATATTTCGAGTTATACCCGAGGAGTAGTGGGAAAGCTGGACAAAGCCGTATTCAGGAAAAATTTCAGTCATTTTGGCTAAAGTTGTATCACTTTCATAAGGAATAGGAATTCTTAAAACTACGTTTATAAAAAATAATATATAAAAATGATATTTTAAAAATTCGCACATCAACTTGAAAATTTCAAACGTTATGGGGGGTCAAATGTTACATCGTTGAAACTTGAATGCAATTCTCTTTACAACCATTCGAATATTTTCGGATTTTTTGAATACCTTTTTTCACAATTTCAATCCGAAATTTTCAAGTTAGGAAAAACATTCCAAATATTTTTGGTTCCAGTATGTTTTGCATCAAACTGTTCAAATTTATCGACGTATGACTGGTATAATTCCTGTCTCTTCATTCCATAATTTCAGGGCAATAATTATACAAATAATTACTTATTTTCATATTCACCTTTCATCTTAGTTGTAGAAAGATTCATTTATTAACTAAATGTCCTCACCATAAGGCCGGTCCTAGTCATTTTCGTTTTCTGAATGGTTCTGGGTTCTGGGTGGGATTTCGTGTACCATAGAATGCTATTGTCGATAGAATAAGAGATGATATTATGGTTGACAAAACTGTCCACAATAGAATTCTATGGTACAAGGAATCTTACCTGCCCTGACTCTGCTAGGGACTAGACTATCCACGCCAGACGTAAATAGGAGAAAAATAAACGATTATAAAATAGTTATTTTGTTTTCACTTCTGAACTAATATATGTGGTTCCATGAATTTGAAAGGTCATTTAAAATTATTTGCGGATGATACTACCCTTTACTATAATGTAAAAAGTGCAAAGGAAATAAAGGAACAAAAGGAAGTTGACCTCAGTTTGATTTTGTTATGGTTAAAAGAAAATAAGTTGGATTTGAATCTTGAAAAATCTAGTTTTATGTACATTTCTGAAAGATCTTTACCTGAAAACCATTGATCAAACTCTTTTTGTTTTACGCATATTCTTGATTTTAGGGAAAAAATCCCCCCTATTATTGGCATTTTATGCAGACTGAGGTTTTACGTTCCACTGAAATATCTTATCACTATTTATTTCAGTTTGATATATTCAAAGCTTCAGTATTTAATTTCAATATGGGGCACTGCAACAAAATCAAATTTGAAACCTTCGAAAACCTTATAAAATAAGGCTTTGAAATGTATTTTCAAATTACCTTTCTTGGAGCCAACTTCAAAATTATATAAATCTAGAAATCTCCTAGATATTGATTCATTGTTCAGAGTGAAAATTTCAATAAGAAAAAACATTCCAATCTCTCTTATGTTGTAACTTCAATCTGGCAAAAATTCTTTATATCATTTACAATTGTTATTATTTTTTTTCATTTTTTATATATGTATATTCATACAAAATTTCGACTTTTTTCCCCCAATTTTAAATATTTTGTTCAAAATTCAAATTTTTTAGTTCCAAATTTCGATGTTGCCTCTTTTTTGTCATAATTTGAAGAAAAAATCTCCTAATTTTTAAATTTCAATAAAAACACGCCAACACGCCCTCTTAATTATGTGCTATTAGGCAGTGTCATTATGTTTATATCATGTAAAATGATAGTTTCCACTTCAAAACTAGACGACTAGCGCCATCTGAATGTATAACTCGAAAGGCATTCTCAATTCCTTCGCACATAACAAAGTAGTATTACTAATCCGGCTGGAAATATTGAGGATCGTGTATTAAAACCAGATAAATATATCTTACAATAATCCATTTATCAACAAAAAACGATTAAAAATCTGCCTTTGTATTGCTGCAAGGTTCTGTGACTCTTGGCGCCATCTACTGATATCTGACTACACGTTGTAGGAATATAGATTCCTATGGTGTAACAACGGACAACGTCAATGTAAATGGAAAGGTCGATCACGACTCCTCAATAAAATCCTATTCCTTCTCAAAAAAAGCGGACTTATACGGGAAAATCAAAAAAAAAGCATGGGGTAACCGAAAAAAATAACAAAAAGATTCAGGTCTAGCTATTTTGATCGGGCTGGCACAGAGATCCCACTCCCAGGCGCGATCCCACTACTGCACGACGCGGAGACTTTTGGCTGCTGAGTTTCCCCCCTGGCCCGATTCGCCTCTCCTTAGCCGACCTGGCTGTCCCAGACTCCTCCAGGACACCCATATCGACGCCGTGCTTAGTGTGGACGCCCGGTCGACGTGAGAAACCCTGCACCAGGACTCCCGACCTCAAACCATCCGCTGAATCTGACCTCCAAGTAGCTTGGATTACAGGAGACGCCACGCTCCCAGTCGAGAGATACGCGAGAACGCGGGTTCATACATACCGTTTTGGATGGTAATGAGGTCAAATTCATTTATATTCAGAAAAGAGTGATTTTTTGCTAATAATTCATGATGAATGATATCAATAATGATATATTTCGATTCTGAAAATGAAAAAAAAATCATTTGAAAATTAAACGTGGATTTGTGATTCGAACATCTATGATATGAAGTAGAAATTATTGTTTATCATTGTAAATCATTTTTTTTTTTAGTAAATTTATTCAAGTCACGTATAACAGATACAGATTCGTCTTCAACAGAAGCATAAAGAATACATGAATATATAAATTATATAATCATAGGAGAAATAATGAAAGTTGCGACTACCTAAGCAAGCTTGTATTGTAGCCGGCAACAAAATAGTGATCCTATTCCTAAAAAATGACACATAATATTATCATATTGCATGTAGGAGAAGGAAGAGATAGAGAGAGGAAGAATTAATGTGTGTGTGTGTGTGAGAAAGAGAAAAGGGGCGAGAGAGAGATATGTAGTTGTGATGAGCTCTTAAAGGCACTTACAATAAACGTTATTCATTAATCAATTATTCCAGTATCAGTAGAAGCATATTATAATTATCAACAACAAATTTTTTCAATTCTATTTTCAACCTGAGTTTGTTTGTCAAACGTTTTACTGGTGCAGGTAGTGTATTGTACAGTTTTGGACCGAGATACGATATGAATTTATGATTATGCGTGAGTCCACAACGTGGAACATTCATGGTCTGTGTTGAACGTGTACGAGTATTGAATGCATGTTGAACAAATGTGATTGAAGAGTTGGCAGTCCATAATATGCTTTGATATATATAAAGTTTCCTAACTCCGAATAATCCAGTTTCATTATACAACGACTGGGTACAGTATCTCCGATCTTTTCTCAACATAATTCTTATTATTGAGTTTTGAGTCACTTTTAAGTTATCTAGCGACGTCTTGAAAATACCGCCCCATGCTATTATACAGTAACGTAAAACGGAATTAGACAAGGCAAGGGCGTCGCCAAGGAAGGACAGGGAGGGGCAGTTGCCCCCCCGTAGAGATCAAATGTAGCTAGACCAAAGTCCTAAGGCCGTGCGAGAAATTGACTTCCTTACGTATTAATAAATTTCGCATCGCATGACAAAACGACTTCCAAAAAGTGTAACGCTTCATGCTCGCGACTGTACCAGGCGTTCATATTTTTTATCCATCATAATATTGCCCCATTGCCCCCCCTTAGTCATAAGCTGGCGACGCCCTTGGGCCAAGGCATCATAAACCATCAATAACATTTTCCTGTTTGTTATATTCCTAAGCTGATGAAATTTATAGAATAATTTACGTAATCTGGTAACTGAATATTCAATATGTTCCTTCCACCGCAGAGATTGGTCCATCTTTACCCCTAGGTACTTTATTGTCTCCGTTTTAGATATAGCAGCACAGATACAGGTGTCAACATTCGCACAAGATGTTTTATGAATATTTATTATATTTTTATCTGGTTGGTCTCTAGTGGTTGGAGTAAATGCAATGAATTTGGTTTTTTTGACATTGACACTCCGTAAATTGGAACTCAACCAGTTGAAAATCATTTTGATGCCTATTTCAATCTGGGTATATATCTCTTCCCAGGTCTTTGCAACAAAAGTGATAGCTGTATCATCCGCAAATGAGGTTATTTTACCATTGAAATTAGAAATTTTGAAGATGTTGTTCATATACAGAACTAATAGGATAGGTCCCAAAACAGGTCCCTGGGGTACGCCCCGGGTAACTAGTAGTGGGTCGCTGAAAGAATCTTGACAACTTGTGTTCTATTCGTTAAATAATCTTGAAATATATCCAAGGCAACACCTCAATAATACAAGCATGTTTTAAGTTTCTTGCCTTTCATCAGTGCTAGGATACGTCAGACAACATTGGACTCTTATTTTTTCACCCTAAACCCTAAACCCCTCTACTTCACCTCCTAGCTCTACTGCTTCTGAGTTTTATCATTAGTCGTGTGGAACAAGACGACTCTAATCTCTGGCCTATCCTAGCACTCACGAGAGGCAAGAGCCTTGAAACATGCACGGATGCAGGTGAATGGTTATTTCCAACGAAATAAAGAATATTCGAGTGTTTTATTACAATTAGCAATTGCAATTGTGCTCATGAGGAATGTTGCCCAATTGGCGTCACATATAATTAAATGTCCGTATAGGACAGTAGCTGTTTTCTGTCAGATGTTTTCCTTATATTTTCCACTTGGTGGAAATGTGTGGACAGATGGGTATTTTCGGCTTTGTCGAAACAATTTTTTTCATTCAATTGTCTTCAATATACATTTTGCGAACTTCGTTCTTATTGAACTTAATAATACTTCTCTTTATAATGTTTATGTACGAATATAATCCAGTACGATTGGGTTTTGAGACGAGGATCGATTGTAGCACCACCACACTTGGTATGCTAGTTGTTGGAACCGTGATAAACACGAAAAAAAAATTACCAAATTTCTAAGGTTGGAACATATTTTTTTTTCCTTTAAAAATAAATGAATAGATTTTTGCTGTAATCTTGGAAAGTTTATGATTTATCGAAAAAACAACTCGACAAGCTGAAAGACAAATCAATTCTCCACAAAAATGATTCCTAGTAATTTTTTATGAAATGTGCTCGTTTTCCCAGAAAACGGGATTGAACGACGACATCAAATTTCAGGTTCACGCTTACCCGCCGCTGGAAGTTCTGGCGGAGCCGAATATTTGATTGGTCATAACTCTGCTAAAAATGATCGGAAAAGGAAAAGTTCATATCGTTTCTCTAGACTCCTATACCTTCTCATGAAAACATAATATGCGAGTATTTGTGTCCTAAAATGTGTTTTGTCGCACTTCACGGAGATGTTTGCGGATAATCCAAAAATCAAGAATAATTTAGTAAATATTTAATTATTATACTGAAGCAGCAACCCATACCCTCTTTGGACTATATGCAACAATTTTAAAGTAGTCCATAAAACCGGCATTCTCTTCAGTAAATGTTGAAAATAATCGCTCATTCATATCCTGCATATATGTTTAATAACACTATTGTGAAGCGCAAACCTCAACCTTGAAATCACATACTTCATTTTTTATGTAGGATATGTATGAGCGATTATTTTTAACATTTACTGAAGAAATTGCCGGAATTATGGGTGAGTTTAAAACTGAGGCGGGAGTAAAACCCAGTTTTTTCTTTGGCATGTATAAGTGACTTGTCTCACTAATCTAAAATCGTTGTATATGGTTTAAAGAGGGTACTGATTACTGCTTCAGTATAATTATTTCATATCAACTAAAATATCCATGACTTTCGGATCCTCCGTAAATATCGTAGAAGGGTTATGTGAAGTAGGACAAAACACATTTTCAGATACTCACATGTTATATTTGCATGAGGAAGTAGAAGTCTTCAGGAACGATATACACTTTTTCTCTTCCTTCTACTATAATTTTTAGCAAAAATATGACAAATCTAATTTTCGGCCCTGCTGGAAAAAACACTTCTACTTACCAATGAAGTTTATCAAGAGTGCCCCAAGGGTGCATGCAAACTAGAACATTTTGAACCAAATTCCTCAAGTGTGATTATTGTCCTGCGAGCTGAATTCGTCTCACTAACAGTTGACTAAAAGATCTTACAAATTATTTTAATATAAACTCAATTATTTTCAGTGCCGGAAGAAAGCGAATATCCCGTAGAACCTCGAAAGCCTGAATCGAGGAATGCTTTCAGCTCGCCACAAGAGCGCACCGATTTTAACGAGTCCACTTCCCCTTTCGGAAGATCTTCCCTTCGACAACAAAACCTTTCGCAATGCCTCCTGCTAGGACCACAAAATCTCGAAAAAATATTCGATAACAAACAAATAATCGAAAATTCACAAACGCTCTTTCTCAATACAGGTTATTTCACAAGTCAATTGCACAATTCCAAATTTTCAAACAAACTACAACATTCCGTTTCAGTAATAGACAAGAAAGATAGGATTTTTGAGGACGTTCTGACGGATTTGAATTCAGAAAATGATAAAAATTTGGACGAAGACAGAGTCATAAGACTGCTGAACGAACTGTACGAATGCATGGAAAAGGAGAAAATGGTGGATCAGAAGGTCGCATCGAAATTGAAAATGAGAATTTTAAAATGCCTGTACAAGTTTGTTGAATCTCGGAACGAGCAGATTCTCATAAATATCGCAAAAATTATATTGTCGGTGAGTACTATTCAAAGGTTTTTCAGAAATGTGTGAACATGTGAATGAAAATGGTATATTTATATCAGATTCCTGTATTCAGTTATTAATAATAATTTCGGATATCATAATAATATAACAGGTTTATTAATACATAATACATCAAAATACAAGGAGTATAAAAAATTATTCAAGTAAAATAATATTTCTATGAAGAATATCACAAAACAGTCTACTGGTTCTTGACATGATTTTTTGGGTTTATGACCTTCCACAATCTGAAAATGAAAAAAAAAATTTTAATCCAAAGAAATCTGTACAAGTGTAGAAGGGCAAATTAATTAATTTGCCCGATAAGTTACTGCGTTCACAAGACTGCTGTCTTGAAAGAAATTAATTTTTGTCTGTAACGTACCCTACACTGAATTTGCCTATCTGAAAAAATGAGATCGAATTAACAAAGAATACTTCTCTTTTTTTGAAAACTGTTGACGTTTCGGAGGCTATATCTGCCTCCGTTATCAGTTTCTTCAGCGTCTTTCCAAGAAGTTTTGATAACGGAGGCAGATATAGCCTCCGAAACGTCAACAGTTTTCAAAAAAAGAGAAGTATTCTTTGTTAATTCGATCTCATTTTTTCAGATAGGCAAATTCAGTGTAGGGTACGTTACTGACAAAAATTAATTTCTTTCAAGACAGCAGTCTTGTGAACGCAGTAACTTATCGGGCAAATTAATTAATTTGCCCTTCTACACTTGTACAGATTTCTTTGGATTAAAAAAATGTTTTTCATTTTCAGATTGTGGAAGGTCATAAACCCAAAAAATCATGTCAAGAACTGGATTTCCTCCACAAAATCAAACTTTCAATCAATATCTACTGGTATGGAGACTGTTCATGAAAATTTTAAACAATTTCCATTCTGTAAATTTCAGTGAGATAATTTGAAATAGAAACATTTAAATAACAGTTGAATAATAAAAAAGAAAATAAATAAATACAGATATGCAAAGAAACAACTCCATTTTTCCATTTTCAGTCGATTTTTTCAGTAATAATTTGTCTTTTGCAGCTGAAAGTCACGGGCAATAATCTAAGCGGAGTATGTAAGCTTATATTCAAAGTGGCGAAAAATGATAAAAACGACAATTTGTTCTTCCAGAAAAATCTCTTAGGTATACCAACAAACGATTGATTGAATAACATAACTGAACCTTATGTGTTTCAGAGTTGTTTCTCGATGCCCTCGGTAGATCAAGTCCTTTAGATGACGCAGAAGCTTGCGTTTACGGATATGGTGCTGTGAAGTTCTTAACGATGAATCAAAAGCTTCTAGAAAAAATTTTGGGACTCGGAATATTGCAACTAATGGTATTGCATATCAAAATTATTAATATGGCGGTAAGTACAAAATTCAATTGAGATCAAACTAATCTAGGATTTGCTGTTGAAATTAATCTGCAAAACATTTGCGTTGTGATTATAAATTAAATTTCATACAAGGGAAATGATACATCATTTGAAAAGTCTCCCCCTGTATACCAAGCAATAACAAAACTAAGTTATTTCGATTCGTTTTCCATACTGATGTTATAGGTTGAAACGCATTCGAAAGCAACAGCAAAAACTTCTTTGAATTGGAAGTCCCGTTTCCTAAATAAATTCCATGAGTTGAGAACTGAAATCTAACTGGTGATAATCCAACAGTTATGCCTAATATACATGCGCCAATCTAGCAGAAAATTTTAAGATTACTAAAGTTTCAAAAAATAATCAACAAATGCACTTTTGCAAGGTTTCGTTTTGGCACCAATTTTTTATTATTCAATTTTAGTGAATTTCATTATAGATATGACCCTAACTGGTGAGCATTTTTTTTGCGAATGAAACTATCACACATCTAAAAACGAATCTGAAAAAGGTGTTGAAACAATTGAAATATGAAAAATTAAAACAAATAATATGAAGAATATCAAATTGAACATAAGAACTGAAAACAGAACAACTGATGCTGAAGCTGAGAAACACAGGTATTTGGGTCTAATAATTGAAAACAAAATAATTTTGAGAATCATATAAAAAAAAAAACTAATTTCTATTACTCCTCTGATAGTTGCAATTGGAGGAATACATTTTCTGAGAGAAAACATTCAATTATTGTAAACACACATTATCTTTCGAATCAGATATATGATCACATTATAGTCACCATGAAGTAAAAAAAAAGAATTATTTATAGATTGAAGAATAAAGCAATAAAAGTAGTATGTAGGAAACTTTGGGACACACCATCCTCGGAATTGTACCAAAGCGCAAATAATATGCATTGAACCAACTGATTAAATTAAGAGTAATACGCCAATAAAAAAAATCAAATTACTTGGTTATAGTACTCGAATTATGAAGCACTTTCACTTGGATAATATTTATTCTAATAAAAAAACGCGAAAAAAAACAATAAAAAATTCAAAAATTACCAGAAGTGAAAAATTCAAAAACTGTAATATCGTTTTTCAAAAATAAAAAAAATTACTTACCGCTGAAATTATTTTCATAAAAAAACAACATAACTTCAATAATTATTTTTGTTAGTCGATTAGTCAATTTGAAAATAATAATAATAATAACAGTCTTAATTCCAAATCATCAGTTACAATGGAAAGGGCGAAGTTCAGATTACGTCCTCATGCCCGGAGATCGAACCATGAGAAGCGTTTTCTGGTCTTCCACTAACTTGTTCTGACTGGAATTTATATTTTTAATATAAAAGAAAAGTTACCCGACCGCTCCCCCATATTTTTTTGGAAATTATCGTTTCCAAAATATACATATTGCATAACGTTATTCTAGGATTTCATGAGCATACTCCTGACTGATAAAGAACTTATTGCCGGAATACTCAGGCTGGACTGGCAGATTTGAAGAGGTCCTTGGTGTGATTATAGGTGTGCATGTGTTTGTGTTTTATCGTTGTACTGCTGTATTTTCTCATTCTTGCTTGAAGGACTCTTTGGTGGTTCACTCTAGTTTATAATTATCGACTTAATTCAATTAATTTTGATGTATTATCATTAGAGTAATGAAGCTTTAAAACTTCGGACAATGAAGTATACATATATCAAAACTGTTGGGGAAGATAAGTTGCTGCAATAAATGAACTTGTTCTTCCGATCTCACTCATCCCATTTGGAGTAGTGAAATGGATTCCAGAAGAGCTGTTTCCTACGAATATATTAAATAACATGTTTCAGAAACTGGAGAAGAGTTCCATGCCAGAACAGACGAACCATGCGCTATTTCAATTAACAGGTGCCTTGAGAAATCTAGTATCGGAAGAACATATCTACGAAACATTCATATCATGCGGAGCTATTCCACAACTTTGCCAAACCCTGGAAATATTTTCATCTGATCTAGATACTGTAGCCAATATTTCAAGAACATTGAGGTAATAATTTCCATAATATACAATTTAAAAAAATATATTAAAA
Source organism: Chrysolina haemoptera (assembly GCA_958298965.1). Classification (NCBI taxonomy): domain Eukaryota; kingdom Metazoa; phylum Arthropoda; class Insecta; order Coleoptera; family Chrysomelidae; genus Chrysolina; species Chrysolina haemoptera. Next base: position 6,941,766 of record OY282594.1, read on the forward strand.
TTTATTCGTATTTATTTTAGCATAATTTCAACTAACGAATGTTGCTGCGACGCACTGATCGAGTTCAATAATATCTACAAAATATTTATCAGTTTATTCGAAAAGTACCCTGGAAATGAAGAGATTATAGTCCGCTTGACTTATACCTTAGGAAATATTGTTGCAAAGATCGACAATACTAGAGTAAAGGTACAATAGAAACATCTTTGTAGAGGTTCATTAACTGAATAAACTTTCTAGTTTTTCTACGAAGAGAAAGCGGTAGAAAGTCTTTTGAATTTGTGGAAAATATATTTGGAAAGAACCCTTAAAAATTGTTCGATCAAATTGGAAACCAATGGAGAATTCAACAGTAATTCAGAAGATGTGATGATCAAGGTAATTCTTCCTCGAAAAGAGCCATTTCTTGTGGGGTACCACAAGGGTCTATCCTTGGGCCCATTTAGTTCCTCATTCATATAAATTCGATAGCTTCCCTGAATTTGAAAGGTCATTTAAAATTATTTGCGGATGATACTACCCTTTACTATAATGGAAATTGTGCCCAAGAAATAAAGGAACAAATGGAAGGTGATCTCAGTTTGATTTCGTTGTGGTTAAAAGAAAATAAGTTGACTTTGAATTTCGAAAAATCTAGTATTATGTACATTTCTAAAAGATCTTTAACTGAAAACCAGATTAAGCCCCTTAATGAGGATAATTCTTGCATACGATACAAAAAAAAACTTTAAATTTCTAGTATTGATAAATTGATGGATGTAGCCGTTACTATGTGGTAGGAGATCATCATGAAAAATGGGAAAAGTAAATTTCTATGTTTTTGTACCACTTTATATTTATAACCTTTAGTTACTACAGTTTCGTCCTATATGGACATTTTCAAAACTATAATTCAAACTGATAATTGACTATATCAATACACGCCTTTTATACCTGGCATCTCTTACAAATAACAATTTAACCCCTAATTATATCCTTATACCTGATGGAAATGTGTTTATGCTCGACAATGTGGAAGGGTTGCATTAAATACGGGTGAATATACTAAATTTACCTGGTCGTTCAATAGATTACAACAGCAATATTTATGTTTATAAATTTCTAACGATTCTAAATAATTCATTTTCGAACCCTTGCCAGCGTAGTGCAAAATTTCGGTATCGTTAAGATTCGGAAATTTGTGCTTGCATTCCAAGGAGTGGTTTGAAAATGTAGAATCGTTTTTTCCTAGTCTGAAGGACCTTTCGTGCTCGGCATACCTTTTTGAAATAGGTCTTCCACATTATCTCCCACATAAACACTGTTACACTCCGGACACTTTAGCTTATAAACTCCAGATTTTTTCATTTTGTCTGTTTTATCTTTGGCATTGAATAGGAAATTGGATAACCTGGCATAAGGCCTGAATGCTACTTCTGAGTACTTCTACCTTATTTTTTCTAAATAATCTCGCAATAGTCTCTGTACTTCTTCCATAATACGTTAACGTTACAAATTTCTTAGATTCTGACTGTTTGACTTGGGGGTATATTAATTTGTGAGTAAATTTGAGACGTTGTTTTCGTATCAACTTCTGAATGATGGTTGCGTTGAAGCCATTATTTTGCCCCATCTGTATGATTGTTTTTAGTTCTACATCCAAATCATTAGCAGACAAAGGTAACGAGAATGCTCTATGTAACATTGAATTGTAAGCTGCTAATTTTTGACTATTGGGGTGGAAAGAATCACTTGGGATTGTACTGTCTGTATAACTCGGTTTTCTAAACACATTAAACTCAAATTTATTATAATCATGCGTGATGGTCAGATCCAAGAAATTAATTCGTTTCTCCATTTCTGTCTCGAGTGTGAACTGTATGTTGCTATTTATGTTATTTATAAATGTTAAGTTTTAAGTTTTGAAAATGTCCATATAGGACGAAACTGCAGTAACTAAAAGTTATAAATATAAAGTGGTACAAAAACATAGAAATTTTACTTTTTCCCATTTTTCATTAAAGTTCTATTTCAAATTTACTCCAAAGTAAGTAACCACTCCTCAGGCGCCCACGCTAGGAAGTATTTTTTTAATTATCATTTTAAAATTAAATTATATGATGTTATGTTATACTTTTGCTGCCACCAGACCCTAGTATAGTTTTAAATCCGCTCCGAATCACACAGATTTGAGCTCAGGGATATAGTCTCATCGAATTCTTTGGGACGAGGCTATAGTGTTCTTCATAGAGACAAACATTGGTTCAAACGCAAATTCATAGAAACCGCCTACATCGAAGCAAATGGTGCCTTCAGTCAGACCAATGTGGAAATTTAAAACGTATGAAGGCTCTTTGATCGTTTTGGTGGCGCGCATATTTACACCACACCGACAGACCTTTAAAAATATCGCGTAACATCTTAATTAGGTGTCGATATTCACCTGAAGACGATTGCGGATTTAATTGAAACGTTGCCATTACGGCGATGGACTATAATCTACATACTTTATGTGTCAATAACCTATACTTGTTGAAGAATCCGAATTGCCTAGCATTTTTTTTTTAGATTATTAGGGTGATCGCCAATATGGTCATAAATCCGGAGATCGGAAGGGCTATGAACGAAAAATACGGAAACCAGCTGATTGACGAAATTCTCAAAGTGCTTATTAGTAACCCCTTCAAGAAAAACGAAGAGCTAGTTTTATCGATTCTCAGCACTTTGAATAATTTATCATACTATTATACTAGTGAATTGGAGGTTGATATTTTTCATGTTAAGCAGGTAGATATTGTTGAAGGTAAGGAACGAACTTGAAAATCTAGAAACTAATTTGTTTTTTCTTGCTACAAGAATCCTATTAACTGATTTCCACGAAATCGAAACCATTCTGAAAAACCTGTATACTCACGCGAAGCGTGATAATGCAGGTTACATGCTGTGTAAATCACGTTCGCTTAAAATATCCCAAGGCTATTTATAATTTCGAAATAATCTGTCGCTAATTTACGAAAGCGAAATTTAAGGCAAATTATGAGAATTTATCAATAGTCGAGGGATATTTATTAAGAACATTTTTTTCAGAGAATTAAAAAAACAATGTACTTACCTAACACATTATTTTCAAAAACACAAAGTATTTTTCTTGTAAGAGTTTACTAGTCACACTGAAAATTGTTTTGATGGTGGCTTTTTTAAACTCTGATCTGTCTGTACTCTTCAACAGTACACCTTTTGTTTAAGTCCTATTTTCTCACCACACTAAACTCTTTGAACATTTTCCACGTGTACTTTTAACTTAATGTCCGTATTTATACTTATAATTGAGTATATCTATGATCATTTTTGATATTTCCATTTCTTCTCGAAGTAAAACTGACATTTATAAAATTTAACTGAGCAAACGTCAAACTACATGTCATTTGCACGGTGACACGATTGTTCAACAGTGATAAATCAACTCCTGTAGAAATAAACCATTTGAATATGACGTCTGAGTCAGTTTGACAGCGATAAAAAAGGATGCACCTTTTCCTGAAAACAGACAAAGCGATAATTCTTTTTAACAATTTCAACTGAGATCAAGTAAGATTCTCAGCACAGCTCAAAATTGCTCAGTATATGACAGTTATCAGTCTTAAGTAAATGTAACATGTCATTAACTGAGCTATTGAGCTGTTCTGGGAATCTTACTTGATCTCAGTTAAAAAGAATACTACTAATATGAGCTGTTTTGCATAAGAAAGTTGGGTCAAGTTGTTATTCTTGGAACAAAAATATCAATTTGCGACAGTAATGCCGGACAGTCAATTTTACCACTGATTAATTTATGCAAGCATAAAACAGAAGCTGTTCTACGTTTGTCTAATGATACAAAGTCTAATCTATGCAAATCATGATAATTACAACCTCTCGGAGGATAAATACCATTGATTTTGAAGCTTAGGAATTTTAAGAATTGTCTTGAACTTTATTGATACATAGCAGATATGAGTATTGAAGATTTATGGACCCATATTCTAGTTTTGATCTGACTGAATTGAAATATAGAGAGATCAATGCTAAAATATTATTGAAATTCTTACAGTTCCTTATAATGAAGCCATATGATCGATTTGCTGAACGGACAAAAAAATTTAGGTGTTGATTCAGTGGCGGATCCAGGGTACTGGTATAGGGGGGGGGGTAATGAATATATTTCCAATAGACATATGAAATAAAAACAAGCAATAAAGTGCTTCGGTATGAGTTCATCATCAGACCTTAGGACGGCAGTAAGAGTATTTTGGAATAGGCTTGGGGGTAATTACCCCCTTTACCCCCCTGGATCCGCCTCTGTCTTGATTGAATGTAAGTTTTGCTGATCAAAATAGACACATAAATCCTAAATGGTATCAGTTTTTTCTAGTCTGACGTTGTCTCTATGCTATAGGGAAATTGTAACGTATCGAGTTTACTGCTGAATGTTAAAATTTTACATATAGATATGTTCAAATGCAAGCAATTTTCAAGACACCATGTGTGTGAAATAATAATTATTAACTAATAATAGGTATATGCAAGTCTTATGTTTTTTTTTGTAGCCATAACAGAATTTGCCAACTCAAACAACAAGGAATGTGTTGTTGAAACCATGAGAATATTAGGAAATTTATCCAGATCGAAAATAACCCGGGCATATATAGTGGAGACAGAAGTATTCGAAATTTTAATCAATTTATTGTCCAACGGTTAGTTCATAAATAATACTCTTGATTACTTTAATTTTTTATGCAACTCTATTCATGTTACAGCCGATCCAACGCTATTGAAAACGATAGTGGGAGTTTTTGTGAACCTCATGTCCGACAATCGCTCCAGGACTCTATTCAAAAACAGTGAAGGTGTTGAACAGTTGATCAAAACGTTGACCAACTATTGTGATAATGATTGGTCGCTGGGCAACCTAGTTTGCCAAGTACTCTGGAATTATTGTGTCGAAGTCGTAGATTTACGTGAACTCTTTTCAGAAACACAAATACACAAGTTGTTGGTGATACTTGCTGATTATTTAGGTTTGTACAAATGGTATTGTTTAATTTTAGCTTCAACAACTGAAAATTGATGAATGCTGGAGAATAACGGGTTTCAGCCAACAAAAGGCATAAAGAATGGATGGATGGACCATTTGGGATAACTATGGATCAAGCTTTCTTCCCAGCTTATATCTGAGTCGAAATTCCATATTATGAGTCAGAATTCATAGATCTCAGTCAGAATTCCAAGTTCCAAGTCGGACAACACAGCTACATCCCGGAAACGTTCCTGATTTCGATCAGGGATGTTACCAGCTAAGGCATGTACCAACTAAGGCACGCACCGGATATCCTCTGCGGGATATACCTGGGAAGTCCCAAATATGTCCTTGCACCGACGGTACACTTTGAGACATAAGGGATATACCTGGGATGTCCCTGTGTTGTTAGGGATTCCGAGATCGATCTAAAGTTAGAATTTCGAGATCTAAGTGGAATTCCGAGATCTAAAGTTGGAATTCAAAGATCTATTAGTTGAAAAACGCTTCAAAATAAAAACAAGTTATAGCTCTCTACCAAATTTAGACCCTCCAAAATTTCAGCACCACCTCTCGTAATTAAAGTAAAAAGAATTGAATAAATTCATTCATTTGTTGTAGATGAGGAAAAACTTTTTGGCATTGAAGAACACATGGAAGATATGGATATTTATGTCACCCAAGAATATTTAATATGGGAAGAATTTGCTAACGTAGCTACCAATCTACTAGAAAAAATCGAATATTTTTTGGATACTTTTGATCAAATCAATACGGAAAACGATAAAACAGACTTGAACAACAAAACAAAAGATTCTAGCACCAACCTCAGCTTCTCGTCTTGGTAGAAGTCATTATACTACATCAGCAATAACATACTAATATTACAGGATAATTTTGTTAATTTATTTATATTTTAATAGTGTTATGTATTATATATAAATATTTATAATATATTGTTCTTGTACAAGATAAAATAAATTCAAAATTGAAACACTTTGTTTTTTCTAGTTAAATAATTTTTTTTTTGAGATGATAAGAATTAGATATACCTGCAAAGAATAACAATCATAACTAAAAGATAAATTGAGGAACACTGAAAATAAACCCATAAAATTTCGGAACCCTTGTAACCTAGAATCTGAAGTTGTGTTACTTTTCTCGTTTAATAAACAAGTCTTGATGGTATCATTATAATCAATTTTTTTACCAACTACTCCTACTTTTTTGTTTCTTCCGAGTAAAGAATTATGATAGATTTGCAATACTTGGAAAACCATGCCAAAAATAAGATAAAAAAAGTGGTTGAAATATATGAAATAAATATAAGTAGATAAACGTTAGAACTAATTAGTTATCATGTGATGTGAAATAGTTGTACAACTGACAAAAATGCATTTTGAATTAATTATATTCCTATAAACTGCTCCATTATAGTAGATATAATTAATACCTTGATAACTTATGAAGCCCTAATCATTCAAATCTATCGAGGTAATCTTGACATCAAACCATGTTAAGAAATCTGAATAAAATTATCATTTGAAATAAAAAAAAATAATAATAAAAAAATATCGAAATATATCAAAAAAATATATTAAAAATCAGCTTTTCATTACATCTAACTTAAGAACACCATTTTGTTAAGAAATCTGTGATAATATACTTATCTAGTAAAAATTGGATAATGAAAATCCTGAAAATGAATACAGGGAATTGAAAACTGAAGGAATTATACCATTTCTAAGAAAAATTACTTTCAAGAAATGTTAAATGCTCAAAAAAACAATTACAATGATTAAAATGTTCATTTCAATTTATTAATACATGGCTATATTTATAAAAATATAATTTTTAGTTTCAAGAAAAGTATTATTTTAACTGAGAATGTTAAACAAAAGAAATGGTGCTACAGGTATTCTGGAATACATTACACGTTACACGGTTGTAATCAAAAATATTGTACAATATTATTTGATATGAAGAAAAATATGATATTTTCATAGCTGATGATTATAGAATACAATAAGTTATTCATCATTTAATGTACCAATCAAAACAACAGTAACAAAGAGTTTTGAGTGTACAAAACAATAATTATTACAACACATACAATGTAAATAATTTACATGACATTGTTAAAAAAAAAACTAATTCTAAATTTAATTACCTAGTCATGATAAAAATGACATGTTTCAGTCAATAAAAATGTGAACAAATGGTCAAAGTCAAAATATGCTCTAAGAAGTGTTTCGATTTATGGACAAAGCTTCATAAATTAGATATGGAAAAAGGTCCAGATATGTAATTTTTGTTACAAACTAAAACCACTCTGAAAATGTTTCCAACATTTCAAGTCCTGAGCATGACCTAATATAAATCTAAAAGTTGGTAACAAATCCATAGTTGTTTGAGTTATTAACCTGAAATGTAGCCGATGCCATAGCTTGTTAAGTTAGACGATTTGTGATAATTCATCGGCCCCATCAGCTGTAGGAAATCCTCGAAAAATATAAAACAGCACAGTTCCTTCAAAGCAAGTATTCTCAAGCTCTGAACAAATCATGGGAGTGACCATATTGTAAAATGAAAAATTCTTAATAAGCCAGCCTGATTTGAATCACTGTTACTGCTTTCTCAACCACTGCCATTCTCTAAATATCTATGAACATGAATCTCATATCTGATCTTCTACAGTAAATATTATTTCATTTTACAAATTAAAATAAAATTGTTTAGGTATGAAATAATATTCCTTGTAATATCCACTAAGAAAAATCCTTTGGCATCTGTAACAAAATATTCTGAATACGATCTAGAATAATTGTGTTACTGCATAAACAATTTTCGGGACCATAAGGAGGTACAATTACTAAATGATCGTCTATTTTCAAATAGTCTCCTGATTCATTCACATCAATTAACATATGTTTTAACCATTTTCTAACTATTGATTTTTTTGGGGGATATTCCAATTCACTATTTTTGTTTCTTTCCATCACATAACTCTCTTTGACTTCGTCGGACACTATCTTTAAAGATTCAATAGCATGATGTAAAATAAATATTGTTTCCAAGTCTTCCTCATCCTGAAAGTTTGAATGTAGAACAACAGTTTTGAATATTGGGTCTATCACATAGACAATACCAGAGTGAGTTTTGTCATCAACTGTTTTTATTTCTACTCCTTTTCCAACTAAACTTTTCATGTAAACAGGATCATCGTTGAATACTTTGTCGATCTGCGCTGATTCATCCATTTCTTGATAAAAATGGACCTTACCACTACAAGTTGAATAAATTGATGAGTTCTCTGGAGACTTCTAGTTCTACACTCTGGTCGAACTATCCCTCAACACTTTTCATTTTTTTTTCTACAAAAAAACAGGTAAGAACGTAAGAACAAGAAGTTGTACAGTTGTAGTTGGTTAGGTTATGTTATAATAGGTTAGGTTAGGTTCCGCAATTTTTGTCGTATACTCGTATCAGAATGAAAGTTCCTGCGACAGTTTTCCTCCGATTTGGGAATCGCAAAAAAATTGCGAGTATTCGCAAAGGTATGAACAAGCCTTAAGAACATTGCCTTTTGCCTTGTTGTAACTATTGGGAATTCAACATAAGGGATACTCCCTCTGGTGTCAATTTTTGACACAATAGATAAGTACATTGAAATGATTGTTTTCGTCAAAATTACCAAGATTTTGGCTATTGTTTATGTGCATTTTGTTAAACCTGTTATCATTATTGATAAGTGATGAACTTCTGGTACATATAAATGGTGAATATTATGTTCTTCTGTTGACATAATGTACTCGAGACTAGTTCAATTTTTGCCACTTCAGCGCTGGCATCTAATGTTGAATTCCCAATTTCTTCTTCTCTTTTTCATATTTATTTACCTCATTTTTATCAGCTGATTTTAGTGATATGTCATATAATATTTGTTTGCTTTGTTTTGAAGTTTTGAATAGGATAGGTTTAATTTGAGGGCATTAAAAATAATGTTAGTTGATTTTGTTTCATTATTTTTTATTTCTGGAACTATCAACCGAACGTTTTGAAAACATTTTTTGAACAAGGTTCAAGATGAACCAATGGTCAAGTTGTATGGAACTCCTTTTGTGTGATTGGTTTTATGATTAAAATTTAAACCAACTCCATTTGGCGCGCTGAATTTCAAATAATGTTTTTATTTACAGGGAATTTAATGTTTGTGAAAATAATGCAAACCCTGGGTCGATTCTACCATTCTGTGAATTGCAGAAGTTTGACGAGTTGGCGATTTTTATTAAATTCTCGGGGAAAAAAATCTCCAAACTTCAGGAAAATAATGACTTCCTCTATACCATTATTGTACCATTCTTTGGAGGAAATTTTGGATGTCTTCGAAAAGCCTGAGGTACGTTTTATAATAATTTGTATATTATAGCAAACGCCGGGGGAAGCCCCCTGCCAATTACTTCGAATTTCAATAAAGGGTGTGGCTCAAAGTATTGGATTAAAGTATAAAAGTGGATTTTTATACTGGCACGTCAAATAATTTTCAGTATTTCTTCGAATGTGTTGAAATTACTTTAGTGAGTAAGAAATGTATTGGTATAAATTGATCTATGCTTTTTAAATATGGTGATTGTACACATTCCTATCTAACTGTAAAATATCCATTTATGTCAAGTAAAACTCAGTTTTATGTGTGAGGATCACTCTGCCCAAAATTTTTAGTGCCAAAAAAGTTATACCTATATATATTGAAGCTTTTATTTCTAGAAAATCAATTTTTTTTACAAATGTAATAGGTAGGATGAGATAGTAAACAAAAAACTATATTGTTGTACAATATGGAGGTAGTTTTAACGCGAAGTGAACGACTTTAAAATGAATTTTTATTCTAATGATATAAGCAGTAAATTGGGTAAATGCATGAAGAAATAATTGAGTACATTCTTCTAGTTATACATAACTGTGGCCAGTAAAAATGGCAAGTACTGCACGTGTTTTTCATCACCTTTGAAATCCAATTCAATTTTTCATCCTAGCTTGGGTAGTTTTCGAGCAAATAGTTTTTACCGATATGACGCGCGCGAAGAAATTTAAATAAACAAATTCGTGCGCAATTACAAATTGGGAATCAAAATTTCGACATTGATTCTTCTCGTAAACTATAGCTTAAATAGAAAAGTTAGTGGAAATTTTTTTTGGTAAATTTATTAAGCTTTTTTTTGTAATAAATTCTTTTTTGATATTTTCGTTTTCGTTGGTTTACAAGTCATAGACGAAAACGGGATTTTTTGACAAGAGGGGTATTTTTTAGGGGTTTAAGTCATGTACCTCCAAAACAAATAATTGTGGTTTTATAAAATGTTAAAGTGAAAATTCGCTTCTCTCGCATTTAATCCCCAATACATTAGGTCGACGAAAATATATTTCGCGTTGCCAAGCATATCAGGGAGATTAACAGAATTGGAAAGTAGGCTCTTCAGAATAAATATTCACCCCAGCTACTGAATACATTTAAAAAATATAGGAAACCACCAAAATACCTCAATTTCTTATAAAGATAGCATCTGATGGTGTAAACTACTGATTTTGTTTTTGTCTTCAGCACAGAAATGTAGAAGGTGTCAAGGAGCTACTAGATATATACGAAAAGGCGAAGGATGAGAAGTCCAAATTCAATGCTGCAGGGGAAGTTAAAATCCACCCTCTGATTGTGTTAGAAGGATTGGATGGATCAGGTATTTTATTAAAAATATATCCGTTTGAGATTTGATATAACAACATCATCTTTCAGGAAAAACAACAGTTGGTAATAGATTTGCAAGGAAGATGGGTGCGAAGAAATGGAAAACTCCTCCTGAATCTATATCTCATATTAGACATCTTTTCGATCACAATCAAGATTTGCGTACAGCTTATTATTCCTTAGGAAATTATATTGCAGCTCTTGAGGTAGAGATTATGCTTAAAAGTACTCCAGTTGTTATGGATAGGTAAGGATGCTGGGGCCACTATCGTTTATTTTATTCATGAATGATTTGCCAATATTTATTGATACTGCAGACGTTTTTATGTATGCAGATTCCACTCTTATGATGCATTACAGTACACTGAATAAAATAGATAAATGTTAAAGGAACACTGGAACAAATGGAAACTTATTCCAACTCGAATGTAATGGCCTTCAATAAAAATATCATGATACCCGAAATTAGGAACTTTATAGACTGCCAAATTTAGATCTTGAAAAAATAGGAAAACAAACTGAATACCTGCCATTGAATTTATATAACTAAATACCAATGGAAAGGAAACTTTTCGCATCTAAAAAACTGAAATATAATTTGACACTATCATTGCTTTCTAATCCAATTTATGGTAGAAGACATTTTTATCCATGAAGTGACCTCCAATTTCCTTATTTAATTCTGAAACGTAAACACTTTTAAAAAAATTCAATATTCATTAATATATACCAGGTGTTTCGGAAATTGTAGCGATTAAGAAAATGGGTTGTTATATTATACATAACATATATATATATAATAGTTGTGTGCATTTATTGTATCGCTATTCATTTTCTAATTTTTAGAGGTGAATAAATCTATCTATCTTTAGGTTTTGGCATTCAACTGCTGCTTATGCTATAGCTCAGTCAGTACAGGATAATGGAGAAACTTATGTGATGCCTTCCAAAGGTGACAAAATATACAGATGGCCTGACGATTTATTCAAACCTGATATTGTCCTGTTACTGAATGTCAGTGAGGAAGTGAGGAAACAAAGACAGTCAAGAAGAACCAATGTTACCACTCAAGAGGATTTACTGAACTCTTGCACAGAATTTCGAAAAAAGTATGTATAATGTTTTTATTTCTTTGTTGAAGGTATCACATTGCTTCATTTTCATTTGATAAAGAAAACTTGGATATGGCCCTTATATACAGTGTGACCCATTTAAAATGGAACCACCCCTGTAGAATGTGCATTTTTCAATCAATCTCAATTTTTTTTCTATTGAAATATTAAGCATGAAAAACTGTATCTTGACACTAACTTTCACAATTTTAGTTTCATTTCCAAGGCACTCTATGGTTTTTTTTGTTTGTCAAAAACGGCAAAAGTTTATTAGGCAATTTTTGTTTTCAAATTTGACTACACCACTGGATTCGTAGTCGTTATAAATGAAAACTGTCAAATTTTCATTAAAAAATATTTGTTAACAACGAAGTTACAACAACTTCAATTTTGGAAACAAAGTATTTGTTTGTAATTTTTATTCAGATTATAGACATATTTGAGATCTGACAACACTGTCATCACCAAGTAGAACACCAGTGAATTTGTACAGTGAAAATCCGAAGTCAATAGCTCAATCCGTTCTACAGTTATAACTCCTGAAAATATGGTAATGTGCGGAAGAATGTACTAAGTACTGCATAACTTGAAAATGAATTTTTAATTTTCTGTTATTCTAGAATACACCTCTCGTAACCTACACTCAAATGAATGATTTTGAAGGAATATTATTCACAAATCCATTGGCGTAGTCAGATTTTTATTACAAAACGCTTGCACCACAAATCTCTCACATTACCATATTTTCAGGTGTTATAACTGTAGAACGGATTGAGCTATTGACTTCGGATTTTCACTGTACAAATTCACTGGTGTTCTACTTGGTGATGACAGTGTTGTCAGATCTCAAATATGTCTATAATCTGAATAAAAATTACAAACAAATACTTTGTTTCCAAAATTGAAGTTGTTGTAACTTTGTTGTTAACAAATATTTTTTAATGAAAATTTGACAGTTTTCATTTATAACGACTACAAATCCAGTGGTGTAGTCAAATTTGAAAACAAAAATTGCCTAATAAACTTTTGCCGTTTTTGACAAACAAAAAAAATCATAGAGTGCCTTGGAAATGAAACTAAAATTGTGAAAGTTAGTGTCAAGATACAGTTTTTCATGCTTAATATTTCAATAAAAAAAAAATTGAGATTGATTGAAAAATGCACATTCTACAGGGGTGGTTCCATTTTAAATGGGTCACACTGTATATGCTTATGCATATCAATTTCAATGGTTTTATCTGAATAAAGTGTTCATCCTCTTTCGTTTGAATGAAAATACTATTGGTATAGTATTTACAAGCATTAATATCGTATATCTTGGTTTATTTTAATATTTAAAAAATTGTATTTAGTTTAATGTGCCGACACCTCATTTAGAGATTTATAAATCTCTAGAGAAATATTTTGCTTTTGCCGCACGTCAATTAAGTCCACGTGTTCCGCGGCGCTTCCTTTGAATCCAAACGAGTTGTTTCAACTGATAATAGATGTGTATGTGATGTGTAATTGTGCTAAATTGAAAACTATTTGACAGTCTTAGCCAAAAATATAATGATTAAAAATATTTTGAACAAATATGGTGAAAAATGCATGGTCGAATGATGTTCGAAAAGTGAGCTTCAAATAAATTCAACAGTTTTGACTAAGTCGAAATTTCCTTCTTTCCACTTTATCCCACGAAGTGGAAAAATTGAGGCAAACATCTGTCAAAAGGACACAATTATGCCTCACTTGGTTGGACATATTTCATGGATTTCACCCCTTCCATTAGTTCTAAGATAACTGAGATAGGTCAGACAAAGTTAGAGTTATCCTGGCCCACCCAATAAATGAAATGATAACACCCAAAACTCAAAAACCAAAAACAAACAAACAGATCTGAATAGCTCTCCTATTTCCTATTATTTGCCTTCAAGTATTCTTATCAAGAGCATTATAAATAATATGAGTGCTCATCATACAATTACTTAATTTTTTTCAGTGTCATTGAGGCATACCAGAACATGTACAATCCAGGTGTGACTTTCATAAATGGAGATCTATCGTTTGGACCAGTTCTTGGACAGCTTCAACAAAAAACCAAAAATCTATTAATAAAGTGATTTATTGTTAGTGGCATGACATTATATTATAACAATTACCAGGGTAGCACTTTATAGGGGTTCATAATGCCTTTTGGGTCAAATATGTTTTTCAAATCTTTCATTGCTTTAACGGTATTTTGTGGTCTAGCCAAATTCAGATATTTAGCTTTCAAAAATCCTATTCCATGTTCTGCACTTATACTACCATTCAGTTGTTTTGTTCGTTCAAATATATATGGTTCAATATGATTTTTTATTTCTCTAGTGAATGCTTCAACTTCAATTTGTAAATGAAGGTTACTGTCCCCTGAAAAAAATCAAGTTCATTATTACACTGGTAGTTTCCTCTATGTATAAAATATTACAGTACATCAAGTATCAAAATATCTTGGCGCGAAATAATACACACACTTTGCTCATGTACTTTAGCATTTAAACAAAAATATGCTAATGTGGGATAGGTATAAAAAATAAATAATATTCCGCCTTACCCATGTGTCCAAATCCGAATACTTTTTCTGCAAGTTTGCCCATATGTTGTCTTAAGTCATCTACTAATACATAGTAGTTTTTGAGTGGTAAAGATACATCGTAACAAAATAAGTAACCACAGTCCTTGAAAACATCAGGAATTTTTTCCCTGATGGACCAAATTGCCTGAAAAGAATTAATTGTATTGGAGAGTCAAGTTTTTCTATAAATCATCTCTTACATTTACTCTATGTGGTTCTGTGGCAACAGTACCATTCAGGATCAGTTTTTTTTCCAAGCATGATTCCAAGAAGCTGTCGAGTTTTTCACTATCATGTTCTTCATTACTTCCTGATGTTTCTATAATTAAATAATATGGGAAGTTTCCTATTGGAGACTCCATTTTCAGTTTTTCGTTTACAAATTCCATTGTTGGAGTATCCATTACTTCAAATGCTGAAAGGATTTCACCAAGATCTTTTTTGGCTTTTCTGAAAGTGTCCAAAGCTGCCTTAAAATTTTGTAACCCTAAAAAGGCAGTGTAACCAATAGAATTTTCAGACAATTTAACAAATCTACCTAAAAATGCTACACTGATACTTTTGGATCTTGGAGAACACTGGACAGCAACTTTTGTTATAAAACCTAGGGTTCCTTCTGATCCTATAAATAGATTCTTCAAATGGTACCCTGTGTTATCCTTTTTAAGAGTACTCATGCAGTCTAGAATCTCTCCATCGGCTTTCACCTAAAGCAAAGATTTTTAAATATGGAATTTCTGAATCATATCATTGGCTAAGATCTCCAAACATTTCGACTACAGCTGCGGCAGCCATCTTCAATGGAGTGGACCTGAAACTAAATCCCTTTTCAATAGAATCAAACTTATGAACAAGAGATAAAGTTAGGAAGAGTACCGTAAAATAGAGTGAAAAAAAAAGTTTTCTAGTTTTTGGACTTTGTTGCAAAGTGATATTATCTTTATCAACAAGGAAAAAATTGGAAAATGTATGTCATGGCTGATAGAAGAGAAGTCATATACGCAATTCAAAAAAATTCCTTAGTTTTTTGTCAAAAAATGTGATTTTCTATTCATCCTCCAAGTGGGGTGAATAGAAAAAGTGATTTTTTTGGCTCATAATTCACTAGTATACCATGCGGGAGGCAAAGAGAAACAATTTTTCCAAATGTGAAAAGAATACCAAATAGCTACCAAAAGCAGGTAAATAGAAACAGTTAGTCAATAGAAACAACAAGTGAATGGGAATATGAAAAGTGACTAGTTATCTATGACGAAAAATATCTATTAGAAACTACTTGATATATCATAAATTTTCATGCATTTACGTTAATGGGATGTATTGAGCTATGTCAGGACCAGTTTGCTAGCTTGCTACTTGATTTTTTCTTATCTTAGCACATAAAGTTTATACTGCACCTCACACGTTGTAAGATCGTGTGTTCAACTGACATAACGCACACACGGTGTTTCTAATAGCAAATCAGTGAAACTCAGTTATTTTATATTGTGAAATATGCAATATGTAAATCACTCAGAAATTGAAGCATGGCTGACGAATTCGCGAAATTTAGGATTTGTTTTTTACAAATGCTTCACTTTTGTTTCTATTCACCCTCCAGTTTCTATTCACCGCATTTTACGGTACTTCGACCACGCTACTGAAGATGCAGTTGAAACGTTTGGAGACTTTAACCAAAGAAGACCACGGCAAAACCGCAAAACGAAACCGACGGACACCACACCAACGAAAAAAATAATATTGATATTGAATAACTGTCTATTTCCTCACCACCTCTAATCCGAGTATATTCCCATGCAAATTTCCATACCGAAACAGTTTCAAACCGCCAGCATTGGTAGCAACATTGCCACCTATGTGACAGGATCCTTTGGCACCTAGATCCAGTGGTACCATTAAACCTATTTCAGCTACTTTATTGTCCAGATTTTCTAGAATACATCCGGCCTGGCAAACCACAACACCTGCAAAAGTATATTTATCGATGTTAACAAAATTAAAACAACGTTCACATCAGAGTTTCATCTGGTGACGGCAGAGGCGTTCAGAAACGTCATAAAACGCTCACAAAGTTAGGTTATGTTCGTGAGAACAAGCAGTAACCTATCATTTATGGACCATGAATTTGACAGAAAAACAAGACCATATAAATCTTAAATACACCAGTGGTCACTTGCGATATTAGAAAGTCGCGAGGCGTAATGGTAATGTTGGCCTGACAGTCGAGAGAGGTGACAGTGAGGTTGACGGTTCAAGTCACATGAGAACAAATTTTTTTTTTCAATTTGAAAAAAATAAAGAAAACTACCACTAAGGAAAATTAAATTATCTTTGATTAGAGTCGATATAAATAGGAAATAGTGATTGTTGTTTATAGTATCGTTAAGTAAATAAAAATTGAAAGTAAGATGATACCTTTATTTTTGAAAACTACGGTCGGCGGAAAAAATTTGTAGCAAACTCGTAAATAAAATGGCGATTATCAATCTCAAACATTAACGCGCTAGCTCCGCTCACGCGTTAAATTATCTCGATTGTTAATCGCCCTTATTAATACACTTGTTCTTTAAATAAACATTAATACAATCATTAAAATTATTACCAGAATTCTCATCTACATTTATGATTTCATTCATCAATTCTGCTGACATGACTATTTCATCAAAAACTGGGATTGCTCCTCCAACCAGTCCAGTGTTACCACCATGTGGACAAACAGCCAGGTTATTATCGTTACAAAAAGATAATATTTGCGACACTTCGTCTGTAGTTTTTGGTTTGAGTGCTAGTGAACTGAAACCTAGCGATATATTTTCTGTATAATGCATGAATTAGTTTTTGTTTTTCAGTTTACCTCTAACACATCGCATCCATTCTTCGTTATACCTTTTCATTTCTTCTTGGTCTGTTATAGTTCTATTTTCGCCAAGTAAATCCTTGAAAAATTGCACGTGATGGTCTTGTAATTTGTTGAAATTTTTTCGGTTGACATTATAAATATTCTGAAAACAATAATGATAACATTGTAAACATAAACATTGTAATTTATTTTGATTTTATTTCATTATCGCTGGAATCAACTGATGGCCGTCCAGATTGTCTCTCTTCTTGCCACTAAATGAGAAGAAAAAAGAAATAAATTATGCGTGATTTCTAAAAAAATAAACTAAGACAGTACAACACACATAATGGTGCTCTCTCGGTATTTTTTTTCAACCTGGAGTGTTATGCTTACTTATTAGTTGAAATTTGGTTAAAGAAAATAAAATCCTGAAATTTTCTCAATTCAATGTATTGAATTAGAAAAGGAAAAAAAACACATTTGAAAAACAATACCATTCGGAAAAGATGGCACTAAACAATCTGAAGAAAAGATAACTCAATAAAAATTATTCCTGCGGATAAAGGGAACGCCACGTTCGTCATGGACAGCGACCTCTATGAGAAGAAAATCGAAGAGGTACTCGGTGAAGGTAAATATAGAGTATTGGCGAAAGACCAACGGCAAAGGTAGAAAGGAAGGTTTACCAGACGCTGAAGAAATATCAGCAATACTCCTCAGATAGAGAAAGATCAACATTGACATCACATAGTAAGCCACCGCACCTTTATGGTCTACCAAAACCAAAACCATAGCACAGCCTACCCTGTGCCTTTCCATGTTAGAGGTCTATCGGAAAGAATACGACGGATTGGGAGTCGGGTAACGCCAATAGTGATTCCAAAAACTGCATCTACCGCGTTACTTGTCAATGTCGTATGGCTTTTGTTGGAGAAACCAAGAGACTGCTAAATATCCGAAGAACACACCCGACGAGAAGAGATATCAAACTCAGCTAATGCACCAACCTTCAAAGGAGACTTTGCCTTTTATTCTGAAGTGGAACTTGTGACGGTTGACAGTACACAGCGACAACCTCGACGAGGGAAAACTGACTGAAGCCTAAGTTTTCCATCGAGAAGAGCACTGGTATAGACGAAATATTGAAAAGTCTGCAACGCGTGGAAAACCTTTTACCTAACTATGTTTGGTGAAGCACAAAAGAGCCCTCTCCTACGGAAGAACTGGTCTCTATTAATTTTTCATACGGTTCTTCGATCAATTTTCAGTATTTTTATTATTTTAGTTCAACGAATACGGGGAATGATTCACTCAGGATCATTGCTCAGATTTACAGGTATTGTTATAGATGATATCCAGTTGGTTTTCCCACTTGCATTTGAGTACTCGATCTATAAAAAATTCGGTGGAAACTCACCTTCGTTAAATCACTTTTCTGTTGATTTGTCCCGTTCAATTTAACACTTTTTTTCAAAGCTGATAAAAGTACCCTTCGGAAAAACATTTTTTGAAAATGCTCATGTAGCTTTGTTATGTGCAATACTTACTCATTGTTATCTACCACATTTATTTACGTATTAGAAAGATCACAAAGAGACAAAAGATTTCGTATAATCACTCGTCAAATAATGATATATTCCAAATTGTGTACCGTTGAACACAAAGTTATAGTCTATGTTACTCGTAATATTTACCGGAAAAAAATAATTTTAGTTGGGATAAAAGGGCACGAAGGTTTTTCGTTGATGTATATAATAATAATAATAATAACGATAATAATAATAACTTTGAACGGGTTAATCCAAACTATGTCACCGAGTTGGAGCCCGTTCAGCAAAAGGCTCACATTAAAGCAGCGGAGACAGGAGTGCTTCTGCAGCTGCACAAGGATAAGTCAATGCATGGGGTCTTCTTCAAGAACATGGAAGACCTTGGCTTATCCAAAAATCTGACCTTCGCTTTTCTCAGGTCAAGCAGTGAGCTGAAGTCGGAGACCGAGGGATTCTTAATGGCCTGCCAGGATGGTCTACCGTAGCCGCGAGATGGGTATAGAGATCCCCGACACTAGATGCAGAGCGTGTCGTGGGGCTCCTTAGACCCTTATGCATTTGCTATCAGCATGTCCAGCATATGCGGTCTCAGCCTATATCCACAGGCATAAAGCGGCTCTACGAGTGTTGTACTACCATCTACGACACTCGTACGGTATAGACGAGACACTGGTGTTTCCTTATGCTCCGGGGTATATTAAGTCCGTTGTGGGAATGAGAAGTGCCGAATATATTGGAACTACTCATTCCCCCCCCCCCCCCTCAGGCAAATACAAGCCAATAAGCCAGTAGTCCTCCTCGACCATCGAAGTAAGACGGTCATGGAGTTTTCGGCTCCTGGCGAAACGAACATCGTCCGAAAAGAGGAGGAGAAACGAACTAAATATCGAGACTTACTCTTTGAACTCCGCAGGCTCTACCCAAACCATTCTGGTAAAATGGTGGTTCTGATTATAGGGGTCCTTGGTGGTATGATGGACACACTGCTCTCGAACTTAAAAATCATACCGGCTTGCGATAATATGGCAGAAATCTTAGCCGGACGAATGAAGAAGGTTTCAGCTTTTGATGGAAAAATTCAAGTCTAGCACAAAAGCACATGTCATATACCTAACAACATACCTACTATATGGAAATCTTGAAATTTCAGAGCTTATTGATACCATCTATGATTTTCACTGATATCAAAGCTCGATTTTTCCATCAATGGCACTGTTCTTAGATACAAAAAAATAAAAAAATAAAAAATAACTAGGATTTTATTCCGGAAGAACTTTATAGGGATTCAGTATTCCCTTAGGATCGAGCAAAGTTTTGAGATTTCTCATGAGATCCAAAGAACTTTTAGGCTTGACCAACTTCAAATATTTTGCTTTCATGAAGCCTATTCCATGTTCTGCGCTAATACTGCCTCTGAAAGCTGCAATTCGTTCGAAAATATATGGTTCCACGTGACTCTTCAGCTCATCGCTGTACTCCTCAAGCTGAATTTGTAAGTGAACATTGCCATCACCTGCGAAGAGAATATGTATTTTACTTGATGGAAGTATACTGAAGCTATCAATTCATTGGAACATATCAGATGAAAAACTTGAAAAAAGAAAATTCCTGGGGGGAGTTCCTTGGAAAAAATCGAAAAATATACAGGGTGTTCCCAAATGCCATGTCCATATTGAAGGACGCAATCATTTCATATTTCATCATTTATTTCTAGGGTGCCGATTTTTTAAGACACACACGGTATTAATTTTCATATAAAATATGGGTTTTATCAATTACTGAGAAGAACTTTGTTTTACTACCTGAATATGATTAAATTGACATTTGTCCAATAATGGAAGAAGATAAAGGATAATGGCCCGTGAGTACTACCCTGAGGCAAGTGATTTTCTGTAATGTCGATTTTTGAGAACCAATTTTTACTATTTGTGTTCGGCCGTTCAAATACGATGAGAGTGCCTATTTAAAATAAAAGTATTTAAAAATCGCCGTTAAAATATCATGATTTATCAGACAATATCAACACCGATATTTTGTCACAATCAATGGCTTTTAATAATTCATCAACGACATCAAGTTCAGTAAGTGCCACAGATGTACCCCTTCCTGAAACAGCATTGCTTAGTGGCTAGATATCATTATTATTAAAGAAATCTCTGATCTACGATTCTATTGCTTGCTCGCTCAAAAATTTTGAGAGAACTGGTAAGATGCTGATCTGAAAATTATAAAGAATGTTAGTGGCTCAAACCACATAACGTTTTGTTACATATAGTATAAAATTGCTTCAAAAAGAACTCACCTAAATGCCCATATCCGAAAACCCTTACACATGAATCGCCCATGTGTGCTCTCATTTCATCAACGATGGTATAATAATGTTCATACGGCAAAGATATATCATAGTATAACACTCCTCCACAAGTTTTATAACCGTTCGTTATATTCTCTCTTATGGACCAAATTTCCTGAAAATATTTAAAATAAATCGGTAGTGACTCAAATATTGCATTAAATATTTAAGCTAAGTTCGGTCAAATCCTCACATCGAAAGATAAATTATCCAAATTCTGGAAATAAATATCGGAAACTTCTGGTGTATAGACAGAAATCTACGCGAGCAACAAGGAACGCAATGATATGCTAATACCACATGAACAAGAGAGACTCAACACTGTGCGCCTCTCCTGCTACCCCACCCGGCGCATTAACGGACCACGTGGCAATGCGACACACCGCACACAAGCTCACGTCTATATCCCTTCCTCGAGCAAGTAGAGGAGAAATTGTAATGCTCTCTCAACATATAGCAAGCTATTCTTTACGCTCTCATGAAACCACCATACCCAAGATGAAAACTTTCCGATACTGTATGGCTCATACAGATAAAGAATGTGCAATAATTGTTATGCGTGTCTCCTAAAAATTTAGTATTTGGTCCCTCGACATAAAACATTTGCATCGTGGAAATAACGTTTTAACAAGAAATTTGTTTGATTATATCTGCATAATGGAAGCAATAGATATATTCTAGATAACAAGATGATTGAAACACTGAATAAAATTGAGATTTACCTCTATTTTATTGGGTTCACTAGCCACAGTGCCATTCAAAACCAACTCCTTCTCCAAAGCCTCTTCGAAAAACATGTTCAGCTTCTCTTCGTCATGTTGTTCGTTGCTTCCCGAAGTTTCGATCATTAGGTAGAAAGGATACTCTCCAATTGGAGATTTCTGATTGTTTCGCTCCTTGATGAACTCCATCGTTGGAGTATCCATTACCTCCACTGCTGATAGGATCTCGCCGACTTTATGTTTGCACAGGGTAAATGTTTCCAAAACTTTTTCAAAATTCTGCAATCCTAAACACAAAAACCATTGAGAACATTTAATAGATAAACCAGAAGTCTGTCAGTCACAAATTACATGTTAACCCTAGCAAAACTATAGTAATGTTCTCCAGGATTTAGAGTTAATGAATCTTATTAACATCTGGGAGTAACTCTTGACCTGTCATCTTCTTCCTGAAATACTTGATTTTTATAATCGATAGTTCATTTTTCGTGTGAAAATATTATTGTAAAGTTTATATTTTTTTTAATACTCAGGGAGTATATCGAGTCCGCGATTTTCAATAGGCCCCGCCCACTAGCGGCGCGGTTGCCTCTTGGCCGGCCATAATGTGCCGTCTTCCTATAAATATAGCATGTTTTCCTGTATTTTCTTTCAGGCTCGGATGTTTTCAAGTTAATATTTGACTTTTATTAACTTTTCCCGTTTGCTTCTACAAGTATTTCGGTGTCTTAACTAGCAATCTACGGCCTGGCGTCTTTGTTAAGTGTTGCCTTCTGAGGTATCATCTTTTTTTTTTTGTTTTTTCCGTTAACCATTTGTCAGTCCACAAAAGTCGAAACTTGTGCGAGCGCATTAACGAGATCTTACCTTTCAACGTGCGATTCCTAGCACTTTCTCGCGCCATCAGAATAAAAATCTGTAGTCAATAGCATTTAAACCTACCCTACCAGCAGCATCAATGGCTTTGAACGCGACAGTCTTAACCACTGAGCTACCTGGCCCAAGAACATCTCGAAAACATGACTGAACGAGACCGTGAAAAGAGGCACCAGAAACAAATGTAGGGGCTCTGGGGATGGCAAAATGTTTATCTTCAAGACGACCTAACCTCAAGTAGAATCAATGTAGAAGCTCAGTATTTTTAGAAAATCTTCTGCAAGTAGGTTCTCTGGGATTTTTTTTTGCTTAATAGATCCCTCTTTTCTCCTCTGTCGTCTGTGGTAACAGGTGATAGGGGTTTTGAACATGAATTAGTACTCTTAACACATGAAGTTCAATGTCAAAATATACTTTCTTGTTAGAAGTTAGGTTAGGTTAGGTTAGAAGTTAGTACGAATCGAAGACAAAGCTTCATGAAAAACTGAAATTAACTGAATTGATTTATAAATTATAAACTACATCGGAGATAGTAGAAGCTGTTGTAGAATACCGATACGGATGAATGAATACTCTCATATTAATGGGTCACTAGGTCAGCGAATAGTTTTAGCGTGATATTCAAAATAAAGAATTTAGTGTTACGAAACACATTCCATCACTTAAAATATGGGTTTCGAAACTAAAAATGCCACGAACTAAAATTGTACTCACCTAAGAAAGCAACATTTCTGAATTTTGGTCGTGACGGACATTGCAAAGAAACCTTCGTTACGAAACCTAGAGAACCCTCGGACCCAATGAAGAGATGTTTCATATGATATCCTGTGTTATCTTTCTTGAGACCGCACAGGCAGTCTAATATTTCTCCATTTGCCTTTACCTGAAAATTGAATAGTTTTATTTTAGTTGCACGCGGCTTTGGAGGTTACGATTTGCTAGTATTAGTGTTTTCTCCAGCATATCTTTTCGTTTTTCTGGAGGGCATAACTTCAGGTATGTGGTGTATATAATGCTGTTCATACTGAAGCAATAATTAGCAAAACAACTTCTGCTGCCGCTAGTACGATACTCTGACATAACCTAGTAATATTATCTGCGAGTGACTTTGAGAAGGATATCTAGAATTAGTAATTAATGGCGTAATATATGTCTCTAGTATTCAAGTTCCATTATGAATAAAAATACCTGATTTATATGTATTTACAATTTTGATTTGGTTTTGGATGATATTTGCAGTGTCCAAATGCAGTTTGGGTGGGTGCTGATTCGGACACTGGACGAAATTTCAACCACCAAGAAAGAAATACCCCGAAGCGATATCATTTATTTTCATCGCGTCATATAATCCCATTCTTCAGTGCGATTTTGAATAAAAATGTATTCTTATTGCGTTGCATTAATTTGCCTTAAAAGGTTAAAATATGACGCAGTGAAGTAGGGAATATTTGTATATAAAAAAATTAGGACTACGTACAGCTAAATCGCTAGCTTTACCAGCTTTTCTATCATAATTCAAGAGTGTCCAAAATTGATTAATCTCATACATCCTAGCATTAGAGATAATTTATATAACGAAGAAGAAACTCAAATTACGAACTTAACGAACTTACAAAATTAGCTATGGTAGTAGCTAGTAAATTTCACGAAGTTCACTGTCATATCGTCATGTGGCCCGCATCCATTCAGTCGAAATTATCAGTAGAATGATCCGTTGCTAGCAGTTCACCATCACCCGATAGTACCCAGGGCCTTTACTAGAGGGCCCACTCTACAGGACAACGTGGTTTGCACAGAGCACATAAGCTTAAGATACGAATGCGACCGTTATACCATGTTTTAGGTAGCACAGAGATATCTGAATTGCTCAGAAATGAGGAAGCCGAAATAAAGGAAAATAGCGAGAGAGCAGAGAAACTCAGAGCTCGACCGCCGTCCAGTACAGGTTGAGCAGTTCTTGGTCCAACCGCCAGAGGATTTTGGTGTCGTTAATTTACACGGGATTGTTTCAAGGAAAACACTGATTGGTGTTATTTGATAGTAAATAAACCAAAAGAGGCTCTCAGACTAGTTAAATTTCACCTGTTTCTTATGTATGTATTGATCAGAAGATTTCAATTTACACCATATTAGTGTTTAGGAACACGCACTACTATTGTGAATTAATTAAACTCATATTATTTCTACATGAAGAGGTGCTATGCAACACAGTAGAAGCAGTTTCTTCAAATGGACAATTAACTCCACGATGGTGTTTTCTAAGACTTTTTTCAGGTGTGACATCTGATCATTCCGAATTCAATCAACACCATGTACAGGATTTTATGTTACACCATAGAACGGTGTGAAATATGTCGGTGCTATTTGTCACTATAATTATCAGGATCTATACGGACACCGAATGATGTTATCTGGTGTTGTCTGGTGTTATTTTTTTTTGTTTACAGTGCACTGAACTAAAAAGTTTAAATAAGTATATTATAGTACTCACGACTTCCAATCCGAGAACATTCCCATGCATATTACCAAACCGAATGAGTCTCATTCCTCCTGCGTTAGTGGATACATTCCCACCAATATGGCATGAACCTTTGGCACCAATATCCAACGGAACGATAAGCCCTCGTTCGGCTAAATGATTATCTAGATTTTCCAAAATGCAACCTGCTTGACACGTCAAAATGCCTGAAATGCCGGAGCGGTATCGTTTCGATTTCATTTTCTCAAGTGACTTCTCGTACTCACCAGATTTCTCATCAAGACTAATAATTTCGTTCATTAGCTCTGTAGATATTATTATTTCATCGAAGACTGGTACTGCTGCTCCCACAACATTGGTATTTCCGCCTTGTGGACAAACAGCAAGATTGTTATCGTTACAAAACGAAAGAATGTCTGATACTTCCTCAGTTGTTTTCGGTTTCAGTACTATGGTGCTACAACCTTAAAAAATTGCGAGTTATAAAAAATATGGTTACGAAGAAAGTGTGAAAAAAACCTTGCTGAAAAATTATATCATATTGTTGCAGAAGAACAAACCTCTTACTTGAAAAAACCAATCCACATTATATTTCTCTAGGTCGGATAATTCTGTGACAACTCTGTTTTTACCAAGTAAACTATTGAAGAATTGTATATGGTCATTTTGCAAATAACTGAAGTTTCCTCTAGTGACTTTGAAAACATTCTGAAATTGAAAACATTCATCAATTGACTCCCACTACGTAAAAGATATTTACGATATACGTGTCGTAAAGATTCATATTACGATATGAGTCGGAACATTTGTCGAGGCCTTTAGGCCGAGTTTTATAACCCATCGATTATCGTAATATGAATTTACGACACAAATATTGTACAATATTTTACCTACTACCAATAATGTTGATTATTTACTCAAAATTAGTCAATATTCCTTAAATTAATGATATTAAAATCATGCAATAAGCCAGCGTTGCGCCCATTGTTGATTTATTTTGCGATTAAATAGACTGACATTTAAAAAGAGAAACAAATGAATTTTACTTTACCGCACTAGTGGTAGTATGTAGTAGGGGAGGCGTACAGTAGTGCGTCTCTCTTATTTATGTGGTATTATCATAGCATTGCGTTCCTTGTTGCTCGCATAGATTTGCCTATACTCCCGATGAATACTTTCCGATACTCTATAACGTCCCATGTGGAAGATGTTGGTGAAGAACTATTCACTGTTCGTTCTTCGATTGCTTTGTTTTCGTTTTCTTCAAGCTTTTATTCTTTATATTTATATTCATATTTCCATTCATATGATAATTTTCTGATAAATTTTGTCCTGCCTTGTTCTGGTTGTTAATTGAAATATCGGGCGCTTTCGGTTTTTTGCAGCGTTTTATAAAATCGGATAAGTCGAAAAGTTTCTTCAAGTCCTTACAAACTGATAAGGAGAAACGTATTCTTGAAATTTTTCAGACCAAATATATTGATATTGTTTTTTGTACAAACTATGTTGTTGCTAATCATTAAATTTTCGATTTTCAATTCAATAACTGTGTGGTTGAGAACTTCTTCAGATTCTTCAAAAGCCGATTTCATCTCTTTCCTATTTTTATAATTTTTTCCTGCAGAATTTTTACTGCTATTTCTGATTGACTATAGCCATTAAGCGAAAACTATTTCAGAGTTGAATTGTGGTGTCCATGATCCAGTTTACTTTCTTGTCTATTTACTTTCTTATCAGCCGATAAGAAATATTCACATTCGAGGCATTGTGTCATTTAATTTGAAAATACAACAATATGTACCTGTAGTTTTATTTTTAGCATAGTTTTCGTCATTCACATTGCATTGACTGGCAGAGCTTTGACAATATTTTGAATGATATTTCCACGAACCCGGAACTATGAAATTATAACAGTTTTCAGAATATCTTCATATGAAATGAAATAAGATATATTGGAAAAGTTGATACAGTGGAAAATCAGTTTGATACTTACAGTACTTGTAAATTTAATATTAGTTCGATAAAGTGTTAGGTTTTCACTATCGCATGAAAAAAGAAACTATAAAAAAATTAACAAAATCTCTTTAACTGCTGATATATGCAACCTGCTCTGTTATCACTTATTGAAAAGTATTGAAAAAGTGTATGTGAAAGACGTCATATAGAATTCGAAGAGTGTAGCAGTCATGTTGATTGTCTTTTCCCCCTCTCTGAAACTTTTGTGAATAAAATAGAAAAGTAAAAACCAAAAAAGTTTGCAAATGATTGAATTTTCATTAAATTTTGAAAGGCAAGTAAAACTCTAATATCAACAAACACCAGAATTTGATTTGTTAAAACAATTTACTAACTTTCGTAAAATCCGGTTTGTTGTGTAAACGCATCCTTCTTCCATTTCTCTCATATAACAACTGCACTCTTCCATTTCTCAGGAATCTCGATAACATTTCTCGTAAATATGATATTCATTCACGAGTACAATACAATAACAACTCATGATCCACTTTCCATCGGTTAAATAGTCATTAAGCGAAGGTTATTCTGATAGCACACACCGAGTTTATCAGCTACGCGACCTCATAGATCTTGATTTTTTCGAAAGCGCCTAAAGGCTTACTAAATTAATCTACAAATAAGGGGGTAGTAAGAACTTAAACCCATGATTTATAGACATAAATGTTTCGAATAGAAAATGTTTCTTTTAGCAATTAACTCTTCAAGAATTTCATTTGGAAACTTCCAGATCAGTATTTTCCGAAGAAATGATATTCAGAAAAAATCGCCAAGTCCTCCGTCCGTCTTCAGCAGTTTCAACAAAATTCTTGGTCATACAACATGGGTATTTTTAAATATGAAAAGTTGATTTTTTATTATGTATTTTAGTATACTTTAGTGATTATTGTACTACTTTGACACATGTTGAAAAAAAGGAATAAGTACCTCCGATTGGTAAAAATGCCACGCTAGATAGCTATAATGAATCCTGAAGTAAATGTGCTTCTGTCATCTTTAGTTGCAAGGCCTGGTTTTCTCCCCCTACCATGAATTATTTAGGAATAATAACAGATGTATCACACGTATCCCATCAATCCGTGACACCATCTGATCTTAAGGTTTCAGCGGACTTTGAAGTACTTGGCTTGTTTGTGAACAAGAAAATCTAGATTCCTATCTGCAATATTCAACGTTGGTGTCTATCGAAGACAATACCGTTCATGATAGTTTGAAAGATTGCGCAAAATGATCGGCCCTGAAAAATATTTCGGAAGTATTACTAACTAAGGAACAAATTTGGGCCCAAGACCAATCCTTGTGGAACCCTACACCTTCATTCCCCGAACTTCAAAATAATCTTGTGCGATTCGAAACATATATGTATCAAACCATTTATGAGCTTCATCTCGGAAGCCATATCGACGAAGCTTTCACAACAGTATTTCATGATTTATTCAATCAGAGGCCTTGAATGAATTACATAAACAACCTCACCATCCTTTCACATAGCAGTCAAAATATTGCATCATTCTGTTGTTATTTCACTGCAATCCAAACTGTTTGATGCTCAATATACCGCACTATGCAAAAAGTCAAAGATTATCTTCTACGATGATTTTTACTAAAAGCAGGTTATAATGATAGATGCTCTAAGAAAGGGCGCGGAAAATGGATACAAGTTGATTTAATGCATTATTAGAAAGAATTTCGAAAACTCCAACAAAAATTTGATCAATACCAGTCGTTGTTCAATTTTTGATGTCATATTATGTTTCTGTCAATTATTTGATATTGGTTTCGTATCAAATTAGGTTCTCATTAACATTACATTGAATCCATTTGTGGACCTAACTGTTTTCCACAACCGTTACAGAATTTGCCAATTCTGAAATCATATTTGATAACAAAATACTAACATTATCTCTCTTGAGATTGAAAAATATTCTACAACACTTGCTGTCTTATGCATTTTGCGTATATTTTATTCAATCACTTGTTAAAGAATATTATTCTAACATTTTTGTAGCAATAATAACATTAGCCTTGACTGGCATCATAGTGACAAGATGTGAATTGAAATGTCAAATAATTTTCCGTTGCCTTCCCTTTTGGTTATATGTAGAATTTGTGGTTGTTGAGAAAGCACAGTCTACTCGGTTAGAATGAAAATTCGTTATGCTCGCGGTTCCTCGCGCTCGCTTTCAGCTCGCGCTCGGAACTTTCCACTTGCATCGAATTTCCATTATAACCTTGTTATAGAATATACTACTCTCCACAACCGTTACAGGATTTGCCAATTCTGAAATCATATTGGATAACAGAATGATAACATTCACGCTCTTGATATTGAACACTGCCACAAGAAAAAATGTAAAATCTAAATCTCTGCTGCCACATTGGACATGAACATGAACAGCTTCAATCTTATTGAAAATAACTCGAAATTGAACCAAAAAGAACAAACTATATGTACACAACAATGCGCGACATGCCAACAAACCGTTTATATTGTTGAAAACAGAAAGGTAACATAATGCCTTCCGTTTTAAATTAATATGATATCTATACGTAATCATCAGTTTCTTCAATATAATTTTTTATTGTTTATTTCCGTTTTTCATGTATCTGTAAAAGCAAATGTGCAAACTGTGCAAAATGTGCCACAGAATCCCTGTTATAACATCGTTATAACTTATAACAATTTTAATCGATATTAATTCAAATTAACAATTGACATGAGTTTGAATCACAACCTCACATTTCAAATGCTTTTTTTTTAATTTTCAGAATCAAAATATTTATTATTGATAACATTCATTATGAATTATTAGAAAAAATCCCTCTTTTCTGAATATAAATGAATTTGACCTCATTACCATCCAAAACGGTACTGTATGAACCCGCGTTCACGCGTATCTCTCGACTGGGAGCGTGGCGTCTCCTGTAATCCAAGCTACTTGGAGGTCAGATTCAGCGGATGGTTTGAGGTCGGGAGTCCTGGTGCAGGGTTTCTCACGTCGACCGGGCGTCCACACTAAGCACGGCGTCGATATGGGTGTCCTGGAGGAGTCTGGGACAGCCAGGTCGGCTAAGGAGAGGCGAATCGGGCCAGGGGGGAAACTCAGCAGCCAAAAGTCTCCGCGTCGTGCAGTAGTGGGATCGCGCCTGGGAGTGGGATCTCTGTGCCAGCCCGATCAAAATAGCTAGACCTGAATCTTTTTGTTATTTTTTTCGGTAAATCCATGCTTTTTTATTGATTTTCCCGTATCATTCCGCTTTTTTTGAGAAGGAATAGGATTTTATTGAGTCATGATCGACCTTTCCATTTACATTGACGTTGTCCGGTTACACCATAGGAATCTATATTCCTACAACGTGTAATCAGATATCAGTAGATGGCGCCAAGAGTCACAAACACTGGCAATATTAAAAAATATACTTATATTTTTATTGTTTTTCAGTTCAATCAAATTTGATATATTCATTAAGTTTTCATAAAGGGTCGGTCCTCAATATTTTCAGCAGGATATGTGATACTTTGTTAATGCTTATACCTTTTATATGCTTTATACAATGGTAAGGAAATTGTGAAGTATTTTCCGTTATACATGTAGATGGCGTCAGGAGTCGTCAAGTCGATAGGTCGACATATTTTAAATTGTGTCTTTGTGAAGACCAACAGTTGTATTTTTTCACCATTATTTGGTACCTACTGGCTACTGCAAACCTTGAGAATTACAATTTGAGTGTGCGGAATTTTACTTGTTCCCCAAAATATTTTGAGTAATACTGCCTGAAACTCACACTTATGAATAGGATTTTTATGATATAAGGGGTTGTAGAGGTTATATTTCAGTGGTTGTATGTAGACAGCGTTTTGGTCGTCCATGGGTTATATTGGATGGTAGGTTCGTCACGATGTTTCAATAGCTTGAATCTGCAATCGTCAGATACTGAGTATTGGAGTCACCTGATGATGAACAATATAAGCAATCGAAACGTTTTGAAAAATATTCAACCCATGAAGCTAATGGAACTCCGAAACCTTAGATATTAATAATTAAAACTAGAATAGGATTCCTTAAGCAATTTTACAGTCTTCTTTAGGCAGTGAAAGTATATTCAATGGCGCCACCTATTGGTGTAAAAGTGTAAACATAACCGTTTTATAATGGTTTCTTTTTTTTTCTACTTATGTCTGGTGTGTTTTTACAAGAACAAAGTCTAGTTGAGTAATATTTCAATAGGTGGCAATAGAAAATAAAATCAAATGAAAGCTTCATTTTTTGATAAAGTGGCTCATGAAAATAACAATTTTTTTTCGCTTCAGACTTTACGTAACATGTTGATTTCTATTGACCATGGGTCCAAAGTAATGTGAATTAATTACATTACCTATGTAAGAACAGAGGTGGCGTAAAGTTATGAAATCAAAGGTGAGTGAGTGAAATTATAAATACATTTTCATCCTACACTTTGAGAATGTTGAATTTTAATGGCTTTAAAGTTTACGGAGAGGAAAAAGTTACCTTCGGCTAGCCGAGAAAATAAATTTTACATTATCACGCTAGGTGGCGACGCTATTAAACGTCAGTATAAAAATAATTGTTAACAGATTGTTGTCAATGTCTGCCATTTCATCAAATTATAAGTTGTCATATTTGATGTTTGTTTGAAGTTAACTTGGAATGTTTACTATAATTTCGACAAAAGAGTAATTTACTAGATTAGAAAAGATATTCTGATTTAGATATTTATGCGTAGCAAGATTCATGAAACAGATAATGTTTTTAAAGAAGTCTGAGAAGACAGACACAAAATCTAATATTTTATAAAAAAAAAACAGCAGGTAATTGCAATCACGTATATTTCCTATATATACATATAATCTTCTACAATTTTTTAGTCGGCATTTATGTGGAAGGTGAACGATAAATAAATCGAATGAATAATAAAATAGTTATTTACCTAACGAGTGCGGAAAGTAGTACTTTTCCGCACGCGACGGCAGTTGCACGAACGACGCGGAGCGGAGTTCGGGCAAGCCGTTAAGGGCGGAAATGACATTTTCCGTAAGAGTTAGGTACAATATTTTTCCTACGAGTGTTTTTGCCAATTTTATTTATGAAAAAACAAGGTTTTTGATAAATTTTTTTTATAATAATGCTACAAAATGAATAATAAGACAGAATAGTTACATAGATCATTTAGTTAGTTCTAAATATCTTCATTTTCAACAATACAAAAATCGTGCGGAAAAGTAAAAATCGTACGGAAAAGTAAAAATCGTGCGGAAAAGTAACTTTTCCGCATGATTTTAAATCGTACGGAAAAGTACAACTTTCAAAATGAAAAATCGTGCGGAAAAGTTACTTAGTTTTCCGAACGATTTTTACTTTTACGTACGATTTTTACTTTTCCGCACGATTTTTGTATTGTTGAAAATGAGGATATTTAGGACTAACTAAATGATCTATGTAACTATTCTGTCTCGTTAGTAATTTTCTAGCATTATTACAAAAACTTGTTTATTAAAAACCTTGTTTTTTCATAAATAAGATGGAGAAAAACACTCGTAGGAAAAATATTGTACCTAACTCTTACGGAAAATGTCTTTTTCGCCCTTAACGGCTTGTCCGAACTCCGCTCCGCGTCGTTCTTGCAACTGCCGTCGCTTGCGGAAAAGTACTACTTTCCGCACTTGTTAGGTAAATAACTATTTCAGAATCGACTAATTGAATCATATATAACATAATATGGTCAAACAAAATCAACTACTCTTTCAAAAGTGTATTACATGTATCAAAATTTCAATTGTTTGGATCAAGAAACGGATATAAAATACATAGGTAAGAATTGCAAGGACAAATATATTCATTGAATTTATTGCATTTGGAATAACCATTTATTCGATCAAATAACTAATATTTTCCCTGATATTTGTATTGAAACTTTTGGTTTGAAGGCAATTCACAAATATAAAAAAGAAAGCATTCAACCAATATTTCAAGGTGGTAGTACTTTGTAGGGATTCATAATTCCATTAGGATCCATCATAGCCTTCATCTGCTTCATCAATTCAATCGACTGCCTACTTTTGGAGAAATGGATATATTTTGTCTTCTTGAACCCTATGCCATGTTCGGCACTCACGCTCCCTTTCCATTTTGAAGTGTATTCAAAAACAAATGGTTCAATTTTGTCCAACATTGCCTGACTGAACTCTCTGGCAGTAATATTAAGATGAATATTTCCGTCTCCTGAAAATAAAGAAGTATTCAGTGGAAAAACATTGAATAGAAAGTAAAAGAAGCTGTAAGTACTTTTTTTTTCAGTTCTTCTGACATTGCTAGTACTTCATTGACAAATATAAAAAATCTGGTTCGGTTTGCTTGGGGACATGTACAAATGTTTAGCGGTTTCATCATCCTCTATGCACTTTGTACATGTGGTGTGGGTAAACCTGCTATAACTCTGTGATGTCTAGTAGTATATCAGTGTCCTGTTGCATGTATCCTTGTAGATAAATGTTTTGGAATAGATCCGATAGACTGCGCCAATACTAATACTGCCTTTTTAGTGCTATATGCCTCACCGATTACCCGTTTTAGTCCAGTACCCAGCCCCCTTGCATGCATTTCAAGGTATTAGAACCATTAGAGAACCAATAGTTATGTATTCTACATACAGTATCGGAAACTTCACATCTCCTTTTATCCCATTTACTTTTTTTTTTTAGTCCATTCAGAACGTTTATATTATAATTCTCCTTAGAGTCGTTTTCTCTAAAAATCACTCACCCACGTGACCATATCCACAAACTCGTACGGCTGCATCTCCCACTCTTTCTTTCATAATAGGCACAAGAGAATAAAAGTTTTCGGTGGGAAGTGAAATATCGTACTTGAAAGCGTAACCGTCCTTCATGAGACCCTCTGTGATACTCTCTCTAAGATCCCAAATTGTCTAAAAAAAAATTAAAATCATTCACATGTAACGTTAAAAATTATTTTTTCTACGTTCATGCAAAAAACAAAACTTTATTGAACTATATTTGGTGGAAAAACTGGTACTTTATTGCACTGAGTGCAATAAAGAGTTTATCGCACTCATCTGTCATTCTACTATAGCGTTCTGTCATCATGACAGACCATCTTTCAAATCGACGCCAAATTCAGCCCATTTTCTGTGAGATTGTATTACGTTTTAAATAGTTGCATGTTTCATCATATTCATTACATAATGGACTATGAAATTACTAGAAAATGCAATTTGTTAAAAATTAAATTATTTCCTTCGAATATCAAAAGAATTACACAAGATGTTTTTGAATTACTTTTAGCAGATAGATTTAAACAAACAATGTCTTCCTTACAGTTTAGTTGCACCTAAATGAAACATTTTCTGGTTTTTGCATGAACGTAGAAAAAATATTGTATGAAACTCGTGCAAAAAGAATTTATTGCACTCGACGTGAAATTGTCCGACGGGACCATACTTTTTGCACTTGTTGCATAAATAACTATTGCTGTAGTGTCTCGGTAGAAATTCTACTGATAAAAATACCCTGTATTCTAAAAGCTATCTGTTAGTTTTGTTCAATTTTTAAATAAATTTGAACCCTAATAGTTTGGGGTTCAGGTTTATCTACAAATTCCATTAAATCGAATACAGTTACATCTATGTCTCATTGCATGTAAACAAATTCAACAGTGCTTAGAAAAAGGTTTCAAAACATAGCGAAAAGTATGGTTTTCTCAAACTAGGGTAACAATAGGTGATTTTTTATTCCCATACCCATTACTGTGTTCAGTTGTTCTCTGTTTCAAAATTCTACATCTTTGTCCGATATAATACCTGAGTCAAGTAACACAAGTTAATTTATAGGATCCACATCTTCTAGTTTTTCAGCAGCACGTAGTAGACAACTTTTTGCATGGTTTTTTGGACTATATTAAATGTCAAGGCTTTTTATGTTCTGATTTGTATTTCTTGACCTTAAGGAAATTGTGGTTTTTGAATATGAGGATGTTTAGATTTTCCCAGATATTCATTCGGTTTCCTTCATCGATCTGTTTTATGAGTTATATTTTCAGGTTTGAGGAAGTTGTTTGTTTCGTATATCGTGTGTGGCAAGATAAGTTTAAGAAGGAACATGAAGATGACAGCACTGACTGCTGTCGAAAGCGCTCGCATATAATAACTCAAGGTTGTAAAACTCTGATATCATCCTTTTTCTTACTCAGTGTGAATATCGAATTATTATAGTTTTGTAGGAAGTTGCATAGTTGAAATTACAATATATTGATATTCACCTTCATTTTAGTAAGTTCATTAGTGGACGTTCCATCCAAGGCCAACCCCTGTTCCACTATTTCCTCCAGAAATTTGTTCAACTTTTCCTCGTCGTGTTCATTATTGCTGCCGTGAGTTTCTACAAGCATATAGAAGGGGTGGAGACTCAAGGGAGATTTCAGGCTCATATTGCTTGTGACTGAGTCTAGACTCAATTCATCTATCACTTCACAAGAAGATAGAATTTCCCCCAAATCTTGCTTTGCTTTCTTCAGTACCTTCAGAACATCTTCGAAGGATTTCAAACCTATATTTGAAAAAAACAGTTAAATTCACATGTACGTACAGACAATATATTCAGTCTAACTGAAGATGATCACATTTACGCCCGTGCCTCCCACTATTTCCTTTAACTTATTGTGATCCGATCTGTTGTTCGTGTTTTGTTCCCTTAGAAGTCTTATTCTTGCCTCTCCCATGATCGTTATGTCAATCGGTGGGAGGTCCAACAGTACTTCCATGGTTGTTTTCATAGCTTCCGTTATACTAAGGCATGCAAGTCTTTGTACCTTGCTCAACTCAGCCGCGGCTTTTTGTTGTGTTATCTTTGACCACCAACTATGTCAGATGAAATCGAACCATGGAAAAACATTTCTCCAAGGTTTTGGAAAAACATGAAAAGGTCTGGGACAGGCACCTTCCACTATTTCTCATTATATCATTACCTTTGGAAAGTAATTTTGTGTACCCTGTCACTTAGAGTTCGGATCACTAAGCGCCAAAGAAGGTGTGAAAGACGATGCAAATAAACTGAAAGATTGCAGAAAATCCAAGAGAAACAACTTGGAAGAGCCTTGGCAAGTGACGATAAAAGCTTATTTAGGAGGATTCAAAGGAGGCGACCAGGTATGTCTATATAATTCTTGAAAAAACAAAAGTGTGTCTCCCAAGTTGATGCCGTCTTGTGAAGTACCATACAAGGTAAAGGAAAGGAAACGACGTGGTTTACATAATCCAACGCAGCCCTTGGAATGAGATGAAAGTCTTCCATTTGGAAAGACTAAAGCCATATCATGTTGAAGCGGTGCTTATACCTATGAGACAAATAATGGCTGAATCATTTGAAATTTGAAAATAATCCTTGTAAAAAGAAAGGTGTGCCTCCCAACTCTACGCCGTCTTGGGAAGACCAAGATGAAAGTCGTCAAAGTTGTCATGGTTAGGCGGCTAGCTTTTGGTCGGGACGATCAACTCCTCAACAAGTCATCTGGTTAGAGTTAAATAACCCAGTTATTGTCTGGAGTAGGTCTCCTTCGTCTATTCAATAAAGTCGAGAAAAAAGTAGATAGAAGCCTGTAAAGAATATTTTCATGCTATATCAAAATCCTCCCTATCCTTATTTGATTTATTTAAATTTGACGTGATTTGGATTTAACAATACAGAATTATTCCTTTAATATAACATTCATTAACCTATTGAATTTAATGAAGGATTCGAATACAATTAGTGTGACATAAATTCGAAGAATGGTTATGGATAGAGAATACAGATAAGGGTCCTATTTCATTTGTTTATAGACCCTTGAAAGTAGATACTTAGAATTCTTAGACTTATAGCCCAAGGCTATATTAAAATGTATTCAGGAAATTACCTAGGAATGCCAAATTTACAGCTTTAGGTTTTGGAGGACAATGTACCGCAACTTTCGTAACAATACCCAAAGTTCCTTCCGATCCAATGAATAGGTGTTTTAGATGGTAACCAGTATTGTCCTTCTTCAAGGTGCTCAAACAGTCCACGATCTCTCCGTTCGCTGTTACCTACACAACAAAGACAATCAATAATATTCCAGTGCATTCCAATTTCAAATTGAAACCAGTGGCGGATCCAAAGGGGGGGCAATGGGTGCAAGTGCTCCATATGTTATCACATGGTTTTCGGTCACTTCAAACTTCAACTCCACCTAATTGCCCCCCCCCCTTATAGCCGTTCTGGATCCGCCCCTGATTAAAACTATCAACTCTTGATAACTTTTGATGAGTTTATGTTCAGAAAAAACAAAAAAAAATCGTCAAAAAAGGATGTACAGGGACATCGTTACTAGTAGAAAACTTACCGCTTCTACCCCCAAAATATTTCCGTGCAAATTACCATAGCGCAGTAATCTCAAACCCCCGGCATTGGTAGAAACATTTCCTCCAATATGACATGACCCTTTAGCTCCCAAATCTATGGGCATCATCAAGTTTCTTTCCGCAAGGTGGTTATCAAGATTCTCCAAGATGCATCCTGCTTGACACACCAAAACTCCTAAAATAAAAAGTCTTCAGTATAAACCGATATTAAATTGAAGCATAAAGAAAACTGTAACATTTGTCTAATTCCCACTTAGTTTTGGTTTATTTTTTATGACCGGTTTCAGCTTTTAATCATTTTCAAAAAGATGATAATGATATCAGATGGTTCTGTGCAATTCATTAACCTACATGTTGATTCGATCCTAATTATAATAATATAATAAAAGTCATGTGTTGATCAACAGACCCTCTGAGTTTTATCAAAAGGCAATAACCTCTGACAGGGGTGACAATTCCAAGTTTCAGCAAACACACCTGATGTCTCATCCGTGCTTATAATGTTGTTCATCAAACCAGTCGATATTACCACCTCGTCGAAAACTGGAACGGAACCACCTACCAAGCCAGTGTTACCACCTTGAGGACAAACAGCAATTCGCCGATCGTTACAGAACGACAATATTTTCGAGACTTCTTCAGTGGATTTTGGTTTTACAACACACTGACTATAACCTGAAATGAGAATGTTTTGATAAATACTCAACCAGAGTGAATAACTTGAAGCCAACAACAAACTACTATCAAAGAATTTTATCTAAAAAATTTTTTTTACAAACAACATATCCTTCATTGCATTTTTTGTGCATCCCAACAATATGCATTGAAGTATCCTTTATGACAAAGTTTGGATGTGATCATTTCAAATTCTGACGTATTTTCATCGCCTCATGTATCAAAAATGGAGTATTTACTATTAGGTTATTCAAAAAAATTTAACAGTGGTTAAACAGAGAATTTATATGTTTGAATATTTACCGTATCGTTGAATATTAAGCTTCCTTTAAGTTAATTCTTCAATACAAATTATTAACATCATGACAACACAATACGTCAGTTTTAAAAGATTTAAAACTTTGTATAAATATGTGTATAAAATTGAATTCTAAGCAACTTTTTCAAATAACTATTTTCGATATCTTGTCATTTTACCCGACTGTTCGCCTATTCATAGTATTTTTTTTCAATTTGCCGCCATACCAGCGATCACGTGACATGTGTCAAATAGATTTTTAGGTTATCGGGACATGCACAAACTTTTCCCAAGAATCTTTTTCCAATACTCTAATAATAAACTTTTTTCCCATATGGTACATACTTTCTGGCGGTCACTGTATAATATTAAATAGGATAGCTCTAGAAATATGAAATCGCGTTTCAAAGTTCAAGAGATATTCAATGAATCTATACTGGTATAGAGACACGCTGTAAACTTCAAAGATAACTGTTGATGTTATTGAGATATCATTAGATTATAATATACCTATGTTGGTTCTTTAAATTATACTGGTTTCAAATCGACTAATCCCCATGGATCAAATATAACGCTTCGTTTACGTTCCACATCCGCAGAGGAATTGATAAACCATTCTCAATACATTTTCTCGAAATGTTATGTTGAGAGGGAGCTACTACTCATTATAATTTCATGACCTCACAATATAGGTACAGGATGTTTCATAATTCAATGCTATTCTGAAGAGCTATAATCCTTGAATGATTTCAAGAAAAGTTCTTGATATAAACATAGGTCCGCAACCGCTTTATTTCTGAGATACAGGATGTTGAAATTCAACAAAAAAATCAGTTTTTTACCAGTATGCCATTCTAGCTACTTCATTGATATATCATTGAATGAGAAATGAAAAGGACTGTAAGTTGAACAGAGTGGTTTTGTCAGGGGTTGTTAGCCAGGGGGTGGATTTTGCTAAGCTGCATGAAAGAGCTTATGGTCTTCTACGACACCTATTTTTAATTTAAATTTTTTTCACCAAATAATCCTTATGGATGTCCAATTCATGTTCATATCAAGCCAGGATATCCATGTATTTTGGATATCCATGAATTTTGGATAATTGTTTCTAGAAACCAATAACTATTTCTGTTTCAACATCAAGAGCCCCAAACTCAACAAAACAGAGTTTGTGTGAAATAAAAAGTATAGTTTGTTTGAAAGTTTTAGACAATGTTGTGAACTGATCACTCTCATTGAGGACTTCCATTGTCTGTAGTGTTTTTATTAGCACGACCTTGATTGAAACGTCGTGCTAATAAAATCACTACAGACAATGGAAGTTCGCAAAGAGTGTAATCAAAAAGTATAGTGCCATTTCGAGCCCGTAGGGAGAAAAATCCCGGACCACCCTGCACCCGTCGACAGAACAATAATCCACTTTTGGTCTCACTGCACAAAAAGTAAGAAATTATCTCGACACACACGCGCGCGCAATGTTCAGTGAAAGAACGAAGAACAATCAACCATCGCCGAGCACATTACCTCTGACATTCTTGATCCAATCGACGTTGAATGTCTCGCAGTCCGACGGATCGGTTAGCACGCGATCCGGACCGAGGAGATCCCTGAAGAACCCCAAGTGATGCTCGTCTAGCTCGGCGTAGTCACCCCTTTTCACGTGAGGGTATCGATCCTGGAACAGGGAATTCGGTATATTTTCTTTGTTCGCCAAACTACTTGCTATACATGTTCGGTGCATAATGGAGGCAATTATCGATGTGTGGGCTGGCGCAAAGAAAAATGAGGGGAGAAAACAGTCTAATGACACAATCAATCAACTGCGTTCTCCAGAGCAACTATAACAGTAATAGTAGGTATAAATTATTTTTGACCTCTCGAGAAGGACCTCAATCAAATTAATCGAATATACTGTATTGTCCAAAGAACTTGGTTCTCCTTAATGAAGCATTGGGTTATGGATGTAAAATTACAGGGTACGGGAAAACCATGTCCATTCAGCCTTAACTACCCAGGTAGCACCTCATATTGGCAGAATCTTGATTAATATGGATATTTGTAAATGTAAAAATAATATTGATTCAATATGGGTCAATATTGGAAAAACAATATTCTATAGATAAAATATATGTTATACTAGTACCCCATTTTATTTTCAAAAATTAGTCATAGTTCACCTTGTATAACTTATTAATCATGGAGAGCATGTAGAGCTAGACCAGAACAGGACTTGGGGACAATGATTTTCCGAAGACAGGGTAATTTCTCGAGATCTGATCGCCATTTCAGAAATCTAGCCCGCTCTGGGACTCGAAATATCGGTACTCTGATTCCTATATACAACGTAACTTGGATAAAGTAAAGACGATTCATTGTGTCAGCTGAAAATGTTTGTTCTGATGACGGGGTAGGGATATTACGTTAGAAATGTGAATCACAGTATCCAGATTTCTAATTTGACGTTACATTCCGATTCTATGAAAAATGTCTATTCCTCAAAGTCATATTTCTGATTTGTTTACAATAAATCATTTATTTTCAAAGTAAAAGTGGATTGATCAAAGAATAGATCCCAGCGGAATACCCAGAATCTATAACTAGAGATTCAGATGAATCCCCGTCAACCACTACATGGAAAAATACGAATGACGATAATATAAAAAGTTAATTTCTATACCTGTTTTTTTCTTAATTTCGGAGAAATACTCAATAACTGAAATGTGCACCATCAAATATTTCACTCGGCCATTTAAGGAATGATAAACGAAAGTTTTTCTTGATCATAACGGAAGAGGATTTCCCGGAAACCAATTACTTCTATTATTCCTGTGAGTCCTAAAATTGAAGTGACATCTCATTACTGGAAAGCTTGTAAAACAGTTTCGAATCAAGGAACTTTATTTACTCTCCAGAAATCTCCCTTCTTTCGGTTCTTTTCCCATCTCTCCCATCATTATCAATAATCCCAATCCGATTAAACGCACACTCGATCCAAGTTATTTCGACAGCGTTGCCAAGTCCACTGTGATTGTCGCGTGTGAATCGGCAGGTCTTACCTTCATATTTAGAAAAACCACTGAAATACTTGAGGGCAGGGATATGGCACTGCTTGGGTGTCAACTGGAAACATTGTTGATATCAAATACCATAAAATGAAACGATCATTTCTATAAATTCAAAATAGCTTCCTCTCCACATATTCCCAGAGATTAGAAAATATTACATCCATTTGTGCAATGTTCCTCAAGTGCTAATTGTGATAAAACTATTATCCTTCATTTGGTAGGGAATGGCCATTAGCTGCATACCTGCATGTTTCAAGGTTCTTACCTCTCATCAGTACTAGGATAGGCCAGATGACGTTAAAGTCATCTTGTCCCATTCATTGAATGATAACAATCAAAGCTTTCTCATCTCGACCTACGTATGGAGCCGCGACTTACAATAAGTCAGTTGCAGCGCCACCTGCAAAGTAAAATGCATTTTACTCTTCCTGGAGTCTGTGCTGTCGAGGTGTGCGTTTTGATTGGCCTGATTTTTCAAGGTTGCAGGCCACTTCATTCAATCTAATTCACTTTTATATCGACATAAGGGACTTTATACTTCCAAGTAGGATCTGAATTTGAACTTCCAACATGAATACGAAACAGGATTCTTTGAATTCTTTGAATCTCTAACCAATTAAACCGAGTCTGAGCCTAGACTCTGCAGCTTCCAAAATAAATCTCCTCCCGTAACTAGAAGGTACAGCTTTCATAATATCAGTCTCCAATTAGAATGTTAGGGTCTAAATAGAATCTCCAGGTCCTCAACAAGAACTCCAACCAGATCTAGCCTCCCGAAAGAATGGTCACTCAGAAAAATGTGTCATCCCAAAAAATACCTTGTTATCAGGGTTCCACACCAAATTACAATGAATTAAGAAACGGCAAAAACATGTTAAGTGGTGATGATCCACTACCAGGTTTTGACATGGTGCTTATCCTTCAACAGCAGCAAGCCCAGATAATCCTCATTGTGAAATGACACTATGGTCAAAAGATATCTCTATCTCTCAATATACTTCTTGCCTGCAAAACTAACATGATGATTTGCCTGGGCTTTAGGAAGGAGAATTATGCAGCCTTTCTTTAATCTATTTCACTACTCCTAAGGTGTAGAGTAACATGAGAACGTCAAGCAGCTCTATTATTCCCCGGCAGTTCCTATGAGCAGATCTGTTGGAGTTTGAATAATAAGTATAAAACCTTTTTTAATGAAAATTAGAATAAATATATCCTAGAACATCATAAAGACGCAAACCTGCAAGAGAGAAGTTTCAGTGATACATCAATAGAATTTCACTGAGTTTGTTTTTATGCGAGAATTTTCCATCTTTTCCATCAGAGCTGAATTCAATGTGAATTGCCGGTTTTTTAAATAGAATCAATAGCGTAGCGGTCTAACGCACATAGTCGGAAAGCATGAAATCCCGTGTTCGAATCCCGGTTGATTCACATTTTTTTTAATTCAGTTCTGATTTTCATCTGCTCGTCTGCTAGACCATAAAATTAT
This sequence comes from Chrysolina haemoptera, assembly GCA_958298965.1. Lineage (NCBI taxonomy): Eukaryota > Metazoa > Arthropoda > Insecta > Coleoptera > Chrysomelidae > Chrysolina > Chrysolina haemoptera. The sequence continues at coordinate 6,985,027 of OY282594.1, forward strand.
TTTCGAATTTAATTTACTAAAGATGTAAAAGTACTTCATTATTATTTTTTGTATTCTTCTTTTTATCATAATTTTCTTCAAACGTGTATAATAATTAATAAAACAATTCAACAAAAACTTGTGAAATGTTAATTTTCATCAGGAATTACAAGCACAATTGGCAATACCGCAATCGAAACACTGACCTACCTTAGTGAGCTGCGGCAAAACACCAGCACTAGCGAGTCCCCTGCATTTCCGAGACAGGCCTCCGAGCGAGGGTCGTGTCCCTAGGGAGACGGGACGCAGCCCCATCAGCGGCCTCACTCCCCTGGACAGCATATTTCGCGGCAGATCCTAGAAAATAGTTCAGATATGAGTTTTTATTGCCTTTTTGCTGCTTTTTCATAAACTACAGAATGAAGAGACCTTCTTTTCTCAAATAATGGAGTACAAAAACCAGTGAGTTTTAGTGAATATTTGTTTTAATTTCATATATATATATATGAGATATATTAGAGTCTGAGTTATGACATATTATTAGTGTTTCGTTTTGAAAATGTTTCAATCCCATAATATATGGTATCTTTCAATAAAAGTAATTTTACTTCATTGTTGATTTTAATTGAAACTTTTTGTCTGTCATTGTCCTTTTGTTTTTTTTTTGTTTCTGCATTTCAGGTAATTTGAACTCACTTGGAACTGTCTGACAAACTGAAAGTTGCTCTATTATAATAAAGAATGTATTATCAAAAGTTTGATATAATTGATTATCATCTCTCTGGTGGTTTGACGGTGAACTACTAACTGAACATAAAACTCGGTAGGTTGCTGATGTAAGTCTTCCGTCCTACTCGTTTCCATGTTAGAGCAGGCAACAAGTGTTTGGTTCATTCAAAGGAAGACATTAGATACTTGCCGAAAAATAACTCGATATTTCAGATCATTGCTTATAGCTAGACATTCATTTGTCAGAAATATCTTCTTCAATTGCTGCAAGATAACTGATACTTCCCCATAAATAATCTCCTCAGTTCTGACCACTAACAAGGGGCTATTTGCTAACCTACTGGGAGCTCACTGTTCACTTATAGGAACGTAGCTGTCCTTTGATCTGTATACTCATGAGACAACAATTACTTGATTACTAGAACTTCTTTCTTTCTTTAGTTAGTTTTTTGGATTTCTGACTCCTTACGGAATCAATTTCTCCATATATATAATCAAGTAGATATATATATAAAAAAATGTTAAATAATTCATATGCCGGTCTCGGATTACGGCAAATCCGTTGCCATCTAGCCTGGTTACTAGCGTAGATAACCCAAGAACCGATTACTAGAACTTATCAGCTGACTTATGGGAAAGAGTCTCATTTCTGACAACGATTATGGATGTTTTATTTTGGGTACATTTCGATAAAGTTTCCCAACATTTTAAAATTAAACATTTAATAAAATAGCCCTAGGATTTCTCAAATACTCTTTTTTATAACAATGGATTCAGGAAGTCTAAAAATATCACTGCTTTTGTTTATGTATAAACAGATTTTGATAAAGTTCTGATCAGTGATATTTTGAGAGTCTCTGAATCAAATTATTTATTTCAATATTCCATATTCAACAAGGGGCCAAGGCACAATAAAACTTTCCATATCATCTATTATTCAATTTTCAAATTTCAAAATAAACACTCACATTTCACTTTCGAACCATATTCGATTCAAATCTGCAACTGATTCACTATTCACATAACCGTAGTGTCCGTAGTGACCTACCTATCAAAATTATGATTCGTTTATATTTCTGTACAACACATACAACCGACGTCACATTAACCTTTTGTGATTATCATTCTAGTAGTTTGTAAATACTGATTACTGATTATTTTGAATGAATACATACGCTGGCAGGCTGCTAAGCATTTTGCCAAATAACTTAGCCCAGGTCCGTACTATACGTATTCTACGGATGCGTTTTTCGGTTGCGTATTTTTGGCAAGATTAACATATTGGGTGGTATGCATTAAAGATAGCAAATGCATGGAGAATAAGTGTCTTTAAAGAAATCCGAGTAGAAGCATTTGCTCCAGGTTTATGCATATGACCCATTCAGTTGTTTTTTAGGTTAGACTTTTGACATTTGAAACAAAGATATTGTTCTTTAGAACACATATTGTCCATGATAAAACAATTGAATATCACTTCCGATCTTCCTGGAATGAACCAGATCAGAGGTTCCGGAAGGTTCTGGAATGTATTGAAAATACACCCAAGTGAATTTAGGCGTGGAACTCTCTAGAGTATAAGACAGGAAATTCCAAAATGTTCTTGAAACTTTTGGAAAAGTCGAGAAAACCATAGAATGGACGATAACAGAAGCTACAGCATATTCTAGAATGCATTGAAAACACTTAAGAAAATCTTCGAGTATTATTGCGGCTCTGCTTCGGTCAGCTGACGTTCGGCGGACAGCGGTTCCCAAAATTTCCCAAAACAATATAAACTTTCCACACATTTTTTTCGAATTTTTGACACCTGTCATTCGTTAAAAAATGACATTATACGCCCTTACCTCACGGGAGTGCGAAAGGTTAGATTACACCCTGTAGATTTGTATTCTCAAATATTTCTAACGGAGAGACATCAATGTCAGAGACCCTACAATTGAAGTCGCCCCCACTACTACCAGGGTGTCAAAAAAAAGAAGACTACAGTAGTCAGGGATCCCTGGACTCCAGCTACCTTCATCAGAAAAGAAAAAGGTCAGTCAGAATTTGGGGGTATTATATTATTATTATTATCGCTACTATTTATTCTACCGCGTGGGAATACAGTCCGTACTAATCCTGCCATCGCGTAACAACTAGAACATTACTTCCAATTCTTTCAGTAAATCGGGTTTGCCATCAAAAATTATTCAAAGATCTGTGCACTTCGTTATTGCTAAATGTAAAAGGGGCATTATACGGCACTTGCCATAATGAGAGACAACCCTTTGAAGAGAACGAGGGAGAGACGAAAGGAATATTTATCTGGTCCCTTTGATGTTTTTATTGAACGTAACACGTGACTGTGACACTCGAGCACGAGGTTTCGGTTGACCAAAATTAAAGCTGAATAAAGAAAACACTGGGAAAAAATTTCAAGCCATAAATTTCCTCTGAACAGTGTGTGTCTGTGGATTGTGATGATGAATAACACGGAAAACTTCAATTCAATAAAGGTTTCAAATATAATTTATTCCAAGTCTACTATTTAATCCAGTATACGATTGGGTTTTGAGACGAGGATCGATTGTAGCACCACCAAACTTGGTATGCTAGTAGTTGGAACGATGATAAACACGAAAAAAAATTGTTTATCGAAATTCGTTTAAAAATAAATAATTATATTTTCACGGAAGCGTAGAAGGGCCATTATTTTTTTATTTTTTTTCCCTAATTCCGAGTTGCAACTCGGAAAATTACTAAATTCCGAGTTGCAACTCGGAAAATTACTAAATTCCGAGTTTCAACTCCGATGAAATTCCGTTACTAAATCTGGTAAATGATTTATCTCTACAATTGAGGTGATAATCATTATCAGTATTTCTGTATCAATTCCACTGGAAAATTTGGACTTCTCCAATTATTGTTCTTGATCTTTGAAAGCCAGCTGTCAGATGATACCGTAGTGATACTACGTTACAGCTTACTTGATAATGGTTTAATAGGCCGGACCCGGTCGTAACAAATGAAAGTCATAGTAGAATTTAGACAAAAGTTATTTTCTTCTTTATTCATCGTCAAGAGATGCAGAGATCTTGAGAAAGTCATCACCAAATAAGCTCAACTCTTAACCCTTTTACCTTCACCTTTTACGGAAGATAAGCCATGAGATGGAGTAAGTTAGTAGTGAGGTTTTTTTAGGTCGTATATTTCGAATTTTCTGTCAAAATTCATAAATTAAAGATGGCGGCTGCAAAATGTCATTATGGTCTGATTCGATTCAAAATAAATGACAATTTAATTTCTCAAATGTAAAAAAAGCGTGGGGTGTTTAATAAAGTTCTCTTGAGCTCTTGAACGCTCTGTATTGTTAAATTAAACTAAAAAATATGAGAATATAGATCGAAAGCACCACGCTTTTTTACATTTGAGAAATTAAATTGTCAATTGTTTTTTACTTTTTAGTCCCTGGGAAGTAAAGCGTGTTCTTTAGTTTTTTTAAACTATTATTTTTTGAAAGCTACTTCAATGCGTACGACTACTTTCTACTTTCTTGAAACCCAGTCAGCTATGGATTGATTTCTGAAGTCAAAAATTCCTTTCAGAGAACGCAATAATTGATTTTTAAAAACGAAGCCCTAGACAAACGCTACATCGACCAGCCATTAAAACCACCCTCGCCGACCTTGTCATTTTCACCCCAAATCAGAAGAGATGAATCCGAGGGACTGCAGGGCGAAAGGGAGAATGAAGAGGACGCGTATAACACTGTGACGACCCACCCCAACCCTCGTGCAAGTGCAAGCAATTTATGCTCTTCAAATATAACGTTCGTCTCGCTGGTACAATCGAATCAACCCCCTTAACCTATATTTCCAAAAATTGGGTCATCGAGTTTGCAGAGTATAAAAACAAGTGAGGGGAATATCAGTTTTAACGCTTTCAGTGCAGACTGAAAAAAAAATTACCACGAAAGTGCGTAAACGAAGTGTTTACAAAAAATTCTCCGACCCCAAAAACCCTTACATACCAATTTTGAATCGAATCGCCATTTTGTTTTTTCTCCACTAGAATTGTCATGATGCATTGTCATCGGAATTATGAACACCTGCCAAATTTCAAATCAGTCGAACTTCTGAAAGTGGGTGAAAATCACGTCCAAAGATTCCGTTACATTCATAGAGAGATACAGGTGATGCTAATATAAGCTAATATAAGCGTGTTAAAACAGGTGGTACAGATCTATTCATGAAAATATCAGCAAGTTTTTAAGTATAATCAATGCAGTTTTTCTTGAATGTATTCTTTATGAAAATTATCAGCATGCATATCAGATGTATAAAAGCATTCAAAGTGTTTGCCTAATCCTCTGATCATGTCTGAATTAATTATCTGATAAGTAATGATAATGTTATCATCTTCTTGATAATAGCCTGTTTCTATGAGACGACTTGATTCAATCTTTTTTGAGAGTCCAAGGGATCAAGTTATAATGAATTTCTTTCTGTACTCTGTGGTCTATTACTCAGGTTTACTTTTGTCTCCTTTCGTTATATATTCAATCTTTTTCCGAAAATCAGAACGTAGTCGGTACAGCAACAAAGGTAAATATATACATGTGTTAGCTTCAAACTGAATATTATTTACAAGTGTATTATTATGTCCTAGATTGGCTTTATCCATTGAAGTTTTTCATAGCTAAGAAGCAAGTGAAAAAATATCAGAAGAAATATAGGACACAGCAGGAGAATTTGGGGGAAAAAATCGAAACTGGTTTTGATATATTGAACGTTAAGGTGTGAATTAATATAATAATAATATATAATATAATTGATAATTTTTCTATTCAAGTTTTTATCATTTTCTAGCACACAAACTCTCACAGTTTCTGTGGGACAGATCAACTAGGAAATAGTCTGTTGTTGAGATTATCCATTGGGCCAGCTGAAACTGCTGAAATAAGCTTGCACTTGAAACTGGCTAATGGTAGCTCATATATTCTACCAGGTAAGAATATACAAGGTGGATTCTTTTAAGTTTTCTCAGTATTTTGTGTTTTTCTATTTGTGTATCAGGGATAGATAGGGCCGGTTATTTAGAATCAATGGTATTGTGTCGTATGAGACAGAAAAGGTCTGTCGAAAACAACTCCTCAATTTCTATTCTGTGAAAAGTACTACATTTCAAAGAAGCCTCTTTTCTTTTAAAATATATTTATACAACATGCAGTTATCATGTTGTTATTTCACTGAATTGACAGTGACTTATTTGTTGTAGACTATTTTTTTCTTATCCCTACTTATCTACACCTACCTTAAATTGTCTACTCAGAATAATTGCTTTAATTATTAAAATTAACCTGCTCTAAATAACTTGTTTTGGATTCGTGATATAACTTCTTGAAAATTAATGGCTATTGCTTTATAAGAATATAATACCTAATATTTACAAATCATTAGTTCATACAACGAGAAACCTTTATTGTATTCTATGGACTTGAATCATCTGATTCCACACTATTTTTACACTTCGCAATTTCCAAACTCTCGAATACGTCGGAAAATCTATGGTCATGAACCTGTCAAATTAATTCAAACTAGTGTAATCAAATCGATGGTCGTGATTCAAATCATGTTGGGTCACACTCGATTTTTGCGATCTCGAAACCCGTATATGAGCAATGTGCTCGTTGAATCGAACTTGCATGGCATTCTAGTTTGACCCACATACTCCTTCTCGCAGTCCTTAAAGCAAATTATTTCATGAATTCCCGCCTTTTTTTCTTCCTGTCTCATCTTTGAGAGTACCCACGGTTTGTTGTAGTTTATGCGAAATTTTTTATACCACCTTCATATTGAGAGTTCTGAAGATGCCGTCCAAACCTTGAGTAACGTGAAGTTCATGTGGGATAACGATACACGATCGACGTATACAGTTTTGTTTCAGAATTGAGAGGCCAGTTTCCAACCATATCGTTCACATATGAAACTGAAAACAAAAGAAAGTTATAACAACTTTTTAATCTATAGGAAAGACACGCCTTCACTCAGGTACATTCCTGAGAGTTCTAACCATTGCATACAATTGCTTTTTCGGTCAGCAAGTATCCAACAGAAACGAACTACTGCCCTCTACAACAAGAACTACTTTGCCATGCTATCTATAAATGTCAAAGCAAAAATTATGTTTTTATTCAAATGGTTATTGAAATACGTAATAGTTTTTGTTTAGAATTTGAAAAAAGTTCCACTACACGACCGAATCAAAAACTAAACCATTTTTTTAAGGAAAGAATAGTGTGTTGCAAACGAATCTGCCAAAAAAGCAATGGTCAGTCGGTGGAGCAAAAATAGAGGTTCTGGAGGTATACAGAAAACTGAGAATAACCTTCAATGGGTTATTGAAAAATATTTCTCACACATCAGATAACACGACAGAACACGTGCAGTTTCACTTCATGTAAGTAACGGAATAAATACATTATTTTGTGCACAGAGATTAGATTATTGTTCTCCAAAATTATGACATTTCTTCGCTCTCGGACTATTTACTACTATAATAATAGTTATAACCGAGATATAGTCCTTAGACTCAAAAGCGAAAAAACCTAAACAATGAGACGTCGTGTACGTATACAGTATCGGAAACTTTTCATCTGGGGTATAGACAAATCGAGCAACAAGGAACGCAATATGGTATTATAATACCACATAAATAAGAGAGACGCACTACTGCGCGCCTCTCCTGTTACCTCGCCCGACGAATCAACAGCTGAGTTGATATCCCTTCCTCGAGCGAGTAGAGGAGAAATTGTAATGCTCTCTCAACACTATTCTTCACGCTCTTATAAAAACATCATACCCCAGATGAAAACTTTCCGATACTGTATGTTCTTCTTGTCTAGCGGGACAACATGCTGTTTGCGTAGATTCTTCGTAGCGGGGCATTCTAGTTATCGCACAGTCCCAAGTTTTCGGGGGCCCCAAAAAAACCGCTCCGCTTCCGAGAATTTTCGAAAATAGTATGGTTATATAATCATTATTTTTTCAATATTGGGCCCGATGGCTATTACAGCCTCTATCTTTATGGCAAGAAAATGTTCAATAATGATAAACGAACTGGAATTGAATAGCCATTACGTTATTGAGTGAGATTTTATAGGCATTCTTCTGAATAAAAGTACTTCCCAAACAACCTGATTCCTTGTGACAATTGTTGAGGCCTGTTCGTAAAGCCTCACACTGCCTACACTTTTTACTAGAAATATTGGAATATAGTTTGGGTTGCCTAGGCATATTTCTAGAACCCTTATATATTTTTCTCGGCATTCATATTTCAGCTTCCCCGGCAAATGTTCTACAGAAGTTGGTCGACTTCAAATATTACACTTCACGATTTTATGAACAGGTTATATTGATTTATTCTATAGTTCACTTCTCAAAACAGAAAAGTTATTGACACAAACAAAACCCAATCTCACTGCGGAATAATGCAAGAAGTCATTCTTTTCGATGTTTATGTTTAGTGTTTCTTTTCATCAGCCATACTCTTTCCACTTTTTTAGATTTTCTGCAGCAGCATCGCCGAGTTACATCCCTCACGATATTGATGAAACCTTACTTGCAAATGCTTTAGCGACAAATACTTGGAAAGATGGATCGTGGGTGGACAATTTGTAAGTATCAGAACCAATCTATTAATTGTTATGGAAATTCACTTTACTTCAAACTAATGCTAACAATTCAGCATATGACATATAGGACACTAGAGAATTGTTCTTAATATTTTTATTTCCGTTAACCGGCTGCTGCTCTCACGGCAACCCTCAGAAGTCTTTGAGAGACTTGTGCGAGCTAACGAAAACAGTAATTTGGTATTTTGATTTTTGTTCAAAAATATGAATAGGATATTCATAAAATCAGTTGTGGAATCATCTGAGCTTGGCAAAGCGAAATAGATTTTCGTCGACCAAAATGTATTGGGGAATCAAGGAAATATACAAAAGCACCATTGATAAGAAATATGGACATTTCATTTTCGTAAATATGAAAAAATATCATCAGTTGTGTAAGGGCTATTTTTGAAACACAACATATATTGCAAATTACTAATGATTGAGAAATTGGTACTGATCCATCGTTTTTCAACTAACTATTTTAGGGTTGACCAATCAGGATTCATTCAGTTCGGAGCAATGAAAGGCTTCATAAGAGGAGATTCATATCCCGAAGAATACGTTTTGAATTTATCGGCATGTAGATCAAAATTAAATGGAGTTGATGACAAATTCCTAGCGGATAGGGTGATGAAGATCTTTGTGGTAGACGTTTATGGCAATCTATTCAACATAACAATAAAATCCTTCACAAATGGATGTTCTCAGTAAGTATCTAATGTTCGTAAAAAATCTTATAGCAGTTTTCCATTACAGACTCTTCCGAAAATTACGTGCAATACAGTTGCTAGACTTTTTTTAAATCAACTAGGCTTACCTCTACGCCTTTTGCTGCAACAATTTTAGTGCACGCCAAAGTTTCAAGGTCATACATAAGAAAATATGAAATAATTCAATAAATGTCCCAAATAAAAGTCTAAAGTGTAAATAAAAGTGCACATGAAATGATTGAGTGCATTTTAAAATTTTGTTTGCAATAAAGTTGCAGTTAAAAGTCTATAATGTAAAATAGCTATTACCGTCCTAGACACGGACCTATAAGTCCTGGGCCAAATTAAAAATTGATCCCCGCTTCACTGTCACTTGTTATTTTCTAGAATGAACTACGGTTTTGCGTACTTGAGCAACAATAAACGACTTCCAATAGCAGACGTGGACATTAGACTGAAGGACATTGCTTCGAATAAAATATTTCCAGAAGTGATAACGACCCATTTAACATTAAAAGGAAAAGTTTACAAATGCGTTTTACATTTAGACACGGCTAAAACGGCGAAATTCAAAACCAGCGATAAATACGGCTACGAATGTTACAACATACCTGCTGAATGTGATTTGAATATGAACCAAGGGAAAGCCATGGTTGAATTTTGGTACCACCAAGAAGGTGATAATTGTATTACTATTTTTGTTACAAACATCAGTGTTATGTATTGGTATTTTAGGTAGAGATATATTTATCCCAGAACATAAACTGAGGCCAAAAACAGTGAAAAACCTGCCTTCCATTCTGGTATCGAACATTAAGAATGAGGATTCTCAAATTCTGGAACTGACAGGAGGAAAAGGGAATTCACTGGCTTTACTGGCTTCATTAGATTCAGAAAACGTAAGTCATATTCAATGAATAATGTTCATACGTTAAATACTAATACATTATTTTAGTTCACTGTGCCTGATGGATTCATAGTGACAACAGAAGCATACAGACTTCAATTAGTCGCAAATCCTGCACTTGCGAATTCCATATCAATCATAAACGATATCTGCTGTGGAAAACACGACGGAAAATTGAAAGAAGCTTGTCAAGAGTAAGTGTACATGATTATATTTATCTACATTCGGTGGAACTTGAATTTCAGAATTCGACTGCCCATTGATTCATTCAAGTTTCAACTGAAACCTTTTCGAATGTGAGATATTGGACGCATGTGGTGTCACTCAACGAGAACAAGAAGAAATATTTTCCCTTTCACCACGCACAAGTTATAAAATTCCTATAGATGTGCATTTCCATAACAAAGTTACCCTCATCAGTAAACCTGCTTTATTTATACCCTGCAATTAATTACCGTTATTATAACATGGAAGTTATCCAACGTCTAATTACCTGATGGTCATCGAATAAGAATAACACACCCAAGCATATTAATAAAAGGAATAATTACTTTTTATTGAAGAAAATTGAAGAAAAGTAAGAGTAACACAAAATTCCACTTGAAAAGTTTGCGCTTCCACCACGGATGGGAACTTTCTGGATTTTCATTGTTTTTTCCATCAACTATCATTCCCCAAAAATTATTAATGATGTTAATTCATTTTGACCATTATTTTCCTTGATGGTAGAAAAAGAGCAGACACATTGGATTTCAACACACAGTTATCACTATTAATATATTGATTTTTATAGATAACAGTATTTTTCATATACTCCCTGTGATCATCAGCAGGTTATACCAATCATGAATTCATAAAATTGTTTTAATAATGATGCAATTATTTGTATCAAGTGGTTTTTCTGCACTGGATTTGTTTCCTCTCAACTATTCAACATTTTCTTTGAATTGTATTCCTTGAAAATTTCTTTTCACGAATCTCAGAGGTTTTCTGTGGCACTCCTCGAAAGAACATCAACAACAAAGGAAGAACCTGGACCTACAGGTTTCATGAAACCCGGTTCTTCTGGAACAGGAGTCAACCACGTCCACAACAATGTCAAATGTTCACGGAATGCTGTACTTGCTTATAATCTGGTTTGACCCATATCATTTCAACATATATTTGCGTAAATTCCAGATTTTTTTCCAAGTTGGAACTTTATCTTTCATATTCCCTGATGACATTTAATGCGACATTTGCTGATATAGAAGCATTTCAACATTTTTTTGGACATAAAAACAATCTTGAACTTCTACCTCTCAGGGAGGTATATTCAATACAAAGGGTCATCACGATGACTTGGAGTCACGACGCTAAAAATAATTGATCCCAGGTAGTCTCTGACTGTCGTAAGAGGCGACTAAGAGAACACACCCACAAGTGGAACCAAAGCAGAGATCTCTAGAACACAAGCGAGATACGCCAAGCCAACCGTCCTGAGGACGCTGACCAGAAGGACCCCCAAATGTGCCTCTGAGAAAGCTAACCTAGGTGTGGAGGTGGGCACCCTAAAAAAGGGAGCTAGAAGGACCGAAGATACTCCTAAAATACAAGTTAACGGAACTTTCATAGGTACCTCCAAAATCACCTCCCTCGTGATCTCCCCAGATATGGTCTACTAGTCGTAAAATACCACACATTAGAGGAAACCGAAGCAAGGCAAGCAAGGGTCCCCCGAAACCACGGCTAGAGGAACCTCCAGAGGTTCCTTGGACTGAAGCAAAACATCTGGGTACACAATGGGTCCAAATTGAAGTGCCAGAAATGATCTGGACAAAGTTCAAATGGTGGCCTGTTTGACACTGACAGGCGCCATAGAACGGCACCAACAAGAGTTCTGAAAGCTCTATTAGGAGTGCTATCATTGCATCTCTACATTGAACTATACATACGTATCGTTTAAACATTCGAATACAATGTTGAAGCACACAGTTCTGAACTTCAGAAAAGGCATAAACATCGTCAATCCCACAAGGTAAGAATGGAATTACTCAGCATCGAACACGCCCTCTGCAAACAGAACACAGAAAAAGGACGAGGAAAATAAATCTCAGTCCCTCTACTTGGCGACTATTGTCAGTACCATACTGGCCTTCGTCCGTCCAAGAACCTAACGCAATCTGTAAGGAGGGGAAAGAAGCAATACTGGCTCTAGGATCAAACAAGATCATATCCAAGCTGGTGTCAGAGTGCAGAAATGCTTTTAAGAACCTGGAGAAACGAAACAGAGTTAGTGAAAGTGATTTGAAGATTTCGTTTCCCCACAATTCTGGCGTGCGATTCTGTGTAACCAAGAATTCTATTGTCGACAGAAAAAGTGAGATGACATTATGGTTGGGTTCATGGGAGAGAAAGAGACAAAATTGTCGAAAATAGAATTCTAAGGGTTCTAAGGGTTCCAAAATCCCCAACTTACACTAAATTACCATTACGTTTATTCAACAATTACATCTAGATTATCATTTTCAGTGCAATAAATTACTTCAAGAATGGCCCAATTTTATCCTCAATAGCAGATGCGATAATTGAAGAAATGAAGAAATATGCCAAAGACGCATGTGTTCCAAGTTGGGCAGTAAGATCTTCAGCAATAGGTGAAGATTCTGAAGATCTATCCGCAGCTGGTCAAAATGAAACTTTATTGGGTTGTCAAAATGAAGAGCAAATTTTGCAGGGTGTTCTTGCCTGTTGGGCTTCTTTATATACGTATCAGAGCGTTCAGTACAGATGGTAAGTATACAGTTTATGAGTCATTTCTTTTTTTTTATACAATTTTCACGAAAAAGTACGAACGGTGATAAACAACAAGTTTCAAGCCAATATAAAGATGAAAAAGAGCTCAGAATAGTCTTTCAAGAATGTTTTTCTTGACTTCTAGTTTCCTACCATAGTTTCCTTTGGTTTTCAATGCTCTTAGCGCGAAACACCATCGAACAGCAGATTTGAAATATCATCTTGAATCTGAGTGTTTTGTACTATACTGATTACTTTTCGGAGAACTCTGTATGTACACACGTACGTTTTGGTGGTGGCGATGAGAATCGATTTGTACTTAATATTGTTTTATTCATCTAGGCAGCATGGCCTTTCTATAGAAACAGACATGGCAGTGGTCGTACAAAAGATGGTTCCAGCAGATTGTGCAGGTGTTTTGTTCACATGCCACCCATCTACGTCGAATCCATCACAAATGGTCATAACTTCAAATTTTGGTCTTGGAGAGGTAAAAACTGATAATGGTCAAGAACCAGCCGAATTGCATCGATTTTAGTTGAAATTACATTTTTAGTATATATTTAATTGCAGCACTTTTAAATTTTCAAACGTCATACTTTCTGGAAGATTTACTCAGGCAAGAAGTAATCAAACCAAACAGAAAAATTGAACAGTAAGCAACATTCATATTTCGCGGCATATTTCTTTAGAGCCTTGCGTAATAATTGCCAAGAAAATTTTATTATATATTCTATTTGTAAACTGCAACGTTGCCATTTATCTGTTTCATTCCGACCGAGGAAACTTCGTTTCTTTTTACATATGGAGATGATCTGAAAAATGCAACAATTGTTAACTAGTCTACGTAGTTTTTTTGACTTGAATATATTTATTTTTCTTCTGGTATAAGTTCACATTAAGAGGTCATGAGCGTGATCACATTTTGACCGTTTTTTAGGGTAAAAGGGTCGATAACTCAAAAACGGTTCGTCGTATCGATGTCAAACAAGGATAGGCTTCTAGAGGACGTTTGATTCTATGTAACAATGTCTGCGGCAGCACCTCAAGATTATTTTCATGTATAGTCGAAGTAGCTGCAGTGGTATTTCTCTTCCATTAAAATTTGAAGCAATCTTCATCTGATCGAAATGAATTTGTTATAAAAAGAAAGGTAAAACGTTGATCTATGTACGTGCTGTATGTATTTTTGAAATTATTTGTTCATCTACCCAAAAAATTGCTTCAAAATAACTGCATTTTTGGGACATTTTTGAGATTTTTTTTGTGAAAAAGAGGATTGAAAATTCAATTTCCATTACAGTACGTACTTAGAATCAAACTTCCTCTAGAAGCCTGTCCTTGTTTGAAATCGGTAAGACCAACCGTTTTTGAGTTATCGATTCTTTTACCCCAAAAACGGCCAAAATGTGATCGCGCTCATGGCCTCTTAAGGATTTGAAAAAGTAAAATATTGTTTGAAACCACCAGATAATATGGGCCTGCCATGAGAATGTGATTGGCTCTGATCGTATTTATGTTGAACGTAAGCATATCAATTTGCATTATAAAACGAATGTCTTTTTAAACATTAAACAATCCCGAAAATTATGAAATTCACTAAGTTGATAACTTCGAACGCATACATACTTCATGAATAATGATTGTAATACATATAAATATGAAATTTGTGTTATTGCCAAGTTAACAAAGATTGCAATTCAGCTGGGACTCAACTTAGTTCACTACAAGAGTACCAAAAAATCTATCAATTTCAGACTGTTGTTTCTGGATTTAGTGATCCCGATACATTCATCTTAAACAGGTCTTGGGACAATAAAATTAATCTATTGAACAAAAATGTGGGTGGAAAAAAATCGATATTGTCAATGACGTCAGATGGATCCACAGAAATGTTCAAGGAAGACGGTAATAATGAAAGCTGGAGTCTGACAGATATCCAAGCACTGCAGTTAGGACAAGTTGGCATTTTGTTAGAGGGATCATTTGGAAGTCCAAGAGACATCGAGTGGGCCTACTACAAGGTATTATTTGATTACTTTACTGAAAGAGAGCACTGTCAGCTGACGTCACAACATGGCGGTCATGGGGGGACAAACAAAGCATTTGACATTAGATGAAATAAAAATTCGTGTTTTTGTGGGTGTTGGTGGATAATTGCGATTTTTGAAAACTTTACAGACATTGAGTGATTCACGTAGCCTTATGGAAAATGGGTTCAGTTGGTTTGTTTTTGTTCAGTTTGGTTTGTTTGTCCCCCTATGACATGGTTCCGCAACTGTCGTATTACGTTACTGACAGTGCTCTATTGTGCTCGAAACTTCGATTCGATACGGAAAAGATAGAATGAACCTTTTACATGATTAATAGTACAAGGTTTTCCATTATTACCTTGTCAATGGGAAGCTGGAGAATATCTTTCAAAAATGAAGGGTACTCTTCAATTGACAATTTCCTGAAAATCCCTTCATTGATGAATAATTATCGTTAAAGTTCTAATATAAAAATAATTGAATAAACAAAAGAAATACAGTTAGCCACTCTACAGATCATTTCATTTGTGAAATATTTCCTATTTCGATTCGTTATGTGGGAATTGAAAATTATAAAAAAATACGTTAATTTCCTTTCGTTTCGGAAACCTGACCATTTAGGTATAGGAATACGATACATCATTTGAAATTAAATTTATTTGTTTTTCAGGCTATTTGATAATATACAGGGTGCTCCATTAAAAAAATTCACCTATAACCACTTTTGTATCTATCGGTAAAATCACAAATTTTGAAGGACTCTGTATAATTGAGAACGGATTCCCTAAGACATAACTAATACACTGGACATTGTCAAACTACATTAAAAATTTGAGCTTTCTACGAAACGAAATACAGGAGTAATGAACATTTAATTTAACCTATGTTTCGCACAAATTTCTCGAAAACCACTAGAGATAGGTATAGGGTATAGGGAAGCATCATACAAAAATATTCGAAATGCAGAAGCAACGCGGAAAATGCAATAATATACAGGTTGTCCTATTTGAAATATCGAAGTTATAACTACTTTTCAATATAAGCGGCAACACCGCAGTGATGAAAATATTTTAGATCGATAGAACAAAACTAATTACCTAAGACACTCAATTTTCTAAATAATCCTATGTTCCGTTATCCAGAAATGTCTAATAGGCCATCGAGTTTGGGACACCCTGTATGTATATACATATACTTTATATCATTCATATTTTTTATAGAACTTTGTCAATTAGATGTTAATATTCAAACAATAAATGACATTTTGATAAATTGAAGGATACTTCTACACAAAAAATGTTCCATATCTTCACAGTCTATAATATTGCAGGACAAACTATATTTATTACAATCTCGTCCGATCACAACTCTAAATACATGGACTGACTTTGAGCTCGATCACGAAATGGATACTCCCTTGCTGACAGACAAAACAGTGCTGACAGTAGCCAACGTCAGAGAAGTCATTCCTCGAGCCGCCACAGTACTGACCCAAACGAGCTGCGTGTTATGTGTCAATAAAGCAATGCAAATCTATTCCCAAAAAAATAGCGATGAAATATCACGAACTGGCGTTATGACATTCCAGCATAACATAATGATAGATGCCGCAACAGTAAGTAGTATGATATCTCTTTCTTTCTCTATATCTCTCTCCCTCTTTATCTCTCTCTCCCTCTCTCTCTCTATCTCTTTCCCCCCCCTCTCTCCCTCTATCTCCCCCCCTCTCTCTCTCTCTCTTCCCCCCCTCTCTCTGCCCCTCTCTCTCCTCTCCCTCTCCCTCTATATCTCTCTCTATCTCTCTCTATCTCTCTCCCTATCTCTCTATATCTCTCTATCTCTCTCTCTTCCCCTCTCTCCCCCTATCTCTTTCCTTCTCTCTCCATATTCCCCCTCTCTTCCCCCTCCCTCCCCCCTCTATCCCTCTCTCCCTCTCTCCCTCTCTCCCTCTCTCCCTCTCTCCCTCTCTCCCTCTCTCCCTCTCTCCCTCTCTCCCTCTCTCCCTCTCTCCCTCTCTCCCTCTCTCCCTCTCTCCCTCTCTCCCTCTCTCCCTCTCTCCCTCTCTCCCTCTCTCCCTATCTCCCTCTCTCTCTCCCTCTCTCCCTCTCTCCCATTATGCCTATCTCCCTCTCTTCCTCTCTTCCTCTCTTCCTCTCTTCCTCTCTTCCTCTCTTCCTCTCTTCCTCTCTTCCTCTCTTCCTCTCTTCCTCTCTTCCTCTCTTCCTCTCTTCCTCTCTTCCTCTCTTCCTCTCTTCCTCTCTTCCTCTCTTCCTCTCTTCCTCTCTTCCTCTCTTCCTCTCTTCCTCTCTTCCTCTCTTCCTCTCTTCCTCTCTTTCTCTCTTCCTCTTTCCCTCTCCCCCCTCCCTCCCACCCTGTTACAGAAATATTATTACCTACATTTAAAAAAATAACTTAGTCTATCCACAGAAACGTTGCTAAGGAGATACAAATGAGTTCCAAGATTTTGGATCTGGCCATATTCGGCCATTCTGTTCTGGATGAGAAAATGAATGAGATGCTCGTAAATAAAATGGGAGTCAGTTCATCGTTGGATACCATGAAGGAGATTTATCGAATATTCAGCGCTTCTAGAAAAAACAACGAGACTTTGGCTAATGCCAAACGATTAGTGGACAATTTGAATTTGGAAGTAAACAGAGAAGAACCACTATTGGCATTTCACAAAAGAATTGAAGAGGCCTTTGATGATGTATACAAAGTTTCAGTCTGTCATACAAAAACCACTTCTGTATCTGTGTTTTATCAAATGATAATAATGAATATTCTACTTGAACGTAAAAATGGTAAGATTTGATTTTAACAGGTAATAATGTCACTTGCACGTTAGATTAAAAAGTATCTATAGGACTTACCCTTCACTCAAAACTACTCTGGAGCAGACACGTAGAAAAGATCGCTAATAAGGCAAAATCATCACTGATAGTGTGCAGGAACATTGCAGGAAAAACACGGGGCTGTAACCCATCAGTACTGCGATGGATGTACACCATGATAGTGAGATCTATATGATCACCTACGGGGCAGTAGTGCAGCACGGCAGAACCGAGCTTGGCACAACAAAGAAGATCTTGGAGAAAGTGCAAAGACTAGCATGTCTTTGTATAACAGAAGCAATGAGGTCGACTCCAACAGGAGCAATAGAGGTCATTCTGGACCTCACTCCTCTCCATATCATGGTGAGGAGAACTGCTGGGAAAGCAGACCTCAGGTTGGCTAAAGTCGGACTCAAAGGAACAGCTCAACCCTCACCAACCACCAACCTTGCCGATCTCCCAACTGACGAAATCACCAGGAAATTTAGTTTCGAGAAATTTTTTCGAACGGAACTAAGCACCAAGCGAGAATGGTACATAGAATCCATTCGAGCACTGGGGAAGAATGCCATAACATGGTACACGGGTCCAAAACTCCCGAGGGACCTGGAGCAGGAGTCTTTGGGCCTCGCACCAAATACTCCGAACCCATGGGCCAGTTCCCCAGTATTTTCAAGCGGAAATTCACGCTATAGAAAGGTGCATTCAGTTCAACCTCAACAGGAAATACCGGAACAAGGAAATTGTGATCCTCTCCGATAGCCAAACAGCCATCAAAGCGTTGAGCTCTTCTAAGATGAACTCGAAGATGGTTTGGGATAAATCGATAACGATATTATTGATTTACCAATATCGATAACACAATATTGCCTACATATTGTTTTCAACATATTGCAAAACTATTATTGAAATAGTTCACCAATGTTTTTAAGGCAACATATTCACTTTGAATATTCTACCAATATATCCAAATATTCCCAATATTGCTTCGAGAATATTTTTACGAATAATATTTTTAAAATATATAAGTAGGAATATCAGAGCGATATTGTGAAATATCCACATTTTTTGTGTGACCAATAT
Organism: Chrysolina haemoptera; assembly: GCA_958298965.1. Classification (NCBI taxonomy): domain Eukaryota; kingdom Metazoa; phylum Arthropoda; class Insecta; order Coleoptera; family Chrysomelidae; genus Chrysolina; species Chrysolina haemoptera. The sequence continues at coordinate 7,003,731 of OY282594.1, forward strand.
TACGTTTGAATATTTTTCCAACACTTTCCTAATATTGGACCAATATCATTCCAATGTAAATATGGTACTTAGGTGGTGATTTGTCTTCTGAATTTTTGGAGACAAGTTTTCTCATTCATCTATTAATAAAAAGAAATTACAACGAATATGGCTGAATATTTGAAAAAAGATATTAAAATGATAATATTGGTGTGATATTGGTTCAACCTATACCGAATGAAGATTGTCACATAGAATTTTGGGCCTGGGCCATTATTCATTGAATATATCGATAACGATATTAATGTTTTAAGGCAACATATTCAGTTTGAATATTCTACCCAAATATACCAATATTGCTTCGAGAATATTCTACCAATAATATTTTCAAAATATACAAGGAATATCAGTGATATAAGTCGTAATAAATTATGGAATCATGTCATATTTTTTATAAATTTCAGAATTGACAATGGAACATCTATCCGATTTTGCTTCAATTCTATCTTCCTGTGAAGACGTGGTATCCGCAGAAATTCCCAAATTCACAGAAAAAATAGCACAAAAGATCAAGGATCAATTGAATGCTAATGAATTTTGTGAACTGAAACCAGAGCAAGGCGTCGAGTGGCTGGAAACAAAATGTCCCGAAATAAAAAAATTACTGGATACTTTTTTGGAAAAGCATGGCCATAGAAGTGCGGGAGAGGTGTTTTTTACGAAATGTAGATTTTCAACAATGTAATATGATATTTTTCAGTTTGAAGTCATAGAAGAATCTTGGGCTGAAAGTCCTTCAAAGGTTATATCAATGATTCAAGCTAATATAAAACATAAGAGAAGCACGGCAAAGGGCGAGGTGGTCCTAGCTAATATTGTGAAAAATCTTGTTTCACCAAAAAGTGGAATAACAAGGTAACATTTAGTTGAATTTGAAGATATTAACCCATTAAAAGTTAACTTTTTCTTACTGTTCCTTCAGGAAAATCATTCAATATCCGATAAAAAAAATGAGAGTTGCCGTAGCTATCCGAGAGCAAACTAAATCAGAAATGGTTCGAGCTTTCGACAAGGTACGACAGGCCTACAGACATTTGAGTCAAGAGATGGTTTCCCAAGGTCTACTGCCATCAAAAGACTTAATATATCACTTGACTCACGATGAAATAGGGCAAATCATCCGAAACAGAAATCCAGTATTGATCACCAAGTAAGTTATTCACGTATTCGATTGTGGTCAATTCCGAAATTCGAGATATGTAGATGATTTTTTTTAAATTCTACAGTGGTCGATTTTACTGGTTCCATTGATGATTTATTTATTTTGTGGCAAATCATGTTGAAATACTGGATGAAGCAACTTCAAACGCAATCAAAAGTTGATAAATCCCAGTACGATGCAGCTGGTGTAAACGCCAAAGATTCGGAACAGGGTGAGCCTCAATACGCTCTAGGTCACGGAGGAGGTGGTTTATTTCCCTCAGGGAAAGAAACGTTGCTCCAGCCCCGAACCAGTGGATATCGGCCATGCTTGAGTGCATCCCCTCTATTGTAGAATCTCTTGGTAGACAGCCTTCTTACAGACCTGAACTAGAGAGGAATTTATGCTCAGGTCTATGATGACGATACCGTCATAATGGTTAATAAGAAGTTTATGGGGGTCTACATGGATCTGATGCAGACGTGGTGGATAAGGGAGAACCTCGAGGTTAACCTAAAAAAAAAAACACGATCGTTCCTTCCACTGGGAATAAAAACTTAGAGACCAACAGAGTTCTTCGAATCTTTGGTGAAAGCCTACAGATGTCAGGGGAGATAAAGTAACTGAGGTTGAACTTAGACTCGAAGCTTAACTGGAACAAACATCTGTAAAAAGTGCTAGTAGGGACAAAATGACTAATTTATTCGTTTGGTGGAACACACTACCATCATACAAGATGGAGACGTCACATCAAAGGCCATATAAATGCTGTCAAAAGGGCAAATCTGGTACACGAATGGCTGTAAGACAATCAAGGGAGTAGGGACTGGAAATTGGAATATACGAGGAGAGACAGACCGAGGCAAGACATTGGTACAAGCCTTGGTACTCAAGCCTTCTATATTCCAAGCCGTACTCTCCGAAAATCAAGCGGCAATAAATGCCCTGCGACCATGCAGGTTTTCTTCCAAACTAGTTTGGGAGATTCACAAAAACCTCAGCGACCCAGAAGCGTAGAACAAGGTGGAACTTGGCTGGGTATCAGGTCACAGGGGTATTTAGGGGATTGAGGGCGCAGATGCTCTAGCAGAAGCGGGGGCAGCATCAACTCTCATCGGACCGGAACCAGCCTGAGGAACCCCGTTTGGGGACACGAAGAAATAGGTTGAAACCGAATCGTCAATCTTCTTGGGAAAATGTCCATGGTAATAATCACCTAAAGATGATGATGTTGTGGCCAACCGACCGGCTCTCAAGACAAATTCCCGAACTCAATCGGAATTCTCTCAGGAATGTGGTAGGACTCCTAAAAGGACACTGCCACCTGAGAAAACACCTGCATATGCTGGGGATGCCTCAAGACCACACTATACAGGTTCTGTGATGAGGAAGAAACGGTCTTCCGCATAATGTTTGAATGTAAAGCCCGTGCTCACATGAGGATGGATATCTTCGGATACTGCAGTGCAAAAGATATCATCCCATGGTAAACCTCGTGAGAAATCTTCAGATCCTGAGTACTCACGAGATATTTCTGACAGCGGGAAGCAATAAAGGCTCTACACAGAACTACCTGCACGCACATCGAGCAATAATAATAATAATAAAATAGTCCACCAAAATTTTGTAATGAGAGAGATTATAGAATCGGTGACTTATCCTTTCGACGAATTACAGGCCAGTGAATTTTCCAGTTCGTGAATTCTTGTCTGTGAACTTTCCGTGTGCTACAACCAAATCCAGATGATTAATATTATGTTTTACAATTACAGGGCTATGAGACGCCGCAAACTGTATCCCAAATGGGATAAACTCAAATTTCCCGAAATTATGTTCGGTATTCCCGTGCCTGAAGACGATTCCACACTAAATCTCAGCTCTTTGGAGACAATGTGTAGAGGAACACCAGTATGTACAGGTGTAGTGAAAGCAAGAGCTTGCGTTATCAACAGCTTGGAAGAGATTCATCAGTTGCAAACAGGTATAAAGTATAGATGTAACAAAATAGCAGAACTATAGTTTTCCAGTAACGGGATATATTAGGCATATCTCTTCATAAGTTCAAAAAGAAATGAAATGCATGTACAGCCCCATAAGCCAAGTGCAGCAGGTGGTACTGAAGTTAGCTGTCACGTCAAATCTTGAGAGAACAAAGACTAGGGGATATGATACAATAACCACTTACAATGTTCTGTAGTGAATTGAAGCATACTTAAACAGATACAATGTTCTACAATAGAATATGTTCTATTGACCTAGTTTGGAGCCTACGACCACTCTGGCCAATATATTGTGGATTGGAATCTGGATGAGAGCATGGCATTTTATAGACCCCATGTGTGAGGAGAATTTTGTCTTTGGTATTTATTAATTTACAACCGGTGTTGTCTGTAGTAAAGAAAGAAATATTGATATTGTCGTTACAGCGACAGATGTTTATCATGCCATGAAATACCTTACCAAAGAAAGGAATGAAAACTGAAAATTTACATCCGAAAAGTTTTTTAGTGTCAGTCCTTCGGTCAAAATTAAAAAAAAATGCCAAAGTAAACCATGTGGTCTATGTTTTTACTTATTTCGCATCTCTTTTCACGCAAATGTTTGAGGTACTTTTTTCACTTCTGCATTGTCTTATTTACAGATAATCAGAATTTGGATATAAAGTTGCTTTAATAAATACATTAATTTTCAGGTGACATACTGATTACATATAGTACTGATATCGGATGGTCTCCATATTTCCCGATGCTTTCAGGTATTGTCACTGAGTTAGGCGGGCTCATTTCACATGGTGAGTTTGTACAATAGATTTAGTGCGTTCTCCTCATTTTATTTTACTTTACAATTCTCAGGAGCAGTTGTGGCCAGAGAATACGGCTTACCTTGCATCGTGGGAGTAAAGAGTGTTACAAAATACTTCAAAACCGGTGATATCGTCCTCCTGAATGGAAAAACTGGAGAACTTGGAAAAATATGATGTATTTCAATGCAAACTGTAATATTTGGCTAATAAAAAAATTCGCTGTTGAACGAGTAACAACCATTTATTTATTTTTTTATTTTCATTTCATTTTCATTTCATTCTCATAATCAAATTCATGAAAAGGAAGAATAATATCCTCATGGTTCTATGCAAAATAAAATGATATCCTCGTGCTGATACTCACAATGGGCGCCAAAATTTTGTGAGGCCCTCCTTTATTTCAAATTGAATGAAAATCATTTATTTATATAAAAAAGAAAACGACGAAAATAAAACGACAATAGTTTTGACACCTCATACCTAAGCAGGAAACCTATATTGGGACAATATTGACACAATATTGATACAATATTGTGAAAATATTGGCACAATATTCAAATTCAATTTCGCAATATTGGTCCAATATTTTAAAAATAATATTAAAGAAATATTCTTCAAGCAATATGGTTTTTTTACCGCCAAAAATTTTTATAATGAGTTTTCGACATTATTGTTAAAATATTCAGAATCAGCACGTCAAATTACTCTCGAGGACAAAAATTTGAAATTCAAAAATAAAAAATCCCAGAAAATTTTATTTTTCATCTTAAACACCTTTTCCCGCCTAAATCTTATATCTGAGCATATAAAAATCATACATTTTTGGAATGAGCATGAAATTTTACGTATACAGTGCGAATTTCAAGTCGATGTGACGACTTGGTATTTTTGATGATTTTTAGGGGTGAACCCCTTGCAACTTTTTCGAGTAATTTTTAATTTCTTTCGATTCACTCGAAATTCACAATACATACTAATTCGACCATTCTGAATCGATTGGCGTTCGCAGATTTCGTCTATCTCTAACCGTTGTCGAGTTGGTAAGTTCTGAATTACTTTTCAAGTGTTTTTTTGGCGCGAAAAATATTTCTGATGAGTTTTCAACATTTTCGTTCAAAGATTCGGAATCAGCACGTCGAAATACGGTCGGGGACAAAAATTTTAAATTCGAAAAGTGAAAAATACAGAAGTTCAAAAAATTATCTATCATGACTTCGAATGGGATTTCGAGTTCGTCAAAGTTGTGAATGACCCCTTTATTCATCATCAATAATATCACTATACTTATGTAACCGAATGTAAAAATACTTATATTATTATTATTATATTATTATCTTGCTCTCATACTTCTTAAAACATTCTGTGAAATAAAAAACACATGAAATAAAAAAAAAAAATTCATCAATGCATATGTTTCTTCTTTGAATATACCATTTTTGTCCCTATTGTCATTATCTGGATGGTGCAATGCAATATCAATCAATTTGGGAATATTGAAAAAAACATCAATTTAAATTCTTGGAAATCACATAACATTATGAAATACAATATATATCACTACACTGTAATATCCATAATTTTATCCATCTCCCAATAAAAAAGTCCGCTTATCAATATCCAGTACGCACAAGGCCATCCATTACGTTTGACGTCGCATCTCTCTCTCTCTATTAAATATGGTATGCAAATATGATGCACGATACCTCAAGGGGGTTCCACCATATGTGTTCCGCAGGCGTATGATCAATTCATCGTTGCGTGGGTAATGGCATGTTACGGTTGCATTCATAATGGCGTCGGAGTCTAAATAAACTCCTTCTGTTAACGTGTCGGAGCCAGACTAAAAGGGGGTGGAATCTTTTCAATCGAAGAAAAATTCAAAAACGTTGAAAGGGTTTGGTTATACTATTGTTTATACGAATAACAACTCAAAAGCACACATTTAGACTTAGTTACACACAGAGCTAGAGAGGCATTCGTTTTTATTTCTTCCACTAGGTATACAACATAAATTTCGTGGGCATGCAAACACCTAAGTAATAGAAAACGACTAATAAGAGTACCGAGTAGATCAAACGAACTTACACTGATAAAAAGGATGTCTTCAATCAAATATATATATATATATATATATATATCCTCTTGAACAGAATCGTCTTCTGAAAAGAATAAATATTTCTAATTGATGAATATACTCTTATTTCAAACTTATTGAACTGTTTGCTTCTTTACATAAATTAATTTGTTTGCATTAATACATTCCAACTCTTTACCCTAGAGAACTCCTACTTGTGAAAAATGCTCCTTTTGACTCAAGAACATGATTTCTTGGCGAAACCCCGCTACCGAAACGACGCGAACCCACGCGAAAGCGCGCACTGCGACTGCCGACTGGGACCTCTATCCTGTTTGCTTTTGCACGCGTTTGGTTTGAGGGTTGTGTTTCAATCATAATTTAAGTTGTTAGTTTTGTATTTGACACAGTGCATGGTTATGCGCAAATGTGCTGCTACAGAAGTGCAATATGGAGGTCCAATTATTTCTGTACGATTTGAATTTAGGTCATTTATGGACCAGTTGTGGAGGTAGGTTGAAGATATTTTTGTTTTCAACAGGTGTGTGATGATGGCGAATGACGCTGTCGTTTCTATATTCGATCGCATTTCTATGCGTTACCGAAGAGGTACCTACGTTGATTATATAGTTTCTGAAATTGAAATATTACAAAACTATTCTCATGTATAACCATTATACCTCAATTGTTCGCAATTGTTCTCTGTTTGTTGAACTGTACCATATGAACATGGCTTCCATGGCATATTTTTATAACCAAGTGCACATTTGTACTGAGGCTCCAAATGCAGATAATCTTGAAGCAAAAATGTATTGCATTATGAAGAAGAATATTGTTCGTTATTGAAGTTGAAATATTCTGGCCTCAACCAACTCACACCATCGAACAAATAAAGTATTCACAATAGTGTTCATTATCAAAGTTGAACTATTCTTGCACCAAACAACTCTCATTATTCAGTGAAGAAAGTGTTCATATGTCTCAAAACAGTTTCCTTTCAAGTGGTCAAGAGGATTCCGTCCAAAAATCAAACTAATATTTGGTTGGACCTATTCAAGAATAAAATCGACTTGAATCAATGCAATTATGCATTGATGCAAAATATCCTTTTTATCAGTGTACCTTAAGTGAAGTTCGATCTTAATTATATGAAACGCCTTGTTCGAAGATGATCAAATGTTGTACCCTTTGTTTCCCGTGTGAACACGCAAATTTTTAAAGCAACCCTGTCGATTATGAATCTCTTGGTCTCCGACTTCAGCTCACTTGACCTGAGGAAAGCAAAGGTCAAGTTTTTGGATAAGCCAAGGTATTCAATGTTCTTGAAGAAGACCCCATGCATTGGCTTATCCTTGTGCAGCTACAGGAGGACCTCAGTCTCCGCAGCTTTGATGTGAGCTTTTTGCTGAACGGGTTCCAACTCAGTGGCAGAGTTAGGGTTTGCCCGTTCAGTGTCGAATACGAGACCAAGTTCATCAGCTGCCCGGATTGCTGACTTAAAAAGAAATGTTCCAATCCCTGCTTTTGGATCTGAACTCCTGATGAATTTACAGGCTCCATCCAGCACCATGTTGTCTGGGGAAGTATAACCATGGAACGGACGATTTAGGATGCAAGCTCCTATTAAGATGCATCATCTTACGAGTTTTCACATCGAGTTGTCGCAGCTCCTCTTGAGTCCATTTCACCACTCCAAATGAGTATATAGAGTAAGATCGCAGCAACTTTGTTCTTCCCCGACAGTTCTGACGACCAGATCTGTCGGAGTTTGTGCTGATACTTGCCGCGGAGAGAGTTTTTAACTGTGTTCATCTCTTGGGAACGGCGTTGCTCCACTCCCAAGTAGGTATACGTCTCTCCGGCATCAAGATGATGTAGGATGCTTATTATTATCATTATTATTATTATTATTATCATTATTATTATTTCAATCGACTTGAAAGCAAAGCAAAAGGTATTAGCCCACAAATTCCAAAGTTTCCCTCCCCCACAATTTCCGTTCAGAATCGCCAGCGTTTCCACAAATACAGTATCATTTCCATTTTCCGCCAATGCAGCGACCCACTGCCGACCTGACGCATTCCGAACCGATTAATCCCGTCCAATCTCGAAGCCGAAGCTGACCTACAAAATCGAACTCCTTACGAACCCACGCCTACCCCGTTCTTCATTTATCAAAAATGGAAAAAGAGAAGTCGACGGCGACGTACACACCACCGCTCCCCTCGATGCGTGAAGTTGTGACGGGCGCGCCGCCACCGCGAGGCCAATGACGGCCGGATCAGAAGTGGGGCAAAGGACGCACGCTTATGCGCCCTCGGAAAACAGAGCATTGGTTTCTTTATGAGCAGGCGAGAGCCACTTCCGGTGTTTATGAATGGAAATTAAAAACTCTCAACGTGTTCGGGAGACTGGTAAGGGGTTTCCGAATGAGTGCAGTTCTAATGACTCGGTTGTATTCATTTGGGTTTTTCATCGTTTTCTTAATCGGTGCATGGTAATCGTTAAACTTGTCTTTTCACAAGGGAGAATTTCCTGTTGTATATAGAGAATGAATTGCTGGATGAGTAAATACAAGCAATAAGAATTAATTGGATCAAATTTCTTATCTTGTTTGGAAGAAACAAACCATTATAGAACATATTTCAGTTTTTCCCGATTAAATGAAAACAGCACTTGTGTTGCCAATTTTCAAAAAGGCGACTCAAATATTCATGATAACTATACAGAGGAATCACTCATCATTCTCCTTCTAGTATTTTGAAACTTATCGAGTTGGATATCAAGAACCAATTGGTGTATTTTTTCTTCCAGTAAACTCCTTTCACCGATTCAAAATGGTTGCACCCAAAATAAAAACATCGAAATAGCACTATGTGATTACAATGAACAAGTGATAAATGTTATCGATGGAAAACCTCGAATCTGTGAACAATTCATCAATTTCTCTCGAGATTTCGACTGCGTTGAACAAAAACTTCTACTGTTGAAAAAGGAGCAATATAGTCTTGAGAATTGCTTTGAATTTGATAAAATCATATTTGGAAGGTATATATAGGATCTAAAGAGTATTAATTCAGAATTCTATAAACCAATCAGCAACCATTGACCAGGACGTCCCTCAAGGCTCTATACTCGGGCCTTGACTACTTGCGCATGCTAATGATCTGATGAATAATTTCGATATCATTTCAAAAACTTCTGTGTCGCTTATATTTTATCAAAATAATCGTTCAAAATTTATTGTGTAACAGGTTCTGAAATTTGGTTAGATATACGTAAAGTAATTCAATGACTTTTTGGTTAATAAGTTTGGTATAATTTTAGTACCTACCGAGAAAAATCAATTGAAATAAGTGTCTGGTGTTTATATATTTGAAGATACATACATCATACACAGAGCTGGGCCGGGTACCTACTGATTAATACTTGTACTCGAGTACTGGGTACCGGGTACTTCCAATAATTGAAGAACGAGTACAGAGTACCGAGTACTTAACTCATTTCACATGCTCTCGAGTACATCAGTACTTCGAGTCGAAGTACTCGATTTCTTAGAGTATTTTTTGCAAGCACTTTCTCATCAAGTTGTATATAGCAACTCCAAAAATAATTGAAGAATATATCGACCCATTGGGTTTTCTCTGAGTCTTGCCTTATACCTTCACCACTTTTTGCACTCTTTAGATAACCATAAACTATCAATTCAATAATTACTAAACTATTATATTGTAGTAGTTTTCAGTCCATAAAGGGTAAAATTAACAAAACAGTTCATCAGAAATATATTTATTAATAAACATAAACAAAATAAATATTCAGTAATGGCATGACTGGTTAATTCTGGTTGCCAGGTATCGAATAGTTTTACCCGATAAAAACGGGTACCGAGTACTTTATTGAAATGTACTGGGTAACGGGTACAGAGTACCAGAAATGTATAGTCAAGAGTACATTATTCGGGTATTTGGACTGAGTACTTCCCAGTACCATACATCAAACAAAACAGAAATTTGAAATAGTTTTCTCATTTTTTTTTGTAAAAAACGCATGATTTCATCGAAATTAATTATTGAATACTCGATAATGACGAAGCTAGTGGTATTAAACAGTTCTGTAGAAATTCGTAAATACCTATTAAAAATGGCAAAAACTAAAACTTGAAACAGAACATTAAAATTTGACAAAGACGTGTAAAATCGAATTAGAAACAACATTTCTCTTTAAAATTTCTCGGAATTCGAACAAATTAGCCTATTTTCAGTGATATAGAAAAATATAAATATTTAGCAGACATCGCAAGGTCGTAAAGGACACTGTATTCTACAGACCTATTACACATTCTCGAAAAAGGTTTCCAATACCAAGAAACGATCAAACTTCGTTCAGTGCACTAACAGGTCCCGCTCGTTTTGGGTCATTTGCCAATGCACTGGGGACAACCAGCTCTTTTCCTATGAAACACTAGTTATAGTTATTTCAAAAATATTATCATACCACACTATGAAACCTTCAGGAATTGCTATTTCTATACGAGGGACGCAAGAAAACTTCACGAAATCGAAAAAATCAGTTTTTTGGAACACCATATATATTTCGACTAGATGAATTCTCATTCATTTGGGCAAATTATTAGTTTTAAATTTTTGAAAGTCTGACAAAGTGTTGCCAAGTTACACCAGTTTTTCAATAAATGCGGATTTTTTTATAAAAAACCCATTACTTACGAAAAAAATATATAACAGAAAACAACTACTTCCCCGGCTAAAGCCACGCTGGACATTGAACTACATCTGAGATATTGTGGAAAGACTCTAACGAAAAAAAAATCTGGATAAAAATGCGAATATTCACTTTCAATTAGTTAGTGCAAACCAATGCAATTAGTGCAATGCCTTGTACAACTTTTTTATGCACACAACTGTACCTACCTATTTCAGCCAACTGGTGGAAGTTTCAGAATTTTATATGGTGATATTATCTTGCCTAGTTATTAGTAAAGGCAGTAATTTCTTTTTGCATGGGTTTGTTTGTTGAGTAGTTGAGTACACTTTTGAATATGTACTTTGGTGATATTTTTATTATTATTTGTTGATAGGTAATGGTATTCGCATCATTCTTCTGCAACTAGTAAGGCAAGCAATCAGACCACTAATGAGATATACAATCATACATATTATTATTATTTTGACCACCCTGTATAACGTATAACTGGTATAATAAATATTTCCTATGATAGAATATGCTTTGGACTATATCAATACCATTGAATAATAATAATAATAATCCCTCATAAACACTCGTAGAGTGTACCCAAAGGCATGGCCTGTGCGGGTAGAGGACGGCTATTATTATTATTTGCCGTGGCGCTCCGGGGCGACTTACTGCTTTTTGGTGGCGTATTCACTTTTCAGCTGCAGGAAAACCCGGAAAACCTACAGCACCACCTCGGGTGTCCGGCGTGCACTCCAAGCCAGCACTATATAGCCGAGATTGGCATCTAGACAACACACAATACACTTGCTTTCAACGAGGACTGTGGTCGTCTATCGATTCCGATATTGGATACTTGAGAAAAAATCCGTCGTACCTACATCGGGCTTGAACCAACTACCCCTACACTGAAGTTCGTTAAGGGCGTCGCCAGCTTATGACTAGGGGGGGGGGGCAATGGGGCTATTATGATGGATAAAAAATATGAACGCCTGGTACAGTCGCGAGCATGAAGCGTTACACTTTGGAAGTCGTTTTGTCATGCGATGCGAAATTTATTAGGTAAGGAAGTCAATTTTTCGCACGGCCTTAGGACTTTGGTCACTTTGCGGCTAGCTACATTTGATCTCTAGGGGGGCAACTGCCCCTACCTGCCCTTCCTTGGCGACGCCCTTGTCTGAACGGCCTGCGCCTTAGACCGCCAGACCACCGATCATCACTTAGTTAAGAATAGTTACATACGTTATTCGTAGTAGGTAATGAGTTCTTAAAAAAATCCACATTCATTGAAAAACTGGTAGCTATAACTTGGCTACGCCTTGTCGGATTTTCAAAAATGAAAAACTAATAATTAGCCCATCAGAATATTCTTAATTTTCAGAAGAAAAAGCTTTTCTTGTAGACAAAAGTACAGTATAAAAATACAAGCAAATAGGTATAAAACATGCGTAACATAAAATCCTACAATTTTAAAACAATGTTAGAAAGATAATCTGTCATAAAGAACCCAAAAGCAAACTTGTTCAACTTGGAAAGTTTTCGAGCAAAAAACATATAATTAGGAAACTGAAAACTACAATTTAGATAGAGCTCTGATGGCTACAGAAAACAAAGTGTTTCCACATCTTGGTGAACGAAATTACCATTTGTTCAACAAGCCAAAAGTTTGTTTGCTTTTCAGTCTGTCATGTCAACCTCAAACATTTCGTATATCCCCTGTATATGAACAAGGGACATAAATAACTTTGGAACATTCCAATAAACCAGGCTATAAGTAGAAGGAATCATCAATTATACTAGTGTTGCCATTAAAAATAACAATCCAATATTTGACAATACACAAGATAAATTTCGTTATCAACCTATCAACTCAAAACGGAACAATAAATAATCCAGACTGATAAGGAGCGACACTATTTTCTCATAGGCTGACATCATAACTCAAATTTGCCCGGGAGTGGTGGAAACTTGTCAGGTAATTTGCGTTTGTGACATTACCAGAACCCAACATTCTCTCACGCCCAATCATCTCAATCAGCCATTAGCAGATAACAATAAAAGAGAACATACACGTCGGCTCTGAACCTTCCGCTAACCAAAACGTGACCGAACTGACCATCCTAAGCTCTCAGGTCGCCCCACGCGAACACATTACGCGTTTAGACTGTGAATGCAAGTCATGCTATAGTCGCCACAGCTCACGTGACCGTAGAGCCATCACGTGCTCCAATCAGTCCCCTCAGGCCCCAGTGCGCAAGCGTCGCAGGATCACCAGCCATGCTCGGGCGTACGCTTGGATCTATATCTGGGGAACTCCGAACATCTGTTGTCACGCCGGCAACTATTGGTCGCGACGCCCCACTCTCTGGCACAGTGACGGAGGTTTTACAGAGGGGTTGCGATGGAGGAGAACATTGGAAATTTCAAAAACTCGGTAGGAGTAAGTATAAAGTATAAATAATGGCATTCTTGAGTTGATTCGAAAGAATGAATAGAAGCTGTTGAAGTTGTTTTCATTCAAAAATGCAGGTTATCAAAATTGGATGAAATAATAATATACTTATTATATTTAATTCACTACTTGATACCTATAACATCAACATGAAATACTTCACAAAATAATTGAAATTATGTCAATAAAGGTACTCTAAGTATTGAAGTTGTGGGAGATGTAATCAGATGTTGGAAAGAGATGGAGAAGAGGGAAAGATTACGAGTCAATAATTATTATTATTCTCGAGGAATTTTTACGATCGGGAGCCGCGTTAGCGGCGAGGGAGTAACTCTCCGAGAGAATAATAGCCATCATTGCGAGTAGTAGATATACTCTATTTTATTTACGATTTATTTATTTATTTCAGATTTTAAATGAACAAAGAGCTTTGTCAATAAATTTCCTGATTAGTATTAATCCCTCGTCATTATTTCCTAAGGGATTAATATATGGCATTAAGTATACTGCAAAAACCACAAGTATAATAATTCTTACATTATATATTAGTCGTAAATAAAAATTAATAAATCAAGTAAGTACCTATAGGTACCTATAAACCTATAAATAACACTAGTGTGTTATTTGATAGTTTACTTGTCTAAAATGACATCAATAATGACAGTCATAACTGTCATGACATGTTGGATAAAATAAATTATAATTATAGAAATTGTACTGTGATAGATGTTAAAGGTAACTATATAGACAAAAAGGAACAAATGAATGTTCCTAAGCTCTGAGAAGCATTGAATGGTAATTATGTCACTTCTCTAAAGTACTTACTTATACAGTGTCCTTCAAAAAGTTGACTTATAAGTGAAAAACTGTTAATGATAATAATATAAAATTCTAGTATATACCTAGTACTTTGAAAAAGATGAAAAAGTTAGTTTTTTTTTTCAAAAAAATCGCTTATTTGTTTGAATTTCGAGAACAGTTGTTTCTATGTTGATTTTACATATCTGTGCCAAATTTGAAAGTATAATTGAAACTTTAAGTTTTTGATATTTATGAAATTTTTTATATATTAAAAAAAATTGTAACTTCTGCAACTGTTTTATACTACTATAGCTTCATAATGCTATAAAGTTTTGATTGCTGAATATCGATTACACCATGTTTTTCTTCAAGACAGTGAAAAAACCAATACAAATTTCTGTTCTGTTTGATGCAATCTTTAAGTATCTATATATATACGAATTTATTTTAATCGATTTAATCGAGTACTAAAATGATACCAGATTCATTAACCAAAGAATCAACGAACTATACTTTACGTACCTATTATCTATAACCAAATTTCAGGACCTTTCTAACAACAAATTTTAGGCGAATATTTTTTTTTAATAAATTTCTGTCATATATACTTGACGATAAATCAACTTTGTTTTGTCATTGTCTTGAAGAAAAACACGGTTTCATCGATATTCAGGAAAAAAAACTTGATAGAATGATGAAGTTAGTGGTGGAATTTTGTATCGAAATCGGATCGAAACAGCTTTTCTCTTTGGCTTTTCTCGAATTTCATAAACAAGTAGGGATTATTCTGGAAAAAAAGGTTTTTTGACAGCGAAAGTCACGTGACTTCGAGTAGGCCATTTTTCATCTTTTTCAATGAACGACTTTATGATCGAGTCGAATTTCATAATAAATTATTATTAAAAGTTATTCCCGCATGATGCCAACTTTTTTAAGGACACTGTATAAGCCATTCTGCAAGGATCTATGAAATTACCTACTGACAAATTCTGACATATATTCCTGCATAATATGACAGCTGCAACTAAAAACAAACAAAAAATTCAACAACGACGTAATATCGTTGTTTTCAATAATACTTCATGAGACAAATATCCTCGCAAATATCTAATCAGAAATCAATCATTTCTCTGGCTACTGCTACGACGGATATTAAATTATATATGACCAAAATAGGTATGATTTGAAAGTACGAAAGGACCATTCAGCATCAGTAGCATCAATTAATTAACTATCATCACGTTTAGGAGCTGACCGCAAAGAATGACCAATGTAAGGAACACAAATAATATATTTCGAACAAAATTCTCACCAAATTGCCTTTGTTTTGAATGGAACCCAAAAACGTTTTTATTTGTTCATATATAATATGGTGTGTCTCACCCCTTAAACTTCCGTAATTTTTGCCGAAGAATTCTGCATTTTGTAAAATCGTCGGATGGATTCAAAATTTAAAACAAAATCAAGGCATAGTATACAGTGCCCGCCAGCAGTGATGGAACAACCGTCATTTCGAAAAATCACATTTGGGGAAGGGAAAATGATGTCAGTGTTGGAAAGTAATGTCAGAAAATAACTATTTCCCTGGCTGATACCGCGACAGTATTATATTACCTCAAACAAATACTTGTGCGCAACGGTTTCCATGGTCGAGGACACTATTGCAAGTGATCCCTGTATAACCATCCGTAGCTATATATCTCATAAACGAACATTGAGCTTTGTGTTCACCATGGAAGACAATAACTAATTGAATAGAACAGGCAATTGAAAAAATGACACACGGAAAGAAATCCCTATGTAATAATGTATACAATTGTTGAAAATTAGTATACCTGGTTTTAATATATTTTTACCAATGATTGTTTATTTCGGTTTGTGGTGAAATTTTCCCCAGTTTTGTGACTTTTATACACAATATGTGTAATACATAATTGTGGATGAATTTTACGCATTTTTTATTCAAAGGGTATACAACACGAAATGTGTAATAAATCGCAAACAAGACTACCCGCCGATAGAGGGCACAACCCGCGCTATACTAGAATTCACTAAGGCTAAGGCTTACTAGGAAGACCAAAGCTATGTTCAACACCAGTTCCGTTCAGCTCTCCATCGGTTAAGAAGGAACGGATAGCTAAAGAACGAGGAAGCACAGAAGAAGTGATGAGATCTTTAAAAAACTAATTCTGTGCATGTCTCACACAATAGGGAGGCATTTTAAATTTATATTTCCTTAAGCTATTTTAGGCCTTTGTTAAATTCTTATACAGTATTGTGCATTCTGAATTTCAATTTTGTCCACAGAACTGTAAAATAATTATACAATATTGTGTATTTTTCAATTATATAGTCAACAGAATTTTCTGTAACATTTATACCTACACAACGGTTTTGTTAACGGAGAACTGTTGATTGAACACTGATTCCGTCGAAAAATTGACGGCTAGCTATATACTTAATGATTCATTACGATCTCACTTTTGGGGTCTTAACTGCTTTCAATGACAGAGAATACTAGTCGGACCTTTTAGAATCTATGTAGGCACAATATGGGTTCAAGCTATAAAATGTGTAGAAATGGTACACAAATTAAATTTGTTCATAATAATGGAATCCAAGTATTTGTTAGATTAGTATAGAAATTGAACAATAGTTAAAGAAAATCAACTTTTGGAATTTGAAATGTTATTGTAGGAAAAGCCACACCTACAACTGTACCTCATATAACTCGATAAAATTGATCGGTTTGACGTGGAATAATGGAACCGAAAATATTTTGAAGGATATTATCGATACTACTTTTTGAGAGAAGATGCATTGCAATTATTCGCCAGATGGCGCTGGGGGCTCATCAGCTTGAGAATTTCGAAAGGCATAAATATCAAAATTGTGAAAGAAGGTAATCACGAAATTTGAAAATATTTAGACGATGTGACACTTTGCCATTTGAAATTTTAAAATTGTTGTACCATTTCTTTGATTTTAAAAAGTAGTAACGTATATAACAGTTTTTTCCCATGTTTGTACGTCGAACCGTCAAAAAGGTAACGGAGGAGCTACAAAAAGACGCACTGCATTAATCCTAGATGAACCAATATATTTATACCTACTTATAAACAAAGAAACCAGTAAATAAAAGAAATTGAACTATATAACCACTAAACTATTTCAGTAATATTATATACTAAGTATTTATAATGAACGTATAGGGAAGAGTTGGGTATTGGCGCTCACAGGGTAATAATGCTCAACTAAGTTGCGTGGAATCTACATACTCACGGAGGCTATGAGACGCGCGTTACCAAGCTGCACGGGATTTTACGAGTTTTGCTCATTTCTAAATTTTCTAAATTGTTATTACGCAGTAGCAGAGAACAAAAAAATTCAAATGATAAAACTTTTGCATTCATATAAACCATCATATTTTTGTGATCGTTTAGGTCTATAAAAATACTAATTTCTTTTTTGTCTGTATACATAGCACTAAAAAATATGTTTCAATCCAATGATGGGTATTGACGCCCAGCGTGAGCAGGATTTGCCTAAGTAAACAAAAGCAGAATTGAGGCGTTATAAACCTATTGACAAAAAACGAAGTTGAACTCAAAGAAACAAATAGGTATCTATTACAGGTGACTAACCAGGTAACCAAATCTTGAAAAAGACAAAAATTATGCCAAATCTTTAGATTCCACTATCACCATTCGCAAGTCCTATATGCGTATAACAACCTGAAACTAATAAGTTTTTGCTCAGTATTTCTGTATCGTTTATTGGATTTAAAGTGTCCAAATTGATTCCAAGAATTTGATTGGATTTTACATTTGATGTAACATTAGCCAAAGAAATGCCTGAAAATTTTCAATAAAATGCAAATAATATGTTGTTGGTTTTCTCTACTTCGAAAAAAAGCAAAATGGAGTTCCACCACTCTCTTACAATGATAATGATGATATCTTGGGCGATTTTATTATATATAAGAAAAGTTCTGATCCTATGTACCGAGCCCTGAGGCACACCATACCGTACATAACAACGTCAGTGGACTTCTTCTCAACAACTAATGACCAAGCCAGCTTCTTAAATTAACGCTTTTCCAACATGCGTAGATGTAGTAGTCTGTTATAAAACCTTTGTAGTTTTGTGGGAGGATCAAAAAAATACCATGTCCCAAGATCTATGATTTGAAGAGCCCCTGTAGCATTGCAATGGAGCAGCTCCAGAATTATTATAAAGGTAGACGCATATCTTCAACTGGGTGAAAACGCGTATAGGTTTGTCCATTGTCAATACCGCATTTGAGGCGTGTTCCAATATTATTTATCCATTTTGAATCTTTAATAGACCCACCGTTCTCAATGGCGCACCACCTGCCGGGCGCCACTGAACAATTGAACTATCCCCCTCTAGCATCCCCACCCGCAGAGCTGCATTCTCATGTTCCCGCCCATAGTTATCCGGCGTACGTGGACCTTACTGGTTGCCGAACCTACCAATCAAAATCCGCTTTAATCTTCACCAAGAGGGTCTTTTTACAGGGCAAAGACACCGACCAGTCTCGCGTAAGGTACATAGACTATCTTAAGTTGAAAAAACCTATTCGCGCAAGCTGAATATAGTGCGTCACGAACTCTCCGCGTTGTGCAGAGAAAGCCAGAAGAGTTTTGGGATTACTTTCGACGTTTTCCTGACAGAAAACCTTCAAATTCGGTGAGTAAAAGCACAGTTTACTTCTCACAGTTGGAAATCGAGACAGCCATGAACGGAAACCGTTCAGAAAGGGGACGTGTTAAGCCCGGGCGAGTCCATTTTCGGTGCGAACTCGTCTGACGGGTGTGGTCGCTTGAATTTCTCTTCCATTGAAGTTAGACTGTGCGTTTTGATTCGTCGCCTGGTGGTATCTAGCAACATTCTAATCCTGCATAGTAGAGTCTAGACGACGCCGACTTTTTCTGACCGTCTAAAATTTAGGACAGGACTCCTCACATTTTTGCATACTTGTCGAATAATAATTGTCTAACAAACACGCAGAATCCATCTTGTGAATAAGTTAGCCAGCTTTTGATTAGTTAATAAGTAGGCGTTCTTTGGATAAGTGTACGTTAGGGTTTTTTTCGCTTGCACATCATTTATTTGTAGGTTATTTTATCACCTTCGGAGTTGGTTGATACATGTTACATGTGATATTATGATGTAGTATGGCTGACAAAGGTTTTTTGCCAAGGCGCGTATTCGCCAAAACTGTTTACTCTGCGCAAATGCAGTCGTGTTTCACAACATAATTTATTCGTTTCCAGAACTGTTTTGTTCGGACTTCATGGTGTTGGACGTAATGACTCGGTAGTATGCGGCTCTGTTACGCTGAGAAATGCCTATTTTACGAAACACGTACCCACCGTATGGAAGTTGTGAAAGTTTTGTTAAATCCACCTAGATATGAGTATATACCTAGTAGATATCCAACGTGAAACTTTCATTCCTAGTTTTTCTTAGTTAAATTCGTTAAGTTGTCTACGAATCCATATTGCTTGGTAACTCATTAGGGCAGCTTACTTTCACGTCCTTCAACTAAGTACTTTTAATTTTAAAGTACCTACCTCACAAGCTTTGATCAAAGGAGGATTTTTTTGTATGAAAACGATTGCAAATAAGTAAAACGAGGTAGGAAGGTGGTATATATTATATATTATATATTATATTATGACATATCAGTAAGTAGGTAGGTATGTCAATGTTCCCATACGTTTACGATCATTATTCTAAGCGTATATAACTAGGTAAAAATATAAAAATTGGGTGTTGGTACTTTGGTTCCCGTCAGGTAGTAAATTAGAAATTTATTTGAGATACTTGAGAATAATATGAAATTTAGTTCCCCCAGTTCCTACCTGCATCACTCCAATGCCTACGTAGGGTTAGTTCGTTCTGGTTCGAATATACAAAATAATTACTCCTCGCAAAATGTATATGTAGGCATTCAATTTCCACACACTACATTATTTTATTTTGTGGTAAGTTCCATCTTGGTGTGCAAAAATGTCGGGATGTAAATTACACATAAAAATAAGGACCTTGCCTACCTATATACCTAATCTGAGAACCACTCTCTCTCTCTCCAATATTGTGGTCCTTGCTTCCAATGGCGCATTTGACCAGCTTGAACTTGGGGAGGGGGCTACTCAAGTCTGAAAATTACATGTACCCTAAAAATGACCTAATTACTTGAGGGTAGATTAGTAACATACCTGTTCTTGTATTATATAATGTATCTACTTATAAACACTTTACTTATAATGAAGGTTACCTATAAAGCATAAAGTTCGCAGCCTATGGAAAACTTTTTTATTATTGATTTCTCAAAAAAAATCATTCGTGATAAAAACTCTGCTTAACCCCAAACTTGAATTGCTAACAGTGCAGGAAAGTAACACTTTCAAAACTGTGCGTTTGGGAGAGTGGGTAAAAACGCTCCGAAGGGCATCGCTAATTTTTTTCATGGGGGGGGGGGTTAAAGGCTTTCTTGGTGGGGTTAAGGCTTTATTTTTTTTGTATGTGGGGTAGTCTCAAATTTAATATAAAAATCCTAAAAATACTAGTATATAACTATTCTTGGGGGGGGTAATTACCCCCAGTACCCCCCATATAGACGCACTTGAACGAACGGCTGCAGAAAAAATGTTTTTGTCACCATTTTCTGCCATTGAAGCTGAGACTTTTCTCTGAATTTTTTTCCTTTCTTACATTACTTACATTATAGGTAGGTAGGATTATGGTCAAGAATAGATGGAAATTATTCATAATGGAATTGAATTAGGTACCTATAATCACTAATTTGGGTAAAAATGGGGTGAATTCATTGTGAGACAGTGGCGGATCCATGGGGTGGTGAAGAAGGTAATTACCCCCAAGCCTATTCCAAAATACTCATACTGTCGTCGTAAGGTCTGAGGATGAACGCAGTATGTTTCGAAATACAGTAATTTGATTGTTTCGAATACTTTCATTCGCAATTCTTACATACCGAACCACTTTATTGCTTGTGTCCATCATTTCATATGTCTATTGGAAAATATTCATATTTTACTTTTCTTAAATGAGAATTTCATATTCATTGCCCCCCCATACCAGTACCCTGGATCCGCCACTGTTGTAATAAATCTCACTTTAAATCAAATAGAAATTATTATTATTTTTGTTGAGAATAGCCTTTTATTCTCACATTGATTTTTTTCTTAAAACAGAGCATATACATAAAGATATTCTCATATTTACAAATATTTAGAACTAATCTTCACTTCATCAATAGTAAATGTCCAGAATTGTTTGAACCAAGCCCTTATTGACACAATCCTGTTTGGGTTTTACGATGTGAAAATGCTGCACAGTTGTTGGTGTTTGTTTAGGTTTTAAATAAGCAAGACATTTATGCCTCTACGTTGTGCGTATAAAATCTCCAAGTTTGCCGTCGGATATCTGTTGTACGTGACTGGGCATGTTGGCATAAGAACAGAAGAAATAAACAAAATTTATTCCTGTGGGCAATATTCAAAAAATTATTGATCAGTCAATCATTTATACCTACTAATTTTACATTGACGTACCTACTAATTGCAATGGGAACTACAAATCAACAACTCCTCAGTCAACTTTGGCTTCTCTGTCATAGTATTAAAGTTGAGACAGTGGGTCCCAAGAAGTTATGTAGCACCGTTCATACAGCTTATTTTTATCAGTTGAATTCAAGTTAACCTTTCAGTGCTAACATGATTTTAATAAAAAAATTCTTGCAGGCCATATATTTTTATAAATCGTTAATAACTGAAAGATATACCTCAAGCAATATACTGCAAAGACAGCTTTGAAGTAAATAGATAAGTTTATTGTGAAAAAAAAACTAATCATTAAGTCTCAAAAACATAATTGTTCTTCCATAAATGTAACAAAAAACATTCAAATAAACATCCGAAACAAATGCGAACTCTCCAATAACATTATAATGAAACCCTCCAATAACATTAATGAAACCGTATGTTTTTGCGGAAATGAAATATAAAGATAAATTGGCATTTGATAAGCACTTTTACAGATTCCTTATATAATCATATTCATTAAACATGCTCGGGTGTTAATGCCGTCGTGGTACCTATTTACCATTTTTTTTTTTTTATTACTTTAATTGCCTTTTTCTCCCAAGCAGGACGGAGAAAGCTTCGCGCAAACGTATTGTGCAAATCAAAAGTTTTCTTTAAATTCGCTTACAATTAAACTAAAAATATATTGGGGACATTCATTAAATAGCCGAATAAATTATGAAATAACTTTAAATTAAATAACATTGTTTTTGTAGGGCAAGAGAATCCTGATCACCGTTAAGTTCTCCATTACTATAATAACAAACTGAAACTGTTTGAATAATAAGAAGTATCTTTGGATATTATTTATACTGCACATTCCGCACGTATACCCGTTATATTTTCTGAAAAAAAAATTGTAGCTAAGTATAGCTCTTATATTTTGTTTTCTACTCTTTTTGCTACCGCAATAAAGCAACGTCCATAATTATTTTTAACAAAATTTTTTTTCAGAAGTAAAGGTATCATGATTGGAATAAATTCTTATAACCGATTTCTAACTCATACTGAGAGTCAACTTCTTCCAGAAGCATTCTGTTGTTCTGGTCCGTAATTGGTGTACAATATTAATAATAATAATACTCCCTCATAAACACTCGTAGAGACATAGCCTGTGCGGGTAGAGGACGGCTATTATTATTATTTGCCGTGACGTTCCGGGGCTACATATCAAAAATATAGTTTTATACCTACTCAAAATACAGTGCTAAAAATTGCATCTCTCACCTTTTATTTTATAACATTAGCTAACGTCCGTCCCTGAGTCCGAAATTGCTTATAACTAGAAAATCACATAGTCAATACTGAAGGTTTTTCAGGCGCAGAACGCAAATTCGTTGTAATATGAAGTTACTGAATGACCAAAGGCGAAAATAGTATTTGACCGTTAATTATAGTCTGTCTCGTCGGTCTGTGAGACCGAGCGGTAGCACTGAAGGATTAAGAACAAAACTGACATTTGAAAACGGACATAGTGCTTTTTTCATTCAGTAATTGAGGATATCCCCAACCAATCTCCCAAGCTCATTTTTCAAAGAACAGTCATTTTTAGAACTCCCAATATGAAGTATACAATAAATTGGGATTCCTCAAAGATTAGACAGAAGAACAAGAAAATTCGCTGAATTATGAAATTAGTTTCAAGGACTGTGATCACTATGTAGGTCAAGCTAGAAGGGCCACGAGAGCACGGTTCAAAGAGCATATCAGAATTTCTAGACAAGAAAATTCGAGTTTGGCCCGACATGGTTTGGGCCACCACCGATTTGATGACATAAGTTTAAAACTAATTAAACAGGTTCTCGATGCATTCGAGAATCTGGAAATTAAATGAAATTCAAATTAAGTTACAAGTAGAGTGGACAACAGTTGTTACAGAGTAGTTACTACTCACAGAGGTAAATTTTTTTAGGATTGTGCAGGGTAGAATAGGTATACAATAAAAAAACTTCAGCTCCTGAAAGTCCTGAAGATGATAACTCTGGCGAAATGCGCGTCGGGTGAAATTGACGTATTTTTGGTGTTTCGGTAGTTTCTGTTTCTTGAATTATCACTTTTAAGTATTTTTTCACCGTATATAAATTCTTTTACTTTTTACGCTTTCCCTCTGAACAAAAAATAGTGATCATTTTACATTCCAAGTTTGAATTGATGCAGAAGCTTTAATGAAAAATGTTATTTTCTGGGATTTTTCAAATAGAAGTGTTTTTCATTCAAAGCTGCTCAAATATCTGCTGCCTACTCTATAAGACATGTATTTCATTTTCGGATAAATTTCGATCAAAAAATCCATGGTGTGGTAGGTTTTTCCAGGTTTCCCTACTACTGGAAAGCAAATGCACCTCCAAAACTCAGTAGGTACAATTTCGAGTGAGATTATTATTATTTGCATTCAAATATCTACTGGTCACTAAAGAATGTAACTGATTAGAAAACGAAGTCTTATATAATCGATTATATAGGTCTGACCTGTTTCTAGCGACTTAACGTAACTAAAAATGTTTTCAATCATAAACCTGAAAGAAAAAACAATAAACAATTTCTATAACAAACCAGGTCATGCACAAAGGAAAATGGTAACGTTACTTTTCGATTGTTTGGCGAGTTTCTAGGCCAGCTCAGGTAGAATTTCGACAAATACTCATAGGATCGAATTTTATTTATTTCCGTTATCTCGGACCGAAAACCTTGAAAGCGTTCGGTATAACGTGCACGGCTAATGTCTATGGTAATGTCTATGATAAATAATGATAAAACAACGACCAATGAAGCCGTTGAAATAGCAAAATTGTTTGGCATTAGAAAATATTTTTCATGATTAGTCAAACGATTTAATGACATTTTTTTGAATGTCTCTTTAGGCACACTCGAGAAACGAATTTCGTGAAACAAGTTTCAAGAAACATGCAACTCGTTTCAATATCAAATAACCCATGTAGTTATATGAAACGATGCACGCACTGGTGTTTCGGAAACAGGAGACCAGAAATCGTTTCGTCTATTTTACACGCAAACGACAACTAATAGCATCTTCAGTGAGGACCAAAAATCCGTCGCCCCCCCCCCCGTAACCCCCCCGTACCAAGTTGTCACATCGACTTGAAATTCGCACTGTTTACGTAAAATTTCATGCTCATTCCAAAAATGTATGATTTTCTATGCTCAGATATAAGATTTAGCCGAAAAAAGGTGTTTAAGATAAAACATTAAATTTTCTGAGATTTTTTATTTTTCATTTTTCGAATTTAAAATGTTTGTCCTCGGACGTATTTTGACGTGCTGATTCCGAATCTTTTAACAATAATGTCGAAAACTCATCAGAAATATTTTTGACGGAAAAAAAAACATCAAAAAACTGATTTAGAGCTGACCAACTCGAGAACGGTTAGAGATGGTCAAATTCTGCGAACGCCAATCGATTCAGAATGGTCGAATTAGTATATATTGTGAATTTCGAGTCAATCGAAAGAAATTAAAAATTACTCGAAAAAGTTGCAAGGGGTTCACCCCTAAAAATCATCAAAAATACCAAGTCGTCACATCGACTTGAAATTCGCACTGTTTACGTAAAATTTCATGCTCATTCCAAAAATGTATGATTTTCTATGCTCAGATATAAGATTTAGCCGGAAAAAGGTGTTTAAGATAAAATATTAAATTTTCTGAGATTTTTTATTTTTCATTTTTCGAATTTAAAATTTTTGTCCTTGGACGTATTTTGACGTGCTGATTCCGAATCTTTTAACAATAATGTCGAAAACTCATCAGAAATATTTTTGACGGCAAAAAAACCATCAAAAAACTGATTTAGAGCTGACCAACTCGAGAACGGTTAGAGATAGACAAATTCTGCGAACGCCAATCGATTCAGAATGGTCGAATTAGTATATATTGTGAATTTCGAGTCAATCGAAAGAAATTAAAAATTATTAGAAAAAGTTGCAAGGGGTTCACCCCTAAAAATCATCAAAAATACCAAGTCGTCACATCGACTTGAAATTCGCACTGTTTACGTAAAATTTCATGCTCATTTCAAAACTGTATGATTTTCTATGCTCAGATATAAGATTTAGCCGGAAAAAGGTGTTTAAGATAAAACATTAAATTTTCTGAGATTTTTTATTTTTCAATTTTCGAATTTAAAATGTTTGTCCTCGGACGTATTTTGACGTGCTGATTCCGAATCTTTTAACAATAATGTCGAAAACTCATCAGAAACATTTTTGACGGAAAAAAAAACATCAAAAAACTGATTTAGAGCTGACCAACTCGAGAACGGTTGGAGATAGACAAATTCTGCGAACGCCAATCGATTCAGAATGGTCGAATTAGTATATATTGTGAATTTCGAGTCAATCGAAAGAAATTAAAAATTACTCGAAAAAGTTGCAAGGGGTTCACCCCTAAAAATCATCAAAAATACCAAGTCGTCACATCGACTTGAAATTCGCACTGTTTACGTAAAATTTCATGCTCATTCCAAAAATGTATGATTTTCTATGCTCAGATATAAGATTTAGCCGGAAAAAGGTGTTTAAGATAAAACATTAAATTTTCTGAGATTTTTTATTTTTCATTTTTCGAATTTAAAATGTTTGTCCTTGGACGTATTTTGACGTGCTGATTCCGAATCTTTTAACAATAATGTCGAAAACTCATCAGAAATATTTTTGACGGCAAAAAAAACATCAAAAAACTGATTTAGAGCTGACCAACTCGAGAACGGTTTGAGATAGACAAATTCTGCGAACGCCAATCGATTCAGAATGGTCGAATTAGTATATATTGTGAATTTCGAGTCAATCGAAAGAAATTAAAAATTATTAGAAAAAGTTGCAAGGGGTTCACCCCTAAAAATCATCAAAAATACCAAGTCGTCACATCGACTTGAAATTCGCACTGTATACGTAAAATTTAATGCTCATTCCAAAAATGTATGATTTTTATATGCTCAGATATAATATTTAGGCGGAAAAAGGTGTTTAAGATGAAAAATAAAATTTTCTGAGATTTTTTATTTTTCATTTTTTAAATTTCAAATTTTTGTCCTCGAAAGCAATTTGACGTGCTGATTCTGAATATTTTAACAATAATGTCGTAAACTCGTCATAAAAATTTTTGGCGGCAAAAAAAACATCTAAAAACAGATTCAGAGCTGACCAACTCGAGATCGGTTAGAGATAGACAAATTCTGCGAACGCCAGTCGATTCAAAATGGCCGAATTAGTATGTATTGTAAATTTCGAGTCAATCGAAAGCAATTAAAAATTACTCGAAAAAGTTGCAAGGGGCCAAAAAAACCATTTGAAAACTGATTCAGAGCTGACCAACTCGAGAACGGTTAGAGATAGACGCAAATTCTGTGAACGCTAATCGAATCAAAATGGCTGAATTAGTATTATTGGTTACGTATTTGGGAATTATTTAATGACAAGGTACTAAAATGAACCTTTCTCATGTTCTGCTTATGTATTAACCATCCAATCTCCTTCAATTTATTTGATACTCGTTGTCGCCTACTTACACCAAAAATCATATGTGGGCATGAGCTTCGAACTTTCTGGATCTTATTTTTATACATAAGAGTTAAATTATGTCCATACAACGTATCTGCGTAATTGAATGGTAATCTTTCATTGCCCCCTAAAACTTTTTCATTATTTTTCATTAGAGATAATTACTTCACTGCTTTCATTAGGTGTACAAAAAATGACTAGTTGTTTCCCCCTCTTATTTTTTTCAATATTTGCAGTTTGTATTTATAACAGTTTTAGTTTAATTTGTATTTTGACTATATTTTCTTAAATAAACAAATGTTGTTTCTGATTTCAGGCATTTTCTACAAACAAGTTGAATAGAAAATGCAAATTTGTTTTTAAAGAAAATAAAGTACTTAGTGCTATCATTATTTCTCAAATGAAATTACTATGAAATATTTATATGGCCCGCATACAATGAAAGCTGTCGGATGTTTTAATGTTCTATAAATTATAAATGCGTTGCATGTTCAAACAATTTTTATGACTGCTATTCAAGAGATTCTTATTTGATCAACTTGCGCACCTGCTTTTGTTCCATATTGTTTACGAAGGTAGGCAGCTTTAACTGGAAATAAAACATTAAAAAAAATTATAATATCAAAGAAAAACCATTAGAAATGTGTTAATGAATAATAAATAATAATATATAACGATTCCACATTCAACTGAAAAAAATCGTAAGGTAAGGTAAGGTACAGCTACATTTTGATAATTACACAAACAAAAAAAAAAACGCATGGTTTTGGTCATATTCTTTTGAATTTCGTCAAGAAATGTGTAACGTCTTCATGTTTGTAAGGAAACGAC
This sequence comes from Chrysolina haemoptera, assembly GCA_958298965.1. NCBI lineage: Eukaryota > Metazoa > Arthropoda > Insecta > Coleoptera > Chrysomelidae > Chrysolina > Chrysolina haemoptera. The sequence continues at coordinate 7,031,735 of OY282594.1, forward strand.
AGCTGGTTAACGGAAAAACAATTTTAACAATTTTAAAAATTGTTACTTATATTGTTTATTTGAGATTGAAGGAAGGAATCAAGAAATTTAAAAAACAAAGATACCAGTATTACCCAATCATCGTATACCATGAAACTTGAACATTTTTTTGTGACTTCAATATATTTGTCTATCTATAGAAATAGCGCATACCAAATATCAGCTGGGTGCTGAGATAAATATCAGCACTCAATTCGCAATATTCAATTTGCAATAAACAATTAAAGTTATGACTGGCCAGCTATTCATTTCAAACGTCGTGACGTCACGCTGCTCGTTCGATCGGAAGGCAGTAGGGCGGCCATAAGTATTTACGTTTATTTCAGGTTCATTTTGAATGTTTGATTCTATATCATTTTGATTGTACATTTATGATGAATAAACATATATTATTATTATTATTATTATATAATAAAGCACACACACTCTACAAATCATCTAGAAACTGAAACTGAGAAGACTAAAACCGTTCTCCGCCGCCAGGCGCCTTGTCTCAACGAGCTGTATGACGTCATAACCGGTCCCAGCCAAGTTTGGCGCGTTACTATAATGATTCGAATTATGCAGTTTTGAATTTCTTATATTTATCAAATAAAAAATAAAAATGACTTTTGTCTTGAACAGTGGTTAATTTAATAGTATAAACTTACGTTTGTGGGTGTTTTTTTCAAATTTAATTTTTGTGCAAGTTCCCCTTTATATGGTTGAAACTATCGGTTTTGAGGTTTCAAAAATTGACAATTAAAGAAACATCTTCCAGAAGATGTAATTTTCTGTGCTATCAAATCTATACGTTCATCAGTTCATTCAGTTTAGTTTGCGGAACTAACACAGGGATCATCTGGAACAAAGTCCCAAGGAAAGAAATATAGGTTAGAGGCCAAGTTGTCCTGATTGCGCTATACTTCTTCTTTTACTAAAAAATTATGAAACGTTACTTTTAAAATAAATATATTGTTTTCGACTTTATTTATTTTGCCTTGCAGGCATTTCTTTGAAATAGACAGGTTGACAAGCTGCGTATGACATATTGCAGTCGACAGAATTTCGATACGAATAGGCAATTCACGAGCAGCTCAGGAAGCTTTTCTTTATTTTTTATGTCGTAGGAACGGCAATCGTTAGACACGCAACGCGGGTTTCCTAATTATATCGTTCCCCAACCTGCAATTTTCATCCTTATACAACACGTTCGAAAGACGTTGATCACCCTCACAATCAATTCCAAATGTCGCAGGAGAGATGTTCGCCAACTTATACGTATCAGATATCTGATGTAGAAATTGCAGGAAATTGCTCCCTAACATAAAAAACAATTGCTCGAAATCAGCGGATGTACTTGTTGCATTGAAATCTATAGAACATGCAAAGTAGGCAGGTATACGCTTTTGTTTTTGCTAATTTGACAGTACAGCTGTGTGAAAAAATTCAACGCAGTTGGGAGAACGTGTGTGGCGTAATGAACGATAATGAAATGTTTACATCAAAATGAGGTCCTATTTCAATAATAAACAATATTAATTTATTGCAATTCGTCAGTTTAACAGAGAAGCTGAATCCTGTATGGTTAAATTCAGGGAATATCGTGCAACCAACAAAGCAAAGAATATTAAGAGGTTTTTAGCTTCAGAAAATACAATGGAGTTGATTTATTTACTCACTAGCTGCAAAAACTGGCATTATCCGGGTAAGAATATATACAGTTCGGCTTTTTATAGCCCCCCCCCCTCCCGTTAACCTCTAAACAGTCCGACGTACAAATATGGGAAAAACCTATACTCATCTTTGTAACCATCTAATTTTCTTTGAATTTTATTGATAATTTTTTTCAATTCGAATTCGAAATATCAAAGCTTGGGCATTTACAGCAAATCAGCTGACCATGTAATTTAATTTAATTCAATGAACTGTACTAACTGATCAAGTTTCATAGTGCGGATCTGAATGGTACTCATATCTCGATAAATTTGAACGGTTGGTGTGGAAAAATGGGACCAAAAATATTTTTTTTAGAAAATACATTGCAATTACTCGGCAGATGGCGCTGGGTGGATATATCAACTTAAAATTTCGAAAGATTTAAAAATCGAAATTGTGAAAAAAGGTATTTCTCGAAATTCGAAAATAGTTCGATGGTTGTAAAGATGATTGAATTCCCTTTTCAACGATTGGACTCTTGACTCCCCCATGTCTTTTAAATTTTTAAGTTGATACCCCCCGTACTCTCTTTCGAGGAGCAATCATCATGTCTTTGAATTCAAAAAGTAGTATCGGTGATATCCCCAAACGATTTTTACCCATATTTGTTCGACGAATCGTTCAAAAGTTAACAGGGGTGGGGACTATTAAAAGCCGCACTGTATATGAATTTAGATTTAGATGTGTGACATCATGAAATTTTCACTAAGAATGTTTGGAAATTTCTAGAAAGTACAAAAATGTCCTATATATAGAACGCCCATTCGAACTGGTTCCTTACCCCCCTTCACCCAGGGCAACTGATACAACTGACACTACAACTTATTTTATACTGTAACGGAACTTTCAAAAACTTCAATTACTTAGGGGGTTTTTCGAATTTTCCCACAAGCATCGAGAACATTCTACACTTTTCTCTCGTATATCCTAGAAATTTTCGGAAAATTCTATCCCTATACGCTTCTTTTCTGATGACTCTTGGTAGGTTGGTGACCCATGATGAAGAGTCCTGCTGAAAAAAAAAACAGGTCGACCCCCCGGACCTCAGAAGATGCCAAGGTTGTCTTACCCTCACAGTGTTATGTTTTACAACCCCTTCCCCCACACCCTTTAAGTTAGGTGCTACTGAAACCATTTTTGAAGAGCTTTCCAATGGTGTATGCATCACAGGGGGGTTTCCATTCAAACTTTTGAGGTGGGGGTTGATAGGGCAGAGAGGGTAGGAGTATCGAAGTTCGCTTGTATGCTGTTTTGGTTCCGACATTTCCTCGAAACGGGTTGAGTTATTTCTTAATACATTTTTCCCATTGTACCATTTAAATTTGACAAAACAATATGAAAAGCGTCACGATGTTTGTTCTCACTTAACACCGAAACTAATTGACCGATTTCAATGAAATTTTGCACCCTGTGTGTAGTTTGGTCTAGCTTGAGAGATATGATCTTATTTTTTATTGCAAATTGAATGTTTTCATTTATAAGTTCCATAAGTTTCTAACAGATGGCGGCATTAGTTGGTTTAATAACATAACAATTCAATATCTTCTGTCATCTAGGTTTGCTAAGCATCCAATAGATGGTACCAGGTTTCGATTTCAAATGCTTCCTTGAAGCTATACAATTTATTGCACGTTACCCATGTTTTATTCCAGATTTTTATGCACCATGAAAACTTTCCGGAAATATTATTATCTGGAATATAAGAGAGAATATTCTAAAGTGTTCTCGAAGGTTCTGGAAGGTTCTAGAAAATTTGAAATCTGTGTGGAATGAACCAGAACAGAGCCTCGGAAGGTTCCAGAACCAACTGAAAAGACACTATAGTCAAAATTGGTCTTAAATTACTTACGGGTGTCCGACTCAATCACTGACTCATTTTTTAGTTTTATCTTGTTCCATTGTGAACATTGTATATATTCCTTGATTAAATGTAATGACTCGAAGATTCGAATGGCATTCATTTATCAACGAGTTTCTCAAATGCAGTATATAGAAGATATTTCAGTCAGGTGATATTCATTTGAAATAAATAACTAATAACTCTTACTTTTTATTCAAACCATAACCAATTCAAACCTTCTTTTGGAATTTTCTATTTGTAATCTTGAATACTGCAACTTTGGTCTAAGCCAACTATTAGGCAACTATACTGGGCGATACTGGGTATGTATACCGCGTAATCGCATAGCCATAGTGCACTTAAATAATTCATGTTTAATAATGCATGATTGTTTTTTTTCACATACTGAATATGTATTAGCTGATGGTTCCAGCATAACTCTACGATGAAATATCAACTATTTTCTATTCAAATACACTTATAATGAAGGAAATAAATGGGCATTTTAATTAAAATAGATGAGCCGCGTTTATAATAATAGCTCTGTTTAATGTCGATGATGGTATATTTAAAATTTCGTGTTCATTAAAATAATCAACGATGATTGTTCATTATGTTGTTTTTGAATTTAGTTCGGCTGGGCTTATACTGATAAAATCTGCTCTTCTTTCAATAATTTTTATTTGGGTTTAGACATCTAATCGGTTCTTAAGATAAAACTTCTCGAATTTTCCTCTTCTATCTAACTACAAGTAGGAAATTATTTCACATTCGTTATGGTCGTTACATCTTCACAGAGAAAAAGTATTCCCTTCAGTAGATGTATTATATACTTATGTTTTTTTACCTTAGGACGTGCGACTTCAAGCAAATTACCACAGACAAAAAGATTTTCTCGAAACAACATGATGTTGATCGCATCTTTTTGTCTGTAAACATTCTGACCTTGATACGAATATAAAATAATCTCTCATATTAATAACTGAATACTTGTAAGCAGAGAGAAAGTTGTTATATACGCCCGGTGATTTCCAATCCACAGAAACTGAAATCAAACTTGTTTCTGACTTCCTATCATAATCCTATCCTAGATTATTTCCATTAAAAAAATAATTGTAAAAGTACTTACTGTTATTTGGCAACTTTTTGTGTACCTGTTTCTTTAATTAGACCAAATGAGTTCGTAAATGCTGAAATGCAGCAAAACATGCTGGTCATGTACGCAAAAATTAATAATTCATTTCTTATATCCCATCTCGAATATTTTCAACGGAAAAGTGCGATAATTGCCATCATTACTAAAAATGTTTCAGTAACTTTTTTCGAGACGTTATTGGAATAAATATTTATTCATAAAGAAATTAACTTTGATTTAACTTTTTTAAAAAACACCAATTCTCTTGAATAATTTTTATGGAAAAATCGTAATTCTTCTCTTCTCTTCTTATCTGATCATTCAGAAATCTGAAAACAAGAATACATTTTTTTCAGATATCTGAAGTCAATACTCAGAGTTCTTTTGGAAGATTGTTATGTAACAATACTTGTTGCCGACCGATATTTGACTATTTTTTCACTCCCATCCACCTACAACTATTTCCCTGGCTAAAACCACGACAGATATTATATTATATCGAACACTATCTATAGCGAAGTGGTCGAGGTGTTGAGAGCGCTCGCTCTCACCTAGGCGGCTCGGTTTCGATCCCCACCGCCGTCACGGAGCTAAAGTGGTTCGGAATCCACTTTTTAAGCTGTAGGTCCCGGGCCTCCCTTGCTCGGACAAGCTTTGCTTTTGAGGGGTTTGCTACGAAAACCTTGGAGATTCGTAATAACAAAATTCAACATTTTTTTTTAACATAACTCTTGCAATGTCATTGCAAAATTGCTCCCTGTAACCAAGGAGTAAAATTTTGTTTTGATTTGGACATTACAAAAGGTACCTAACATCGGTCGGCGAAGAGTATCGTTCACTTAAGGACCTCCCATAAGAATTTTGAAATTTTTGTTCAGATGTCTGACTGAATCTCTTAACTCGGTGAATCTGAGTGCTTCTTATAGTCTGCTTGCAAGGTGGAGCGGCTTATACACCTGTTTCACCACGTACAAACTATGGTTCAGATAGTTTCTGTCGTTTTATATGTGTTTATTGAAGTTTTTTCTTGAATTTTAATCTGTAACTGTTCTATATTATTCTGTCAATAAACATACACACATACTTATACATACATCAACGTGAGACCAGAGTAATCACATAAACAAAGCGATGTGTTGATTCGGACGAGGAACAGATGGACTAAGACAAAATTCTGCTATTTGGTTACAGAGAGTACATATAATTGTATCTTCTGCAATGAATGCAACAAATTCTATACATGTTGTGGTAATGTCCAGGGAAGTAGATGTTTTCAGGCAGGTACCTATAATAGTCTGCATGAGAGTAAATAAAGTTAAATCATCGGTCGGCAACGACTATCGTTGATTCATTTTTCGTAAGACCCTGCATGAACGAAAAATCGAGAGCAACATTAACTTTTTTTGTTAGAGACTCTTAAAACTTTGTGAGATCATAAAGTAATTAATTTTATTTCATTTGGACGAATGAAGTTTCGGAAAGTTGACAATCTCCGTCCTCAAAACGTTGGAGAAAATAACCAACTACTTACGTATAAATATTCTATATTTTTTAATTTTTCATATTGTAAAAATCTTATCCAAATATCAAATATCAAGACCAAATCCCAACAGAAACAATTATGAAACAAATTTCACAAAATGTACAAAAATGTGTGAACTCACATAACTTTCTTTCTTTATCAAAGGGGAAAACAATTTGTGAGATATTTTGTATTTCCATTTGAAGAAAAAAAGGAACAAAAAATCGGAAAGTTTAACGACGCCATTCAGACTCGTTCAGTTTTCGGAACATCAAATGGAAGAGAAACTTTCAAGGCCACGTCGTTCTTATCAATCTCTCGACAGCAAACTGAATTTCCTGAAAGTTAACAACCCGACAGTCTACTCGAAAAAGCCCCTTTGAAGTTAAAAAGTTATTAGAAACTCGAGTAAATTACGCTGAAATCGTCGACCGACGCAAACCAGGGTCAACGATCTCGAATATTACAGAGCTGTGTCCGCGCGTTGGTTCTCTCGTTATGAGCTGTGGCGTACGTCATTATTATGACGTAGAATTTATAATTTGTCGTCTATTACAATGACTAGAACGATAATTACGTCATCAAGATCGACTTTTCAGTGACTAAAGTTATCAGGTATCATGCAGGTATCATAAAATTATAACTTAAAGAACAAGTTTTACTTCCAATATGGACTACAAAAAATAATTGAGTGTGATTTTAATCACTGGTTTCACAATGGAAAACAACACCAAAATATCATGGACTCATCAATTTTATCAGGTACTTGATTAAATGTTGTGAATTTCGCTAAAATAAGTGAACATTAATGTAGTTTCGTGTTTTTTGGAATTTGTGAAATATCAATCAAGAAAAACACCAAAAATTCACAATGAAATGGGTTTTACGGTGCTTTTATACACCGTTATGCAAAATTTACACCGATTCACATGAAATTGAAACTATAGTAATGGATACTTGATAAAGTGGTGAACACTTTGCAAGAATAAGAGAATGTGAATCTAATTTTGGTGTTATTTACAATTTCTGAATAGTTTATTCAGGAATGACACCAGAAATTCACAATTAAAAAGGTTTCACGGTGCCTTTACACAACGTGATGCAAAACGTGTATACCGATAACATGGAATTGACACAATTTTATCAGTTAAACTATCTATAATATGGTGTTAATTTTGAACAAATTATATTCAACAAAAATACCAAGATGTTATGAATTATCAGGAGAATGATCCGTTGCTAGCAGTTCACCATTACCCGATAGTACCCAGTGCCTTCACTAGAGGGCCCACTCTACAGGACATCGTGGTTTGCACAGAGCATATGACTTAAGATACGAACGCGACCGTTATAGCATGTTTCAGGCAGCACAGAGAAATCTGAATAGCTCAGAAATGAGGAAGCCGAAATAAAGGAAAATGCCGAGATAGCAGAGCCCGACCGCCGTCCAGTACAGGTTGAGCAGTTCTTGGACCAACCGCCAGAGGCTTTTGTTGTCGTTAACTCACACAGGATTGTTTCAAGGTAAACACTGATTGGTGTTATTTGATAATAAATAAACCAGACGAGGCTCTCAGACTAGTGTTTTATTATACCAAGATAACAAAAAAAACACTGAATTGTATTACCGGTATGAAAATACAGTGTTTGTTATGTTCAAAGTATGAATATATTCATAAAACTGGTGTTAAATTTCGCCTATTTATTATGTATGTATATAGATCGGAAGATATTAATTTACACGATATTAGTGTTCAGGAACACTCACTACTATTGTGGATTAATTAAACTTATATTATTTCCACATGAAGAGGTGCTATGCAGCACAGTAGTTTCTTCTAAACCATTCCAATGGACAATTATCACCACGATGGTGTTTTCTAAGACTTTTTTCAGGTGTCGCCATTTAGTTTTTTCTCCACCAAAATTTTCATGATGCATTGTTATTGGTGTACCAATACTACAATGTAACACCAACCATTCATAATGCACGACAAGTTTCCATCACTCAAAAAGTTACGAATTCTTTCGATGTAAAAAATGCTACGGCAGTAAATTATTTCCTTGTATGAAAAAATATTACAGTATCCTGAGTAAAGACCGAAATTATCCAGGGTATACACCGTCAATGCATAACAGTGCCCTCTGTTAAAAAACTGACGAAGTTTTGTTGTTTTGAGTAGTGTTTATTTCTTAAATTTAAATACAATTTATTTATACCAATGGCACAGGTTCCAAATATTCATTCATTCGAGGTAAAGGTAAATTAATTTTAATTTCCACACATTATTCTAGACTTCCCTTTGCAGTAGATTTTTTTGTACCTTTTTGGGCCTTGTTGAGAACCTTTGATTTGTCATTCTCCAACATACTAAGGGCCTCTAGCTTGTTCCCTATACTCTTGCTCCCAGTAATCTTGTTTAGCGCCAAGTTTTCTGAAATGGACTTTTTTACATCTTACCAAATATATAATTTACAATCTCAAGTAGATCAAAGAAATAAAGTGATGTGCTAGACACAAGAGTTTTCTTGACTTGGCCGGCTCTGTGCCGTCACATTGTAGCAGAATAGAAGAAAGAGAGACGGAGCGAAGTGACGATGAAACCGTCGCTGCTTACTTTCAAGGCCAACCTCCTTGTGTTGACCTACTTAGCGACCGTGTAAACAGTAGCACAAAAAAATCACGTTTGTCGGGGTGTCCGAGCAGTTCGAGTTCCGAGAGTAACAAAGTTTATGGCTTGAGGAAGGTACTGGATACTTTCGATTTCTTTATTATTATCTTAACCTTTCAAATAAATGATCACACCGCACAAACTGTGCGAGAAAGGGTAATATAATGAAGCTACATAGTATAATGTCTCAGCTTTCCAGATGAGTAATGATATATAGGATGTTCCATTTGTTACGCTGCGTTTTTTCCTTTTTCTCTCTGGGTGGTTGCATTACTCTGTAATATGAAATGTGTCTACAACCTACCAACCCGATTGTTTTACATCGGTTTTACATGATTAATACCGTCGCAACTATGCTTCGTTGGACCTCTCTGATAATTCTTCTTATTATTCTTCATCATTTTCTTTACAAAATGAGTTGATGGACAGCTGGGTTTTAGAGGTGTTGAAAGGCCAGGACAGACTTTTTGCAGTTTTTCACTCGATTTGCCACGGATCATTACATAAATATGAAAGTCACATTGAAACGAGAGCTTTAACTATCTGATTGTGTTCTCGGTATTTTTTTTACCGTCTAAAATATTACCAATAGGCATTTCTAAATGATATTGTACCAAAATCGTTCAACGTTTTGAGGCCAATATTTCTTCCAGAATATTTCACTGGTATCATTTGTATAATTTCCAAATATTGGGACCAATATCAAGAAATATCTCGTCAATATTATGTTCGAATATTTTGAAAATATTTTCATAAGTAAGTATGTTGACACTTGGACAAAATAAGGAAGTTACGCTGTCCACAACAAGCGTTCATAACACAAATGAACTAAAATAGGTATACAATAAATAATAAATTGAAAATGACAAACTGTTATCTGGTTATTTAATTTTATGCAAAAATGGCTTTGAGCATGCGTCGAAACGGTCAAAACAATTCACACAAGCCGTAAAAAATCAACCAAGTTCAACACTTACTTTTACAACCCCTGACTGGCCGTACTTCGGTAAAGACTAATTAATCCAAAAACGACAAACATAACCTCACATTGATAATGCACCAACTAACGAGACTAATAATAACAAATATCACGTTTTATGCGTTGAAAAACCTTCACTTTCTAAACCACACGAAGAATCAGTTCTGTTTTATAATAATAACGTCGCTTTTGCATCGATAAACAAGTTTGAGACGAAACAAATAACATGTGTTTCTCCGTTATTGAGACCTGTATTTGTCGACACGGACGAGCACGTTTGCCGCGTGACTGATATTAGCGACGTTGTCAGAATTCCCAAAAGCCGTTTTATTGTAATTCGTTTTACTCACATCTATTTCTCCGACAATTTTAAATAATCGTCAAGGCTGTTTTCACTGAACTTGCGGTAGCGCATATTATTTTCAGTAAATTCGTGAATCCATTCGATGATAGGAAATTTGAAAATTTTTGAGCTTAACAGTTTCTTGGCAAGTTTAAAATCTGATTTTTGGTTGCTTGTTGATCGGGTAGGCAGTTTTTGTTTTTTTTTTCTCCGTTTCCTAAAATTTTTATTTAATTATTGAGCTCAACAATTTCTTGGCAAGTTTAAAATTTGATTTTTGGTTGTTTGTTGATCGGGTAGGCAGTTTTTGTTTTTTTTTTCTCCGCTTCATAAAATTTTTATTTTCTCTCCATGATTCTGTTACTCCTTTTCTCCCAATTGATGACTGTCTTACTTCTCAATCTTGTTGGTGTTGAAGTTAAAAATACGTATTATATTGTGCATACTTCTTTCTATCTCCTGGGTGTTTAATAAGCATCGACCTTTCATAAGTTATCGTTCAACTCCAACGAAATTCATCATTTCTGATGACTATCACTCCTTTTTATGCAAACTTTCACTAATTCCGTTTTATAGTCGACAAATACATCTTCACTTATTTCACAGACTTTTGTAAAAGTAGGTCACGCAATTGAGAAGAAAACGAAAACTCTATCAAACACAAAGTGTTTTAGGAAAAAATAGCAGTCATAAAACAGAGAACCACTAAAACATTTTAACCAGTGCGACTTCGAAATTTGGAAGTCGTCGTAAATTACCATCAAATTGTGATTTAAATCATATGATTCAAATCAGGCGAACTCTGATTTCCATTACTCATCTAAACAAAACTTTTAGTATTTAGGAGTAACTTCCCAATTCTGCTAGGCAGTTTTCCAGAAAACGCTTCAGTTTGGCAACGTCGTGAACGGCTCTGTTGAAGTAAAAGCATGCGGTGAGTCGGACCGGTCGCTTTCTCCCTCCTCACCGATCAATACACACCCCCTCGTCTAATCAGTACACAGCATCGTGCCCCAACTTGAACTCTCGTTGAGGGTACGACACAATAATTGGAGACTATTGTTAAAAAAAGTTTTTTTTCTTCATGAGATTATTCGTAAGAACAAATTTGTTGTAAAATATAAAAGAAGAGCATATTCGAAAGGGGGTTTATGGGGGAATTACCCCCTCATCCCCCAGATCGATAATTATTATGTATTTTTTTTACAAACTCCACTTTCGAACAAACCAATTCGGTACTTTTAAATTACCAGAAAAAAAGTTGACCTGAAACCTGAAAATGCCTGTGACAGATCATAAGGACAGATCCTGGTTACGGTCTTGAAAAGTTGAATACAGAGTGAACTATGACCACTCACACAAAATGATAAAGTGTGCCCTCTCCACCAAAAGAAGTAGAAAACAAAGTAAAATTTGGAAATCTATACAAAAAAAGAACTTTTGTATGTGTAGGAAAGCGCCGCCCTGGATGAAACTTGGAAAGGCATCCTTCTTTGATGAAACTGAAGCTGGTTATTCGAAATGAACTTTTATCAGTATGACTCCCAATAAGAGGTTGCAAAATGAATGATTTCCGACCAACATCACATGAAAACGAAAACTTCCGGACTCAGACGTACCTAATGATTGGAGAAATAAACCGCCAAAACTTTTGATAATACAAAAGCAAACCGTCATGTTATCTTACCTCACTTCTCCAAATCTGAATTAGGAAACTTATTGTGTTCGCTATTGATTGAAAAACATGTTAATAATATCATTTATGCAAGGAGATATTAGTTTTTGGATTGATGGTTTTGTTATATCATTTGTGTTGGTCACAGATTACTCGAGCCACCTTCCGTGGACACCTGGTATACCTACTTCCAGTTTTAACGCACGCGGTAAATTTAGGGTCGTTCGCTCTCTTCCATCGTCTTGCATCTTCGATTCTCTGATATATAAAATGAAGGAAGAAAACGTAGAGAATCCCCTAGGTAGTATCGTAAGTATTTTTTGCGATAATCCGAAAAAAGAAGAAAAACGTTAATCCGTTAATGAAGCGTGAAAAATGAATGTGCTATCCGATGTCGTCAAAATGTTCATCAAAATTGCACGAAGGCGAATCTCACACTGTGCTCCTCCAACAGGATTTACGTGTTTCCTTCCATCCCGTTATTTCTTTTTTTCCCTCTCAGTTCTTTCCCAAGTCTGTGCTCGGTCGGTGGAAAACATCTGCACGGAATCGGAATGATGATGTAAGCACTATTAAATAGTGTCTATTAATGGAGAATCTTTCGTAATAAGCATATAAGTCGTAGGTAGCAGGAAAACTGTTGATAAAATATACCAAACTGGACTGCAATTATTGAACGGAGACAAAATATCAAAGTTCCAAGATGTCACCAAAGGGCGTATATCGACTTCAATCCTTAACTGTATCCAGATGTATTCATTAGTTGAAAAATAATCGACTAAATAAATTGAGGTTAAGGGGCTGGAGTTCAGATGGGGCCCGTGGTTTAGTGAACGCTAGGCTGCGGTCGGTGTCTCAGCTTCTGCCTCGACATGGATAGTTTGTTGAACCGTTTGTTGCAGACATTAGATATTGTCTGCAGAGACCTACCCAGAAAACGATCTATAGGTGTTTTCGAACCATATATGAACCAACTGTTATCTGCCTTCCTAGGATGGTATGTCATGGTTGACTGTTGGAGGTATTATATCGGTGGTCATTACCATAACGCTGTAACTTTCGATGTCAGCCAGCAGTCTGATGCGCTCCATGTAAGCCTGTTCTGTGTAACTATAGCAACATGTACAACTCTGTATGTTGTCAATCTAGCCTCTCTCTCCAAAATAATACAGAGAGGAGATAACTCTGAAAGTATGCCCATAGCTGCTAGTATGGTGTGGTGCTGATATATAGCTCCATTAAGCCGCCAGAAAGGCCTGTCTCGGTATACTAGAGAGCTTCTCCAATAGCCAAGCTAAGCGTTGAGCTCTTCTAACATCAACTCGAAGATGGTTTGGGAATGCCTAGACAAAATTAATGGTCAAGGCAGGAACAACAAGGTGACCCTCCTCTGGGTGCCGGGGCACGTCGGAGTGGAGGGCAATGAACAAGCAGACACCCTGGCACGGAAAGGCGCAGAAGAAGAAGAACTTAATAAAGCTGAAGAAGCAATGAGAGCAACCTACTGGCTGAGACTTTCAGGGCTGAGGCAGGCCAAAGATTTCCTCGGCAATTTCAACCGAGCAAGATCGAAGACACTGATTAACTTCAGCAAAACTAGTCTAAGGACAACACCTGCAGATTCTATGGGGAACATCCAGAAACACCTCACCATATATTGATGGAGTGTTATGCTGTACATCGTGAAAGATTGAATATACTGGGATCACACCAGCTGACTGTGGGAGAAAAATACCGCAAGTAGATCCCCTCAAAATCCTAAAATTCCTGAAGGAATTGAGGCTTGAAGGTCTGCTGTGAACAACAACACCTTGTGATAGCAGAAGAAGATGGGGCACAGTAGATATAATCAGGTCGCAGCGCATCACCACTACCAATACTAGAGAGCTTTGCTTGAGCCGTCTGCTGTGAAGATTTTGGCCAACAAGAGATTGCTCCATATGTGTTCAATCATCACATATATTTTTTAGTGGATTTGTTTGGGGTCTATACCGCAATATTTTCAGTCATCTGTTCCTTCTGGCGTCAACAGTGGACGTCTTTCAACACTTTTTGGAGGATATTAGAAGCTAACCCTTCCTGATGTCCTTTGTCCCGTCCAAAATGACTTGCCGCCATGGCTACTAATAATAATAAGTATAGCCAGTGCGCATAGGCATACATTTTGGTGAACTTCGAGTGTTCATGACAGAGTCAGTACTGGTCAATAAAATGTTATTCAGACGAAGATTATATTGCTGGCGATAAAGACATTATTTCAAATGATTTTGGATGAATAATTAGTTTTTATTAATATTAGAGTGATTAGTCAGTTAGACGATATTTATTTGCTGTTTTCATCACGTGTGCAGTTCTTGTTTCCCCTTAGATACCATTTAAATCAATGAATCGCACTCTCTTTTCCGACACGGATGACATTTTTGCCAAACTCGGAGTGAAAAAGCTTTCGGCGCCCTAACACGAATTTTTAATGTCTACCAGAAAACTACCGATGTGTGTGAGGACGAAAGGTTATCAAATATTGAAAGTGCAAAATATGCTCCGCCAAATCCCTTCCATAATGCACGAGTTCTGAGAAATAGTGGGTTGACATCATGGAAGACCGGAAATGACATGTGGATCGCGACGGTAATTTTATTCATGAAAAATTTACGAACACATTTAACGGTGAACCGATCGGAAAATTGAAAAAAAAAACGATGCTTTTTATTGGTTCAAAGTACTTGCGTTCCAGGCAAATGGAGTTTCTGAAAATAAATGTTTTGAAATTGAATTCGAAGAGACAGAAAGTAATAGATTTGCCACAAGTACTACTGATTACAAAGGTTAGGCCACCATACCAGAGGCTGCAAAAGATTCAAGGGTGCACCATCATATTAAAAATTCAGTGATTCATACTAGATTAGCTTGGAATCTGTTCCGGTAGAATGTCTGTTCAATGTCCCCAAACGGTATTTCACAGTTTGGTTCCGGTCTAATGATAGTTGTTGCTGACGTCTCATTCCCCAGGATGCCCATGTGTCCTGGTACTCAAACAAGTTCTGTGAAAGAAAACCTGCCTGATCGCAGGACCTTTTATTGTTGCTTCACAGTTAGATAGAATGACAATAGGTTGGTTCATATGACCCTCATTAGAACTTCCTTGGTGCAAACGGAAATGACCGTACCTCCGCTTGGAATACAGAGGCTTGAGTGCTGAAGCTTACTCAGACTAATGCCCCGCCTAGGCTTGAGTTTCTTCCCGTATATCCAAGCACGTATCCCATTGATTTTCTTAGAGCCATCCGTCTACCCTCTCTGGATGTGTCTTCTTCATCTTACATGATGGTATATTGTCAGACGGCATCTCAGATGTGTTGATTCTTCTGAACTCCACTATGTTGGAGTGACCTAGATTTTTGCCTCTCCATTTGCTTAAGCACTTGAGTCTGGAGGCTTCGATCATTGCCTTTACTAAAACATGCAGATGCAGAAATCTGATGTTCGGAATTACCACTAGGTACTCCGGGTGGGCCAGTCTTTTACAGCAAGATGGTCTCTCTCTGGATGTCACTTGTTTCACCTTTGGCCACCACAACTGGGCTCCATATTATCGAGGGGTTTTACTATCGCTGTTTATAGCTGTTAATTGGATGGTCCAAATCCCCATGTCTTACCAAAGCAACGCCTGGCCATCATAAGTGATGCCCTTGCTCTTGGTGACCTTTATCCAGATATTTCTCCCAGGTGAACTTTTAGTTCAGGTTCAACACTTGCCATCTGTAGGCTTTCACAAAGATTTTACGAGCTATGGTGATCTCTAGGTTTCTTTTTCTGGTGAAGGAACAGAGCAGCAGCAAAGCCATGTTTGGGATTTTAGGGCACAACCCCACCCAAAGCCACAAATTACCGTCCATTCATTTCATATCCAATTGGCGAAAAAAACACTCTAAGAAATTTTATTTTCATCCATCCCCTCTCCCCCAAAAACTAAAGATACTCGATCCCTTCCGCTATGGTAATTTCTACATTTCTATGTTCTTGTGTTTTGGGTTGCACCGTACAAGGTTTTGGTCTTCCTTAAGGTAGGTAGGTGGCGATGGCGGCAACACTAACTAACATACATATCTGACCGCTGCAACGGCATATTTGATTATACATGTTACGTCTGAACGCCACCGCGACTGCCACCGCGTAAATGTGGTCATGCCTTTAGTCTCACAGCGACTCCCAAGTATTGGTTGAGTGACAACAGGTTGACACAACAAATTATTTTACAGAATGCACTTTATCGAATATCACTTCCTCTAGGATATAAATGTATTCATAATTTTGTCTCAATTCTCGATATCCTGAGGGGTTATCTGATCATTTCCGCGCGGATGTTGTGGTTTTTTTAAGTGGGTGGTCGCGCGGCCACAAGTATACGCGAACCCACGCACGTGAGTTTGTTATGGTAACTGCTGAACGGGTTCTATCTTTTTATATGTAGAATTATAAGGGACGGCAAATTTTTCAAAATTATATGTTTTATTGATATTCCGTCAATCCTCCAGTTATTACTTATATCACTTTATAAACTTTACATAGCCGAATTTTCATAGTATTCAATTAATAAAGAAAATAGCTGTATTTATATTGGGGATTAGACAGTCAGTCAACATCATAATCAAATCAGATCAAATTATTCAAGTAACGGCTGGCGCCACCTAGGGGAAGAATAGCTAAATATTAGCGGTGGCGCGAGTGATCACTGCACCACCTACGAATGAGGAGCAGTGGCTTAAGACTGTTCGCCTAGAAAAAAGTAGAGAATTCTAGAGTCGTATAGAAGCTTTATTTCCAACTATAAGAGGTCGTGCGTGTCGCTGAAGACGAGGTATTGGAAGAGACAAGTGAAAATAAATTATATTATAGTCCAATCTTGTGCATAAATTAGTGTTAAAATAAATAACTTTTAGAGAGAATTTGTAATAAGTAATTCATTGCATTACTTAAAGCTTGATCATTTTTAATATGGTTCAGATACGTGAAACATAATAATATCCCCTCTTCAATACAGATACTTACAATTTTTTTGGCTGAAAATAATTATCTCAAAAATCAATCCATTAATTTTGGCAGGATATGAAATGAGTAGGTGATGACATCTTCAGCCGTCAATCCTATGCAAGTATCATGGAACCAAATTCCATATACCGGGCGAGCACTTTTTCTCAAATTTGCAATTTCCAGGAACATGTTGCTGCAAAAAATATTACCAATGTCACAGTAAAGGATGGAGCACTATCAATGTTTTTAAGTAAAATTGTTCAAATTGAAAAACACGTCTCACCGTCAGCAAGTGATAGTTCCTAAGATTGCAGTGACATTCCTGAATAAATATTACAATGTATTCGAAAGAAATAATATTTTGGCATTGTTATAGACCACGACCCACCTAATCCATATTTTCTCTGTGTCTGAGTTCAATTTCTTGTGTATGATACTCTATAATGGTATAATAAACACAAATAACCACTCAAACATCTGAAGTTTCGCTACCCGTTCATCTACGCCCCCGCTGCTTAGTTTCAGTTTTCGAAGAAAAACAATTTCTTTGTTCTGTCTCCAACTCCTCTAACGAACCATTTCTCCTCTCGGTGACAACTTAGAAGTACAATAATTCACTCGAATCGAAACCCTCACCTAATCTCTCGTTGTCATCGTACGACTTTGTCGAGACCAAGAAAATTTCTCAGATGCAAGATGTGCAAAACGTAGGCTCTCTCAATTATGTAAAAGCGAGGGTCTTAATATGAGGTTTTACCGGGATATTTGAATGGTAGAGAGAACCATAATTGGAGTGTTTGTTCCTCCGAGCTTTGCAAGGAGACCGGTTTCGGAATACGAAATACGTACAAACAGACGAAATTATAATTGCTTCAAAAGTATGAATTTCGCAGTCTATTCAGCAGTTATTTGAAAGAGGCGTGCGCTTCCACAACTGATATAATGATCAATCATTTTGTTACATTGTTTTCTGTTTGATATATACTAAAACGAATATACAGGGTGTTTCAGTTCGAGTGATGAAAACTAGTAGTCATAATATACACAGTTCTACACTGAAAACGAAACGCAGCATCGCATAAATACATGATTTGCCACCGTCACAGAACACCTCACCTAAATTGTAGATAGTGACTCATAGGTTGTATGGTTCATAATTCATATAAAACAGGTCAAGAAATAGAACAGAAATCAGCTAGGTACTTTCAAATCAAGTTTTACTTTGCTACTTTCATATACATCCTCTCCGCACTTTCAAATCCCGTAAAAACCTGAAAATATACGATGAGTCACTATCTACGATTTAGGAACTAGACTATAGACAGAAGCATCGCTGAAAGGCGGTCCTATGATTTTTAAGATCAAATTTTCGTGACTTTAATTTAAAAATTTGGCTTGTAAAATGTCATTTCTGATGGGCGGTAAATTCGAACTGTTGATTGAGAACAATTGCAAGTGCCTTTGGAAATATCTGATAACCGGCTTGCGAAATTTCATAATTCCCTTTGATAGAAATCAATTACCTAACCTATTCACGCATTGGAGCCCCCTGAACACGAGTTTGAACGAAAAATGCGGAGTCCCAATTTGAAATTACCTCGCAAAAATGACAAACCAAACGTAAGGTTCTTCGTTTGCATCGAGGTGTAGCACTTTTATAAACTTATTAGTGTAATTCACACTAGATTTTTAGTATTCGTTTGCAGATTGTTTTGACACATTCTTTTGTATGAACAGCAAGTATAGAACGGCAAATGAAAGACAATGAATGAAGTATTATTTTATCAAACACCTGCTTTCCAGCAAAACTCATCGAAACATATAGTTACCTCTCTCATCAGGGAAAAAGTATTAATATAGCAAACGTTAACCCTCAAGAGCATACAATACCCTTGATTCAATTCGTTTGTGAGAATTCGAGGAACTTAACTGATTTTTGATTTTCATAACTGAAGAAAAAAATATGTTATGGTTTGACAAATAAAAAAAAAATAAATAAGAAAGAACCTTTGCAAAACCAATTCCACGATTAGGAAATAGCTAGCGTATTGTAGCTTCCAGCTAATTAGTTTTGTTACGAACAGGTGCCTCTTAGTCATGTTTGGGCTTATTTCTTTTGACTTTCATCAAAGACCTTACTTACCTTACAAATATATTTCAAAGACAGTTTCAACAAGTATTTAAAACAGGGGCAGATATAGTCTCCGAAACAGGGAAGTTATTTTGAACAAATTTTTTCATATCGGCAAATTCAGGATTCTATGAGTTACTGAAAAAATTGAATAATTGTTTTCACAGTTTTCACAGTCTAGCATCAGTAACTTCAGGGCAAATTGATTAATTTGGATCAACATTTTTGTATTGTCAGAATGTGGAAAGTCAACATTAAAATAAAACACGTAATCAAAATATAGTTTAGGTAATGAGCTCTATATATAGACCACAGCAGAATTGTTCTTGTAGAAAACGTTTACAAGAAACTAACAGATATAATTCAACGGCCGTAGGGGTTAGTAGTTGTTCTCAGTTGTAGGTAAGCTTGAGGATGAAAATAGTTATTGAATAGGTTTATGAGGAAGAACCCAACTAATCAATCAATTTTTCATTATTATTGGAAGAAAATGGAAATCGTGTTTTTGTTATCAAACTAAATAAGCAATTCAAAACTGTATTTTACTTTTATTTCACGGTTCTCCACTGTGTTTTGGAATTGAATTGAAATAAATTCTGAAAAAATACGAGAGTGCTAAATTCAATTATCACTTGTTGTCGTTTCTGTAAGATTTGTTACCAAGTAGTATATATAAATATATACAGACAGTTTGCCCTCCGGTGTTCCATTATGCTATTTCTTCAAAATAATACAAAGGAAACTTGTCGTAAAAGGAACACCTAGAGCGTTATGGCGAAAAAATGTGAGGGTGAAAATCTCGCCATTTACTACATCAATTTTATTTCGCGTGATTAAATTACCTACAAGCAAAAGAGATTGCGAGAACCAACAAATCTCTATGAATGATTGAAATATTTCAATTTTCGTTTATGTATTGATATCGCTTAGGAACGTTTGCAAAGCCGATGAAATAGATATACAGGGTGGCTCAGCGGAAACGAAACAATGCCGATATTTCATATTTCTTGTACGCAGAAAAACAAACGCTTGGACCCGTCTATTTTTATTTAGGCATGCTTCCAGAAAACATGAAATGAACGCTTTTCGTTACCATTCCTGTAAAAATTCAAGGCATTCAGTTATGTCGATTTTTGTAGAATCCTTATAACTGAGTATGAAAAATCCTCATTAGTTCTTCGTCACCAGCTTTCTGAACTCACACATACTGGATTATCCGTCATAACGAGCTTTCCTATTTCATCTTCTCTTCATTATCTTCAGTATCCATACCTTTGAAGATTTCGACATACACAAGCTCGTACAGAATGATTCACGACGCTGTCTGTGTATATATTGTACACATACATCGCACAAAAAAATTTAATAACTTATTCAGACAGAAATAGCACTCTTACCTTACACGTATTAAGAATCCGCGCGTTCTTTTCAGAATTCATTTTATTAGAAAATGTGGAAAGTTTATTACGCCAGCGTAATATAATAAGATGAAAAGTTGGGAAGAACTTCCAGTTCGTTCATATTCTGTAGGAAATGAATCGCCAGATTTGTTTATTCCCTTGGCGAGACTTTCCCATTGAAATTTCTTAATAGATTTTTTTTCGTACAGAAGTATAGAATACTTTGGATTTTCTAAAAGCAAATCGTATATAATATCATATAGATTTGGTTGTTTATGAATACCTGTTCAGTAAAAAAATTATATATTTTCAAAAGTTAAACAGGTGAGAGAGAATACAATCAACAAAAAGAAAATAAGACAAGAATCAATTGGTAACAAAGAAACCGCATGACTCAACTTAGATCGTAATGGCTAATATGGGGGATCGTTACATTAGAAGACTGGTTTGGGACTGTTTGTGTGATCTGACCGAGCTGGGTAGTCGTAACAGTGTGACCCTAGCTTGGGTGCCAGGCCATGAGGGACACCTGGGCAATGAGCGGGCCGACACACTAGCCAGAGAAGGCTCTTCGGCAGCGCTCATTGGGCCGGAACCCTTCTGCGGCGTAGCAAAATCCACCACAAAAGCCCACACCAAACAGTGGGTACAAAACAAATCTCAAGAGTGGTGGGAAACCCGACCAGGATTGAGACAGGCCAAGGAGTTCATCAAAAGACGCTCGCCAAAATTCACGACGGAACTCCTCAGTTATAAAAGGAGGATCGTCAGACAAGTAGTAGGTCTGCTGACAGGCCATTGTAGGCTTAACAGACATATGAATATTATAGGTCTGGCGGAAGAAGCAATCTGCAGGTTCTGCCAGGAAGAAGAGGAAACCGCAATACATGTAATGTGCCAGTGCGAAGGACTAGCAAGGGTGCGGTTTCTACAACTTGGAGATGAAAAGCCAAGAGCGGAAAGCTATCTCGAAAGGCCATTATCAAATTTGCTCAGTCTGATGAAATGGACGAAGCTAGATGATGTGCTATAAGCAATCGCAGCCTCCATAATAGATCTGAAAAGGTCGCAGTGGATTAGGCCAAGGGGCCAGCTCCCTTGTAACATCTAACATCTACATTAGAAGACACACATAGTATGATCACTAGTATACTAGTTCTGTTTCTGGTCAAGATATTATATTAGTGTGTTGGAAAATGGCAACACTGGAAAGGTTATCTAAACCTTATAGGTTTTCTTGAGAGTCAAGTTAGAGTAGATATGCTGTATTCGTTTTTGGAAGGTAAAGTCCATTGTTTAGGCAAACAAAAATAGATTCTGGCTAATTCCACATGCAGTTTAACTGGACCCATACAACTGACCCTCAGTCCATCAACCTACTCAAGTTGGCAAATCTTTAAAGGAATATGAAATCGGCACGCCTATCGATGCGCGGTAGCATAAATACAATACAATACGTTGATGAGAGGACTGGCCACTCATTGGGCGCCACTTTTGTTGTTGGACCACAAATGCTATCAAATGAATAGTTCTAAAGAGTTCTGTATCAAAATATTGAAATAAAGTGGAACCCTATTACTTTGTTGTAATGCCCAACAATCTGAATAGATAAATATGTGATATTTCTCTGCTGGTTACTTTTTGTTGGTGTAAAATAATTATATTTTATTTTTGTTACAGACAAGTCCCATACGAGGGAAGATAGCTGTTTCCTTTGGTAAGAACATATTATAATTTGCAGCTTGTGTAAGAGTTTTTTTTTTATAAACACATCATACAAAATCCGAAATTATTGATTTTGAAGAAGTAAAATTCAAAATATAAAAAAAAATAATATTAAAAAGTGATGATGAAAATATTTTGCTTGATAAAGTAGAGCCATTAGTACATTAAATATATTATTTACTCTCAAAAATGAAATGACTCCTTGAAAACAAAATAAATCCAACCGGCCCAAAGACATAAAAAAATACAGAGGAGGAGGTTAACGAAATGCAAGACACTGTATAACTAAAAATGGTGGATTTACTTCGGATTTAAGTTTTCATCTGTTGAAATTACGACAGTCATGCCTACCTCCAACACCCTGTATAATTTAAATTGCATGATGATAGATATGTAAATCTTAACTTCAACAAGCGCGCCACTGTCTTTGGTAGTATTAGTTTTACCTTCTTTTCCACGAAAGGCGAAATTTTTATTTGGATGATGTCATGCTCGTTTTTGCTCGGCGTGCGGTTGAGTGCCGGGACGCGACTCCAACTTCATCGTGGTTTTTATGTCCCAGGAGGTGCACTTCGTCTGTAGTCCACATTTTTATTTCAAAGAGCTGTATGTAAAATGAACAAAATAAATCTTGAAGGAAGTATACAGAGTGTCGATTTGAAAATTTTCATCCTTCATAAGATCTGGCTTCCAGTAAGGCAGATCTTGAAAAATCAGAAAAACATGTCAATTTTATTTTCAAGTAGGACACTTTCATTAAGTATTTGCACCTGTCGAGATTTTACCCTGAACATTTTAAATGGAAAGGGGTAGGTATCAAGTGGCACATCGTTTCAAAGCATTACCGAAATTTATTAAGATTTTATTAGCATTTTCTGATAAATCGTGTTCCAGATTATAAATTACCCACAAGGAGATTTATAATTTGTATATTAATATGTACTACTTGAAATTATTGAAAGACTAGAACCCATCTCTTCTGATATAGTTTTCAGAAAGTGGTTCCGTGGAAAATAGAAAATTATTAATCAGCGAGTACTATTTATATGAAGAACTTAAGAGCTTTTGGAAATATCTATGTATGTATGTAACGGAATCTTTGAACACGATTTTCACCTACCAAATTCTTAAGATTGATTGAAAGAACAAGTTAAAAAAAAAGAAAAAATAATTTTTTACTCTTTCTATATGTTCTCGAAGTATGGCCCAGTATTTGTGGAACACATCAATTCGAAATTCTGATATTATCAGATTTCTCTTATTACAGCATTCTCATATTATGTCGATATTTTTACAATTACGAATCCTTTGATGATTCCCTTTATCTATAGAAATGCAGCTTCTCTGTGGAAGACGGAAACATTGTGGTTATAACTCTCATAGAAAATAGCTATCTGGAAATACTTAACCACAAAAGAAACGGCTCATGTCAAGTTTCTCTCTCTCAATCTTTAAACGCCAAAGATACTCTCCCCTTTCTCTAACCCTAAGACCAAATATATTATGGGGTGAAATACACTAGAATGGTACGAAATACAAGAAATTCCCTTCCTTAACTGCCTAACTTTCGCGATGCAAACTTTGTAATTTGCCCCACGACACTTTTCAGATGAAATTAAACCCTAGGCCACCTGATATCTGATTCCATTCCCTTGAGAAATCTGTTGAATGTCCGAAGTTCAATTATTCGGTGAATTTTACGAAATACTGTCGAAAGTTTGGTGGTGAAATAAATGTATGCTCAAGTATCTCTATGGGCACTGATTGCATGAAACTTTGATCTTTGGTCAGGAGTTAATTTCATTTATTTACAGAAATATTGGTATTGGTTGGTATGGATGGTGACTGATGCGCTGCGACCTGATTAGATCTAGAGTGCCCTTCTGCTATCACAAGCCCTTCAAGTCCCAATTCCTTCAGGAATTTTGGGATTTTGAGGGGGTCTACTCGTGGTATTTCTCCCACAGTCAGCTGGTATGATCCCAGTATATATTCAAGCTTTTATGATATACAGCGTAACGCTCCATCAATATATGTTGGGGTGTTTCTGGATGTTCCCCACAGAATCTGCAGGTGTTGTCCTCCTCTAAGCCTAGCTTCCTCAGGTGTTCTTTGAGTCTGCATCAGAATAGATGCTTTCAAAATTTGCAAAAAAGTTTCAAAACTTTGGTAATTATTTCAAGACCACCTTGATCAAAAAAATGTCCACGAATTGAATAAAAAGTTGCAAATTTGCACAGCTTTTCTGAATATTTTTCCGTTGTTCTTCTCTAGACATGTTTAAGTAAATACTTATGTACACATTGAAATGAAAAATTATTTGCTCTTATTGTTGCGTATCTGCAAGTGTGCATTTCATTTCGTTCATGAATATTGTAACCGACCAACCATTGTAATACGGATTTTAGTTCTTTTTGATACAATGAAAGTAAAAATAATACTCATTCTTAGAAAGTCAAGAACGGGTTAGTCTATATAATCCAAAAATACAACCTATGATTTGACGTGTTGGTGGATGTGCATTTTGATCTGAACCCTCTTCCTAGACATTATCACTTTATTGTCTACAATTTTTTGTTTTGTTGTTTTATGAATAATATCTTACCTTACTTTCCATTATGTTAATGATTTCCCATGCTTATTTTGATGTTGCTCTTGGTTGACTACGGCAGTGAAACGCCAGTTTATGATGGATCTCGAACTTCTCGTTGATGTCAGTGAAACTGTTTCCCTTGAGAGACATATATAATATAGAAGGCGTCTTCGAGGCATATTCTGACGGAGATTATCAAGGAATCTGTTATTCAGACAGCAAGTGTACGGCTGTAAACTCGGCGTAATCAGCAGGACGGGAGAACAGACGGTTAAGATTATCTGAAAAGCCCACACTCTGCCTTCCTTGTGGCTTTATCTCCAGAATGTGCCTTCCTGGCTTAAACTGTGTTTGTGCGATACGTGGCGAGGAGATAAAATTAATTTCACTTAAGATCAACTATTAGATTGGCATTTGCTTATAAGTTTTCGAAGCAATAACCGTTTTGGTAAAATGTTGCTATCAAACTGTTTATTATTATTATGGACAGGCCCAATGTGTTATTTATGCAGCAAGGTCGTAACCATGTAGTTGAACCAGTGGTGCAAGAAATGTTACACATTTTAGTGCCCAATATTTTAATTACACCATGTAAACAAATATAAAGATCGGTAATCATTTGAAAGATGTTAATTATACAGGGTGTTCCTTAAAGACATGCTAATATTTGAGGGAGTGATCCTTTGACTTATTTTAAGGAAAAAACTTTCTATAAACGTATGTCCTAAAAGTCCTAACTTTTGAGATACAGGGTGATAAAGTTTTGAAAAAAAATCAGTTTTTTAATAATAACTGAGATAATATTGTAGACGTTTTTATAAGATTTGGTACATGTCTTCTATGCATCAAGGTGCATTTTTTAATGCACAAACATTTTCATTTTCTCAACCAGTGGCGTCCGTACGGGTTTTGCATTGAATATTTTTGGAGAAAAAAATACTACGCCACTGCTTTCTCCAAAAAAAAAATACTTTTGAGATCCTCATTTATTTTTGAGCAAATTTGATCTTCTGAGTTTTCTTTGTCCGCCGCATGGTTTTCGCTTAAAAAAATAAAAATCGTTTTACTTCAGGATCAATTCCTCAAAAATCTGATGTGGTGTGGAAATAATTGTGCATCGACTTAAAGCAAATAAAGGGATCAGATTTGTTCCAAAATGAATGAGAATCAAAAAAATATGGATTTCAGCTTGTACAAAAACGAATTTTATTTTATTTTATAAAAGTAAGTTTAAATGAACGGATCAAATTCATTAATTATTGACAATACTAACACTGATTATAAAAATTGTTGGAAATGGCCACCTTCACTTAATAGGCATGCTTCCGCCCGTCTACGCATGGAATTACGCACACGTTGAAATATTCCCGGCGTATTTCGAATAGTTTCACACGAGGCAACTATTCGCTCTCTTAAATCTTCTAAAGTATTAACGGGAGTTTTATACACAAGAGTTTTAAGGTGCCCTCATAAAAAGAAATCTAAACTGTTGAGATCAGGGGATCTTGCTGGCCATTGCTGAGGTCCTCAGCGACCTATCCAACGATTATGATAAACTGTATTTAAGATAGGTAGCTGAATTAATATCGTAAATCCATTCAGGTAATAATTCAAGCACTTGGGAGATTATAAGTGAAAAGATTAAGAAGTGGTGAAAAGAAATATCAATTATAAAGAGGTAGCTAAATTACTATCGGACGATTTATTGTCAACAAAATGTTAGGTACCTACTGCGATATGAAGCAATTTCAATTTAATTATTTTAATCAAGAACTGAGCATCTGAAGAATTACACATTTTTTTGGATTCTCATTCATTTTGGAACAAATCTGATCCCTCAATTTGCTTTCAGTCGATGCACATACATTTCCACACCGCATCAGATTTTTGAAGAATTGATCCTGAAATGAAACGATTTTTATTTTTTTAAGCGAAAACCATGTGGCGGACAAAGAACACTCAGGAGATCAAATTTGCTCAAAAATAAATGAGGATGTCAAAAGTATTTTTTTTCAGGAGGAAGCAGTGGCGTAGTATTTTTTTCTCCAAAAATATTCAATGCAAAACCCGTACGGACGCCACTGGTTGAGAAAATGAAAATGTTTGTGCACTAAAAAATGCACCTTGATGCATAGAAGACATGTACCAAATTTTAAAAAAACGTCTACAATATTATCTCAGTTATTATTAAAAAACTGATTTTTTTTCAAAACTTTATCACCCTGTATCTCAAAAGTTAGGACTTTTAGGACATACGTTTATAGAAAGTTTTTTCCTTAAAATAAGTCAAAGAATCACCCCCTCAAATATTAGCATGTCTTTAAGGAACACCCTGTATAAGTGATGAAGTAAAAGCATTCACTTTCCAACTGATACTTGCTCACCTATTAATTCATTTATTAATAGATTTATCAGCAAATGCACTTATCCATTTGCAGAAAATCACGTAATGCCTGATCATCTACAAAGAAAAAGGCAAAAAAATCGAATAGCCAAGGTTCATAATGAAGAATGAAAGGAAATAAGAAATGGATTAAGGAATCTGCTGAAGGATTATGCCAATGAGCAGTCCTGGTAATGCAGGACATCAAGTTTCTTTCTGAAATGGGAAATGCGAGACCTAATAGATAAACTTAAATACATACATTCATTCTGAAATGCGTCTCAGAAAGCACTAAGTACGCAGTGGCATATTTTATATACTCCACTCCACCGCTACGTTTCAAAAATCTTTCTCATATGTTGCAGTAAAAATATTTAACTCTGTTCCTGAATTCATAAAGAACAAAAATACACTTTTTTCCTTCCGAGAACATATGAAATCCCACCTACTCTCCTTGAGAAATAATTAGTCGTGTTTGTTTGTTTGTTAGTATTTTGTTTATGGTGTTATTTCCACATTTATGTTTAGAAATTTTTGAATTGTAATTTCTATTTTAGTTTGATAAACAAATTTGTAATTTCTTTGTTGTAGCTATAATTATCTTTTGTATCTATTATGAGGTCTCTCAGCTGGTTGGTATTTTGGGGGGGTTATGTGGAAGAACAACTATGTTGAACATCGCCTCCCAAGAGTAATTGTCTTTTGTTAATTATTGTATTTGAAAAGAAAAAAATAAAGACCCATTATTATTATTATTATTATTATTATTATTATTATTATATTTTATATAAAAATATGATTTCTGGAAAAATGCGGACAAATGCCGATAAATCAGTCACAGAAGGAAAGTGTACAGAGTATCATTATTTTTCTGTGTGGGGGGGTGTGTGTGTGTGTGTTGGCATCGACTGCTATGGTTATTAGCCTCCTGTTCTGGATAGGCCTTGTTACTAACTTCATACGCCACCTTAGGAGCAGCACTGTTAATTATTAACGCAACAGTGAATCGTGGAGGATTGTTGAAAATAAAACCACTGCACCAATCTCCGCCCCAGTGTCATTATTATTCAATAATTTATGAAGTTGAATTAATATTTGTGTATGAAAGAGATACAGTTCATCTCTTTCTGAGGCTAGCCCGAGCGGGAAACTACTCTTTCATTAGGTGTACATCATAACATTTTCATTAATTCATTATTAATTTTGAATAAATTCATTGTTCGAAATGTCGAAAACTCGCCAGAAATTATTTTTGCGCAAGAAAAAACATTTGAAAACTGATTCAGAGCTGACCAACTTGAGAACGGTTAGAGATAGACGAAATCTGCGAACTCCAATCGATTCAAAACGACCGAATTAGTATATACTGAGAATTTGAACGAAAAAAATCTACGGACAAAAAAGTCGAGTAAGTCATGATAGATATAATTTTTGAACTTTTTAAATTTAAATTTTTCAAATTTCAAATTTTCATCCCCGATCGTATTTCGACATGTTGATTCCGAATCTTTGAACGAAAATGTCGAAAACTCATCAGAAATATTTTTCGCGCCAAAAAAACCATTTGAAAACTAATTCAGAGCTTACCAACTCGAGAACGGTTAGAGATAGACGAATTCTGCGAACGCCAATCGATTCAAAATGGTCGAATTAGTATGTATTGTGAATTTCGAGTCAATCGAAAGAAATTAAAAATTACTCGAAAACGTTGCAAGGGGTTCACCCCTAAAATTCATCAAAAATATCAAGTGGTCAAATCGACTTGAAATTCGCACTGTATACGTAAAATTTTATGCTCATTCCAAAAATGTATGATTTTTATATGCTCAGATATAAGATTTAGGCGGAAAAAGGTGTTTAAGATGAGACAAATTCTGCGAACGCCAGTCGATTCAAAATGGCCGAATTACTTAGTATGTATTGTGAATTTCTACCGAAAGAAATTAAAAATTACTCGAAAAAGTTGCAAGGGGCCAAAAAAACCATTTGAAAACTGATTCAGAGCTAACCAACTCGAGAACGGTCAGAGATAGACAAATTCTGCGAACGCTAATCGATTCAAAATGGCTGAATTAGTATTATTGGGTATGTATTTGGGAATTATTTTATGACAAGGTACTAAAATGAACCTTTCTCCTGTTCTCCTTACGTAACCATCCAATCTCCTTCATTTATTTGATACTCGTTGTCGCCTACTTACACCAAAAATCATACGTGGGCATGAGATTCGAACTTTCTGGATCTTATTTTTATACATAAGAGTTAATTTATGTCCGTACAACGTATCCGCGTAATTGAATGGTAATTATCTTTCATTGCCTCCTAAAACTTTTTCATTATTTTTCATTTGAGATAATTACTTCACTGCTTTCATTAGGTGTACAAAAAATGACTAGTTCTTTCCCCCTCGGGCTAGCCTTTATAAATTCTCAGAATACAATAGTAGCAATTATTTGGCCTCTCAACACCTATAGGTACTAGACCAGTAACCATATACATCAGATCCGGTCGTTTTGATTTTCTGCTGAATTCTTTCAAAATCCAGCCGCGACATGTTCTACGTTTCTTCAATTTTTGGCGATTTTAACTCTAAGTGACCAATTTTACCATTATAATGCCGCATGTTTTCAAAATCTTTCCCGAAAAAATGCTATTTTCGAATTTTTTGCAAATGAGCAGTTATTAAAAAACCCAAACTTTTCATTGAAATTGATATTACATTTTGAAAATGATTGAAAAACGTGAGTTTTTGAAATTAAATTCAAGTAAGGATGATTTATGTCATTTGGCAGGTACGTATCACTGTTGAAGTCATTGCCATCTTTACTATATACAACACTAGAGTATGTTGCAAATGCATTCACGATAGAGAATGCTGACGAATGTGTCTGACTATTAAAAGTCATTTGACCCAGAATGCTTGACTTATTTTTTTTTATTTAAATAATTCCAAAAGTTGCGCGGATTATTCTTCAGCCTTTCTTCAGATTTAATAATACAAAACCTATAATCAGTTGCATGCTATTTTGGATTTCATAAATTTTCCATGCGCCCTAAGTAAAATAAGTATTTCTTGTAGCTTACAGTCCTGGGTGATGGGGATCTATGGGTACTAATGGATCTTCATTATGTTGCATAAACCATGTAGATTCATTTAATCATATCACTAAATCCATTGATGTTTTTGATCGAATTCCATTGAACTAAATCACCAAAGTTCAAAAAGTTATGATTATTCTTACGATTATTCATTGGTAATTTTACTGTATAAAGAATCTCGACATTGGACTTCAGTCGGAAGACAGAGATCGAGGAAGTTGAGTGTGGGTACAAAACCACAGTGTTAGTGTTGAGTATTTCAAACATCCGAATACGTGAAGTGAGATTAGTGAATATAGGAATACTACAATGTTACTTCATTTGTCATGTAGATAGGCCTGAAAACTTATTTTGAAAAATCGTACTTCAAACTGTTTCATTTGACACTATACTATATACTTAGAGCTTTTATTTTGCTCAGTAAATATCTAGAGAAAATCCCACAAGATCCTTATATACATTGTGAAACTGTGATAATCAGTTTATTATACTCCTATTTTAAATTAACATAATAAACGACTTCTTACGGCTTGCTTGCAATTCAAGAACATTTTTCCCACAAGCTAAGCTTCCTCTTCTTCACTTCTGAATTCCTCGCCGCGTCGAGAGAAATTCTCGTTAACAAGCATTCGTCCAAGCACAATATGAAATTTAATATGTCGTGCTCAGATTCTTATTAGTAATTAAGAACGAGTGTCGTTGACATAATAATTTCGTATCATCGGATTAACGCTGTCAGGCTTGCTATCGGAGAACGAACAGACAACAAATACGTTTATTTCGTTCTATTGGGCGACGTACAAAAAAGGAGAAAAAACTGAAATATTGAGATGATTATTTTATTCCTTCCCCTTTAATATTTCTTCCATTAAGGAATTTTGAAAAATTGGAAAATTGCGTCAGACGTAATTGCCTTTCATCCTATGCGAGTAGAAATTATTGAAAGACTCACCCCCCTGCAACCCTTTGGTAAGTGTAAAATCACCTCCAAGTAATCTAATAAATAGTATCTGCTATTTCGACGGCAGTTGCTGTTAAATCTAGAGTTAGTGATTCCTTTATGTTTGTATTCTTAACGTTAACTGAATAGTACACCGAGTGATGCGTATAATCTATTCCTGCACTCGGCCATTCTGCATTGTGTCCTCAGACCTTATATCGACCTAAAAAAATTATCACTGACGACTTTTTTTTACTCTCAATTGCTGATAATGTTTCCTCACAAACTCTGCTACTTTCGCCACATAAGTTGACTTTTACCATAAGAGACTTCCTAGCACTACTCAACTTCAGCAACTTCTGCTGTAAACTTTCACGATACTTTCCCCTTGATGTGACTTCCATCATAAGAAACTATTATGTACTATTAACCAAATTGAATTATTATTGCTGAACACCAACAACTTTCGCCTTGAGGTGACTTTCGCCTTTGGTGACTTTCACCATAAGATACTTCCTCTTGAAATTCAGCAACATTTGCTGTCTACAGGCGCCTTTCGCCTTGAGGTGACTTTCACCATGAGCAACTCTTTCTTAACTCCAGTTACTTTTGCTGTAAACTGGCGACTTTTGCCTTGAGGTGACTATTACCATAAAAACTCGCCTTTTGCGATGACTCAACTTGAGCATCTTTTGCTGTAAGCTAGCGACTTTCGCCTTGAAGTGACTTTCACCTTATATGAGACTTTCTTTCGCCTTGAGGTTACTTCCACCATAAGATACTCCCTCTTAAAATTCAGCAACGTTTGCTGTCTACAGGAACCTTTCGCCTTGAGGTGACTTTCACCATGAGCAACTCTTTCTTAACTCCAGTTACTTTTGCTGTAAACTGGCGACTTTTGCCTTGAGGTGACTATTACCATAAAAACTCGCCTTTTGCGGTGACTCAACTTGAGCATCTTTTGCTGTAAGCTAGCGACTTTCGCCTTGAAGTGACTTTCACCTTATATGAGACTTTCTTTCGCCTTGAGGTGACTTCCACCATAAGATACTCCCTCCTAAAATTCAGCAACGTTTGCTGTCTACAGGCGCCTTTCGCCTTGAGGTGACTTTCACCTTATGAGACTTTTTTTCGCCTTGAGGTGACTTCCACTATAAGATCCTTCCTCCTAAAATTCAGCAACGATTGCTGTCTACAGGCGCCTTTCGCCTTGAGGTGACTTTCACCATGAGCAACTCTTTCTTAACTCCAGTTACTTTTGCTGTAAACTGGCGACTTTTGCCTTGAGGTGACTATTACCATAAAAACTCGCCTTTTGCGATGACTCAACTTGAGCATCTTTTGCTGTAAGCTAGCGACTTTCGCCTTGAAGTGACTTTCACCTTATATGAGACTTTCTTTCGCCTTGAGGTTACTTCCACCATAAGATACTCCCTCTTAAAATTCAGCAACGTTTGCTGTATACAGGAACCTTTCGCCTTGAGGTGACTTTCACCATGAGCGACTCTTTCTTAACTCCAGTTACTTTTGCTGTAAACTGGCGACTTTTACCTTGAGGTGACTATTACCATAAGAAACTCTCGCCTTGAGGGGACTTTCACCTTAAGTGACTCTTTCTTAACTCCAATTACTTTGGCTGTAAACTGGCGACTTTTGCCTTGAGGTGACTATTACCATAAAAAACTCGCCTTTTGCGATGACTCAACTTAAGCATCTTTTGCTGTAAGCTAGCGCCTTTCGCCTTGAGGTGACTTTCACCATGAGCAACTCTTTCTTAACTCCAGTTACTTTTGCTGTAAACTGGTGACTTTTACCTTGAGGTGACTATTACCATAAGAAACTCTCGCCTTGAGGTGACTTTCACTTAAGTGACTCTTTCTCAACTCCAGTTACTTTGGCTGTAAACTGGCGACTTTTGCCTTGAGGTGACTATTACCATAAAAAACTCGCCTTTTGCGATGACTCAACTTGAGCATCTTTTGCTGTAAGCTAGCGACTTTCGCCTTGAAGTGACTTTCACCTTAGGAGACTTTCTTTCGCCTTGAGGTGACTTTCACCATAAGATATTTCCTCTTAAAATTCAGTAACGTTTGCCATCTACAGGCGCCTTTCGTCTTGAGGTGACTTTCACCATAAGTCACTTTCACCATAAGTGACTTTCACCATAAGTGACTTTCTTAACTCCAGTTACTTTTGCAGTGAACTGGCGACTTTTGCCTTGAGGTGACTATTACCATAAAAAACTCTCGCCTTTTGAGGTGACTCAACTTGAGCATCTTTTGCTGTAAGCTAGCGACTTTCGCCTTGAAGTGACCTTCGCCATGAGTGACTTTTTTTTACTACCTACCTCCGGTAACTTTTGCTGTAAACCGGCGACTTTCGCCTTAAGTTGACTTTCACCTTAAGAGACTTTCTTTCGTCTTGAGGTGACTTTCATCATAGGAGACTTTTTAACTACTACTTAACTTTAACAACGAATTACCCATTGTGAAGGATTTTTTCGTCAAGTATAGTGTCATGAATTCTTCATGTTGAGTATCCTATATTCTGTTGTGAATATAGGTACATTAGTTATTTCCAAAATTATCTCACAGTTCTGCATACGATATGTTTGCAGACGTTGAAAGCTCGTCAGGTGGCACTTTACCGTTACCATCAACTTCAAATTTCACAGCTCGTTGTGTTCCTTCCCCGAAACTTGCCACCCGATCCCCATCAACCCTTACCCTCATACATCGTCCTCGTAGAATATCAGAGCAGCAGAGACGGTTTCATATGATCTCGCCTAGAGAAACCGAAGGAAAACGAGATTCATTAGACACCTCCCCCGCAATCCAAAGCCCGGGGTTTGTCTGTTTGGCCCCCGCGTGCCGCGTGCATCCACCCGAACGTTTCCATGGGGAGAAACAGGTTCGTTAGTGACAAATTTCATCCCTTTACGAAATCGGCGGCACGGCAAAGGTATATACAGGTATTATCCTGGCGCGACCGCTGAAATGAGCTTTCCTTATTGTTGGGGATATAATTGACCTGACAGTGATAGGTAGGAATCTGTCCCATTGGGAATTATTTTGGGATGATTGAATGCGTTCAGTTGCAGGGGAAGATTTGCCGATGATTCTGGTTAATTGATTTACGCACTTTCATTATTATAGCTAGTTTTTTTATATCAGAGTGTATATGATTATAAGTTTGAGCTCAATGCAATTGACATAAGATTAGTATAGAAACGTTTTCCACGATGTTGACTATGTGGTAAGCCTAGATTGCATCATCCTTTTATGGTCAGTGATATTTCAAGACACTCTGAATCCAGTGGTGTAGTCAAAAGTTCTCATAAAAGTTTTAAAATTGTTGTGGTGGGTTGATTAAACGGCATATTTCTCAAATTTCATTCCCCTATAACTTTTTTTCTGATTCTTTTGTTTTACTGTTGAGAAGCACAAAGATCATTTTTTGACAAGTTCGTGTTTTTGGTATTTTAATAAAAAAGAAGCTGGTTCCCATATATATTTTTCTTAGCATATTTTTTTTTAATTTCGATTGTTGCACATTTATCAAAAGGTCTATCTTTCATACTAGCAGATAACGAAACCCACGACCTCCTGTAACAGTCTGAGCAGCTCATAGGCACTGCTATATGATATGAGCACGTAACTATTCTAAAAATAGTCTTTGGGTAGTTACACTAAATTGGCCCCACGTTGGGCGCCAATAATTCTCAGCTAATCTGACCAATCGCAAACCAAACTTGCGATAGCACCAGCTGTCTTTCAATTCTGATTGGAGGATCAGCTTCGGTATTTTCAACGACGTAACCATGACGAAATGAAAACGTTTGACACTTCGACAGTAATAGTATTTGTCAAAATGAGTCGCTTCGTTGTAAATTCAAATGAAATTATGAATCAAAACGTTATAATATTGATAATTTTAATACCGTCTGTCTTTTATTTCTGAACTCAAGTGAAATGTTTTCTCGAAGCAGTTCAGTTTCGTTCAGAAATAAATCGACAGACTTATATCGATAATTCAATCACTCGTGGTATTACTCTTGATAATTTTTTCACGTTGTTTGATTCATATAAGTTGTGTTAGCAACTTCAGGCCGGAAAGAAACACAGTGCTCCAATCTGCAAAACAACAATTGATTTTCATTAGAAATATTACTTCTCCCGTCAATGGAGGTTTTTTATGAGAAAACAAGGATTCTATGTTCGTGATCGAAAAGATTCATAATACTTAGGAAACAAAAAACAACCCAGCCAATATACCAACCGAAGAGCACCCCATCTCCGTTTCACTTGGAAATATGATTACAGGTTACATTTAGTATGAAGGCACTGCCGCAACCTGTGATCAATTTTTCAAAACGGTCATTAATCGGGTGCTGGCCAAAATTAAATGTTATTCTGTAGTGATTTTGAGAGAATTGAGAGAACCTCGGTAGCAAGGCCAAACATTGAAATTATACAAAAATACTGATATTTCAGAAATCGAACCTCGCGGCCGTAAAAAAAAACATCGAAGCAATAAATTGACCGTAACGAAGCGCCAAAAAATCACACACTGTAAACATTTATGAAACGATGCTCCAGACAATAAAAAAATTTTTTGGAGGTGGGTACGTTCCTTTAATTTTTCATCCAGTGAAGTCTTTGATGTTATTTTTTAGTGTCGACAAAATTTTCTAAATAATCAATTATTTGTAACGATTGTCATTAACAACCGTAGTTCAACTTTTTTTCTCCCATTCGCCTATAGTGTTGCAGAAAGTATCTGTCAGAAAAAACTACCCCCTTCATAATACCACGACGGATATTGTATTATATCAAACTGATACTTGTGTAATGTGGTTTATTGTGGAGGACACTATTGTAAGTGAGTCCTATAATCAAATGGCAGATTTTTGTTTTGATTTGGACAGGGGAACAGACTAGTTTCAGGGTTTTGGCCTCTCCTCCGTGCAGGAGAGGTCAATACAGACGGCTTTAAGCTCCCCGTCCCAATCACCACAATCATAACAAAATCATACCATCGCGCTGGTGAAACGGAGGCTGCTCCATCTTGCGAGAAGAGCTAGAAGCACTCTGAGTCTTCGGGTCAGATTTTATCATAACATCATAGGGCCACATATACGCGGTGGTGACACGATCGCTACCGCCACTGCGTATATGTGGCCCTGCCTTAAACATTGCCCATAGTTGACCTTGTAGCCCCATCTTGCGTTATATAGCTGAAATTCGCTATTCGTCATCTTAGCGACTTCGCCATCTTACCCGCCTTTCCCATATCAACTAGGACAGTTTCAGTACATTTTCAATTTAATTTCATTCCATCTCATTATTAGTGAAACGCCTGTAAATTTTAACATCCCATGGAACAAAAATCAATGAAAGCTAAAAAGCCCCAAGACGTGTTGAAGTTTGTCTCGTCCTACTTGGACAATGATTTTCCATTTCCATGAACAACCAATTTTACAAAATTTTACAAGAGGTCGGAGTCAACAGAATTGATGTCTTTTCTCCCTCATGCTAAAATTCCCAAGAAGGACGTTTTATAAGTAGTAAAAACAAATGATCGGCCGAGCAGTTCTAATAGAAAAAAACAACGAATTTATTATCCTGAACCAATAAGGGTCCTCACCCGCTGCCACGCGTCGTTTAAAAGACAAACAGCCAAATTGACAGGTCATGTCGAGAACAAAACACGATCGGAATAACTCCGTTGGCTCGAGAACGACCGCCATTTGTATTTTAGAGCCAGCACAGTTCGATTCGGCAGGAGCAGCCGAGTGCTAAAACGTGTCCTTTATCCTAGTCTCCATAGGCATATTTCACTTTTTTATTGCGTCTTACCGGTCTTGCAAACACACGCGGAATTTAAATTTTATGTTTATTGTGTCTGCGGCATCGTCCAAATCGCTTTATTGCTCTGCCTTTGGTGGCCACGCTCTTACACGTAGCTTCAGTATTCACGGAGATGACTTGGGTAATGATTATACATTTCGAGCATGCTTACGAATAAACAGCATATACAGGGGTGTACATTGTACAGACATAATTACTCTTGAGAGAAACAAGATGTCCTGCCCTAACCAAGACGACGCTCATTGCCATAATCCTATACAATAGGAATAATTGGGTCGAAAATGCATCAGAAAACAACTACCTTCCTGGATAATACCACGACGAACGTTGAATTACGTCTAATGAATTTCCGTGCAGAATTCCTACAAGGATGTCTCCGCAATTGCTAGTTGCATCGAAATGTTCATTGAAACATTTGGACCACCTATAGATCGATTTCTGGGTTCTTGCCCCTCATCAGTATAGGGTAGGTCTCTGCAGACAATAACTAATGTCTGCAACGAATGGTTCAACAAAATCTCCATGTCAAGGCAGAAGCTGAGACATTGCCCGCAGCCTAGCGTTCACTAAACCACGGGCGCCATCTCAACTCCAGCCTCTCAAGCAAAGCCAAACCCAAAACTTGCGTGATTAATTTAACCACTAATACAAATGAAAAAATCTGCATTGTTCACAATGAGCTTGTCAGGAGAGAAACAAGATGTCCTGCAATACCAGGACCACGCTTATTGACATAATCCTATACAATAGGAATAACTCTGGAGTTTCATCAAGGAAAAACGATTTTTTCTTTGCCAAACTTCGAAATTTGAATAGAGACTTCTAATGGTCCGTAGACTCAGATAAAAACACAAAATTTCTTATTTTTCCTTGTTGCCAGGGGACGCACTGTGTGATTGGGTACTATAATGGCGTGAGTTTAAATGACAGGAGAGCTGTTATTTCATATCCCCGCCATTATAGTGACCAATCACAGAGTTCGTCCCCCGGCGACCAGGATGGAAAAATGTTGAGAACTTTCGGCTCTTTTTATCGGTGTCTGCAAAGCCATCAGATATCTCTATTGAAGTATTTTCTAAGATGTCAAATAACTAATTCTCACTAATTAACTACTTACAAACAAGCAGGTTATTCTGCTTCGTAAGATTATTCACTTTATCTACGCCCTAATGTTAATATATTGTGAAATTTGTAATTAATTGTTGAGTGAATAAATATTATTATTATGATTATTATTATTTTTTTTATCCGGTTGGATTATACCAGTCGGGCCCTGTCTCCGGAGCTCCGACATCTCTGGAGGGCGCGCTGGTGACATTTGCCCAGATAGCCACTTCCTACGTCCCTGGAGTGAGCAACTACTGGGTCCGAGAATCATGTGCCCTGAGCAGATGGAGTGAACCAAGGATAACGGCCTTCTGCATTCGTCCGGCTAAGATTTTTGCCATATTAGCCGGTATGATTTTTATCATACCACCTAAGACCCCTATAATCAGAACCACCATTTTAACAGAATGGTTTGGGTAGATCCTGCGGAGTTCAAAGAGTAAGTCTCGATATTTAGTCCGTTTCTCCTCCTCTTTTGGGACGATGATCGTTTTACCAGGAGCCGAAAACGCCATGACGAAAATCGTCTTACTGTGATGGTTAAGGAGGACTACATCAGGCTTATTGGCTTGTATTTGCCTGAGGGTGGGGAATAAGTAGTTCCAATATATTCGGCACTCATTCTCCATACAAAGGACTCAATATCCCCCAGTTGCATAAGGCAACACCGATGTCTCGTCTCGAGTGTCGTAGATGGTAGTACAACACTCGTAGAGTCGCGTTATGCCTGTGGATATAGGCTGAGACCGCATATGCTGGACATGCTGACAGCAAATGCATAAGGGTCTCAGGCGCTCCACGACACGCTCTGCATCTGTTGTCGGGATCTCTATACTCATCACGCGGCTACGATAGACCAGGGTGTTGAAGACACCATCCTGGCAAGCCATTATGAATCCCTCGGTCTCCGACCTCAGCTCACTTGACCTGAGGAAAGCAAAGGTCTATTTTTTGGATAAGCCAAGGTCTTTTTTGGATAAGCCAAGGTCTTCAATGTTCTTGAAGAAGACCCAATTGCATGCATTGGCTTATCCTTGTGCAGCTGCAGGAGGTCCTCAGTCTCCGCAGCTCTGATGTGAGCTTTCTGCTGAACGGGTTCCAACTTGGTGACAGAGTTTTGGTTCGCTCGTTCAGTGTCGAATACGCGAGACCAAGTTCGTCAGCTGCCTTGAAAAGAAATGCTCCAATACTTGCTTTTTCATTGTCGCGGACCATGCAGAGAAGGGGATCTGAACTCCTGATGACTTGAGAGGCTCCATCCAGCACCATTCTGTTATGTGAGGTGTAATATATAATATATATATGTAATATGAGGTGCTACCTGGGAAAAGTGTTCGGGATACAGTATTCATGTTATTTTCCAGGCATGCTTGTAAGATGCTTGTTATTCCAATTCTGAAAGCTTCATTGTCGTCGAGTGTACCTGTATTTGAAGGGATTGATAATTTCGAATAAGAACAAGACATGGTTTCTCCACCACACACTCTTAGTTTATATGGTAATCAAAATAGACATCTAAGATTTAAATGAAAGTATTTGGCAATGGAAACATTTTTTTTATCATCATGTACAAAAAAATACAAAAAAGGCCATTTAATTTCACAAATATTTTTGAAGATGGTTCAATATATTAATCGATCAATATTCCTCGTATGAGACCGTAAAAATTGGATTTCATGCTTCAAAGAGAGTCTGACATTCAAGAAATGTGACTATAATTCCCAAACAACGCAGTGGTTTCAGAATAAATGAAGATAATTTTGCCACAATGAAATTCGATAAATGATATTTCCTCGACCCTATAATAATTTTCAGACACGATTATTCTTGCATACACCTTTGCAATATTCCACAAAAACGCAGATGAGCAATTCTTTCGCATTATTTCGAAATTACATCTCGCGAATCTCGTGATTAATTGAGCAATCACGTCCCTTTTGCAATCCTGGTTCCGCCTGGATAAATCATCCAAGCCACATGTAAAATCCGTCGCGCAAAAAGGGCCATATTGTCTGAATCCATCTCTCCCATTCGGCTCATATTTAAATGCTAAATTATTACGCCTATAATACTTCTTTTGTCATTTTGCCACAGTCACGTGATCGAAACGGAGTGGATATTAGTGTACGCTCTTTTTTATGCAGACGATGATGGATTTTATGATGGAACTCCCTGATTCGAAGGGAATCGCCGGTAAATGGCGCCCACGAAGGGTGCTTCTGAATTATCCTTCGCATTTGAATGAATTTGGAAAATAGATTCGAAATGGATTCCACTGATAAGAAAAAAGGTTCGGATTGGAATCGGTGGCCCGTGAAACGCTGTCGGATCCCATTGGCGGTTTATAAACAATGGTCACTGTTTCCTTCGTGTTCTTTTTCTTTTTCATATCCATCATCCTCCATACACTCATCAAATGTAGGTAACTATCCAACGATACGTAGAACGAGTCAACAATTTAGTTGAACCTTAATTGAACTAGACTAGAACCGTTTTCTGACAGGGAAAAGAAACTACCAATAGCGTTGTCTGTATATCTGTTCGTCGTCATGAAGGTCATAGAGGAGTCATCAATGTCGTGTTTATGAATTATCTGAAACGCTGACATATTGATTAATAACTGAGATAATAATAATAATAATCACTATTTCATTTTTTTGTCCTAATTCAAAATCACACAGTCTTAGAAATGGACTTATTGTATCTATGTTGTAGCTCATGAGTCCCTCCATTCGATTGAAAAATAACATCTCACAAAAGTGTTGCATTACAGCATGGCAAGACAATGTTCATAGGAATAGTTAAAAGCGAGGGGTGTTAGGTGTACATCATAACATTTTCATTAATTCATTATTAATTTTAATTAAATTCATTATTCGAAATGTCGAAAACTCGCCAGAAATTATTTTTGCGCAAAAAAAAAAAAACATTTGAAAACTGATTCAGAGTTAACCAACTTAAGAACGGTTAGAGATAGACGAATTCTGTGAACTCCAATCGATTCAGAATGGCCGAATTAGTATATATTGAGAATTTTAACGAAAAAAATCTACGGACCAAAAAGTCGAGTAAGTCATGATAGATAATTTTTTGAACTTCTTTATTTTTCACTTTTCGAATTTCAAATTTTTGTCTCCGAACGTATTTTGACGTGCTGATTCCGAATCTTTTAACGATAATGTCGAAAACTCATCAGAAACATTTTTGACGGAAAAAAAACCATTTGAAAACTGATTTAGAGCTGACCTACTCGAGAACGGTTCGAGATAGACGAATTCTGCGAACGCCAATCGATTCAAAATGGTCGAATTAGTATGTATTGTGAATATCGACTCAATCGAAAGAAATTAAAAATTACTCGAAAAAGTTGCAAGGGGTTCACCCCTAAAAATCATCAAAAATACCAAGTCGTCATATCGACTTGAAATTCGCACTGTATATGTAAACTTTTATGCTTATTCCAAAAATGTATGATTTTTATATGCTCAGATATACGATTTAACTAGAAAAGGGTATTTAAGGTAAAAATCCAATTTTCTAAGATTTTTTATTTTTAATTTTTCGAATTTAAATTTTTTGTCCTCGAACGTATTTTAACGTGCTGATTCCGAAATTTTTGACAAAAATGTCGAAAGCTCATCAAAAATATTTTTGGCGGTAAAAAAACCATCTAAAAACTGATTCAGAGCTGACCAACTCGAGAACGGTTAGAGATGGACGAATTCTGCGAACGCTAATCGATTCAAAATGACCGAATTAGTATACACTGAATATTTGAACGGAAAAAATCAACGGACAAAAAAGTCGAATATATCATCACGCATAATTTTTTGAACTTTTTTATTTTCTATTTTTCGAAATTCAAAATGTTGTCTTCGAACGTACTTTGACGTGCTGATTCCGAATCTTTGAACGAAAATGTCGAAAACTCATCAGAAATATTTTTGGCGGCAAAAAAAACATGTAAAAACTGATTTAGAGCTGACCAACTCGAGAACGGTTAGAGATAGACAAATTCTGCGAACGTTAATCGATTCAAAATGGAGTATATACTGAGAATTTGAACGAAAAAAATTAACGGACAAAAAAGTCGAGTGTATCATGATATAGATAATATTTTGAACTTTTTTATTTTTCATTTTTCGAATTTCAAATTTTTGTCCCCGAACGTATTTCGACGTGCTGATTTCGAATATTTAAACGAAAATGTCGAAAACTCATCAGAAATATTTTTGGCGCCAAAAAAAACATTTGAAAACTGATTCAGAGCTGAACAACTCGAGAACGGTTAGAGATAGACTAATTCTGCGAACGCCAATCGATTCAAAATGGTCGAATTAGTATGTATTGTGAATTTCGACTCAATCGAAAGAAATTAAAAATTACTCGAAAAAGTTGCAAGGGGTTCACCCATAAAAATCATCAAAAAAATCATCAAAAATACCAAGTCGTCATATCGACTTGAAATTCGCACTGTATATGTAAACTTTTATGCTCATTCCAAAAATGTATGATTTTTATATGCTCAGATATACGATTTAACCAGAAAAGGGTATTTAAGGTAAAAAATCCAATTTTCTAAGATTTTTTATTTTTAATTTTTCGAATTTAAATTTTTTGTCCTCGAACGTATTTTAACGTGCTGATTCCGAAATTTTTGACAAAAATGTCGAAAGCTCATCAAAAATATTTTTGGCGGTAAAAAAACCATCTAAAAACTGATTCAGAGCTGACCAACTCGAGAACGGTTAGAGATAGACGAATTCTGCGAACGTTAATCGATTCAAAATGACCGAATTAGTATACACTGAATATTTGAACGGAAAAAATCAACGGACAAAAAAGTCGAATATATCATCACCCATAATATTTTGAACTTTTTTATTTTCTATTTTTCGAAATTCAAAATTTTGTCTTCGAACGTACTTTGACGTGCTGATTCCGAATCTTTGAACGAAAATGTCGAAAACTCATCAGAAATATTTTTGGCGGCAAAAAAACATCTAAAAACTGATTTAGAGCTGACCAACTCGAGAACGGTTAGAGATAGACAAATTCTGCGAACGTTAATCGATTCAAAATGGCCGAATTAGTATATACTGAGAATTTGAACGAAAAAAATTAACGGACAAAAAAGTCGAGTGTATCATGATATAGATAATATTTTGAACTTTTTTATTTTTCATTTTTCGAATTTCAAATTTTTGTCCCCGAACGTATTTCGACGTGCTGATTTCGAATATTTAAACGAAAATGTCGAAAACTCATCAGAAATATTTTTGGCGCCAAAAAAAACATTTGAAAACTGATTCAGAGCTGAACAACTCGAGAACGGTTAGAGATAGACTAATTCTGCGAACGCCAATCGATTCAAAATGGTCGAATTAGTATGTATTGTGAATTTCGACTCAATCGAAAGAAATTAAAAATTACTCGAAAAAGTTGCAAGGGGTTCACCCATAAAAATCATCAAAAATACCAAGTCGTCATATCGACTTGAAATTCGCACTGTATATGTAAACTTTTATGCTTATTCCAAAAATGTATGAT
Source organism: Chrysolina haemoptera (assembly GCA_958298965.1). Taxonomy (NCBI): domain Eukaryota; kingdom Metazoa; phylum Arthropoda; class Insecta; order Coleoptera; family Chrysomelidae; genus Chrysolina; species Chrysolina haemoptera. The sequence continues at coordinate 7,075,467 of OY282594.1, forward strand.
TTTTATATGCTCAGATATACGATTTAACCAGAAAAGGGTATTTAAGGTAAAAAATCCAATTTTCTAAGATTTTTTATTTTTAATTTTTCGAATTTAAATTTTTTGTCCTCGAACGTATTTTAACGTGCTGATTCCGAAATTTTTGACAAAAATGTCGAAAGCTCATCAAAAATATTTTTGGCGGTAAAAAAACCATCTAAAAACTGATTCAGAGCTGACCAACTCGAGAACGGTTAGAGATGGACGAATTCTGCGAACGCTAATCGATTCAAAATGACCGAATTAGTATACACTGAATATTTGAACGGAAAAAAATCAACGGACAAAAAAGTCGAAAATATCATCACACATAATTTTTTGAACTTTTTTATTTTCTATTTTTCGAAATTCAAAATTTTGTCTTCGAACGTACTTTGACGTGCTGATTCCGAATCTTTGAACGAAAATGTCGAAAACTCATCAGAAATATTTTTGGCGGCAAAAAAACATCTAAAAACTGATTTAGAGCTGACCAACTCGAGAACGGTTAGAGATAGACAAATTCTGCGAACTTTAATCGATTCAAAATGGCCGAATTAGTATATACTGAGAATTTGAACGAAAAAAATTAACGGACAAAAAAGTCGAGTGTATCATGATATAGATAATATTTTGAACTTTTTTATTTTTCATTTTTCGAATTTCAAATTTTTGTCCCCGAACGTATTTCGACGTGCTGATTTCGAATATTTAAACGAAAATGTCGAAAACTCATCAGAAATATTTTTGGCGCAAAAAAAACCATTTGAAAACTGATTCAGAGCTGAACAACTCGAGAACGGTTAGAGATAGACTAATTCTGCGAACGCCAATCGATTCAGAATGGCCGAATTAGTATGGTATTGGGGAAATATTTTATGACAAGGTACTAAAATGAACCTTTCTCCTGTTCTCCCTATGTAACCATCCAATCTCCTTCAGTTATGTGATACTCGTTGTCGTCTTCTCACACCGAAAATCATACGTGGGCAGGAGGACAATTTAAATACTTTCAAATGCTATATCTCATGAATAAAATTATATAACAATATATCAAAATTTGAGCAAAATTAGTCCTTTCGAAAATGCTTTCTAACTGCTGCAAGAACTCGAGAAATCAATCACGCAAGGAAGCTTTTCTGTAAAACACTTTCGTTTTCATTCAACTATCAATCTTTTTAATCGACCACCGGCATTCTTTCGACCTGCTTCTTTCATTAACTATCTTCAATCTTTGTTAAAAAGAAATTACCTATCCTAGGTCGCGTAAAACGATATCCATTCCCATCCCGGTCCCAAAAGGATCGTTCTAATCTCGATGCAATTTATAAAACATTACCAAAAAACCATTGTTTAATGGGTACAGATTACTACAGCATGAAATTAGGGCCCTGAGGGGGTAGAGCACCTGAGACCGGCAGGGATCGAGGGGGTGTACGTGGGGGGTGGGTGGAGCACTTTAATCACAGGTTGGCCAACGTTGTAATCATACGAAAGACCTGATAGAAACACCGTAATTTCGTACTACCAACCTTATAATATCGGATTAATAGTTATAATCAAGAGCCGTTACTACACGACATTTTGAATATACGACGGAGTGCGGTTTTCTTGGCACAATTTCCTAATAGGAACAAAGAACCGAGGACTATATCACGAAGATGAGTTTTTTCTTGCCCGAATGAATATTATTTCGTAGTATCGATAAAGTATATTTCATGTTTCGTATTTAAAGTTGACGGGAAAATTACTGATCTCCGTGTTTAGCTGATGAAACGGATAATGTTTCCTGTTATTTTCATTAAAAATATATTTTAAAGTGGTAGGTTTTACAAGTAGGGAAGGCTATATGATTTCAAGCTATTATAAAGAATGATGAAGGATTCATTCGTCTAATCTGAAATATGATCGTATACCAAAATATCATTAACCCTTACGAGATACCTACTAAGCGAAACTTATAGCTAATTATTATTGATCTTAAAGCTGCATCGTATATTTCCAGTATAATTCTAACTGTAAGGTCCTGTTTCCGTATAGAACACATTTAATAAAACATTAAATTCTCTATTAATCTATACTATAAAAATAGTGTAGGTATTGCATGTTTAGTAGAAAAAGTTGACCTCCTTGGACCACATGAAGATCGGAAATAGTTCAGAAATTGTTGAAACGTAGCACGATTTGATGGGGTTCCTCCTCCTCCTCCTCCTCCTCCTCCTCCTCCTCCTCCTCCTCCTCCTCCAGTTTGCCAAATGCATGGTGCATATTTTTGAAACTCACTGTGAATGTCTGGACAACATTTTGATAGGCAACCCATTTTTGGCGTATTCGTCTATTTATGAAACATCCTAAGAAGTATTCATTCATTAAACAGATCGGAGAATGTTGACCTCTCTTCGGCTCCTTGACTAAATATAATAATATATAAGAATTTCATAATGCTCGTTATCCTTTCTATGACTTTGTGATTTTGCACCCTGCACCTCCAAGCAAAACGTGCCTCGAGTATTTCCACCCTTAATTAAAATAAGAGTATTTCCATCAGAATCTTGATTTATGGAAGTTCCTAAAGCATTTTTAATTAAGAAAATGTCTGAATCTTGACAAAGTGAAGAATTTTGGATGTTAATAAAATCTCAGCATGTTTCGTGATGATTTTAGATGAGGGGCATTAGAGCGAAGGAGAAAATTCATCATGGTTTCAATTTACAAAAATTTGTTCATTTAATTGGATACCAATGGGCAAGTTTTTAAATTCATCGATGGATAGATACATCGATGAGCATTGCATCCTTATTTAACTAATGGAAAATGACAATAACAGCACGAATGCGCATTATCCATCGATGAATTTAAAAACTCGCCCAATGGCTCTAAGAGTGATGGAATTTTGGAAGTTCAATATATAATTTTAAGATTTCGGTTGACAAATATTTGTTCGGTAAATCTCCGATATAACGACAAAGGAATGTTCCAGATTCAAGCGAGTTCGTGAGCGAGGTAACACCTATAGGACGAATTTATGTTTTTTGCATTGATTCTTTAATGATAACTAAGCAATTGGGGAAGTAAAATAGTTTTTGGCACGAAACAGAAGGTTCTATGAGTATTTATAAGTAGATGTAATTTATAGGAGGACTTATTATTTCCCTCGTATGTAAAATGTATTCGCTGAACCGTTTTCGTTTCTTTTAGAATGAATGATTCTTTTACAGTCGTGAGCAAAAAGCTCTAAATGTCCGAATGTATGAAATATGTATCTTTAACCAGAGACTTCTACCGGAGTGCTTCTACCTCTACTCGAAAGATGGAGCTGCCTAGACCACATTTTATAGCGCGAGATCAGAATGGGCAAATAGCCAGCCATAGTGGGATGCGAGTTGTAAAAATACAGACGAGGAACAGATGGTATTAAAAGTGTCTGCACAGATATACTCTACTCTTTTCGTTTCTGTAAGAAATTAATGTTTTATATACTTTTCTATCAGCACTGCTGATAAAAAAAATGCAAATTTACACAACAGTTGAAGTTGTAAAATACATTTTTGGCAGGGTTCCACGAGCTAGGGAAGACGTAGTCCTTACCTTTTAACCTGTGATGCCATGCCATGATGAGAATTAGAAAATGGGCAGGCTTTTTATCTCGCTTTTTATATTCAATACCTGTGGGAATACTAGTCTTCCATATTGACACTCATAATGAACTTCTTTGTTATGGATATGTGGTAACCCTAGAAAAGATGTCGATCATAATATACAAAATACTCGGACTTGTATCTTCAAATTAATGCTTGATATTCTTGTTTTCGTAAATATCCGTGTTTGTTCCAAAACGATCTGTATCCCGTACAAGCCAATCTGTAGAAGTGTAATAACGCCTGTCCAAACTTAATCAAGACGTATTTCCATGCTTGGCAAACTGTAGACATACAATATGGCATAGGATAATTTGCAATATCGATTGTAACCATGAACTATGTTCGAAATTGCCGTGAACCGGAGGAAATCACACACACACAGACATATTTGTAATTGTAAATCGATGGGAATTTAAATAATAGGTATTTACATATATACAGTATCGGAAACAATTCATCTGGGGTATAGACATAAATCTACACTAGCAACAAGGAACGCAATGATATGATAATAACACTGCGCACCTCTCCTGTTACCCCACCCGACGAATTAACGGACCACGTGGCAATGCGACACATCGCACGTAGATATCCCTTGCTCGAGTGAGTCGAGGAGAAATTGTAATGCCACCACCATACCCAAGATGAAAAGTTTCTGATACTGTATACCCCAGATAAAAAGTTTCCGATACTGTATATTTCACTCTTTATTCACTGTTCCTCGTCGGTCTGTCGCTGGTCTTTAGCTGCAGTGGTATTCTCGAAACTTCATGAATCTTATTCTTCTCTCACGGTTCGGCCGTTCGCATCTATAGTCTAGTTCCTAAATTATAGGTAGTGACCCATCGTACATTTTCAGGTTTCTACGGGATTTGAAAGTGATGGGGGAATTTGTGAAAGTGGCAAAGAAAAACTTGATTTAAAACCTGAGTACCTAGCTGATTTCTGTTCCATTTCTTGCCCTGCTTCCTATGAATTAGCAACCGTACAACATATGAGTCACTATCTACAATTTAGGAACTATAGACTATAGATGGATCTCGTCGATTCTAGACCAATGACGCATTTAGTCGATGACGTCGTCGTTATTTCTAAGGGGGCGTCCATTAATTACGTTAGACAATTTTGGATTTTTTCACCCCCTCCCCCCTTGGTGAGATATCGTGAGATTTTGCTCGACCCCCTCCCCTAATCTCACGTGAGATTTTTCCAAATGCGTATTTAATCCTTACCATTTTTCATTATCATTCTTGTCAAAAGAATTCCGGAAAGGTAATATGAACACTTCGTTTGTTATCCTGCATGGATACCGAGACATTCCAGTGGAGGGGTTACAGGTTATTTATAAATTACGGATGGAAACTAAATCATCCAATACCGTCCCAACTATAATAACTAACGCTCCACGATCGGATTCAATGAGGTGAACAGAGACAAAGCCGCAATTTCAGATTCGTGCTTCTATTGTTTTCTGTGTATCGAATACGGGGCCCTACGACCAACGGAGCGTGAAACGTGAATCGTGAGACAACTGAAACTGAGGTTTCAATCTCAGGCGAAGGGTGAGCGGGCCGAAATCGGCTGTTTTTGCGAGTCCTCGCTGTTGGCGTTTGATGAGATGTTATTTATTTTCTTTCGAAAATGGTCTTCATTTACATCGCTTTTTACTTTTAACTTCGTTTATCGAAAAACGTTCACAGGAGATATTAAAATTTTAAAACAGGAGGTTTACCCATTACCGATGTTGACATTTCTCTTAAAAATGCCCCTGTGGGCGAAACGTCGAGAACATCTCGCAATACATATCGGCGTAAACTGCCGAAAAACATCATACAAGGTATTCTCCACTTTTGAATTTGATGTCGTTGGTATACCCAGAAAAAAAAAGGATTGAATCAAACAAAATATATTTCAGCCAAACAAATTCGTTGTTTCAATACGGCGAAATAAACGGAGGTTTATTTGAATTTCAATACAAATATTTGTTTGATACAAAAAAACATTGAATAAATTGGAGTATTATATTTTTTTCAACCAATTCTTTGGTTTGTTTGATGCGAGAATCACAATGTCTCTAAATTATGATAGAATGAATTGTTGTTGTTTTTTATTTATATCTGAGAATATATTGCATCGAATAGAGAATATTGTTCTTTGGAACTAAATTAATAATTCAAAAACATGATCGATAGGGTTCAGATAGTATTGAATTTAGTGTAAATTTTCTTGAACTGAGAAAACATATTGTTTGGTTCAAATATGCGACCGTTGATATTTGTTTGAAATTCATAGTCTACATGGTGCCCCATTAATATTGGGCAATACTTCAGAAAAATGGATTATTAGTAAAAATACCACTGAAAGTTTTTATTAAATTATTTTGTTTCGGAGTTATTCGCCTCTGTACAGTCAGATAACTTTCAAAGAATTCCATCATTTCTATGTAATAACTTGGAAGTTATTTCTAACACACACTCTCTAGCGGCAAATAATTACAAAAGAGAAAAATATAAAGTAACTCCTGTGTTATTTTTACTCGTAACACATGATCCAGAAGTCTAGCTCAAACTTGTTGGGTTATTTAACACTATATAATAATGGCCCATTTAAGCGATTCATTCACAGAAAATTAATATGGATCAGAATGTCTAATATTTACTTGACATTTGAAACTAACTCTTATAGATAATATAGTATCGATATAGAGGAAAAATAAAAAATAAAACTTTTTATTTATATTTTCATATTCATCAAACTTCATAAAAAAAAAACATGAAGTATGATGAGGTTTAGAAAGGTACAAGAAAAGAGGTTCAATTGTTTTTTTTCTTCAATCTGCTGTTTAAAGTTGAACCAACTAACAATATGACGTATGAACGTAAGGTTGTAACGCCGAATCTTTTCCACAATTAAAATCAATTATTTTTCCTTTTGCTTCCTGGACATCGTTAATTTTCCACAGCGTGTTCTTCCTTGACGTTAGTGGCATGTTTTGAATCTGGAAGCAAAATAACCAATGTTTTGGACTGTTTGTCCGGAAATATTTGTTAAATTTTTATATTTCGTTTTCGTCTTTCCTTTTAATCTTCGTCTTTGACCATCTCTATATTAGTAATTCCTGAAATGTGAAATATTAATGCACAAGATTTTTCCTTTATGTTTTCTATATTTTTTTATTCTGTTTCTCTAGTTTATAGGTATCCGATAATTGTTAGATAACTGTGGACTGACGACGATATTTTAAGTTTTCTGTCAGTACCCCTGCTTGTAGCCTCTGGAGTTTGGACACGCTTTCATAGCTACAATATCTCCCTTATCAACTCCTTCATTAGCATTAAAAAAAATTCTCTTTCTCTTTCTTTGCCCTTATTGATTATATTTTCATATGTATCTGAATATCTTCCTACCTTTTTACTAAATTCGCCGCAGCTGCTTCCTAAAAAGTTGGCTGATATATAGATATATCGAAGATTGACTCCACAATTGTTGCAATAAGTTTTTGTTCATTATCATAATATTCACGTGATAAGCACAGCAAATATTTCTTTGTTTTCTAAACCTGTATAAGAATTGCTGATGAAACGTCCACAGCGATTGAATCCGAGTCTGCCTTATTAAAACATCTAAAATAGCCTTTAATGACTTTATAGAAGTTTTAGTGAGATCTTTATAGATACAAATCATGTAAATTTGTAGTGTCTTTATACAGGGTGTTTCCTAAATTGGAGCGATTAACCATAAAATGGCAAAAAAATTGTTTTTGAAACAATCAAAAATTTTCGAAATTTTTAGGAAATTTTATAAAATTGCTCTTAGTAACCTTTGTTTGGGAGGCACTGGTTTGATTCTCCAGGCCACAGCGTGTCTGCCCGCTGGCAGTGTTCCAGAGCGCGGTTTGCTCAGGCTGTATGTATACCTCTGATTAGTGATTACAAAAAAGTCTTAAAAACTTTAAAATTCAGTTTCTCCCAAAATTTTTTTTTTCAATAAAAATGTATTCTTTCATTTCGTTTTGTTTTGTCTTCTTCTTTCCACTGCATTTATCGCTCCAATTTTGGAAACACCCTGTATAACTTTCACGCAGCTAATTCACAGCTTCGCTAATTCACTTTAGAGGATTTGTAATGAATTTTAAATACTCCTAAATCAATCTTTTATAGCGATATAGTTATGTAAGCCAAATGCCATCTATAAGCGTGCGTCCTTATACAGTATATTTATGAATGATGTATTACTGCAGGTCAGATGTGTTTTATAACACATTTGAAAAACAGATAAAGCAGGAATCTTTTTGCCTCAACCTTCTTTATAGTAAAATTACCAAACTTACACAGCATTAGAGTTTCCTAACCATAACAATCGTTTACTTATATATAAGCAATATGACAGCAAGTAATTGATAAATTGTTTGCATTTGCATTTGTCTTGCTTTTTAAATCTTAGTATACAATTATGAAAGCTAGCTTACAGATGTTATATGGCAGCTACTCAGGAGCTTTATAACGTGAATTATAATAATTGATAAAACAAATTTGAGAAGTTGCCATATTACTACATAAGCATTAATGTGAGCGTTAAATGTTTTACCAAGGCTGTATCATTTGTGACTATTTTGTCAACTGCTTGATATACGTGTATTTCGTTGTTGTAAACGCATATCTGATTTTTATTCGAATACTGAGGATGAATTTGTTGAATTTCGAAACATTCATAAAGCGATTACCTTCTCTTCAAAATATAATATATTTTCTATCTCACCTTAAAACAAACTTTAGGCAGGATACAAAATGTTTTGGACTTTGCGTTGGATAACCAAACAACCTTCATATTCACTGAACGTTAATTGAAATTTGTTGGAGTTCAAAGAAAATATTTGGCTTTACTGCCCATACCAGCTGTTCACGTGTCGATATGTCCCTTTTACTTCAGAGCATGTTTCCGAACGTTTTTGTAGCGGTTCATTTTCCACTATTCCCGATACAATAACATCAATTTAATGAGTTGAAATTGTTCCAGCTTGATCGAACGCTGAAATTGGTTTACCGCTATATCAAAGCTATTCTTTATTTTGTTTTCAGTCGGTTGGCTTTCATAAAATATTTTTTTACTTTTAAACGAGCGAAATATTATTATCATTGGATAATATTGTTTCGTTTTCGAGAAAAATTAAGAGAAAATGGTTCATTTGTGAGATAAAATCACTGTCTATATAGCCTACAGAAAGAAGAACTCACAGTATCGGAAACTTTTCATCTGGGGTACGCACAACTGAATATGGATAATACCAGTAACTTCAATGGTTTTCGTTTATGAAGTAGTCCATGATATGTTTGACAGATTCAGCCAAAATTTCCTGTCCTATCTTAGCCTACACTGATAAAAAGGATATTTTGCATCAATGCATAATTGCATTGATTCGATTGTATTCTTGAATAGGTCCAACCAAATATTAGTTTGATTTTTTGATGGAATCCTCTTGACCACTTGAAAGGAAACTATTTTGAGACATATGCACACTTTCTTCACTGAATAATGAGAGTTGTTTGGTTTAAGAATATTTTAACTTTGATAATGAACACTATTGTGAATATTTTCTTTGTTCGATGGTGTGAGTTGGTTGGGGCAAGAATATTTCAACTTCAATAACGAACAATAACAATATATTCTTCTTCATAATTCACATTTTTGATTCAAGATTATCTGCATTTGGAGGCTCAGTACAAATGTGCACTTGGTTATAAAAATGTGCCATGGAAGCCATGTTCATATGGTACAGTTCAACAAACAGAGAACAACTGCGAACAATTGAGGTATAATGGTTATATATGAGGATAGTTTTGTAATATTTTAATTTCAGAAACTATATAATCAACGTATAGGTACCTCTTCGGTGACGCATAGAAATGCGATCGAATATAGAAACGACAGCGTCATTCGCCATTATCACACACCTGTTGAAAACAAAAATATCTTCAACCTACCTCCACAACTGGTCCATAAATGACCTAAATTCAAATCGTGCAGAAATAATTGGACCTCCATATTGCACTTCTGTAGCCTCACATTTGCACATAACCACTGTGACAAATACAAAACTAACAACTGAAATTATGATTCAAACACAACCCCCAAACGAAACGCGGGCAAAAGCAAACAGGATAGCAGTCGGCAGTCAAAAGGAGCATTTTTCACAAGTAGGAGTTCTCTAGGGTAAAGAGTTTGAATGTATTAATGCAAACAAATTTATTTCAAAATAATTTATGTAAAGAAGCAAACAGTTCAATAAGTTTGAAATAAGAGTATATTCATCAATTAGAATTAATTATTCTTTTCAGAAGATTATTCTGTTCAAGAGGATATATATATTTGATTGAAGACATCATTTTTATCAGTGTAAGAACCTACGAAAGCGCAGGAGGGCCACAAGAGGTTTTTTTTCATCACTTCGACTTTAAATTCGAAATTTCCAGAAAAAAGTCGAAATTTCGACTTTAATGTTGAAATTTCGACATTAATGTCGACAGAAAGTACAGACACATATTTGTAATTATTAATAAAAAAAATTTGTAGATAGCTGTCCCAAATTTTCATGACTACGCCTCTATAATTCTATCAACAGTTCTGGAAATTTGAAAAGAATTAATATATCGAATGCCAACTTCGAATCCTTTTTTTCGACCTGAACCCAAACCTTTAGGATATAAACTCCTTCTCGTCGCCGCCCCCGCATTTTTCGGCGCTCCTTCTTTTTTAACCAAACGAATTTGCCTGTACTGGCCCGTTGAAAGCCGAATTGCTTTTGTCGGCTCTGCCAGAGAGATTTATAGGATTTTTTGTTAAATGGAATTTTCACTTTACAAGATTTGCATATTCTCTAGCCCTTGTATATTTTGTTCCTTTATAAATTCATCATTCGCTCTCAACGTGAGTCCAAACTCGTTTTCAGTGGCGTAGCTTCTATAATTTTTTTAGGGAAATTATCCTTGATGCACTGCCCTCTCTCTGTGGCGTACCTACTGGTTACAGAAGAACGTTCAAAAAAATGTAACAGGAGGAAACCGACTCAAGTAGTCTATGTCACAATTTTATAGAAAAGGTCTACTTTCACTAAAGTAGGGTCATAATCATGCTGCTGGAAGAAAAGTTTAATAAGAGACTATTATTTTCTTCAATTCAACTCGAGTCACTAGCATTTTGATACAACTCGATTCGACGAACATTAATAATCATAGACAAACTCGAGCAAATGCTCTCGGGAGTTATTTAGATTATTAATGCTCATATGCTCTCATTAAATTATCAAAGTACCTACTCTTGATTGAATTATGACAAAAATGATAGTCGGCTATTTGCTGTCTTGTGATATTGCCTACGAATATTTCTGGTAGAATTTTTCTTTACTATACTCGCTAGTTTTCCTTATTTCTCCCTAGGGAGGAAAAGTATGAGTTTCATCCGTGGTTTGAGGGAGGAAAGTGTGTACTTTCTATAGGGGTAGGAGGAAAACTCATTTGAATAAATAATATGCCATTTATCTGAGACAACCAGTCGAAAGTGGAAATTCTTATAAAACTTGAATAATTAATTTTCTTCGAAATAAGTAGTGAAATGATCCTGTTTATGATTATTATTATCGCCACTGTAACTATGAAACGGAATTCAAAGGCATTCGGTCAAGTTTTATGAATTTCGTCTGAATATGTTCCAAGTTTCAAGGCCTAAAATTCTCGGAACTGATTTGTATGGAAGATAGTAAAAGATAATTTGAAGATGTAGGTATTCGAAGGTTGTTGAGAATTAACATTTTTAGAGGAATGTTCAGTCCCACATCTCTAAAAATATATACCTATAGTGTTTATTTCAATTTATTGAATTCCGTATATGTGAACTTTTTCCTAAGGAAGAATATATATAAAATGAAAAAAAAACAAAGATATTTGAAAAAAATGTTTTTAATAATTCCACCAAAATTTGTCATAAATAAACAATTATACAAAACCAGAATTAATTCTACCTATAAGAAATAAAATACTAGTATCAGACATTAGTGTGGGGACTATAATACAGTTTCCTCCTATTGAATGGTTGGTTGATATTTTGTTCTTAAATCGTATGTCACTTTGCTATACAACATATATTTTTTGTTTTGGTGAAGTCGAATATTTGCACGATTTTTTCCTGTACTAATTTAAGAAATTACATCATACTGTATATTTAATTATGTTTGAAAGTTATTCTATGAGTGTTGCTATAAAATAAAGTGGTCGCATTACAAACAGGAAATGATTAATAGTTAACGAATTCTTTTGATCGAACAATACTATCCCCTAATTCAAATAATTTGAATTACATGGAATGAATACTAGTTGAATACTATATTTGAAATGACATCTCATATTCTCTACAACATTCTATTGGAGAGTTTATAATTTTTCAGAGGTTTTGAGGACGGATAGGTCTCTATAAAGAAAAAACTCCGACGCCGAAAACTAATTCGCCATATTGGAGCCGCCATTTTTTATTTTCCTGTAACATAAATTTCATAAAGTATTGTAACCGGAATTATGATCTGCCAAATTTCAAAATGTCAGTGAGATTTCTCACAAAATGTAATCATATGAAACCATGTAAAAGTACATTATGAAAACTTTAACCATTTTAAAGTTATTTTATTGTAGTGTAAACAAATCGAAATCAGTATATTTTACGAAAAAGGATAATACCTGAATACAGTTCGTTTCAAAATTTTTTTTTGAATTGGTTTCGACAAATTCATATATGTTGGGTATTTTTTCGAATTATAAAGATCTTATCATATACCTACCTATCATTATGATAGGTATTTATTAGAATATCGATATGTTACTCTTTTCGGCACTAGTTTGCTGTATTAGTTTTTATTTCATAGTGAGTTTCAGAAAGTTTGCACCATATATGGAAAACTTTTTTATTATGCATTTGTCAAAAAATGTATTCTTCATAAAACTTTTATTTGAGTTATAAAAATTCTGAATTTCCAAACGGTGTACAGGGAGAACAAAAAATAGGATTTTTGATCAAGAGTAATCTACCGTTATTTTTAATATTATCAAAGAAGTTTATTTGGAAACGTTGTTTAGAATCGAAAACAATATTAAGATTTAGAATCACAGCCACCCTCGCAGCCACCTACGTGATGATTTTTTTTTTAATTTTTTTTTTATAGTTCTAGCCCCATAAAGAGTGCTAGTATCTCATATACACCTTAGCCGCTCTATATCATATTCCTACAACGATATTTCAATGCGGAATTTTGTACAATTTATCATTTGTACTAGAAAATATCAACGTTTTTTGAAAATTGTTTGAATGTTTACTAGTTTTTCGGTGCAAATTTGATATATCACTCTGTATGTATGTCCATATGTATGATTTTAGGGAAGGATATTGAATAAATCAATTAATCATTGGTAACCGATTAAATGATACCATTCTGCAACTTTTTACGATAACTTTATTCATAAAAAAAATAAAAATATATAGTTCCAATTTTTTACGATTGAAGTGATTGTAAAGTTGCAGAATTGTATTATTTAATCGTTTACCAATAATTAATTGATTTATTCAATAATTTCCTTCCATAAAATCATATGATATGAACATACATACAAGATGATATATCAAATTTGCAGGAAAAAACTAGTAATAATTCAAAAAAAATTCAAAATATTCCAGTATACAAATGATAAATTGTACAAAATTCCACATTGAAATATTGTTATAGGAATATAAGGGAGGCGACTAAGGTGCATATGAGATACTAATACTCTTTATGAGGCTATACAACTATAGGTAACAAATTGGGAAAATGATTTGTTGCGTAGGTGGCTGTGATTCCAAATTTTAATATTGTTTTCGATTCTAAACAACTTTTCCAAATAAACTTCTTCGGTAATATTAAAAATAAGCGTAGATTAATAAAAAAGTTTCCCATACGGTGTAAACTTTTTGAAACTCGCTGTATAAGCAAACCACAACCTGGAAACAAAACAAATGTCATATAGCATGGGCTCTAGGAAATATTTCGTGCAACATGGGAAACTAAACAATATTTCACTCAACACTGTGTAAGTAGCGGGGGTTTCATCCGTTTTGTTTTCAAAAATAGCACTGAGATGGTTATAGTTGGGTTTTTCAAACTATTTTTATTAGGTAATGGTGTTTTTTCAAATTACTCGGTAAAGGACTGAACAGTTATGGGCCAATATAGTTAGGAATTTTTTGATTGGAAAATTATTAACATCTTGGAATAGCATCCAAACTAAGGGAAGTTTGAAAATTTTCAATAAATATTGGCTCCAAACTGAAAACTAAAGTTAGTACGAAGTTATTCGATTATCATTCAGTTTGTCAATGAATTGTATTGTAATGATAATAAATGAAAAATTGTAGAAATTGACTTTGTTGAGTTCATACAATAACATGAAACCCTTGAACTTTTTAATGGGAAATATGGAAAAATTTAGAATATCCTATCACCTGCATAAAAACCGCGATGAAAATCTTCAAAAACATTTTCAATTTTATCAACAATATTATTTTTGGAATACGAAAAAGGTCATGTTTGTCAAAATCAGTTGGTATGTCAAAATCTATTTTAGGGCTGTGACTAACTAGAACTACCTTTCATATCGAGAATTAGTGTATCAAACTGAAGAATTCAAACCGGTTCTAGGTAAGATTGTAGGTACATATATAGAAGAAGCGCGTTGAAAGGTTACCAAATGAGTCAAGAACTGATAAAATAATGCTTTTAAGTGCTACCCCTTCATAAGATTATTGTGATATTCTTTCAACTAACCGGGATTAGCTTTGTATATAAAAAAAGTGTTTCAGTTCTAGGTAAGGGTATGCACCATAGAGATATCGCCAGCGGTAAAATACATCAGTTTTAGTTAAATTAAAAGTAAAGTCACGTTGACGAAAGACTATTATTCATAACAGTAAAAAAAAAATTAAAAATAGATTTTCAAGTTATTTCGGTAAATATGAATTTTTCCATTATTTTTTTAGTGATGTCAGAGCAAAACAAGTAGCTCTTTTTCAAAGCAACATTGTACGAGATTTCTTGTATTTACAATAGCACGTCAAAAATGCAACAATACTAATATTGATTATTGAATTGTTTACAGTATAAAATTATGGTGATGTCTAAAAACATATTATGAATTATTAAGTACTGTCAAAATATTGTTGAAACATAGAAAATAAGTAACACAGAATATAACATAAAAATAATGGCATTTTGGTAAGGTTAGTTTAATTATTTATCAGTATGGGCCGGTTAATGCATCATTGTCATTAGTATTATCATAGTTCTAATTACAGTCATTGTCTTATTCATAAAATCAAATGAACTACATTTCAGTGATAGCATGATTATGATTGAGACTCAAACAGGAGAAATTGCATAAAAAATGCTCTTACTGAAATGTACAGTTTCAGTTTGATTTTATGATAAGGACTATTATATGATAATGACAGTGGTGCATAAATTGACCCTATATCCAGATTGCTCAATTTTACTGCCCGACGTTTTGTTTTCGCAACAACCATATTATTTTTTTTAAATATAGCCCTAGTTTTGATAAATACGTTATTTTTCATTCCAGATTCAGTGATGTGTGGTAATTTCGAATTTTGGAAGATATTTTCGAGTAGATTAGTACCTATATACAGGCCTAAATGAAAACACAAATATTCTGAATAGGATATCTTAGAGCTGAATAAAATGAGGAGTTTAGGTTGATATGTTGAATGAATGGTGAAAATCTCATCGAAAATTCGTGATACTGGTAAAAAGAGATCTAACACGTACCTACCTACTGACACCACCAGCATTGTAATAATGAAATTATAAAGTATACTTTCAAAACCCGTTTTTATCGTTGATGATGGTTGACCAATAAAAAAAATCTTGGAAAAAGTTTCTGAAAACACGAGTTTCTCATTTTGTTATATTTCTTTTATGATAACATAAAAAATCTCTGAAATATCTGGAAAATATTTTTTTTATTGTATACAGCCATATGAAAGGCTCTTTTGTTACGTAACTTTTTTCCCATTTAACCAAAACTCTATAGGTATCTATTACCTTTCCGATACATTCATGAGTGGCTTCTTTATCTGGAACTTACTGTATATTAAAAAAAATAAAGAGGTCAATCACTGCAATTTAACAGAAACAGCTTTCTGGAAATACCTAACAAAACAATTAAAAACTGAAGAATATTTCATTGTTGAAAGTACGTAAAATTTCAGTCATTGAATTCTCACTTCGAAAGAATTAATTAAACCGAATCACATCCTGAAGGTGTCTATCTCACTTGATCCAATATAAATAAATCCAGATTACCGTTCTGGTAAACACATTAGATACAACACGTTAACAAAACTCGACAGAACGCGCACTAAAAGCCACAAAACTCCACAAACTCAACCAAAAACACACTAACACCCACATTAGACCAAGGAATAATCTCCTCGAACTAAAAGCACGGAAAAGCTCTGCGCGATTGTGAATTGTTTCTGGTTGCCAAGGCGACGCAGATAATAATACAGCCACGGACGACTGGATTCTACGAGCAATATTTGCTTTGGGCTTCGTGTCGGTTAGGCCTGGCCGTGGTAGAGATATACTGCCTCTATCTGGCCTGCCAAGCAGGCGGGGCGGCGGTAACGTAACAGCTGAACATCTGTACGATCCTACAATCTATTGCGATACCCAGCAGGCTGGTATACCCCCCGGTCTTCTTTGTCCTTTTCTCTCTGAAAGTCTGCCGTCGACCCACTCCCTTGTTGTTGAAGCAGTGGCGTTACTAAACGGATTTCTCGTTTTTCTCTCATCAGCTTTACAAAAATTCGAAACTTACGAAACTGTATTATCATTTTGTAAATTATCCACCCCCCACAGATAAGCAGTTCTAATCAAATATGTATTTATGATCATCAACACTGAATGAATTAATGTACATTTATCGGAAAAACTAATGAACATTCATAACGTAGAATGAATGGTCATTGTTTTTCCGATTTTTCAAATAATCCAGCTTTCTTTGGTCCTGACCGGGTCTGCACTGATAATCGGCAGAACGTGAAACTAGTCTGCCGATAGTCACCTGTTCTGATAAACAGTTACAAGTTGTTACAGGAATCATTCATTCATTGCAAAGTGTTTTCTTGTAGAAACTTTCTCATGTGTTGGGCAGGGGTGATTCAGCAGTCGTAAGGTACTGTTGGATTATTTCCTGTTCGATGATTAGTATAAAAAATTTGTGAAAGGCTGGATTATCAATAACTCATTTTCGACGAAATGTCATAATTTCCTCAAATATGCTCAATTCCATCAATTACTTGATTATTGTATTATTATTTGTATTATATCTTTCACGACAATTGTTTGTGATACCTACATGTACTATGTTTTACATTGGACAAACAGGTAGAACCTTCAAAAAGAGAATAACTGAACATAGCACTTTTAATTAATTTTCTGTTACCATTTATGGACAGAAAACCATAATTTTGAACATGATTTCAAATCTCAGAAATGCCTAACTCACCATTGTTGAAATGTTTCTAGGTATTGAAATATATGTTGTTATAAGACTTCACTTGCTGATTCGATGAGGGTTTAGTATGAGGCGCCGTTCGGGTAAAAAATGTTTTTGCAAATATAAATAATTTCTCTCAATATATCTATTAATTGTAGCAATATATATTATTTTGCGTGCCGATATATTTATTTTCGATCAAACACAATATATTTACATTTCAAGTGTTACTAATATACAAAAACGTGAAGTCTCAAATATTTATAAATTTGATCTATTTTATGTCGTCAAAAGATGGCGCAATCGACGCGATTTGTGACACGTTCGAGCATATGGCAACATGGGAACGAAGCAAAGTCATTAGTACAGAAATTGCCGAATAGATGGCGGCAGTATAATATTTCAGATTGGGTCATTTATTCCTAGACGGTCTTCGTTTGACCCACACATAGGGTCACTGAATTTAGTAGGCCGTGCCGTTCAATTAAGTGCCCAATTGTAAAGTAGAAAACTACACAGTAACAAAAACTGCCTGTGCTACTGCTATCCGTTAGCCACTTTTTGTATTAATGACTGCCTAGTTGCCATGTTGCCGCATGCTCGAACTTGGACAAATCGCGTCGGTTGCGCCATCTCTTGACGACATAAAATAGATCGAATTTATAAATATATGGGAATTAAAGTTTTTATACAGTGCGGCTTTTAATAGTCCCCCCCCCCTGTTACCTTAACGTAGAAACATGAAAACAAAAAACGTTTCGAGGGTATCTCCAGATATCTCGTGAGGATTCAAAGAGCAAGAGAAAAAATACACATGTTATTCTGGCGTCTTAGCCAACACAAGGGAATTCCGAAAGCTTCTTCTGAAATTAAAGTTTGCCGACGACTTCAAAAAGTTATTGGGACGCACGCCATTGTGTTGAGCCCAAATGCCAACTGTTTATTTAGGGAGCATGTGATGGGTGGGTTGATAGGTAAGATAGGTAAGATAGGGCGACTGCGGGAGGAGTGAGGCGGGAGTGGTGTTCAAGTTTCAAGTTGAAGGACAGGCACAGAACTCGAAGCGAGGCCAAATTGTACGGCGAACTTATAAAAGATTTCTTTTCCAAATTCCCTAAAAGCTTTCGCCTCGAGATCCGATATAAAAAAAGATACAGAACGCATATCTTCAAACGTTTTAACAGTTGTAAATTGAATACAAGGACAGGCTGCATGGTGAAAATATGCGGGAATGAGATTTTGCGATATTTTGGTTACCATCAACTTGTTGCTTTTGCGTACTATCAGATTTGTTTTTGCTTCGCAATAAAGGATCGTATGTTCGTATGGGTCATTTTCTAGTTGAGTCTGTTTACGCCATATTGGTAAAGTCAATGAAATGAAATTGGCCTTCTGATATTTAGACTTTTTGTGAAAAAGTACATTTTTTACTTCCCCATTTGTGCCAGTAATGTGAATTCTTGTTTTCAAGTTTTCTATGAATGTACCAGACGCTCACTAACACCGCACTTTCATGAAGAGGCCATGCATGAGCGCGATGACCTTTGGCACGCTTTTAAGGGTAAAAGGTCAATTGATAACTAAAAAACGGTTCGTCTTATCGATTTTAAACAAGGACAGGCTTCTAGAGAAAGTTTGATTCTACGTACGTGCTGTAATGGAAATGGAATTTTCAATCCACTTTTCCACAAAAAAAATCTCAAAAATGTCCCAAAAATGCAGTTACTTTGAAACAATTTTTTGGGTAGATGAACAAATAATTTCAAAAAAACATTACAGCACGTACATAGATCAACGTTTTACCTTTCTTTTTATACCAAATCCATTTCGATCGGATAAAGATAGGTTCAAATTATATAATGGAAGAGAAATACCACTTCAGCCACTTCGACTATCCATAATAAGAATTTTGAGGTGCTGCCGCAGACATAGTTAGATAGAATCAAACTTCCTAGAAGCCTATCCTTGTTTGAAATCGATACGATGAACCGTTTTTGAGTTATCGACTCTTTTACCCTAAAAACGGTCAAAATGGATCGCGCTCATGGCCTCTTAAGGGTGAAAGAGTCAATTGATAACTCAAAAACGGTTCGTCTTATCGATTTCAAACAAAGACAGGCTTCTAGAGAAAGTTTGATTCTACGTACGTGCTGTAATGGAAATTGAATCTCAAATATGTCCCAAAAATGCAGTTACTTTGAAGCAATTTTTTGGATAGATGAACAAATAATTTAAAAAAAACATTACAGCACGTACAGTTGCGACCAACAAAAAATGGGACAGTTTGCGGACAATGAAAAATGGGAGAACTCTTATACTTAATGAGATACAGCAGCCCTCAAAAGTCGAAACTTGTGCGAGCCAAGGATTAACGAGGTCTTACCTTTTAACGTGCGATTCCTAGCACCTTCTTCATGCTTTTTTATAAAAGATAAGAGTTTCACCGATCGAAGAATGTGTATCAGTTCTAGTGTTTTATCTGCAGCTCTAAATGCAAATGGACCACTGTATCATAAGTTTAAACTGAGATTTTACTATCTGTGAAAACTATATACTGGAGTTTGAGATTTACCTTTGTCAGTCTTCTGTGTTCCATTGATTTTGTCGAATTACATTATGTCAAGTATCCTCCATTACATCATTAAGCGCAGCATTGCTCCCAGTTGCATACTTGCACTGATAAAAATGATCAATCAAATATATATATATATATATCCTCTTGAACAGAATAATCTTCTGAAAAGAATAATTAATTCTAATTGATGAATATATTCTTATTTCAAACTTATTGAACTGTTTGCTTTTTTACATAAATTATTTTGAAATAAATTTGTTTGCATTAATACATTCCAACTCTTTACCCTAGAGAACTCCTACTTGTGAAAAATGCTCCTTTTGACTCAAGAACATGATTTCTTGGCGAAACCCCGCTACCGAAACGACGCGAACCCACGCGAAAGCGCGCACTGCGACTGCCGACTGCTATCGTTTGCTTTTGCCCGCGTTTCGTTTGGGGGTTGTGTTTGAATCATAATTTGAGTTGTTAGTTTTGTATTTGTCACAGTGGTTATGTGCAAATGTGCTGCTACAGAAGTGCAATATGGAGGTCCAATTATTTCTGCACGATTTGAATTTAGGTCATTTATGGACCAGTTGTGGAGGTAGGCTGAAGATATTTTTGTTTTCAACAGGTGTGTGATAATGGCGAATGACGCTGTCGTTTCTATATTCGATCGCATTTCTATGCGTCACCGAAGAGGTACCTACGTTGATTATATAGTTTCTGAAATTAAAATATTACAAAACTATTCTAATATATAACCATTATACCTCAATTATACCGCAGTTGTTCTCTGTTTGTTGAACTGTACCATATGAACATGGCTTCCATGGAACATTTTTATAACCAAGTGCACATTTGTACTGAGCCTCCAAATGCAGATAATCTTGAATCAAAAATGTGAATTATGAAGAAGAATATATTGGTATTGTTCGTTATTGAAGTTGAAATATTCTTGCCCCAACCAACTCACACCATCGAACAAAGAAAATTTTCACAATAGTGTTCATTATCAAAGTTAAATATTCTTGAACCAAACAACTCTCATTATTCAGTGAAGAAAGTGTTCATATGTCTCAAAACAGTTTCCTTTCAAGTGGTCAAGAGGATTCCATCAAAAAATCAAACTAATATTGGGTTGGACCTATTCAAGAATACAATCGACTTGAATCAATGCAATTATGCATTGATGCAAAATATCCTTTTTATCAGTGTGTTTGTTTAATACGCACAAAATCCTCCACCACGACTGATATAAGTACTACTACCATCATCCACCGTAAGACATTATAATCGGTATTCCAAGAATGTTCTCATTATTATTTGTCTTAATCTCTTTCTTCATTAAACGCATTCGTATAATTTACAAGAGAAATAAAACAACTTTCAGCTTTCGTCTTCCTCTCGGTCCGTCTGATTCGTTAAAAATTAATGAAAATTGCGAATTTTACCCCAGGAAAAAGAAACGGAATCGAAAAAACACAACCATTAGGATCATTAAAGGGCGCTGGAAAGTCCGCAGGGTCTCCTCGAAGCGAGTACAACGAACCTTTCAGTACGGTAAAATCAGAAGTTACAGCACGACATCGCCCACCACAAAGGTTTTTTCTAATTAGAGACCGAAGTCCTCGCTAATTAATTATTGAAAGGCAAAATGATATGTATACAATACAAGGGTCAAATAACTAACAAGAAAAACTTGACAACTCGTCTATTACAACGGATAATGATAGTGATACATACATAATTATTATTGGGTTGAATGGTTTGTTCTTTTTCGTTCACCTCAAAATTTTTCTGAAATATTCTTTTTTTCATTGGTGCCCCTTTCACATATTTAAAGCACGCTTCAGCGTGTGCAAATCGAACTTTAAAAACGAGCTTTTTTTAAAGTTACCACGGTTACATCAACAACTCGAGAACTGTGAAGTCTAAATGAAAATTTTATGATTATTGATCTGACAGGAGTACCTTGTAACGTCGAATGAAATATTTCAAACAAATGCAAAACTTTTATTCAAACATTAATGAAAGTTATATTGACGTCACATATCACGAATTCAAACATTTTACATTATAAGTTCTTATTTCCATTATTTATAATAATGAAACCAGTATTTATGATTTCGAAGTGCACCAATTGAAAAAAATAACGTAAAGTATTCGTGGATACCTGCACCGTCGTGTTTGAAAAATCGCGCGTGTTTGAAAGACCTTTTTATCCACTTATACTTTAATATACTATCATCGAAAACTGAACTCAAATGTTGACATTTTCATTTATAATTTCCCTAGTGCTTGAATTATATCCGGAAATTTTTCTAGTACATAAATTTTCTTAAATAATTCATATAATAGGCGAGCCCAATAACAGCGTGCACCATAATTGTAGTTTATAATCCGAATTACATACAAAACTTGCTGGCATCAAGTGATATAAATATGCATTACCATTTCGTTGACAATGCAAATGCAAATTATATTTTGTACAAACCACATGCAATCTAGTTTGGGAATTGTTTATTAAAAAGTTTCCGCGTGCTAAACTTTTTCGAGTGTTTTTTTCGCACTATAGAGCGCCACATAAGATTTTTTCATACACTTATGGAAAAAATATGGATTCTAACTCATACGGAAAGGTAAAACAGAAAAAAAATAGTATTGAATCAAACAAAATATATTTTAGTCAAACAAATTCGTTGTTTCAATACGGCTAAATAAAATTATTATTTAAAAGAAAACGGAGGTTCATTTGAATTTCAATACAAATATTTGTTTGATACAAAAAAAATATTGGTTAAATTAGAGTATTATATTTGTTTCACCAATTTTTTGGTTTGTTTGATGCGAGAATCACAATGTCTCCAAATTATGATTGAATGAATTGTTGA
The DNA here is from genome assembly GCA_958298965.1 of Chrysolina haemoptera. Taxonomy (NCBI): domain Eukaryota; kingdom Metazoa; phylum Arthropoda; class Insecta; order Coleoptera; family Chrysomelidae; genus Chrysolina; species Chrysolina haemoptera. The sequence goes on from OY282594.1 coordinate 7,098,169, forward strand.
TGTTTTTTATTTCTTTCATCTAATATATTGCATCGAATTGGAACTAAATTAATAATTCGGTGAATTTAGAATTCTGAAATATATTTATTTGAATTAAAGAAACACATTGTTTGGTTGAAAAACATGATCGATAGGGTTTAAAATGTATAGTATTGAATTTAGTGTAAATTTTCTTGAACTGAGAAAACATTGTTTGGTTCAAATATGCGACAGTTAATATTTATATTTATATTTATAATATAATATAATATTTTTTTTATAAAAAAAAATAAAGTATGATGAGGTCTAGAAAGGTACAAGAAAAGAGGTTCAATTGTTTTTCTTTTCACTTTCAGTTTCTGCTGTTTAAAGTTGAACTAACTAAAAATATGTATGAACGTAAGGTTGTAACGTCGTATCTTTTCCACAATAAAAATCAATTATTTTTCCTTTTGCTTCCTGGACATCTCTACTTCCGGGAATAGATAGCTTCTCAGTAGGTTTTCGTTAATTTTACACAGCGTGTTCTTTCTTGACGTTAGTGCATGTTTGGAATCTGGAAGCAAAATAAACAATGTATTGAAACTTCTCAAACACAATAAAAAATAATTTGAAAGTCAGTGCCGGCTAGAAATCATTTGGTACCTATATGAAAAAATGTTATAAAGGGCCTAGAGTCCTAATTACGAGAAGGTATTTAGTGATCCGCAATGGATGAATGAAATAATCGATGTTTGTATAATTTTTCTTCCTATTATTTCACGTTTTGGGAGCTAAAATGAAACACCCTCGCATGGAAAATTTAGTGCACCATCACACATTGCAATTATCCAAAGAGTACAAAGTTCAATGAGAACGTCTGTGGCTACGTGTAACGCTGCATCAGCCTTTCCAACATTGATTAATGATGGAAATAATATCTGCTGGCAGCAAATGTAGCACAAAGATTCCGACACCGCGGCATTTTTCAAAGCCGACGTTTTGTCGTTTAGCTAGAATGGAGGACGATGATAATAATGTCGGGATTTTCGAACAAAAAGACACTTACGAAATGTATTCCGGATTATAGAAGATTACGAAGGTTTCACGGAGAGGAGATTGTTAGGTTCAAATGAATTGTATTTTCACTAGGTCGAAAATAATCATTCTTCGAGATAATCATTCTTCGAGGTCAAGTCAGGATTTATTTGAATCAGATAACTAACGAAAAGAGAGCATTTTTTGGTTCTGATATATTATTTGAACAGGTCAAACTGAATTTTTCCTGTGAAATAAGAAGCCGCTCAAATATCAGTTGTTTCTACAAATCGAATGATCATTTGAATCGAATCAAGTATGGATATTTTTGAGCTTACTTTATCTGAATAATTCTAATTTGACCTAAATATATTAATAATAATATATCTCCCTCATTATCTCACATAAGCAGAGTGTACCTCAAAACCTAGCCTGTGCGGCTACTATTTTTTTTTTTTGGAGTAGCATCAATTGAAAAAAAAAACATTCAAGATTAATCTGGTTGAAACTTTCAATATTCGAACACTTTTTTTTATTTGCTCTCGGCCCTTCTATTGAGCGTCTCTGTTCGTTTTTGCTCTCTCATTTTTTTTCAATAGATCAAGAAGAATCATTCATTCAGGTCAAGTCAGAAAATCACAGACAGAAACCAATGACTGGTTCTTAAAACTTATTCGAGTAAGTCCAACAAAATTATTTATATTCAATACAGATAAATTTGTTGTTTGGATTAAACACATGGTCATTCGAATATATCTGAATATACTAACTTTAGTTGATGATTTAGATCACCCATTGAAATATCCATTTATTTTTGAAAGAATAAATATGCTTTTTTGGTATATTTCTTCAATGACAATATTTTGACTTAAAATGTTAATTTTCTTTGGCCTCCAACACAAATAGAAAATAAACCAATTTGAAAAATGTAATTGACTTAAAATTTCAATATTTCACGAAGGCGTAGAAGGGCCAGCAACACAAGTGCCACTTTGAACTGGCGATTTTCAGTTCAAAGTGTCAATTGCCAGTTCAAAGTGAAAATTTCCAATTCAAAGTGACAACTGTCAGTTCAATGTGACAATTGCCATTTCAAAGTGATAAATGCCACTTTGAACTTGAAAGTGCCAGTTCAAAGTGACAATTGTCACATTGGACTGACAATTGTCACTTTGAACTGACAATTTTCACTTTGAATTGGAAATTGTCACTTTGAATTGGAAATTGTCACTTTGAACTGGCAAATGCCTCTTTGAACTGAAAATTGTCACTTTGAACTGGCAATTGTCACTTTGAATTTGAAATTGTCACTTTGAACTGGCAATTGCCTCTTCGAACTGAAAATTGCCACTTTGAACTGGCAATTGTACTTTGAACTGGCAATTGGCAGTTGAAAGTGACAATTTCCAATTCAAAGTGACAATTGTCACATTGAACTGACAATTGTCACTTTGAATTGGAAATTGTCACTTTGAATTGGAAATTGTCACTTTGAACTGGCAAATGCCTCTTTGAACTGAAAATTGCCACTTTGAACTGGCAATTGTCACTTTGAATTTGAAATTGTCACTTTGAACTGGCAATTGCCTCTTCGAACTGAAAATTACCACTTTGAACTGGCAATTGTACTTTGAACTGGCAATTGGCAGTTCAAAGTGACAATTTTCAATTCAAAGTGACAATTGTCAGTTCAATGTGACAATTGCCACTTCAATGTAACAATTGCCACTTCAAAGTGACAAATGCCACTTTGAACTGACAATTGTCACATTGAACTGACAATTGTCACTTTGAACTGACAATTGTCACATTGAACTGACAAGTGTCACTTTGAATTGGAAATTGTCACTTTGAACTGGCAATTGCCTCTTTGAACTGAAAATTGCCACTTTGAACTGGCAATAGTCACTTTGAACTGGCAATTGTCACGTTGAACTGACAATTGTCACTTTGAACTGAAAATTGCCAATTGTCACTTTGAACTGGCAATTGCCTCTTTGAACTGAAAATTGCCACTTTGAACTGAAAATTGCCACTTTGAACTGGCAATTGTCACTTTGAACTGGCAATTGTCACATTGAACTGACAATTGTCACTTTGAACTGAAAATTGCCAATTGTCACTTTGAACTGGCAATTGTTACTTTGAACTGACAATTGCCCAGAGTAGCGGAAATCAGAACTGTGCAATAAAAAAAAATGGCATTACTGGCATTACTCGGGAATTACTTGGGTATTAGAGGCATTACTTACGATTTTTGGGAACTAGTGTCACAATTTCCTCAGCGGTTTCCACCTCGAAAATATCAGTCAATCCTCCTGCCTCCATTCGTGAATAAATAATTTTCATAAAAACTATTGAATAGGCAAACTATTTATTACAGGGCCGTAACAAGGGAGGGGCAAGGGAGGCTTTGGCCGCGGGCGCCAGTCCGCAGGGGGCGCCAAAATGACTTTTGGCTAGCCCGCAGGGGCGCCAAAATGACTTTTGGCTAGCCCGCAGGTGGCGCCAAAATGACTTTTGGCTAGCCCGCAGGTGGCGCCAAAATGACTTTGGATCTGAATAATATCAGCTATCTGAGGTTTTACTATTGTTAGGGGACGCAAACCTACATGTTCGCCACGGGCGCCATCCATCTAGTTACGGCTCTGCCATTTAAATCTCTTTTTGTATCACTACTAGTATAATTTGCTACCAATTGATAAATTAATGGTTATGCAATACAACAGATCCTTCGTCAACCAAATATTCGGGCCGACAAATGTCACGATCCAATGAATAATGAAGAGATTATGTGAAAGTAATCAGCCTGACGTCGCCTCATTCAAAACACACAGGAAGCTCAAGTCTGTTAACGTGTACGATCAGACAAACACTCCATTATCCGAAAGGCATTTACTCTCATTACATTTCGAACTGGTTCCACGGTATTGTCTTGTGCTGTGGCAATAACGAGAATTTTTTAATTGCCGTTGCCGTACGACGGTGTTAATCAATTATTACCGAACGAAAAGTGCAGCTTTATGAAGATTGTTGAGTTGGTATATTCATTAACACGTCGTTTCACGTACACCAGAAGAGACTATTTGTGTGGTTATAAAGTCAAATAAGAATTACTTGAAACACTTATTTATTCGATTGAATAACTATGTTAACACACTCGTGGACAGTAGGAGTTAGAAAGACGTTAAAAAATAATCACCAATTTTTTTTTTACAGAATTGAGTTTATTTTTGTCCAAATATGACAAATTATATGAAATAAAAATTTTTGTTTTGTACTTTTTGACAGAAAACAGATGACGGCTATAGTAGTTCTGCCCCACAACACAAAACAAATTGTGACAGACCTGCTATACTCGTCACAAAAAAAAATCGAAGGAGACTGTCAAAATACCGTTTTGACCTGTCTACCGGGACACACGTTAAAGACTGTCATATGAATAACACGTATTTCAGGTCTGCTGGGGACGGTTTGGCACAATATGAAATGTCTGCTATAGCATACAAATAAAAAATCCAATTTTTTTTATGGTGCTATCACCAAGAACTTCATAGAGAATGTTGTCGTTTTCTATTCGAAAACATAGTCTTGGGACAACTAAATATAGAATTTCGTGAACACGATGAAACAAATGCATCCTTTCAAAAAAATGGCAACTTTGTGGAATATGTCGAGATGAAGGCAAATCTTTTAATGATTTGATGAAATTCAGTTAGTCACTATCTATCCATTGTTGAAGAAGTAGTATTCTTTGCGCGTATTCTACAGGGTGTTCCTTAAAGACATGCTAATATTTGAGGGGGTGATTCTTTGACTTATTTTAAGGAAAAAACTTTCTATAAACGTATGTCCTAAAAGTCCTAACTTTTGAGATACAGGGTGATGAAGTTTTGAAAAAAAATCAGTTTTTTAATAATAACTGAGATAATATTGTAAACGTTTTTATAAAATTTGGTACATGTCTTCTATGCATCAAGGTGCATTTTTCAATGCACAAACATTTTCATTTTCTCAACCAGTGGCGTCCGTACGGGTTTTGCATTGAATATTTTTGGAGAAAAAAATACTACGCCACTGCTTTCTCAAAAAAAAAAATACTTTTGAGATCCTCATTTATTTTTGAGCAAATTTAATCTCTTGAGTTTTCTTTGTCCGCCGCATGGTTTTCGCTTAAAAAAATAAAAATCGTTTTACTTCAGGATCAATTCCTCAAAAATCTGATGTGATGTGGAAATGATTGTGCATCGCCTTAAAGCAAATAAAGGGATCAGATTTGTTCCAAAATGAATGAGAATCAAAAAAATATGGATTTCAGCTTGTACAAAAACGAATTTTATTTTATTTTATAAAAGTAAGTTTAAATGAACGGATCAAATTCATTAATTATTGACAATACTAACACTGATTATGAAAATTGTTGGAAATGGCCACCTTCACTTAATAGGCATGCTTCCGCCCGTCTACGCATGGAATTACGCACACGTTGAAATATTCCCGGCGTATTTCGAATAGTTTCACACGAGGCAACTATTCGCTCTCTTGAATCTTCTAAAGTATTAACGGGAGTTTTATACACTAGAGTTTTAAGGTGCCCCCATAAAAAGAAATCTAAACTGTTGAGATCAGGGGATCTTGCTGGCCATTGCTGAGTTCCTCCGCTTTCAGTCGATGCACAAACATTTCCACACCGCATCAGATTTTTGAAGAATTGATCCTGAAATGAAACGATTTTTATTTTTTTAAGCGAAAACCATGCGGCGGACAAAGAAAACTCAAGAGATCAAATTTGCTCAAAAATAAATGAGGATCTCAAAAGTATTTTTTTTTTCAGGAGAAAGCAGTGGCGTAGTATTTTTTTCTCCAAAAATATTCAATGCAAAACCCGTACGGACGCCACTGGTTGAGAAAATGAAAATGTTTGTGCATTAAAAAATGCACCTTGATGCATAGAAGACATGTACCAAATTTTATAAAAACGTCTACAATATTATCTCAGTTATTATTAAAAACCTGATTTTTTTTCAAAACTTTATCACCCTGTATCTCAAAAGTTAGGACTTTTAGGACATACGTTTATAGAAAGTTTTTTCCTTAAAATAAGTCAAAGAATCACCCGCTCAAATATTAGCATGTCTTTAAGGAACACCCTGTATATCATGGTCGATGAAACTACGAATGTTTCCACAAAAGGAACAAGTAGCAGTTGGAATAAGATATTGTAATTAAAACACTTCTTGGTTTTCTCTATTACCATAATACTTCTGGTGAATCGTTATTTCTACTGATCAAAGACTTTTCGAATGAGATTGGAATACGCATATAGAAAATTGTGGGACAAGCATATGATAGCGCTGCTAATATGAGAAAATTCTTAGGTCTAGCAACCAAATTTCATTGTCACTCTCACAATTTTGTGGAAATACAACAAACTTACGAGATGCATGAATGGTACTTTTATATATAAACAGTCTCCGGCATAAAGTCCGCAGCATATGGAAAACTTTTTTATTATTGATTTCTTAAAAAATATTATTTTTGGTAAAAACCTCATCCTAAACTTGAATTGCAAATATCACAATTGAATTTTTTACAACCCTATACGAGGGAGATTAAAAAACATGCTTTTAAAAAAAAATTACATTACTTGATTTTTCACGGTAGAATTCAATGTTTCAACTTTTTCTCCCATTTTCTCCTCATCGCCCTGTACGACATTAGGAATACTTTTCTAGACGGATGGTATATTGTTTGATATGATGATATCACTTTGTGGATGTTCTCTCCTTTCTTCCTTCAATCAGAAAATCACATTAATTGAAATATGTGACGAAATCTTGCTGCAAATAGTAGTTAAAACTGGATTGTCTCCAAGGTATGATAACAGGAAACAAATATGCTCCATTATTCTATTAATTTTCATTCTGGCATCATATATTGGAGATAATTTAGTTTCATTAACTATTTGCAGCAAGATTTTGCGAAATTCCGTCACATACTTCAATAAATGTGATTTTCCGATGGAAGGGAGAAAGGAGAGAACATCCAGAGAGAGATATAATCGTATCTATCAATGGGGAAAATTTGAAAAATTGAATAGATCTTAGATGGCTATGATTTGAATTTCTGGATCAACATTCGATTCTGAACAATATTTCCCCTTGACTTTAAATTCTACCGTGAAAGAAAAAGACGCCTACATAGATGAACTTAAAACGCAAAACTTTATCCAAAAATTTGATCCAAATCATTAGAGCCATTTCAGAGATCCAAGAATTCATATTATTATTATTAATATTATGAGTAAAATAACAGTTTTTCATGAAAAGCGCCTCTATAGATGAACTCAAGTAGCAATACTTTATCTAAATACAAAATTTCATCCAAATCGTTGAAGTCGTTTTCGAGATCATTATTATAATTATTATCGGTAAAATCGTATTTTTCCAAGAAAGACGCCTATATAGATAAACTCAAAAAGCAAAACCCTATATACATACAAAATTTTTCCCAAATCCATTGAGCCGTTTCCGAGATATATCGTTTTGTTTACGAAAACTGTGAGTCGTGTGTTTTGCCTATTTTCTGCAGTGGCCGTAGATAAAACAATGTGTTTTTATTTTTTCCAATAAATGGTTGCGCACCCTCTTGATATGTTTCCTTCCAACAGCATAGTTGCCCAGATCCGCCCTTGTATATATATATATATATATATATATATATATATATATATATATATATATATATTGTTCTTAGTAAGTCCAAAAAATCATTCCATTATAATATTAACAAATTTAATAACTTCATAATTTCGGAACAATTTTTCACAATATTGCTGGATAATGAAGGTATATACCGCTGAAATTGGTTTGTCATATTAAATTACACTAGTAACTTAGCAAACTTGAACTGGGAATGTTATTCAACCCAGACAGTCTGAGCATACGAAAATCCAGATAATTCTACTCAGCACATCGCGAAAAAAAAAAACATCTGTACAAACATTCGAACAAATACGCAATGCTGGCACATTAAAAAACCTCTACGACACCTTCCACTCTGTTAAGATAACATTTGCCGAACCATTTATACTTTTAAAAGTCCGTAACTCATTAAAACACTCTCGTGTACTTCCGTCGATTACACATTGCTATGCTCGTTGACTAGGAATAATCACGGTCGTATCGTCCGACTCTGACAATACCGCCTCACTTCAAAGATTCATGACTATAAAGCAGAATCGGCATCGATCAGCTGAGAGGGGCCACTGACCCAGTCCCGAACCCACCCGAACAATAACGACTGGGAGCGAACACGTGTGGCAGCCCCTGCAATCCTGCATATGGCTTACTTTTATTTATGTTTATGACCGATGTACAGAGTGAATACCCTACACACCACGAGTAGAGAAGTGCGAATAAACTCGAAACTTCAATTATTTCAGTCGGTCTTGTTTGGTTCGCCTCAGAGTAGAAAAAATACATACTGGCACAAAGTTACAGTGGGAACAAGTGAGTGAAAGTCTCATTAAAAACTTGAAATTATTCTTGGTCCAGTAACGACAGACATACTCGAGCAAAAAGTGAAGAATGAATTGTAGCACTCTGAAATTCGGCAAATGACATCTCTACATCATGTATTGTTAGAAAAAAAAATTGTTTACAAAAAAATCAGGTGTTGAACCTAAAAAAATTTTCATTTAAAAATATATATATTTTTTTGTTGTTATTTCAGAAAATATCAGATTTATCAAAAAACGATTTCGATAAGTTGAGAGATAATTCAATTCTCCACAACAATGATTTTCAGTTATACCTCGTGAAATACGCTCGTTTTCTCAGAAAACGTGGTTCAACGCTGACGTCACATTTCATGCTCGCGCTAACCCGCCACTGCAAGTTCAGACAGGGCCGAGCAATTCACCTAAAAGTAAAAGAATTTTCCGAGGAAAATCAAAAAATTCATTCTTCCGAAAACAAATAACTCTTTAATAAACTCCATGAAATTCTCTACAAAAAAAGGCTCTACAAATTTTTCTTTAAAATGCACCGTTTTCGAGTAAAATGTGCTAGAAATTCGAAAAAATGCGATTTTCTCAATTTTCTGTGCTCTTTCCCCTCTTTCATTCAGTCACATAATGATATTTTCACACGAATCCACACGAATGATTGTTTCAAGAATTTTTCTTTTGTTATTCATAGTCATAGTCATATATGAATAATTTGGGAGAAGGTGATCCTGAAAATATCATTATCCGACTGAATGAGAGGGCACAGGAAATTGAGAAAATCGCATTTTTTCGAATTTCGAGCACATTTTACTCGAAAACGGTGCATTATGGAGTATATTAAAGCATTATTTGTTTTTGGAAAAAATGGGTTTTTCGATTTTCCTCGGAAAATTCTTTTATTTTTAAACAAAATTTTCCGGTTTTCCGCTACTGAAGTGCTTTGTGATCATGAAAAAATATGTGCTGAACCCGTTTTTATTGACACTAGAAGATATTTGTCCACTACGTGAGCTTCGCGAATAAAAAAATGCCGCTTCCATGCAAGGTAAAAGTATTGAGAAATTCAGTGCCGGAAAATCCACACGAATGACTTTTTCAAGAATGTCTCTTCTGTTATTCATAGTCGAGATATATATGAATAATTTGGGAAAAGGTGATCCTGAAAAGATCATTTTGTGACTGAATGAGAGAGCACTGAAAATCGCATTTTTTCGAATTTCGAGCACGTTTTACTCGAAAACAGTGCATTTTCAAGAAAAACTTGTAGATACCTTTTTTGTAGGGAATTTCATGCAAAATATTATTTGTTTTTGAATGAAATGGATTTTTCGATTTCCCTCGGAAAATCGACCATAAAAATTTTCCGGATGCTTTCAGGGCTTATTACCCTCGAAATTCGGATTCAGCGGGTCAAAATACCTAAGAATAACTTGGGTGATCCCGTCGCGCTTCATCAAGTTTGATGTTATTATCTCCAAAGACTATGGAGGAGATATCGCCTATTATTTTCTCCATAAGCCGAATGAATGTGAGAGAGAATTTATTGACGCGCCAGAAAAACTTTCTCTCTCCCAGTCTTTTTGTCTTTCATCCGAAGATGATTCCACAACAGATTTTATGAATATCCTATTCATATTTTCGAACAAAAATCAAAATGCAATGCTCATGACAGGTTTATGTCAAAAAATAACTTTCAAAGTGTTACCACAGAAGAAATATTTCCATTTCCATCCCTGATGTGTATAATTGATTCTGAAGAGCCTGCTTTCCATACTTTCAATCTCCCTGATGAGCTTGGCAAAGCCTAATAGATTTTCGTCGACAAAAATGTATTGGGGATTAAATCGAGAGAAGCGAACCTTGCTTCAATGAAATGAACGATTTTTGTGAGTGATATTTTTTAATTACATTCTCCCTGTCCAATTTATTTGATGAATTTTCAATGAAAACTAGAGATAAATTATATAAAAAAACTCAAATTTAACGATGGCAAATCAAATCATGCATTCATTTGATCAAACTTTTTTAATTTCAATTTTCATTTCAAAATTTTTATATGTTATTATTTATGAGAACAATCATCAGCACATTTTTTTTTATATCCACTAAATTTGTAATGGAAATCTCAAAATAATTCTTTCCTAATTACAAAACCAAGCTCGTAAAGTATCCCATCGAAAAACCGAAAAACCATCTAAATAAGTCATCTCGGAGCGTTTAAAATTTGCCCGAGGACACACAATGGCTGGGACCCCCTTCCAACAAGAACAATAAAAAACTCCAGGTAGTAGAGAGCCATCATGACTAGACGATTCTCAAAATGACATATGGCACTGAAAACCCTCTTCTTTTTTCGTTTAGTGCGATGGTGCCTCCTCTTCAATAGTATATGAGCCCGAGATATTTTTTAAAAATCTGAGAACGTTTGTTTTCGTTGGATGTAAGAATTTTGATGCCTGTTTCATCCTCTCACTGCATACAATATTGCTAAAACTCCTATACTTTCACCCATTGATAGTGAATATAAGAAGCTCCGGGATACCTTCTTGATATCTGAATTGGCAGACCATTCTAGAATGTTGTTAATGTGACTATTCCACTCATGCTAAAATACGTGTGTTTGATTGGTGGAAATTTTCATATTGATAATTGAAAACAGCATGTTTTCGATTTTGTAGTTCGGCACTTGATTGGCTATTAGATACCTTTGTAGTTCGCTTCGTCATTGGTTGTTTTATAAAACAAACTTACCCCACCAGCAAGTTGGTATAATGACACAACACCGAACTTTGACCCAAACCATGATGAGCACTAACTATTAATTCATATCAACTTCACAATTTTCGACAAATTTTTGACACAACACTGAACTTTGACCAAAACCATGATACGCTTCACTTTTCATTTATATCAACTTTTCGACAAATTTTGCATACACGTAAACCAAAACTCCGCCCTTTCAATTCCCGTAAAAGCATGAAAATGAACGATGAGTCACTATCTATCTACCAATGAACTAAACAATTTAATAGGCTTGTTCGCGTTCGACGCGTTCACAAAATAAACTGTCCGAAACCCGAAACCGTGACAAGCATGCGTAGTCCCACAGAACTCAAAGAATGCGTACAGTTCTGTGGAACTGCGCATGCATCCGATGGTTTCAGACTGTTTGTTTTATGAACGCGACAAACTAAAGACAACCTACGAAAGACGTGCCCTGTGAATGGTCACTAAAATAGCGGGAAGTTTGAAATACCAAGACAGCTGTTCTGCGCAGTTAACTCCAAATAGTACTTTTAAAAATGTTTTTGATTTCATTCATGGAATCTTAACAATGTCCAATGAGGTTGAAGCTTTCTTGATAATTCTCTCCTGCAGTGAATTTAATATTTGATTATACCACGAGCTCGATATGTATGGTTACGGAAATTCTGACACTTAACTGACGTTTGAATATCGTTTCGCTTTCGGTAATTTGAGAAAGAAATGGGAATCCAACAGATTGGAAACTGCTATAAAAATCAAAATTAATTTGGCAATTGCACAGAATACGCCAAAAAATACAAAGAAATCTAAAGAGTATGCTTGGAATCAATTTATGAACTTTTTCCGAAATAAAAATTATGTTGAGAGAATCAAAATAGTTGCAACTAAAATCAATTTGCTGCAATTTGCTCCCAAGGTGCCGTATGGAGTTGAAAACAAAGCCTACAAGAACACTTCTGGCCAAAGGACCTAGGTCTATGACCATTCGACACATGTCGACAAATACAATTACTACTACTAATTTAATTTAATTGCCTGTGCAGATCCTTTTTAGAAATAGCTTGTATATAAGAATTAAGTTACATGTGAGAATGAAAACTCCAAGAACGAGCTCGCGAGCCTATAATAAAATTATACTGACTGAAAGCGACAAGCAAATTGGGATACCTATTTCGAGTAAGCAAAACAATCCATTCGGCAAATTTAAATGAGTTTCCACCCCTTTCCGAAGAGTTACTACAAAGCGTCTACCCCACTTTCATTAACTTCAATTTCCCTAATCACGTTTCCACCATCTTTAGAAATACCGAGAAGGTCCGTTCAAAATCCGAATGAAAAGAAAGCGAAACTCGAAAATTTATAGACCATTGCACTAACAGCCAACCGAGGCCTTGGTAGATAACGATAATGATGGAAAATATTTGCATATTCTTAAGCCCTATTGTTAAAAACTCACTTTTACGGCCTTTCTGTCAAAAGAGAAGAGATTAACCAATAGTAGTATTGAGCGCATTCCTAGAACTGTATGAAAAGTTTGTCCTCGGGGAGATGGACAGAACAATGTAGCGAGGAGAAATGTGCAACGGGAAGTTTTTCGGAGAAAGCTAATACTGTGTGTTATCAAAAAAGGTCTTCGTTATGAATATGACAGTGTTTACTTTATGTTTATGGAATGGACATTGATTGAAGGTACAATTCATCATACTAATGAGAAAATGATGTATGTGTCCTGTAAAAAATAGTCAAAATAATGTTGCCAAGAGAATATGCAAATATAGTAATTAATGCACCCAAACAAGTGGATGTTTTTATATGGGGTGGAATACGATTGGGATTGAATGAATTATCAATCTTATAAAATATGAATGATTTTCACTAAATAACTCTTTTTTTTATTTAAGAATAAAGCGCATCAATTCAGATTCTATAGAACATACTAATACAAGCTTTTCAACATTACCGTTTTCGTCTAGAGTTTCTTGTAGATTTTTGGTGTTTCTTGTTTCTTGGAATTTGGTGCATTTTTCGAGGAGGATGACGACTTAGAATTGTTTGATATTTTCCACATTTCGGTATGTTAGTCCACAGTTCTACGATTGGTTTTATTTGTGCTAGCTTAGAACTTGATTGCTGCCATTCCTTTTGCCACTCTTCTTTCACTATAGTTTTAATAAATGATTTGAAATCCGAGGTAGTTGTTTTGGATATTATTGTAGATAGATGGTCGCTTATTGTTTTTCTGGCTGCAATATCTGCTCTCTCATTACCAGCAATCCCAATGTGAGATGGGACCCACATCATTATAACTTTTTTCTGCTTCCTTGGATAATTTGTAGTTGGTTTTTCATCAGTATTAAGATTTTGGTTGTATAAAGTTTCTGCAGGCCCTAAGGGCGCTCAGGGAGTCTGACATGATGAGGAATTTTTCATCTACATGGTTCTTCACGAAACTTAGTGCTTGCCATATTGCAAAAAGTTCCGCGGTATATATGGCCACATATATCGGAGTGGAGGGCAATGAACAAGCAAAAACCCTGGCACGGAAATACGCGGCAACGCCACTGATCGGGCCAGAACCATTCTGCGGACTTGGAAAATCTTACTTCCAAGAAGAACTCAATAAAGCTGAAGAAGCAATGAGAGCAACATACTGGCGAAGACTTCCAGGGCTGAGGCTGGCCAAAGATCTCCTCGGCAATTTCAACAGAGCAAGATCGAAGACACTGATTAACCTCAACAAAACTAGTCTGAAGACAATCACGGGGTTTCTAACGGGGCATTGCAGACTCAAAGAACACCTGAGGAAGCTAGGCTTAGAGGAGGAAAGCACCTGCAGATTCTGTGGGGAACATCCAGAAACACCCCACCATATATTGATGGAGTGTTACGCCCTACATCGTAAAAGATTGAATATACTGGGATCACACCAGCTGAGTGTGGGAGAAATACCACAAGTAGACCCCCTCAAAATCCTAAAATTCCTGAAGGAATTGAGTCTTGAAGGTCTGCTGTAAACTCAGAGTAATAAAAGACCATAGAGATGCCATCTCCATCCTTGTCTTGAAGTCAACATAACTTTGTTTGTTTACAAGCGAGGGCCTTATACATGTTAAATCTGTATTCATTCGGGTAGTTTCGTGTATGTCCGCTCATTTCATTCGGATCAAGTTGTCATTTTTCGTTTGTATTATGGACCTTCATACTCCAAATGTAAACAAACTGTCCATAACATTTCACCACCTGTCGCCCACAAATTGTATAGAAAAGGATAGTTCATGTTCACTTCAAAACAGGTATTTGTGTAGGTATAGGCTGGGCATCTCTATGTCTTTTATTACTCTGAGGCTGTAAACAAGAACACCTTGTGATAGCAGAAGAAGATGAAGATCCATACTTACAATACCAATATGGTTGATGTTAGAGGTAGCTTGAATTTCCTTGTCCTACAAGGTATTAACTCAAGCTGATCCAACAACTTGTTCTGTTTTTGAGCCACTGGTGTACAGTGTCGTGTAGTTTTCATATTCTGTCAACTTTGGTGAAAGCGGTTTACTAAAATCAAAACCGGCGTGTCGTTTTTGTTGGAAGTGGATATGGATAAGTCACTAGAAAGACTAATCAACTAAGGAGGGTAAGAGATGATACTGTTTTTTCAGAAACTCTGCCGACTGATCACTTCTAGTTTGAGCTGTGACTTCAAACTCTATATTCATAAGGAATTGATTGATTTCAAGATGCCATGCACCAGAAAAATATTTCTTATCAACCCTATATTCTAGGGGTATATAATTCTTGAATTTTTTAATATACTCTGGCTGACTGAGCAGTTCTAACTCGAATTTGGACTTCAAACTTCATATTTTTTTTTTCGATGATGTTTCCCGTACGAAATATCAGAGCTGTGCCGAGCACTGTGCTTAGTGCTTGTCTGAGCACTTTAAGGCCTTTAGTGCTCGTGGGCACTTTTTGAAATCGGTGCTTAGTGCCCTAAGCACTTTACTAAAGGGGCTTAGTGTTTGTAAAAGATGCTCGCGAGCACTCAAAAGAGCTCACGAGCATTCAAAAGAGCTCACGAGCATTCAAAAGAGCTCACGAGCATTCAAAAAAACTTGCGAGCACTCAAAAAAACTTGCAAACACCTAATCTCTGACTCCAAAAACTCCTTTGAAATTTTGGCAGCTGCGGTGGATCTCAGAAATACGCACTGAATGTGCATTTACCATCAAGTTAATGGAATTCACTTAAACTCTTGAGCGAGGGACAATTTGCATTCATTGACATAAAACATACGATCGTTTACATTTTCCACGTCGAACAAGCCCGTACCAAATTTACGAACACAAAAATTTCCAATGCCCATCCATTCTTTTGATGAACGCATTATTTACGAAAAGAATGACATCATCCATTAAATCTAACACAATCCGAACCAAGAAATGCTTGAATTCTAAAGTAAACAATAAATTCGAAGAGGAAAAAACATCGATACCGTCCAGATAAGAGAGATGGATGTGTGACCGAACTCGGCCGATTATGTATTTCAGAAGAGCTTTACCACACATCTGTATATAAAAGATACTAGATCTATAGATACGCTACAGAGGGGCCTTCGGAAAGGAAACCAGATCCGCGGCTAGACGGAGACAGAACGCGTCGATACTGTCTCTGTCGTCGTTAACAAAATGAAGCCTGTACGAGAGAGAGTCAGCCATTTTTAATGATCGATGCTTAGAGAGCATGACAAGGGTTCCGAAAATGATTAGTATGTGTGTGTGCTCCGTCCTACTCTCGCTACTCCGAATCTAATTCATTTTGTGCCTGCCTGCGTGTCCGTACGGCCTCCCGAGGATATTCTCTTCTATGGATTCTGTTTTTTCACGTCATGACGAGTGCTTATTTTTCAATGTTAGGAATGCAATTTGAGACGGGGCTCAAGGCCCCGCCGCATTGTGGAAACGAAGAAAGGAGGTTCGATTTCATAGTACGAGGGCCGGGTGTTAGTCGGGCTTGTGTTATGTATTTCCAATAATAGCATTTTTTTTTCAGTGTTCAATATGAATTGGAACGATTTTATTTGATATTTCTTAGTTTTATTCTTCGCAATCTATATCTCATCAAACTCAAAATGCACTATTAAAATTTCTATTTTAGGAGATATAGAAGTTTGTACGGTGGATAAAGTTTTCAAAAAAAATAATATTTTTTGTTCGATTGTTGAAAATCACTGTAGAGAGATTTATCGAATAAAATATTTGTCAATTGAATTTAATTCTACTGAATATTTACTAAAAATGATAATAATAATAAATCGCCTGTTTCATCACAAGAAATACGATGAAATGGTGGAGTTTCAGCTCAATGCTTGCTGCTTGTGAACTTTTCCGTAAAAAAATAATAAATCAATCATGAAAAATCTGAAAAAAATATCATTGTGTACTAAACTCAAATTAACTGAAAATAAATTTTTGTTCTCATGTTTCTAAAATTCGTTCTGGTATTTACACTATTTTCTTCAAGAAATTTGAATTCAATGAAGAGGTAGGGGGATTGTTTGGAATTGATAATATAATGGGCATTCAAATTTTTTCATTCACATTATTTTTTTTTATTATTTGTTATTTAGAAATATTTTGGTAATTCAGAGCAATGTTGAGGAGGAACTCGCACTAGATTTTAGAAATTATTCCACTATTTTTGTGCTCATAATTGATTTTCTAATTCGCTTCCTCATCAGCAATAATATTTTTCTACGACCACATGGAAATATGCCCATTTTATATGCTTTATCAAGGAAGTAGGCCCATTGTAAACACTTTTTCATTTCTACATCGCGAACTGTAATGATCATTTCAGTACAGGATATTTCATTTTCCACGACTTTCCGTGTTACTTATCACGTTTTTGCCGCTGCTTGTTCACATTTCTCAAAATTTGCCTGGATTGAAGTTTGTTTTCTTACCCTTCCTTCATGATTATTCGTTCCGTGATTTCATTTTAAGTTGCTTGTGCGCGTAACTAAGTTACCGAATAAACAGACAACAATAATACTTAAAAAGTCTCATAACCTAATTTTTTTTTTCGAATAGTCGGCACGAAGTTTCTATAGCAGTTAATTTCATCATATTATTATGTGAGCTCGTAGCAGCAAGTGAAGAGCGAGGGAACGTTCAGGTTTTGGATAGTGGGGGTGAGAGTTCAAATCGCACATAACCCACATTTTTTTCTTTTTGAGATTAGTGTTCGATTTTTATTATAATTTTCAATATTTGTCTCTTCAATGCCTTTTTTAGGTTGTATATTATGGGAACCATGACGGCAGGAAAGTTTATGATAAAAAGTGTCATCAAAAATATTACAGATATGTTTATGATTCAGATGGTCGTAGAAAAAGTATAGTGTACAATTTGCATGAAATGACCCATTCGTGGGAAATGTTTGCCAGTTCATGCTCCGTGATGAACATTAACTATTAATTCTCGATTAGTACACGTTAGTCCTTTTCAGAAAATAAATTATAAAATATAAATATTCGCCAAATCGAACCCTTACAGATTGGGCTACCATGAATAAATAGTTCTACAAGTTTGGAATTGTAAAAAAACTGAAAATTAGCTCGGCAGGTGCGCCAAACCAGAGCCAGGCTCGCTAATTCCCGGTGCGGTCCAAATTTCAATCTATGACTTTAATTAAAATTTGATCCGATCGCGAAACGAATTTTGATTGCTATCTAACGGCGTGGCTGGGGTTCAATTTTGCAATATTTAGTGAGCTTCGATAACGGCTAGACCAACTGCAGTTTTGATTTTGGTTTTCGAATATTATTTATGGCTAGCAATTTTCCGTTATTTGAATGGTGCTCTGTTTTATTATTCGATTATTGGGTCCGGTCCAAGCAAAATGATTTTACAATTTTTCCTTGATTCTCCATATACTTATTATTCTAGAACTCACTAATTTACCATGTCAGTTTACAGTTGAAATATTTTCCGGCATTTTCTGCCATCCTTTTTTGGAAAAATTTCCAACACAAGTCCTCATAAAATTAATTATGATTTTCCCATTATTCTTCCAACTTCTGCCAGTGTTTCTCTTCAATATGTCTAATCCCTTTCTTCTCTTTGCCGACATTCCCCATCAATTTGTTTCTCTCTATCTCTTCCTTCTTTTTTGTTTTGCGTCTTTTCTCGTCCCTTTCTTCCATTTCCTGTTGTCTTTCTTCAGCTCCTTCTTCCATTTTCTCTTGCCAACATTCCTTCTCAATTTGTTTGTCTCTATCTATTTCTTCTTTTTCCTTTTGAAAATAGTCTCTTCTCGAATAGGTTCCAGAGGTCCCTGCTTCGGTTTCCCTTGTAGGCGTGGTATTTCAGTCGCCTCTTAGGACAGGCTGACCGTATTTGGGAGGTTCCCCTGTTGACTTATGTTTTGGGGGTACCTTTGACTCCTTTTTCCGGAGTGCCTTCCACCGCCCGTAGGTTTGCCGTCCCAGAGACACCCTTAGGGGTTCCTCTGCTAGACGCTCTCGAGGCGGTTGGATTAGCAAACCTAGAATGGGTTCTATAGGTACCCTTGTAAGTGTGTTCTTTTGGTAGCCTCTTGAGATAGACAGGCTATACCTATTCTTTATAGTCCATTAATGTAGTGAAGTGGTCGTTCAGGCGCCGTCACGGAACAACACTTTATCTTTCTTTTGGAATCGGTGGTGTTTTGGTAGGCGTATACAGCAGATCACACATACGATGGATACTAGTTTCCGTCAGTTTTGACATTAGCAGACGTCGCGTCGTCCTGATCAGGACCCCACTCAAATATTGCGAATGATATCCTTCATTTCCCTAATTTAAATGACTTGGTTTGCGAGTTCTACATCCAGTTTAAAAAGGTATGCCTCACCTTCAAGAACACCCTGTATAACTGAGGTCCAAATGAATTATTCATTCGAATGAAACTCGGCAAGTAAACATTTCTGATTGTTTAGCAAAGTTCCGCACAACTAGTAATTTTTGGTAAATTCCCTTCAGAATATTAATTTTTTGTTGGATGTAGCAGTTTCGTGTCTACATTTCTTTTTTGTAGGAAAGTCGCGAAATTCATTGCAATTATTAAAAAAGCAAGATGCCTTGATCTCATTAAACACCAATCAAAATTTCAATTAAGTGTCGAGCACGATTGAAATTTGAAATTCCGATCCCGTTTGGATATGAATGAGCGGAATAAATTTGGACCACAAGAATATTTTTACTTTTCGGTGTGTTAGTCTTGCCATATTTTGATATGAAGGAATCGAGATTGGGATCAATGAAAACCCAGAAAGAACGAAATATCGATTTATATTTAATATTCTGAAAGATGATCTTGTTCAAAATTAGTTAATGGCTGTGAGCTAAGTCTGTTAAGACGCCTTCTTAAATATCTGCAAGTTCTGTTGGTAACCATTTCGTTCTTTTGTTGATGGGAAACAATCTACAAAAACCTACAGAAATAATTTAACTGTTTAAAATACTTGCAGTTTGTGCATAAAAAAAGTAATATTTGGTAATTTTCTAAACCATTTATTGAACATTTTTAGGTATAGGTTCTTTGCGACTAGAGAAAAAAATCAATCATTACTGATGAATAAAAATAATAATGTTGCCAGTTACAGATGACACCTTTATATCTTAGTTAATCAATCACAGAAATTTGGGGGATTAGGGTGTTCTGAATCAGAATCTGCTTTTCAGAATGATTTTTTTCTATTGAATCGTACCACATGCAGAGAAAAACAATTTGAAATGGATCCGGTCGTCTTGTGCTCACCTGAAATCGACGTTATACGCTCTGCGATTTTATAACTAAATAATTACCCGAATTATTTACGTAAGGTTAGTTCGTTCTGGTTACATCAGACAAAATAATTACTCCTGGCAAAATGCAAATTTTTCTTTTCTCACTAATTTATTTTAGAGAGCGCAACTCGGTCGATCGAAGGAAAGATGGTATACATTTCTATTACACAAATCGTAGAGCGCAAAGCGGTCAATTTCAGGTATAAGAGCGCAAATCAGCCGAGTGCAAACCGGCAGACACCATTATTTGAAATCATGTAATTCTAAAGAAAATTTAGAGTTTTGCTCTTAAAATTATAAGCAATCCAAATATTCTGGATAAATAAGTACGATATTTTGCAAATTACAGTCTTTGGTCCATGAATTATTGCGGCATTAATTAATTTAATGGCTTCATGAACTTTTTGATCTAATAACAATTGAAGTCGAAAGGTATTCAAGATATTTCATCAAGTATGGAGTGTGAGGTCAATAATCTTTTCAAGACACAGATGAATAAACAAACACAATACTCAATTATTTGTTAATCACTGTGACCTTCTGAAATAAAATAAATAATACGAGAATCCAACTCATTTCTCGACCTCTATTAACAAGTTTGTCGTACAACTTTGAAAACGGTAAAAATTGTAAAATAGTATGAATAAATGCATCTATAAACAGGAAGTGACTGCTATAAGTCGAGATATGCGACCGTCACCTATGGTAATAATTATTAATAATTTCTGTATTACCGCTATTCATATTCTCTTTTTATCGTTTGATAAATGACGAATCGCATTACCATATTTTTTGCCGTCTCGAATGGCTTGTCCCTTTGTGAATCCTTTTACCGACCCGGAAGATATACGTTAAGGCATTCAACGGTACATCGAAGCCTACTTTCCAGCTTAATTGCCTTTTAATGAAATACCAATTATCGTTATCAGATCTGGACATAGAGTAAAAGTTCCATTTGGGGAAAAAGGACGATGTCTCGAATGACCAACAATTTTACATCAAAACCATAACAATACATACATACATACATAATAACATATTCGTGGTCAGTAGAAGTTCGAAAGACGTCAAAAAATCATCACCCATTTTTTTTTTTACAGAATCGAGTTTATTTTTTGCCTGGCTGTACAATAGGATACCGACTTCCCTCAAATCACTTTCCATCAGCGCATTCAGATGTAATCTACTATGTTAGTTCCATTTTAAGGTTTTCATTGCTTTTTGTATTTATGTTTTGCTTTTCTGTTTTGATTTTTTTTGTTCTTTGTCTTTGGTTGGATGGAAACCTAGTCAGTTCAGTTTCTTACCTAGTATTATTAGGTAAGAAACTGAATCCTGCCTTTTGATAGTATTCATATATGACAAGAGTTTTATGTTGATTAAATGTATGTTTTACTATCAATAAAATCAGTTATTATTATTTTTATTATTATATAAGTTTTCATGCTGAGAGTTATTATTTGGAGAACCCACAAACGATTTCTAACAGTATTTTTCATATCACCCACTAATAATATCTATTTGCTTTGATATTGAAACACCCTCTGCGCTTTCAACCCAGCACATTCGTCCCATATTGACACATTTCCAATAATAACCGATCCATAATCCGTGCCAAATTCGAACCCTTTTTTCCTTTCTGGAATAATAGACATCGGCCACCTGGTCTTTCCATCAACAAAGAATCACTGTGTGTCATTCAACTCGCCGCTTATCTCTTCTGGCCTAGAGACAGTTTAGATTGAAGACGGGACGGCGCAAAGAGATGATAACTAATGTAAATTGGTTATGGATTTTTTGTCGATATGCATCTGAGTGATTGGCTTTAATGAAACCGCTCAATGCTCGATCACATATTAAATGGATTCTGAATTAATTTGGGCCGGTTCTCTTCCAATTCAAATTCTTTAATTTTCATGCCGTACAGGAATAGCCAATACATACCCAAAACAAAAAAAGTAGCAAAAACAATATAAAATATATAAATGAGAGTACGAGAAACAATTAATGACACGGACTCTTCTCAAATTCGATAAAATCCTTAGTGGACTTAATTATTTTAGGTCAACGGATGAAAATTTTAGTGCCAATGGAGTGCAGAAAAATAATCCCCACCCATTATGTCGAAGTAGGAAGTCGACAAGTTCTTTTTCTCTTCGTTTCACATCATACTTTCTCTTCCAAGTGTACGGCTCAGACGTAAAGACTTTACTGAATAACTTGAGAACACAAAACAAAAAATGAAAAAATCTAGATCGTAGGAGCGGTTCATTATATACGAACGTTTTAGACACATTTTTGTACTACTTTCCTATACCATACATGTAAAAGTGATCAAGAAGTATCAGGACATCTTTGATACCGGACAAGGAAAAGGCGACAGTCCCTGGATATCTGCAGTGATACTGGTAAAGAAGATCGACATGCTTATGCATAGACTATCGTCAACTCAACAACGTGACGAAGAAGGACAGTTACCCTCTCCCAAGAATAGACGATTCTCTAGACACCTTGGCTGTTTCAACAGTTTTCTCGACTCTAGGTTTGAAGAGCGCATATTGGCAGCTAGAACTGGCTCCAAAAGATAGAGAGAACACCGTCTTCACTATCGGCTCAGGATTGTGGCATTTCAGTTATGCCATTCGGCCTTTGTAACGCTCCAGCCACCTTTGAGAGATTGATGGAGACTGTGTTGAAAGGACTATCATGGAAAACGTGCCTGGTATACCTTGACGACATCATCGTAATTAGCAGATCGTTCGAAGATCATGTGAGATATCTAGAGGAGGTATTCCTGCGCCTGAGGAACTCTGGGCTGAAACTGTGCCCTAAGAAATGCCACCTGCTCCAGAAGAGTCCATTACCTTGGCCACATTGTCTCTGGGAAAGGAGTATCAGTGGACGACTAGAAAATTAACGCTGTCAGAGACTGACCCATTTCAAAAGATATCCACCAGCTTCGGAGTTTTCTTGGCCTGTGCCCCTACTACCGTCGATACGTCCTAGGGTTTGCCAACAACAGTACCAGTGGTCGTCGGAATGCCAAGAGTTATTCAAGAAGCTGAAAGAAGCCTTGATCAACGCACCGATCCTGAGCTATCCTTTAACCAATGGGAAATTCATTTTGGACACTGACGGCAGTAACGTAGGACTTGGAGCCGTCTTGTCCCAGATCCAGGAAAGACAAGAGGAGGTTATTGGGTATTTCAGCAAAACCCTCAGTAAACCGGAGCGCAATTATTGTGTCGCCAGACGGGAACTGTTGGCTGTAGTGAAAGGGGTAGAACATTATCTCAAATGTGTCTACGGAAGGAGATTCCTGGTGAGAACTGACCATGCAGCCTTTTACAGTTTGAAAACCCCGAAGGACAGGTAGCACGCTGGATCGAGCGAGTTCAAGAATTTGATTTCGAAATCGAACATTGAGAGCAGTCAACAGAACGCCGATGCACTATCACGGAGACCATGTCCAGACGACTGCTCACACTGTCGTCGAGCCGAGAAGGACGCAGCCGTTCGTAGGACCACGGTGGTTGACGATGACTGGAACGATGGCAGAATCCAGAAAGACCAAGAAAAAGATCCAGACCTTCGTCTGGAAAAAGGACAACCAAAGACCATCAGGCAATTTATCAAAATCAAAATATTTCAAAGAGGATACTAGTGCAACGTGGAAGCCTTGCTTCGACAGAAACCTTGAAAGTATCGAAGATATTGAAAACTATTATTGGCCAACGGGGATTAATTTGTCTTGCCCCTATTTCTTCAGTTCTGGTGAAAGGGAAACTTTCCGGATGAGATTTCTTCTTTGGCACATAGAAATCGAACCCTGAGTACAGGGCATCATAGAAAATGTTTACCATTTCATCAAGTAATATATTTTCCAAAATGTGGTCCCAATCCATGGATTCTAGAATTCCAGCAAAGTCAGCACGTTTGAAATCGTACTAAAACTCGCTTGCATCGTTGAATTGATTAAAATTCTTCAATTTACGGTTGAATACTTGAATAAATATCTTTCAGGATATAACTGGTAGCTCCTCTGACGGAGTAGTTTCTCAAGCTCGATCAAACGGAACCTTAAGATTTCTCTTTCAGCAACCATAATGAAGACGGGCAAAATTTTTCAGCATGTAGCTAAACAACCAAACAAACTTATTAAAAGGTTTCAATTGTTTTTTCAATGTCTTTATATAAAAAAAATATGTTTTCCTACAAGCGTGCGTGATTCACCCTCTACCCGCACGCAATTCAGTTTGGAAAGTGTCATTTTCCAACAGTTGTGCGGGAAAAGTTTTCCCGCACTAGTGTGGGAAAAAATTTCCCGCACTTATAAACATTTATATGATATCCTCGTAAAATATAAGTGGTGGGTGACAAAATATGAAAGTTCAAGCTTTTTTGTTGCAATACTAAGTGAGTTTGTTCAAAATCATCCATCATTTTGCACTATTTATTGAAAAAATGAACAAATATTGATAAATAAAAATGTATTGTTATGAAAATCACCCTATATATAGGCTTTGATTGATCTGATAACGAGTAGGTAACAATTGATGTTGTCATGCCGATCAATACACAAATTTGTTTGTAATTGTCAGAGTGACAGACAAAGCGTTAATTATATAAAATTTTCGATTCAGTAAAATTGCCACAATGGATTATTCATCTGATGAAGAACTTCCACAAGATATCGTGCAAGCAGCTACAGATGCGAACTTAGAGTTATTGCCAACGAAATCTAAACAAAGGTATGAGAAGCAATACACGAGTTTTATTGAATGGTGCAACAATAAAAAAGTGAAAACACCAAATAAAGAAGTATTCTTGGCTTATTTTCTAGAAATGTCTAAAACATGGAAGCCGAACACTTTATGGGCAAGATATTCAATGTTGAAGAGTGTATTCAAAGTAAAGCAAAATTTGGATATTAGTAAATTTTACAAAATAATTGCATTCATTAAAAGACAGAATGTCGGTTTTCGACCGAAAAAGGCCAAAATCTTCACTCAAGAAGACGTTTCAAAATTTATGACTGAAGCACCCGATGACATATACCTCATGATTAAGTTAGTAGCAATTTTTGGATTAGCTGGTGCTTGCAGACGAGAAGAGCTGACAAAACTCACCATTGACGACATAGACGACAAAGAAAACCTGATGATTGTTAATATCAAGGATTCCAAAAATCATTCCTCTAGATCCTTCGTGATATCTGAAGAAGCAAATGATGGTTATTTTTTGAACGTATACAGAAATTATATACATTTACGTCCAAAAGAGACTCCTCACCGTCGTTTATTCTTGTATTACAAAAGTGGAAAATGTACTGTGCAATGTGTAGGAATCAATACCATAGGAAAGATACCCTCCGAAATAGCAGTATATCTGCGCCTTCAAAATCCAGAGCTTTACACCGGTCACAGCTTCAGGCGTTCCTCAGCCACTTTACTTGCTGACTGTGGTGTGGGTATAACTAATATCAAACGCCTAGGAGGATGGAAATCGACTTCAGTTGCAGAGGGGTATTTAGAAGACTCCACCAATCGAAAAAAAGAAATGTCCAACAAAATTCTCAATTTGAACACTACATCGTCTTCCGGGTGCATTTTAGAACCATCCACGTCTATATCGATCGGCGACGATTTGATGCCTGTGCCTGCACATTCGATTTCTTTCGATAATGTATTGCCCGAGTTACCTTCTTCTTCAGGAAATCAGCCATCTTCAAAAAATATGGTGGCTTCCGCTATAAATTTACATAATGCATCAAATTGTACATTTACAATAAATATTACGAATAATTAGTGGATAGAAAATGTTACTCTTGTTAGTTGTTTCCATTTGCATGAATAAATAATTGAAAAAATTAATTTGTTTCCTACGCTTGTAGAAAAAGTATTGTTCCTAACTCATGCGGAAAGTGTCTTTCCGCACTTTGCCCACCTTTTCCCTAGTCATTATCACTCTTAACGACTATATTGTCGTAATTTGTGTTTACTCACGACTTGCTAGGTAGAATTTGACCATAATTCAGTAAAACTCTTTTATAGAAAAATATAAAAACAAAGTTTATTTCAGTAAATACAAATAAATGATGAAAAAGGAATTTACTTCAGAATTGAATGAGAATGATATACTTTATTAACAGATAAAACAAAATGAATTTCTCCCTGGTGGTTACGTTTTAATAATTAATACAATTGATAAAAATACTTACAATATGAATTAGGGGAACTAACATCACCAGATTATCTAATTATTTTTGGTACTTATTGACTCCCCAGCTCCCCCCATTTCCCTAACTAACTTTGGGCACGGTCGATAGCGAACTCCCTGATCGAACCATCAGTTGTTTTTTGGAAAACTCGTATTTGCTATTTTAAACATGAAAACTACGAGAATATAAAACAAGGCATGATTCGAAGAATAACATTGCCTTGACCGGGTTGAAAATTATAATCATGAAAACGAATATACATTTACGGGGTGTTCGGACTTTTACGACAATATGTCCTTTTTCCACATTGAACGCCAATCGAAAATCAATCCTGAACGCCATCTCATATCGCGGTGACAATTCGCCCCGCAAAGGTGAGACCTTCCCGTGGCAAATCTCTCGTATAAACTTCGAAGCAATTTCATTTTCGTATATTCCTCAATAGTACGGATTACGGGTCTCTGCAGGGGGATCGCCGAGAAAAAGTAATAACCAGTCTGGAGAGCCGCTATCGAATTGACTGAATAAGGGGGTAAATATACCCTGGAGATGTGTCTGCCTGTCATATGTCGACTTCCCAAAGAAGTGACACGCCATGGGGCAATCGACGATTCGGGAAAATGACGGAGAAGGAGCCAACATCGCCCTTGGGTCGAGGTAGATTGTAGAAATTTTCATTTCCCATGTCAATTTCGCAAACTGCGAGTAGGTATAGATTCGAACGAAGAGGAAGTTAATAAGACTTTGATAAACTGGCCAAAAAAACTGGGTGGCCGTGTGTATGCATAACGTGCCTTAAAAGAGGAATAGTTATTATCAAAATATCTGTAATAGTACAGGCTATCAAAAAAAAAATAGATCGATACGGGATAGAGTTATCGACAAGGAAAATTATTATTTTTTGTACTAAATTTTATGGAAAATAACATTTAAATTTGTCTAAACTCTATTTTTTTTCTACCCAATTACCGAATGTGATCTTATAGATTGAATTGGTAAGAAATCTTAAAAATGCAAATGCAAATGGTAAAGATATCTCTGCTGAAATGATCTACCGTTTGATTGATTCATCTCGGTAATCTTTATGTAGAACATGGTAGCAGTATTGATTGAAAGTTTGATTTTGTGGAGGAAATCCGATTCATTAGCATTTTTTCATTTTCAGATTTTGGAAGGTCATAAACCCAAAAAATCATGTCAAGAATGGTAGCAGTATATACCCCGAAAAAATTTCGTGGCGCTCTAAAGTACTTTTCGTGTTATTCCCTTCTGAATCTTGGAATCTTGGAAATAGACCATTTTCAAACACGATTTCTCCAGTAAAAAATCGCATAAAACCAACTTTCCAAAATAAGAAAAATTACCAACACTGTGGGTTATATTTTTCGTTATAAGAATGACGTTTTTTTTGTGTAAAACTGTTGTTTTTGGTTCTTGTATTTCAAATACAAATTAAAATGTTTGTGAAATAACATTACTTGATTGGCTTCGATGGTGATATACAAAATGCCAACGTCCAAACTGATTTATGAACGAATCTTCCCTCAATCTTGCATCAGGCATAGATTGATAGGTTTTGCTATAATTGGATGGTTCCGTTTAGAACAACCATATCTGCATGGCAATTCTGGCATTGATTCCGTCCTAACATTAAGTATTCCTGATTTTCTGAAATATTTGAAAATGTTCTTTCATTCTAAAACTATTTTAAAGGTATTAAGCTCACTAGGCTTTTCGCTCGTCTTTGTCCTGGCACTTTATTGATTTCATCACTTTCCCAGCGTCGGAATCTTCTTTTGAGTGGGCTTTGGAGAGTCCGCAGAAGGGTTCTGGGTCGGAAAATTGTATTTTTGTCCCTTCTTTGGCCAGGCAGTCTGCTTCCTTGTTGCCTCTAATACCTCTGTCACCCGGCACGCACATCACAGTAACCTGTCAGTTCTCTCAGATATTGTTTGCAGTCCCAAGTCTGCTCATAGACTCAAAGAATAACAAGTGAATGACTTTAGTGCTGCTTGACTATCTGGTAATCCGGGTCCCCCTTCAAGGCACTCCTGAGCACACATTTTTATAGCTTGTACTTGTGCTTCGAAAGATAGTTGGGTTGTTACCAAGGGGTTTTGAGAGCCTGAAATTCGGTCCTGTGACTACCACTCCAGCCCTTTCATCCATCAGTATGCCACACTGATGCATCCCTTCCCAGTTGGGGTCCGTTCTCTGTGCAAATTTGTTGGTTGTTCATGGCCACTTCAGAGAGAGGTAAGAACTAAGTGGCATGTTATCTGTCGGTCTAGACATGGATTCCAGGGAGATGTGTTTACTGCCTGGTTCAGTCTGAAGGCATTGATTGCTGCTTCTTTCATTACACATAAGTGCAATGGTGGGAGGTTTAGCATTGCCTTTGATGCAGCAGTAGGGCACGTAAATAACTCCCGTGCGTGATTCCCAGACAAACCAGCCGCTGCACTTTCTGCAGCTTGGCTGGTGCCAAAGTTTGTTGCATCTTTGGTCACCATATCAAAAAAGCATAGGTTCAATGACCCATTTCTTACCTTGCTCACCTTGCTTGTCTTGATTGCTTGCCGCTAAAGCTCTGAAAACAATGTGGTTGCTTTGCTGTTCCATGCATGTCAGTTTTCTCTCGATACGCCCAGATATTTATCCTCTTTCTAAAATGTTAGCAGGATTCCGTTCGGTGCTTCAAGTTCGTACTTTCACCTCCTCAAGCATCTAACCAGCCCTCTTTTGCTAGGATTGACATTCAGTCCTTCCTTCGCGCACCAACTTCTGTATGTAGAGTTTCAATCGTGGATTTACCTGCTTGATAGTAATTCGCTTTTAACATAACAATAATTTTCTCCATTGCGTTCTATTTAGAAGAAAGGAGGCGAGACTCATGGGGCCAAAAAATAAGGAATTACTTCCTGACTTACTGCAGCACGGCCTTGAAATAATAGACTGTGATGGCGTTCACACCAAAGAGCGGGAGACGAACCAAAGTGGTAAGACTTTGGGCTCTATTATTTCAAGGCCATGTTGCAGTAAAGCAGGAAGTAATTCCTGGCGACTTAAACGGTTTGAAGCTTTTAAAGCCCATTTTATTCTTTGAGTTATGAAGATCTGCTGGACCCGTTGGGATTGTGGACAACTCCCAACTCCTTCCAGGTGAGCGCTTTGCTGTTTATTCTCCAAAGCCTTCTAAGAACACTTTTCCAGGGTTTTTAGTGTATCCTCCGTTCGGTTTTTGAATCAGATCGATGCCGTTGAAATGTTCTTTTGAGATAACTTTTCGGAGACGGTGTGCTGGGGCTAATTCAGTGATCCCCTCGCACATTTCCTGAGTCCTTTATTTGTACTCAGAAAGAGCTATTGTAGTCTTCCCAGGGTCCCAGGCCCTCAGGTCTATAGAAGTTTTCTGGTGATTGCGTTTTGTTTTTCAGGACGGCTAAGTTCATATGCTTTTGTTATATCGTTAGGAAATTGTCGACGCTTACATAGATAGTATTCACTTCCATGCAGATTATTTGACTCAAATAAATAATATTGTTGGACCTATCAGCGAACGATCCATCCAAAGCAAATCATGTTTATCTCTGATAGAAACTTTGTTCGCAGAGTATACATTCCATCGAATCCAATAAAATACAATATAAATTGAGACATTCCTCATTCCTTTAATCCAGTTTCGAGTTTCGTTATTTTCTTTTTCTCTGGAATTGGAAAAAAGTTTCGCGATTTCGCTGCAAGCAATTCGACGCGATGTCAGTTTATTTTTCAACAACAAATTCCGAAATATATGTTGAGTGAAATTCTGATCACGTAAACTAATTTTGCTGATACGTTTCGTAGAATTATGAATAAATAAATAAATAAGCAGATGGTTTTTGATGGAATAAAATTAAATTTCGAATTTGTATTCTAAATTATCGATTCTGTCTATGATGTTATTTCACTCCTGTTCCGAAGGGATTTGTCAATCAATGTCAAATCACGAAATGTGATTTGATTTGTGTTAAGGTTGTTATTTCAAAATTCTACAGATGGTGATACTCCCATAACGAGAAAATACTCATTTGAATAGCACGAACACAAATATTCGGTCGGTTAAAAAAAAGATGATAAATAAATATTAATATATTTATTTTGTCAACTCAATTTTGAAATATACAATTCTAAAGAGAAGAATTTGTTTCGTAATCATCTTTTGATGGAAGTGTTGAGAACAAATACAGTTTTGTATATGGTGTTTCAGAGAAGTAACCGAATTTGTAAGTGAAACATCACGGACGAGACGAGTTGCTCCATTTTGGGTAGACAGTAGTAGTAGTGATGTGAAGTGGAACAGAAAACCAACTTTTTTGAGTTTCCTTCACCCACGTGGGTGACTATGATTCATACGGCACAGATCCGACCAGTACTGGAATACTGTTTTCATATACGGAGTTGCAGCCCATAAGCATACACTGAAAATTTCACATTCTCCCCAAAAAAGAGCCATTTGTCTCGTCTGTGATGCTTCACTTGCAAACTCGATCACCTCTCTGGCATATTGCAGGAAAGTTGGCGATCTGTCTTTGTTATATACATATTTTCATGAACGACGCTTCCGAAATATCATCAATCGTTTCGCCGTTAGCGGTCCCATCGAGACTGACCCGTCGAGCTCAGTCCTCACATCCATATTCGCTTTGGAGACATGCCGAACATCTATTTCCCAGGGCTCGTTCTCCCGACGAACCGCAAAGCTTTGGAACTCACTGTCTCGGGATGTGTTCCCTGAGGCATACACCAATTCCTACCTAATTTCCTCGGCTCTCACGATGTTCTCTCTTTCTATTCGTGGGACCTACAACATGAAAAAAATCATTTCACTCTGATCATCAAACGAAGTGGTCGAAGTGTTAAAAGCGTTTGCTTTCACCTAGGTGGCTCAGGTTCGATCGGGGAATTGCTCTATTATGTCTATCTGCGTTGTTATTTTTGTCACAGCCTCACAGCTGCATACCATATGACCATATAGCTTTAAAGAATTATTTTCGAAGGAGAAAATTCATTATATCATAATAATGACAGGAAAGAGTATCGTCCAATCAGCCAGTACATTCCTTAATTTAATGTTAAATTTTCAATTTTCTTGTACCTGAATTAACAGTTGTTGAAGTTCTTAAAGGCAAGAAAAGCTTTTTTCCCAATACCAGAAAATTTTGATAAAATATAAATTGTTTTTTTAACAATTTACTAATTTTAAGTATTGTACAATAATTTATATTTCTCCCATCCTCTAAACCAGCATGGATTATATTTTAATAGGAATAGGGACGTAGGCATTTAGGAAATTACTCAGGATGGATATTATTTTTTATTTTTTTTGGTGAACGTCGCAGTTGGTCTCTTTGGGAGTCACTGGTGCTCATTTCGATATTGCTATCGTGAAAAGATTTTGTTGTTTTGAATTTTTAAAATTTTATGTATGTTACACGGTTGGAGATCATTTTTGAAAAGCTCCGGAAGTTGTCGTCAGCTGAATAAATTCTTGAACAAATTACGTCCTTCTAATCAATCAATAATTTCGATGATATGTTCTCTAATGGACCTGACATTCATATTAGCATTCATTTATTTAAAAATGGAACTAGTAAAATCAGTGGAGATAAGAACTAAGAGAAATGTAACCGCATCAGCCCTTATACCTTCTTTACCCTTCTTTCCAACCAATTCTTAGATGGCGTTGAACTGGAGGATCATGGACTGCGAAAATCATGGAGCATACGACAACAATACGGCAGTTTTTCCAATATTCACCCACCGAATGAAAGACGGGGCAGGCAGTTTATTCAATTATTTTTCGTTTTCTAGTCAAGCCCAACATAATTCAATTATTTCCACTTCTTCATTCTCCGCAAAATTAAAATTCCTCCTAATGGCATCCAGTTCACTTCATTTGCTTCGAGATTTCAGCAATTACTGATAATTAAGTTTAACTGAAAGCTGACGGGCTATGCAGTCGGAAAAATTAAAAATCGTGCGTTGTTAAGGGATTCAGGGAAGAACACTTTTTTCGCGAAATTTATTTCAGACTTCAATTGAAATAAACAATATACCATCACGGATGACAAGAACACTTCCTAGATAATTGACCATATTCACCGTCGCCATATTGTCATGCGACAATACCAACTATCCATTGTTACCAACGGTTAAAAATATAATGTATCTGTAACAAAAGCGCGAAAAATCAAAAATGTTTCATGTACGTATTTTACGAGTTTCACCTGGAGTAATTTACACTCGATTTTTGGTATTCGTTTGCAGATCGTTTTGACACATTCCTTTGTGTGAACCGCACTTAGCTACACCTCGATGCCAACGAATGAACCTTAGGTGGAGAGTGCTTGAGAGCACTTATAGCATATATTTTTCTCAAAGTTATTTGATTTTGATAAGTATTCCTTGTTGTATACAGGGTAAACTACGACCACTTACAGAAAGGTATATACAGTACGCTCTCCCCACCAAAACAAGTAAGACAAAGTGAAATGTGGAAATTTAAGTGTAGGAAAGCGCCGCTCCTGGATGAACACACATGGAAACACATAATCATTGTTCCTCCGTCCCTTCTCCTTAATCATGGAAATAAAGTTGCTTATTTGAAATGAAGCTTTATTTAGCGAGGATGTTGCAAAATAAATGATTTTTGTAGAACAGAAACACAGCCTATCACTACCATGAATCTTCAAATGAATAATATTGGTGTCGAATACGCAAACAATGTTCTTTTGAGCACAAATCACATTCGATCCAAGATATTAATGCCTTTTGAACGATCGATTACTGAAAATACGTCCAAATAAATGTATCAGTCAACACGATGAATGAAGTGAAATTGATAGACTGCGCGTTCAATTGTTAATTCGCGTGGAACTAAGACACAATATAGATGGTTCATTAGTGGTGGTTCTTGAGAGGTTGGCGAACAACAAAGAAATCATATATATGATCTCGGATTTATCTGATATTTCACAGGTGTGTTTTTACATGATAGACGTGTACCCCATTTTATTCATGGCATTTCTCCATAGTTCATCTTATTTAGGTATATATAATAATAATGATAATAATATATAACAGAATACACAATGTCAAGTTGACACAAAGCAAAAGGCGAAGTTCAGTTTATTAGATGATATAAAATCAGCTCATGAAATGTTCTTCCATTCAACCTAATATAGATGAAGCAAACATATCATCAGTATACCTCTTCTTCTTCTTACACGGAAGCTTTCATGGCCACCAATTAATAATAGTGGCACAAACGGCTGATTTGAAACACTCACTTGAATATTTATGCATAAATCAAATAACTTTTTGTCCTCAAGAGAATATTATGTTATTTCTCACTACATGAAGTATCCGCTTCCACTTATAAGCGCAACTTTGATTATAATTTCTGGATAACAATTCACCTCTAGGCTATTTCTGTACAAATATTACGTTTGTATGTTAAATATGTTTGCTATATTCTCGAAACTAGTGATATATTGTGTTTGCATTACACATTCCGATGTAAATTGACATCTTCAGGGCACAATCATCATGTGCGTACACAATCTATAATTACTTCTCTAACAGTGCCATTAATAATATTATTATTCATTACTTTATATAGGTTTGAGTCAAACTTTTCCCATTTTAAAAACATTTTGATAGAATCGAAATTAATTAACTGAAAGGACTAATGTAGAGGTTGAATGAAAGTTTGAACCGGCTCTGTACCAATGAAACACCTTTTTTGTGTAGTTCTAAATGATTAGGAAAACGAATGAAGGTCTATCAGAAGATGAGTTGACAGTTGAAACTCAATATAGTATACATGTTAGTGCCGATTTACTAGTTTTGTAAGTGGAGGAAGATGGCAAGGTACATTTCCATCTGAATTAAGTTCTCAAATTTGAAGGAGAGCATGAAACTCAATTTTACAATTTTTTTTTTCGTTTATAGGCTCAACGAACGATATATTCTAGTGATAACGTGAATGTTTTTATTGCCATATGTCCCGAAAAAAGTTTTCGTCATCAATGCTGTTTGATTCCATATGAGATAGGTTGTGTATATTCAAAGGATACTTCTTTATTCAGAGGCGTATTGACAGTTTCTCATTATCAAATTTTTTAAGCAGTCCCCAAATTCTTGCATGACAATGATGAGCAGTTCTTCTTCTTCGAGAACTTCTGTGTCGACGAAAACTCCTGGAGTCATCCATTTCTTCGAGTTCTAGAAGCCCTGTGCATTTCTCGCTTCGATGTCGCTAAGTTTGTGACGTAACCAAACTCGAACTGTCCAGCGTTGTTTGCGGAATTCTTGGAACTATACTGGTTGCAGAGGCGTTGGGCATTTTGTAGCAGATCAGAGCCGCTGACTGGTCCCTGTCTATTTTAATTTTAAAATAAAGGTGCCAGCGATTAAACACCAGAATCCAAAATTTTTATTTGTTTCAAATGATTTTCAAAACTGCTAAAGATATTGGATTATTGAGTGCCTTCAATTTTGGCGATCCTGATAATGGACAATTTTCTCATTAGAATTCTTCCAGGCGCACAATAAGTGGAACGGAATGTAGAACTTTACTTGAGCGTGCCTATACAACTAAATAGTGTCTATTCGAATCAGCATAATTGTTGTTGTTTCTAAAGCTAATTTTTTCGAAATTATGGCCATGTTTTATCAACAAGAAAATTTCAAATAATTGAAAGCCTCTTTCTGAATCTCGAATTCATTTTCCCTATCTGAACTTCTCGAGTTTTTGTGAAGTTCTCCAAAGAGCCGACTGACCCATAGTTTATTTACGTGAATTCAGTTTTATATTTTAATATTTCCTTTTTTATTTCAGAAATTCCAGTCCTTCGACTAGACCTTCAGAAAAATCGAGGCGTGGCAGTATTTACGGACCTATTCAAACCGACAGGTATACAGTTTGATCCTTTTCGCTTTGTTATTCTTTGGCGTTTGTTTGTTAAATTCGTTATACCACCATTACTACTACATTTACTGCGCTATAAAACATAAGACGTGTGAAATTAAGTTTGACGCATCAGTGAAAAAAACAATTTCACAAAATGAATGCGGTGCTGGAAGCATACCGACTTGCTATATTGGGCTTGGCTTTGTGGGTTCTCCCAT
The DNA here is from genome assembly GCA_958298965.1 of Chrysolina haemoptera. NCBI lineage: Eukaryota > Metazoa > Arthropoda > Insecta > Coleoptera > Chrysomelidae > Chrysolina > Chrysolina haemoptera. The sequence goes on from OY282594.1 coordinate 7,133,660, forward strand.
TCCTTTTGAATGTCCAGTCCACCTAGTTGTATGTTCAAAGAGAGAAAATGAGAATGATGCTCACAAATTTTCCATTTCCCTATTAAGCAGTTCTGCCAGATAACATAACCGTATATTAGTTTGAATACTTTTGTTGCGCACTTCCATTGTCTGGATTGTTTCAATCAAGTCAACGATTCTTACTTAGTTCTCAAATATATTTACTCCAATGTTTTCGGGTGTCTCATTGTTTCCCAAAAATCGATCAGTGGTGACAGTGCTTTATGAAACGTCTAACGGCTTCTCGCTTACTCGCTTCTCATAAATAAAGCTAAAATTCAAGTTTTAATTTTAACGACACCGATGTGGTATAGATGATCTAAAAATCAGTTTGAATGGAAATTTAGGCCTAAGGCCGGATTCACACTCAAAATTCAAATATCACGTCAACAAATATATTGTCAATGTCAGGTATGACACTGAAATGACAATTTTCCTCATATTATATAAACCAATCAGATGCCATCATCATGGCTTTTTGACGCAGCCCGTGGTATTTTCATCGGTGTTTCGCATCTTCCATATATGTATACATTTCCATACTAGCAACAATCACGGTAAATATAGAAAAGTCAGTTTGACTACTCAACTGACACCAATTACACAATATGATGAAAGAATTTTTTGAAAATTCTGCATTTGGATATTATTACTGAGTGTACACCGATAGTCAACATTTTAATAAGAAGGTAAAACCTATATTATATGATTTCCTTGTCCAATCCAGGTTCAATTTTGGTAGCATGTATTTATTGAGTGAAGATTAATGGATGATACAAAAATAAGTAATACAAAGAACTACCGTCGCTAGATTCACGGTATAAGAAGTGGGCGAAGTATTTTCTACAAATTACGGAAGACCAACTTGCTGAATATTCCAAAACGACAATTAATACATACCTCGTGTCATAAATTCAATATACGGAAGACTCACACCACCTGCTCATCAAACAGAACAATTTAAACGATCCTTTCCATATCAAATAACGCAAGTGTACAAATTTATGTGTGTTGTGAAATTAAAAAAATCGCCAAGGAAACATTGGAGCTGCAAGGATATTTTCACTACAAGATTCATTGCATTCCATTATTTATTCATGACATTCGTCTTTTGTTTATTAGAATTGTCATGTGATGAATAAATGATATGAATAATTCAAAATAGTTGAAAGTGCATGTACAATAGAAAGTTAAAACCTATTATTTTATTATTCAAATTAAAATTTTCCGGTCAGGCTTCTCCGAAGCTCCGACACATTCGGAGGACGCGCTGGATCGTACATTGCCTCAACAACCACTCCCCAAACTATGGGTAAGCAGCTATCGGGTCCTGGAATCGTGTGCTCTGAGCAAACGCAATGAATCGACGATGACAGCCTTCTGCATTCTTCCAGCCAAGTTTTCTGCTGTGTTGCGACATGCCGGTATGATTGTTATGTTAGAGAATAGCGAATGCATCACACCGCCAAGAACAAACATTTTTACAGAATGATCTGGGTAGAGCCTGCGGTGTTCGAAGAGTAAATCTCCATATTTCGTCCTTTTTTCCTCTTCTTTTCGGACGATGTTCGTTTCGCCAGGACCCGAAAACTATTTGACGAAAATCGTCCTACTTTGATGATTTGTCCAAGTGTGAGGAAATTTTTTTCAGCAGTCGGGCTCTTTTCCCGAAGCTCCGAAACATTCGAAGGGGAAGCTGATCTTACCGTCACCACAAAAATTCCTCCCCAAAGTATGGAGTGAGTAGCGATTAGGTCGGGGAATCGTGTGCTCTGAGCAAAGGCAATGAACAGAGGACGACAGCCCTCTGCATTCGCCCGGCAGTGATTTTCAGGTTCGAGCGAATGCATCACACCGCCAAGGAACCCTATTATCCAAAAAACTTTTTACAGAATGGTCTGAGTAGAGTCTGCGGAGTGTGAAGGGTAAATTTTGGTATTTCATCCGTTTTTCATCTTCTTTTCGGACGGTATTTGTTTCGTCAGGAGCCTAAAAGAACTAGGATGGTCGAGGTCGAGAAACACATCATCAGGCATATTGACCTACATATTACTATTATCTATGAAATTCATCGCTCTAACATTCGATTTCAACTTGATTTCAAGCCTGGCAGGTGTACCGTCGACCAACGAATCGGCAGATCAATAAACCCTCATCCCTCGGATCGGTTTCATCATCGGCCAGCATCTGTCCGTAACACGGCGATTATTTGACAACGACCACCGACCACCGAAAACAATTTACCCTTTGCTACTTCGCTCCCATCCCCGTTCCTCCGGAGTTCAAAACGTAAATGGAACAAACGTAGGACGACCGGCAAACCGACTGCGACCATTACCTACACAAAGTTTATCGCGTTTCCAATCGATATTCAGTCATCGTCATTGGCGTAAATCAAACCCTCACTTATCATCGAGCCACCTTTTCCGACCCCGTGCCGCTTGCCGCTGGAACTCGCACACGCACATGCTGGCGGCGGCCTGCGTTCGCCGATCTCACTCCCGTCGAGGTACGATTTCGTTCGGCGATGTTGCCAAATCGCTGAAAGATTTCAAATGCAATGTGATGTCAAATTTTAATCCAGTAACGACAGACCAACTCGAGCAAAAAGTGAAAAATGAATTGTGGCACCCTGAAATCTCGACATCATGTATTATTAGAAAAAAAAATTGTTTACCAAAAAATCAGGGGTGGAACCTACGGAAGCGTAGAAGGGCCATTATTTTTGTATTTTAATTTTTTCTTTAATTCCGAGTTGCAACTCGGAAAATTACTAAATTCCGAGTTGCAACTCAGAAAATCACTAAATTCCGAGTTGCAACTCGGAAAATTATTAAATTCCGAATTGCAACTCGGAAAATTACTAAATTCCGAGTTGCAACTCGGAATTTCATCGGAGTTGGGATGTTGCATCTTGGAGGGCGAACCCCCTCAGAAGCGCATCTCCCTTGTCCGCACAAGCTCTTATTGTGCGAGCCAGAGATATCCGGGACCTAGAGCTTAGCAAGAGTGTATTACGAACAAAGTTTGAAACTTTTTGACACCAAATATAGGTCAAACCGTTCAACTTTCAGTTTGACTGTCGAGGTTCACATTTTCCATTACTTACTGTGCGGGGACATTTCTCCAAACCCGCCACTCTTCGGAACGATCCGACAACGTCGCGCCATCGACTGTTTTGGTCCGACGTTTTCGGATTTCGACCATGCGACTTGCACAGCCCGACGTTTTTGCCTCGGTCCGTACGTTCTCAGCAGGGAACAAGTTCCCTACGGTCTCTGGCACTCTCTCGGCTGCTGCCGGCTAAAATCCCTTTCCGAATAATCGGAATAGCTGGTATTTTCCCCCATACCTAGGAGAAATGCTCGCTGGAGGATTAGGAGTCGGGATCTCGATTGTCGGGAACACGGGACGCAGGTTAATGGTATTAAAAACTGGCTGACCGATGGCACAGCACGATAGTTAATTAAAGCTTATTCCTGCCATGTGTCAGGTCGGCAAATGTTATGTTGAAAGAGAGACGAGAAAACTATTTGTAATGTTTTTTGTCAATAAAAACACAAGAGCCTTTTTTTGTTTTTTTTCCGGATAAATTTCTTTTTTATCGATGAGGAAAACTAGATTTGTCTACGACAGTGAGTAAACCAAGTGTTCACGCACTGTTCGTAATAAATTTCTTCTTTAACAACTGTCAAAAAACTGAGAAACTTTTGCATCACTATTGACGAGTAAAACTAGATTTTTCTTCGACAGTGAGTAAACTAAGTGTTCACGCACTGTTCACAATAAATTTCTGTTTTTACAACTGTCAAAAAACGACATTTTTGAATCACTATTGATAAGTAAGTAAACAAGATATTTCTACGACAGTGAGTTAACTAAGTGTGTACGCAATTAAAGTTCTACTTTTACAACTGTCAAAAAACTAGACATTTTTGCATTACTATTAATGAGTAAAACTAGATTTCTCTACGACAGTGAGTAAACTAAGTGTTCAGGCATCGATGAGACCTCCTGCAGATGGATAGACTGCACGCTAAGAGATAGGATTATATACTCCTCCTTAGTGGGAGAAACACTAGCAGCCAAGGTCACCGGGGGTTGTCCGCAAGGGGGTGTACTGTCCCCACTGCTGTGGAACCTGGTGGTGGAGGATCTGCTAATCACACTAGAAAGGGGTGGATAAAAAACACTTGGATGACATAGTCATCATGGTCCAAGGCAAATTCAACACCACGGTTAGGGAAATAATGCAAATCGCCCTAAATCAGATTGGTACATGGATAGATGAGGAGGGCATAACTATTAGTCCCTCCAAATTAACCATTGTAGCGTTTACTCGTAGAAGGAAAAGAGCTTAGGACCTCTGACCGTTCAAGCTGTCAGGGGAAGTCAAATATCTCGTGGTGATTTTAGACTCGAAACTGACCTGGAATCAACAGCTGGCAAAAGTGAAGAAGAAAGCCGAAATGACATTGATGATGGTCAGGCGGGCACACGGGAAAACATGGGGATTCAATCCCAAAATGGTATATTGGATATATAACATTGTGGTAAAACCCATGATCACATATGCATATTTGGTATGGTGGACAAAAATAACACAAAACAGCCGCGGCTGAGTTGAACGAGGTACGAAGACGGGAGCTATGAAAACAACACTAACATCAGCCAAGGAAGTACTGTTGGACCTCCCAGCGATTGACATAACAATCATGGGAAAGGTAAGAAGGGGACTGAGGCAACACAGCACGAGCAACAGATCGGATCACAATAAGATAAAGGAGATAGTGGGAGACAACATTCTCGAAATGAAACCAACGGACCACATGATCCCCAGGTACTTTTTCAACGTTAACTTCGAGGTTATTATACAAGATCGAAGGGAATGGACAGATGACAACATCAGGGACAAACCTGGAGAGAGAATCTGGTACCCGGACGGATCCAAAACCAGGGAAGGAACTGGTGCTGAAATATACAGTGCGAGAAGAGAAACTCCCAAATAAGCGTCTCACTAGGAACAAACTCCTCCGTATTCCAAGCAGAGATGTACGCCATCTTGCAATGCGTGAGAGCAATCAATATGAGGAAAAAGCACAAGGCACGGATCAGAATATGCACAGAGAGCTAGGCGTCACTGAAGGCCCTCATGAATCCGAAAGTGACATCAAGACTGGTATGGGAATGCCGAGAAGATCTTATGTAAATTTGGCAAGTTTTTCAACGGAAGTTTGTTTGAAAGCTAACAGTGTGTTGTACCAAATTAATCATAATAATTATTTCGTTAAAAAATTTAATTAATAACAAATTAGCATCTATTTTGATCGAAAACAGCAAAGTTATATATTTTCGAAAATTTTATCACTGATATTAGCGATTTGAACGTATCCATAGTACTGTAGATTGAAAAGTAATAAAATATACACCACAAAATGACAAAAAAATTGGTTGCAAAAGGTGACAACTGGTTGTATTAAGAATGTTATATGTAGACAAAATAAGGGAAAATATTTCGGGTATTCCATTTAAAAATCGAATGTTTATTTCGCTTCAGAACAACACTTGTTAAGAGGCCATGAGCGCGATCACATTTGGGACGTTTTTTAGGGTAAAAAAGTCGATAACTCAAAAACGGTTCGTCGTATCGATTTCAAATATGGACAGGCTTCTTGCAGACTTTTGATTTCACGTACCTATGTCGCAGCAGCACCTCACGATGCTTTTCACAGATAGTCGATGTAGCTGCAGTGGTATTTCTCTTTCATTAAAATTTGAATCAATATTTATCCAATCGGAATGAATTTGATATCAAAAGAAAGGTAAAACGTTGATCTATGTACGTGCTGCAATGTTTTTTTGAAATTATTTGGTCATCTACCCAAAAGATTGCTTCAAAATTACTGCATTTTTGAATAAATGGATTGAAAAGGCAATTTCCATTACAGGACATACGTAGAATCAAACATCCTCCAGAAGTCTGTCCTTGTTTTAAATCGATGTCTTGTACATATCCTCCAAATTTCATTCTATCATCTTCTGAATCAAAAATGTTATAAGGGTGGGCCGCCTTCAACGGACACTCTATATAACTTCGTATGAACATGCCGCATTCCATTCAGAACAGACCAACTGAAACCAGAATATTCAAGATAATGTCGCCCCTTCAACAATTAGTTGACGTATAAATATGGAATTATCAAACGCTAAATACTTAATAAAAGCCGTGATTTCTGCCATTAGCGCACACAACTCGTTAAAAAGTTGGCTCGCCGGCCGGAAAAGGGTTGACCGGAAATGCTCCATGACGTGCTAAAACATATAAAACACCTGTAGGCCATTCTCGATCGCTCCGTTCTCAGAGTCCCTATTTAGGGCTTCTCTCTGGCCCACCCGACCACAACCAACAAATTCTATTCTCGCCGTCTCTTTCCCTCTCTCTTGTTTGGTTTCATCTTTCATGCTCCGTTTCGTTTTAATTTTGGCCGCGGTCGTTCGTTATCTCCCTCCGGTTCTCGTCTTTGCACAGGTTCTTGTTTGCCGAGGAAATTAGAGGGTAGGTGAGAACAAGTTAGCGATCGTAAAAATTCGGGATGGGATTTTTATAATCAAGGGTTTATACCCCGAGTGCATCTAGTTTAACTTGTCGAAATATTTATGGTCAATGAGTTGATCCTCAACATTTATAATTCATTAAGTACTGACCCCAAATATTTTTGGCAATACTTTAATAGAAAAAAAATTGTATACAGTGTTTCTTGATGATTTAACTTCAGATAACGGTTAGGAAATTGTACTTTTCAAAGATTGATGCACAACCAATAATTTCAAGCAATTTAATTATATTTCTTATCCAGTTATGAACTTACATGATTTACGAGAAAATTTCGAAATTGGCAAGTAAATTGAGTTACTGGTCCAAATAGAATATCTAATATGTTCTCGATATTATTTATAATTATTATGACTGAATATTTATAAACCCAGCACTGTTTGTATTATTCAGCCAATTGAAACATTTTGTAAAAGTAAAAACAAAAATTTGGCTCTTATGATGACCACAGAGTTTTTTCTGAAGTTCTCAATCAATATAAACAAGTTTTCATTAATATCGAAAACAATATACAGTTGAATCCAAAATCGTTCTGGAGATTCATCAATGTTCTTACATAACCAATATTTTAACTCTTTAGATGTTTTTAATCATTTTGCAAATCATTTTTTCTTTGTGTTCTCTTCACTTCTACAGTATCGGAAAGTGTTCATCTTGGGTATGGTGGTTTTATGAGAGCGTGAAGAATATATATATATATATATATATAATGTTGAGAGAGCATTACAATTTCTCCTCTACTCGAAGTGAGCTGTTATTTCGTCGGCCGAGGTAGTAGTAGTAGTAGAACTTCAAAATACTGATACCAGACAGAAAGGACTGGGAGAACGGGCCACCCGTGAAGAATGCAAGATCGGTCTGGTATACAGACGGGTCAAAGACAGATAACGGAGTCGGCGCTGGAGTTTACAGGGCAAAGCCAAGGATTAACATCCAGCTTAGCCTTGGAAAATACGCCACAGTGTTTCAGGCAGAGGTTACGGCTATACAACACTGTGTCGGAGAAATACTGAGACGAGAGATAAGGAACAAAACAGTGGCCATCTACTCCGACAGTCAAGCTGCGCTCAATACAATCGGTTCCCACCAAGTCAAATCAAGACTGGTTTGGGACTGTTTGTTTGATCTGATCGAGCTGGGTAGTCGTAACAATGTGACCCTAGCTTGGGTGCCAGGCCATGAGGGACACCTGGGCAATGAGCGGGCCGACACACTAGCCAGAGAAGGCTCTTCGGCAGCGCTCATTGGGCCGGAACTCTTCTGCGGCGTAGCAAAATCCACCACAAAAGCCCACACCAAACAGTGGGTACAAAACAAATCTCAAGAGTGGTGGGAAACCCGACCAGGATTGAGACAGGCCAAGGAGTTCATCAAAAGACGCTCGCCAAAATTCACGAAGGAACTCCTCAGTTATAAAAGGAGGATCGTCAGACAAGTAGTAGGTCTGCTGACAGGCCATTGTAGGCTTAACAGAAATATTATAGGTCTGGCGGAAGAAATAATTTGCAGGTTCTGCCAGGAAGAAGAGGAAACCGCAATACATGTAATGTGCCAGTGCGAAGGACTAGCAAGGGTGCGGTTTCTACAACTTGGAGATGAAAAACCAAGAGCGGAAAGCTATCTCGAGAGGCCATTATCAAATCTGCTCAGTCTGATGAAATGGACGAAGCTAGATGATGTGCTATAAGCAATCGGACCCTCCACAATAGATCTGAAAAGGTCGTAGTGGATTAGGCCAAGGGGCCAGCTCCCTAGTAACATCTAACATCTAAGTACGCTTCTATAATCTATCTATAATAAGAGACTGAGTCACTAAAATACTGCGGTTGCTGTATTTTTATATTGCAGTATCTTTTCAAATTAAAATCAAAATACCATCTATAATCATGTTTCAAAATATTCAAGTTCTATATTCGCAAATGGGGATTTAGGAATATATTATGAATATTTATGAATATGCAAACATATTTCGTTCATTTGAGTATTCTGCCCGAATTGATTGTTTTAAATGATGCGGATACGATTCTACCCTAATCATTTTATAAATAAGACAGTCTGTTTGTTACTCAATCACGCTCTAACAGCTAAACGGATATAGATTTGCATATGAATACGAGACCATCGTTATTCCGGCCAGGGCGTAGGGTCTCCAAGGATTACCAAAAATTGCTGGATCGGAACCCGACATAAGCGGAAGAGCGAGCCAATAGCCAGAGGGGCTTTCAAACACATTAGTTACCATTTGAATTGTATGCTTGATTTGATAGGTAGCGAGACAAAGAGGAATGAGTGAAAACCAGAATAGTATATTCTGTAACAAGGTTAGAGTGCAAATTCGATGCGAGAGGGAAAAGCGAACGAGAGGAACCACGAGCATCGCGAATTTTCATACTAACCGATTAACAGACTGGCTTTCCCCACAATCACAAATTTCACATATAATCTAACAAAAAAGGAAAAATTATTTTCAATTGCCAGTCATGGCTAACGTTACTATTGCTACAAAAGAACTAGAATATTCATTGCTTATCAGATGGAATGAAATACACGCAAAATGATCAAGACGGCAAGTGTTGTAGAATATTTGTTCAGTATCAAACTGTCGAAAAAATAATACATTTTTCAAATCTGTGAAGTGATCTGGCAAACATCACAAAGTAAGTAGTCTCTCAAGATATATCAGATAAGAAATTAGCCGGGTCTTGGTAAAACATTTATTTGATCTCCGAGTGGAGAAGGAAGTGTAAAATAGAAAAAATAGCTAATAAAAGGGATTATCGTTCGACTTCCCCTCCGGAATTCCGAGCTCGTCAACATAAAAAATGTTGGCAGTTACAAACACGATCAGATAAAGCTCTGTAAGCATCAATAAGCTCAACCCACACTATAGGGGATTAGTGCGTTTCATTTTATTTTTGACTGTTAGTCATTGTCATATTTTTTCTCCAAAACCAATTTAAGATTAAGATTCTCTGAAATTTGTGCAGGAAGATTTCGCAAAATTTGAATTTATTGCGAAATTGTGAGTTTTGGTGGTATTTTGAGATGCATTTCAGATATAAAAAAAAATCAAGTCGTTATCAAATTTTATTTTAATGGGTATCTCCATTTTAAATCTTGGAATATATCCTTTCACTTTTATACTTTTTATTTAGACAAGCTACGTCAATGCTACATATCTTTATCGTATTTTCAACTTTAGTTGTTCGAACTGCTATATTGTTATTTCCATCAACTGGCTGCGTCGTTACGAGCCAAGTAGCTCAGTGGTTGAGACTGTCGCGTTCAAAACCATTGACTGCTGGTAGGCTAGGTTCGAATCCTAGCGACTACAGATTTTTATCTGATGGCCCGAGAAAGTGCTAGGAATCGCACGTTAAAAGGTAAGACCTCGTTAATCCTTGGCTCGTACAAGTTTCGACTTTTGAGGGCGACCGTTCGTAAGGGGACGACAGCTGGTGAACGGAAAAAACAATTTAAACCCTCAGAAGTCATCTTGTGCAAGATAGGGAAGAGACTTGTGCAAGCTAGGGAAGATGCAGCCCTTACTTTTCAACGTGTGATGCCATGCACGACTCAACTAACTACTTTACTGGCTAATTTCAGTACCAATATTAAAAGTTATTTGAATACTCTTGCATTGTTTTGTTTTCTTTTACTTATCCAATATGAGACAACCGATAACGTCAACCCGTGTAGTGTTTTGTTACCATAGTTGTGAAATAAGAAAAATTATCATATAGATCATAGTGCACCATTCGTATTTACCATTCACGACATATGTTTTGTTAAGACACTGTCTTTCTCAAAACACTGTCTTTCTCAAAATCGTAGTAGACATTAGTATGTATTTATATTGATACACCGCACATCACACTGCACCAGGCATGGTTCACAGTCTCATCTGATCGAAGGAAATTATGTCCTTTGAAATGATAAGACATGGCCATAAACTGAATTTAACTCAGTGTAATCTTTTCACTTGCTTACTGAAACACTTGCCGAGGTGTTAAATACAGCGGTTTGGTGTTGGGATAAAACTCCAGTATATTCATTACTACACCAATGGTTCCAAACAGTGCATTGCAAGGGAGAGATCTTCCAAAGCTTCCTATTGCTACCGTACGCATATTAGGCATAGTGGATTTTAGCCGCCCCCAGAACTAGCCCAAGACCCAAAAAGTCGTTGTTAGACAAAGCATCAGGACAACGGGCAGACTCTTCTCTATCTGGTCCTATTGGTCCTTTCACATGGTAATGGGTGGGGGACGCAAGCGTCAGTGACTTGGTCCCAGTGGGCCCTTTTCGCAAACCCATGGCGGATACCTGCAAGGAGTGTAATTCCTTTTTGTTAATTGTGGCAGCTCCGAAGACTTTTGTCTGAACCTGCCATATATACCACATTCGCACAGGAAGAGGAAGGAGTCCTCCTCCTCAACATATTCCGCGCATAGTAGGTCTGCCTCAACTCAACTCAACTGAGAGTCAGATGCCTCCGGAGGCCGCAGTGGCCGGTTAGAACTACCAGCTTCAGTATCTTGGCCATCTTTGCCCTGACGGGCACCGATATCATCCGCTTCAACTGCCTGCAGCCGTCTATCCTTCCACTCTTTTCCTAATGTATCAACGGCCCTCTCATTCAGTGCCGTCTCCTTGTTGCCCAGCTCCTTTCACTTACTGGATTTGTGTTAGCTGGCGAAAGGATTTCCTTATTGAGTCAAAGGTTTGGATATAAGTAGCTTCGACTGTCTCATGTCAGGTGTGTCCTGCTATACTTTTATAAATTGTTTTTGTAACAGTTTTGCTATCGAGAAGACAGCTGTAGTGAATAACTTGAGTAGTGTCGACCAGAAAGCCAGTCAACCGTAGGAGCGGTTATTGTCTGAATGGGTGTCCGGCACGCTTGGACGGACACATTTTCATTATGAATTCTCGACCGTGCTTGGGATCGCAAGTTAAAAGGAAAAACCCTCGTAATTCACAGCTCGCACAGGTTTTCTGAAGGCATCTGAGGGTTGCCAGTAGGAGTGCAGCAGGACGACGGTTAGAATAAATTTTAGAACAACAATTATAGCAACAGCCAAGCTATTAGGTATTCCTAGGATGGGTTCTGGTCCAATTGGTAAATTCTCTGATCCCTCCTTGGTTCGCCTGTCTGCCTTCTCGTTTCCGTGGACATCCGAGTGTCCTGGGACCCATATGATACTACATTTTCTTTATTTTACCAGGTTTTCTAAGGCATTTCTACACTCGGAAACCAACTTGGATGTGATCCTGTGTGATCCCAGTCTATTGTCGAGATTTTCTTGAATTATAGCATTCAGCCTAGAACACCGATGCGTATTTACCTAGATAAATAGAGATTTCTTTCCTTGGTCCTTTCTTCCTGATATCCAGACTATGCAGTCGGCCGAAGACATGTTCAACGCTATATTATTTCATTCTTCCATCGTGAGGATGACAATTTTCCGGCTTTTTCTGAGGTTCAGAACTGGCGGGGTGTTGCCTCTTTCCATCAGTAGGATGGGACAGCTTTCCTGGGCCTTATTCCAGATCAGGGAATGTCCATGGTTCGTGTCTCCTCCGATTTATTGGCTTGCGCCTTCGATTTTGTAGGCGGTATGCATGGTTTCATGTTCAATGTACAGGTGTAGGGGTGGCAGTCGTAGTAGAGCTTCAAGGTATCTAGTTGGTGCCGTTATCATGGTGCCTGTCATTCCCAAGCCTTTGTACTTTGTCTAATTCATTTCCGGCCTTGCTCTTCAGCGTACCTGGCCACCATCGATAGCTCTGTACGTTGAGGTCGTGGGAATAATGGTGTATATCTAATGAAGGATATTGAGTGTCAGACCCCATGTTCTTCCAAACGCTGTTCTGCATGTCCAGTATGAGCATGTGGTGTTTTTGGAGCGATGAGCAATTCGCTCGTTCCAGATCTGCAGCAAGCGCATAAAGTCAAAATTGTTAAAGATTAATGACAGTTACAGACCAATGAAAAAGCTGGGTGCAAATAGAACAAGGAAAGAATAAGTAGTGTAGTAAGTACGCTTTGAACTTCTGAAGATGCTATTCTAATTGATGAAACTCGCGTCAACTGAAATTGGCGTAGTTTTGGTGATTTGGGCAGCTTCTACTTCTTGAAATGTATTTAAACCAAATATACATTCATTCTAGGTGTTCATTTGGACACTCATGTTATCTTGATCGAAACGTTGCAATGCTACACAATGCTACAACCAATTTTACACATCGATAATTTGTTATAAATATTATAATATTTATATAGGACAGAAGTTCAAAAAGTGTCCGTCGTGCTTATTATAATGTTTTACAAGATAGAATAAATTCTTCCATTCTCTGCGAAAAAGATTGAATCTTCCTTCAGCGACATTTTGTTGAACCGTACTCTCCTCCCTCGTTTCCGAAATAACCGACATTTTTCTCATTTCCTCTCCTCTGGGGGGCGAACGCGAGCACCGAGGCATACGGGAACCTCGCTCGCAGATGCCTCCTCGATATTACATTCCGCCGATCCTAAATGCGAAATGCGTGAATTATCGATCCGAAAAAGCCCAGCATTACCGAAATGCCCCTCTGCTCTATCCAATGGGACGGAGAAGGCGCGGAGCCCGGGACGCGGTCCGCTGTAATTACACATCCGGTATGGTGTCGTTAATTCTGTTTCGGCAAAGAATTGGCCATTGTCTATTGCCGATGTGTGTGAGAGAGAGAGAATCGACCCCTCGGCGCGAGAGGTGTTTGTTCCTCTTGTTCTTGGCTTTTTATTTGATTGGATCGGGGGTGGTTGTGTGTGACGTGCTGAAAGGTGGGTGACAACAACGAATCGCCTGAGACTTTTGTTTAATGACTCGGAGGTGTACACCTTTTCGAGCACTCATTCAAACTCTAGTGTGTAATTTTTTGAAGAACAATGGCGAATTATTATCCCCATTCTGATGGCCCCGATCACAAAACACGCTTTATTTTAAAAATAACAAATGGACGGCTATCATCTTAGTCCTAGGCTACGTTAGATCATGTATTTGATTGTTGATTCTTTTCCTCTACGGTCCTTCCCGAGACAGCGCCGGCATTTGTTTTGGACAACCAGCATTATTTCTAGGATTCTACGAGGTGTAACAACTTCTTTCAGTAATATCTGAATATCTTAGAATTTTCAGTATTTCAGTACACCCATTATCAATACAAATACCTCTTCAGTACTTGATTCAGTACCTCAGTTTCACTCGAGGGGGAAACAACTCGTTCATTAGGTGTACATCATAATATGATGAAATGAAATGAAATGAAAATTCGTTATGCTCGTAGTTCCTCGCATCGAATTTTTCATTCTAAACTTGTTACGGAATATACTATTATTAATAAATTTTGACAAATATCGATATCTGTAATCGCTTCTGCATCAAAAGAAATACCAAAAGACGTTGTACAGTGTCCTTATCGTATAGGTGTCAGAATGCCATTGGGTTTGAAAAACACTCCCGCCACTTTCTAAAGAGTTATGGATAATGGATATAAAGAAATCTGCAACTGTTCGCAATGAGCGTTTTATGTTTCTGCTATACCGTGTGTCCGCGGAAGGTAGTTGTTTACTGATTGATTCTTGACACGAAATATTGCTATTGTATAGGATTATTGCAAGCAGCCATCCGCGGGATGTACTCGAAGTCTGGTATCGTTGTGTGTTCCTTTCACTCCTAGTTCATACTCTTGGTTTGAAAAGCTTGTAGTGGAGAACACAGACTATATTTTTGAAAAAGTATCTGAAGTAAACGATTCAGTGTCGCTTCTTATACCTATCGTCGGTTTTCTAGTCACTTCCAATAAACGAACCCCGCCAGCTAGCTCCTCCGACTCGGAAGATGAATAGACTCACCATCACGAAAGCGGCTGACGTAGTCGCCGATATAAATGACGGACGGAGGGAAACCATGGTGTGTGTCGACTAGTTTTTAGTGGTGAACGCTCTCTTCCTGGAAGCGCGAGACGAATTCGGCGGCGCGGCGCAGCAGAGGAGGCGGCGAATGCACCGTTGATTGATGCGTTCTTCTAATGATGTTGCGCGCTCCATTAGGACACATGACTGTTTTCGGAGCTGATGCTTCGTCGACTCTAGAATGTGCATCTAGGATAGTGTGCGGGACCGGACTTGATGGGAATTATCACGTGTGAGGACCAGTTTCCAATGCAAGGATCATTAAAAATTCTACAATTTCATTTCTCGTTCAATTAACCACGGAGTAAATTGTCTTTTAAAGGCATTGTAAGAAGCCTTATTCAATATATTTTATTATGATTTAGCTGTTGTTGTATATGTGGGACCACCTAGCGGATTCTTACCCATGTTTGATTTTGGTGTCAATATTGTTTACTGAATATTCGGCTAATATTCAAATTTCAATAATGGTAATAAGTTTAATTTGTAATATTGTATCAATATTGTCTTTCAAGTGTTGGCGTGAGATTTACGTAACAATCTTTATCAATATAGGGTTCATATGATTAATACAATCTTGTATTTATCTCTAGAATCGGTATGAGCGGAATATTGAATTCGCAATATTGGAACCAATATGTAGGCAATATCGCTTTATCGATATTGGTGAAAATTATTGAACCAATATTGACCCAATATTTTATGACACAATGTACATTCAGAATGGGTTAAACCAATATTCTACCAATAATATTAATGAAATATTGTTTTTGCAATGTGAACCCATATTGGTTCGATATTATTTTTACATTTACAATATTTCCGTATTGGCCCAATATGAAATCAAGATGCAGCTAATATGAGATGTTACTTGGGTATGTCCAAGTATTATAGTATTTTCTCTCCCTCTCTCACAATTAATCAATTCTCTTTACATATACAACACCTGTGACATAAGGTAGTGTAACTTGAATTCAAAGTTTTGTTCCATTGGGCATCATTTTCAATATGGTCCCAGAGATTTTGCCACTGACGTATATGGTCATGTCATATAGAAGCAGTATTCAGAAGTATAGACTCTACCTCATTATAGAGCATTTTTCTTTTCTTTGGCCAGAGCCCCTAATATTAGGTATTACTCTGGCAATTTTCTGAAGCCGCATCCTTCGCTCAGAGTGATGCCCAGACACACAAGGATTTCAACGGGGTATTTCTACGCCTCCACAAATAAGAACCTTTTCTCTTCACCACTGTCCTTTGAGAATGCTCCTCTAACTTCTAGGGAGCTAGATAACTCCAACCATTTTTCGTTCAGATATGTTCTAATAACCTTATGAATATTACGATCAGGAAATGAACATACAGTAATATAGTGTAGCACCTTGTCTCCTTTCCAGATCATTTCTCATTTGTTTCTGGCGGTGAAGGCGAGAAGACTAACCCCGTCTGGTACATGTTCATTCAGCACGTTGTCTATGGGGCGAGTCAAAGTACGGAGCCCTGTGGAACATCTATATCTATCTTTATGTAATAGAATATATTGAATGCAAAACAGACCTTCGTTTGTTTCAGTAATGTCTCGTGAAAATCAATACTTTTCAGGTTTAAATTTGCCAACGCCTGTACACTGAAATTTTATTTGGTTGATTTGGATGGCGATACGTCGAAAACAATTTGGATAAAGATTAAATTGTATAAATTTGTTTTTGAGAGTTATTACTTGTTGAAATCATACCCTTATAATACCCTTAATTCTTTTTCGAATTAATGTTATCGAAGTCGGTAAGTACAGGGAATTCATTCAAATTGTCATCTCAGTTGTTGCGCAGTATAACTCGCAGCAAGACATCGGGTAAACATCAATTAGCCGTTGACTTCCTGCAATGAAAATTAAACCCGCAATTATCGGACTGATTACGTCGGCACAATCGCCAATGAAAAACGTTAAAGAGTTATGAAACACCCGCTGAAAATAATGAATCCAATAAAAAAGTTCGTGCTGCGCGACTCTCCGTGCGTTATTAATTCATCAATTAATTCGAAAAGCCAACTTTCCAAGCAGGCCATAATTTTATTAGAATTTTCCTTTGGTTCGCATCGCTCGCTAACATTTTTCCTACAAGGAAGCAATTTGTCCCAATCAGCGAAGATGGCAAAGATGAAATAATGGGGAGTGACTATACAAGCGTCGGGTGATTCCGTAAAATGTTTTGGATGCTTTAATTGCGGAGACGTGGCTCTAGGGTGAATACGTGAATGTTGGCGGCGCCCTCTAGTACACTGCTATGAAGCTGTATCAAGTTTGGTTTATTGAGTATTGGTTATTTTAATTTTGTGCACCATTTTATCTTAAGTGGACAATTTTTTGTGTCGAGGTAATAACTTTGCAACAGCTTCGTATGACGGATAGCAAGCATTTTGTTTCTGTGTACCGGTTTCAGGATTAATAGGATTAGGTAGTAATAAATACCACTCACTTCCTGAACGAATAGCAAAAGTTTTCCAGACAAGAATCAATAAATGATCCCAATAATTTCAATGATGTCGAAATATCCTCCTCCTCAAATAATCTATGCAGGTGGTCATCTAAATATAGCACTGGTATTGCGGGTAACAGATGCGCTGCGACCACCTGGTTCCCACGAAAAATACCATCTTCAAATTGATATAGGATGCTTTGATGGCTGCTAGACTGTCGAAAGTGCATTTCATTTCGCTTGAAAGATACTTGACTCCTAACCCAGATAAGGTATTCATTTTCAGTTTCTTGACAATTACATCTAATGGGAGGTTGGCGAGTTGCGCATTCTCCGAAAGAGTCCTTGAGGAAGTCGATATCACTTTTATTCCAACTCTAACCAATCTGTTGTCGTCTCACCAGACAGCTCTTATTGTTACATAGTCACATACTGAACAGGAATTGGCCCCTAGTGTCGTAGTCGATCTCATTGCTTCTGTTATGCAAAGAGATCGCGGATTCCATAACAAGTAATTATTTAATCAATCAGTGTACCAAGTAATTTGTCCATCACGAGGATCCAAATCTGTACACCTCCCTGCGGACATTCGTGGGTTGTGCTGATCAGTATTTGGCACATTCATCTGGATGTGGTTCTGTTTACTCCCATATTCGTCTTGGGCAACTGTTTTTCCGTTTAAAAGGTGCAGAGCCACCGTTTCCATCACCTCAGTTTTGATATAGTTTCGTTTCGATAGTCTTCTCTAGTGTCGTTAGCAGAAAGGATGGTCTGAATGACTTCAGAAGAGTACAGTCTTTCTTTACGTTAGAAATTAATGTTACCCTTGCTCTCGTACTCTTTCTCGGCATATACCCGGGAACCCTACTGAACCTGGTTATTTCGATCGACATTGGCAGTTTTTCTTCTTGCCCATTCTGTACGAAGGCTAGGAAAATGCCATCGATTCCAGGGGACTCAAACGGTTGAAAATAGTTGATTGTCCACTTCAATCGTTGAGAGTGCTTATAGCTTCTCGGTAGCTCAGTTGGTAGAGCACTGAATTTGGATTTTTTCTGGAATTTTATTATATGTCTACGCCGCTAATTTTTCCGAAGTGCTTATAGCTTCTGCTACCTTCCAGTTTTCTGTCGACCTATTCAGATGGTTTGCTACATGGATAGTGAATCTCCAGTAACAGAAATCCTCGCTGCTCATCTTTTTTTGTGTAACTGCCATCTAATCTGAGTGGGCCTTGATTTCTGCCTCACGCCATGACCTTGCCAGATGACCTGACCTACCTTACTTGGTAGTCCCTTTATATGTCCCTGGTAGACCCAGGGTTCCTGGACCACTTAAGTGTCTAACTTTGTGGAAGCCAATGATGCATAATGAGTTGGAGTGCTAAACCTCCTCTTCATCTAGCAGCACGACGCGGTGATTTCTCACTTAGTCGCTCGAGTGTATATCCATTGTAGTTCCCACGAGCTGAAAGGACCACAGAGAAACAGAACTGGCTTCTTTAAAATTCAGAAAAACATATGGACGAAGGATATGGAGAAAGACAAGAACAATTCCAGCTGCAAGAACTTTTATAGGAGAAGAAAGTCAAGAGAGTAGCCCAGTTTCATAGATTTTTTCAGGAGCAGTAAAAAGTCCACAGTAACGAGAAGAAAAACTTTCAATAGTTTCGAATTACTTCGCGAAGAAGCTAGAAATGAGTATGAATGGAGTACGAATGGAACCGAAAAGACATAAGTGAAAATAATAGACCTTAGTATGGGAGCCAATATAGAGCCACCAAACTCGGTGTATGTCTGCACTGAATGTGGTTTCCTCTATAAATGAGGGCTAGATGTCCTGCAGTAGTATTTGAAATCTTCATGGCGAGACGGGCAGTTTTGAATCATAGTCGGAGATAAGATATTCGAACAATACAGAGTGCAGAAGTGAAATATTAATTATAATTCACAGTACGAAATGAAATAGAAATTAGTGTATTTGAAGATTTGTGCAGATAAATATTTAAGTGGGGCTATACGGAACATCACCAGCTCAACTGCAGATCATCGCTGAGGTCTCGATTACCACTCAAAGACTGCAGTTTATCCAGAAACAACCATTAGCACTCGAGAATAAAGACCTCTCAACAACGAAGGCGGCTGTCAAAGTATCGAATGCCATGGAAGAGTCCTCAATATCAAGACGAAAGAGAATCCTGCAAGGAAGAAAAGTGTGTCGCCCAACTAGCACCGCCTGGAAAGAACCGTACGAGGCAAATAAAAGTTTCATATAACCTTGCTGTCTAGGACTAAAATATAAGTTCTTCATGTGGACAGATAAGGGGTGATTTTTGATCGGGACAAACAAAATTGGGGCATTCACTGCGTTATAGGAGTTCTAGATTATTCGAATGATGTATATAAGGAATCGTGGCGACTAGTGGCTTGTTGAAACGAAAAATTTCGACGATGTCAAAATACCTTTTTTTCCACAGATTCCCACCAAGTGTAATATGAGGCAAATATCCGCCAGAAAACAACTACTTCCCTTACGAACATTGAATTACATTTGACATCTATTGCAAGTGCTAACTGTAATCATGCAGTGATAATAAATCACTTCGAACCTTGTAAGAATCATGCATTAACTCTTTCAGGAGTATGTAACGACGCTGAAAAAAAAAGGTAAATCAGAATAAGTCATGCGTTAAAATACTCCTCTGACTCACTTCACATTTGCTTGCCGTCATGTACATTTTTCATTTTGTGGTCATCACTTTATCTTGAGACTCCTGATTTATCAGAAACATTACTAATTATCAGCAAAATTATACTTGCATTTCCGACTATTCGCCGACCACTCACCAATCATCTTTTCACTTCATTGCAAAATAATGGCTTATGCTTGAGTAATAATCCACATTTGCATATAGTTCCTATTACTTGTCTGTGTAAACCTTCACAGTTATGGTGGTAATTAAATTAGATTAAAGTCGGCGGTTCTAGGAACTCGGAAGGCAGGTAGGTAGGTGATGATGCACCTACTATAGAAATACAAGGAAATCAAGATATGTGAAAATCAGCATGGGCTTTTTGTCTTCTTATTGGTCTTTCTTTATTCCAATGAGATCACGAAATTGCACAACCCAGATTTCAATTCTTGGCATGATTTTTTGGGTTTGTAACCTTCCACAATCTGAAAATGAAAAAATGTTAATCCAAGGAAATCTGTACAAGTGTTGAAGGGCAAATTTCAATATTATTTATTTTTAGGTATATGTATCGCTACAGTGTAGCTTTCTCAAGCGATTCGTACGATAAAATATTTTTCTACTAGCGTGCGGAAAAATCCACTTTCCGCACTCATTTTAGTTTTAAATAGTCACTTTTCCGCACTAGTGCGAAAAAGCTTTTTCATGAGAGAAAACCATACTGTGCGGTCCATTGCCAAAATTGTATCTAAAAAGCTTAGTTTTCTGTATCGTGCTCAGAGCTATTTCTATATATCCATTTGTCGTCACTTTGGATACATGCCGGACATCTCTTTTGCAGGGCTCGCTCTTCCAAAGAACAGCAAATTTTTGGAGTTCACTGCCTGTTTCTTCTTAATGGTTAAAATATTTTTTCTGATTCTTCTTCAAGATGTTCAATAGGTTCAACTGAACACGATGCAATTTTTAGTTAACAAACTCATACCAGTATTGATGGTTCATATAAAGTGACACCTGTACCTGCCATGCCCAAGAAGTCATGAAACAAAGCAAGCTTTCAATATCCTAACCATCTTCCCATCACACTATTGCCTGGTAAATTTCTTGAAAGAGAATCTTCTGAGACAGAAGTCTCAGAAGTCAATCAGTGAAGTAGCTGGAATCTTATTTACACATTGAGTTTGTTCTGGCTTGTTGCTGTACACGGTTTGCATAACTGGCAAAAAAAAACAAAGAAATCATAAACTTGACGTGACTGGAAATGAGATTCTATAAAACAAAGAAAAGAATGACAGGTGAAATCAACAAGGATCAGAAGTTTCAGAACCGTGATGACCAGGCAATACCAAGGAGCATCAGTGATCGATTTGATCTCACAAAAGCAATACATTAAGACATATCTGGTCTTCTACACATTTTGTAAGTTTTGTGGTTTTGCCCACAGAACCTACAGGTGCTATTCTCCTCTGAAGCTGCTTTCTTGAGATATTTTCCAAGTCTACAATGGCCCATGAGAAATCCCTTAGAGCTTTTGAGACTTCTGCTAAGGCTATTTAGTGTTTTAGATCTTTTACCATGGACCTATATATCTGCCAATGCAGTAGTGTAGAATCTCTTTTTCATGCCAGTGTATACCTTTTCATTTTCGTCCAATCCAGATTGTCCTGGCACCCAGAGGAGACGTACTTCATTGTTACTGCCTAGCTCATTTAATTTATACAGCAAAATCATCTTCGGATTGATTTAGTGTGAGCTCAAGGCTTTGATGGCTGTTGGTTGTCAAACATTATTGATATGTCTTCGTTTCTGTAGTTTTTGTTTTAATTGAACTGGGTGCACATTATTATGGTTTGAAAGATACTTGGGAATTTTACCATAGGCTCTTTCTTAGTAGGCCTATTTGATACAAGGCAAGGCCCAACGACTACTGCCGGTCTGTGCACCATGTAATAGTATTCCTTTTCAGCGCGTGAATTGCTTCTGCGCTCAGGTCTTTGTTGTTCTACATGGAATATCATCTGTTGGAGGGGTGCGCATCCTCCGCAAGAGGTAAGTCCTTGAGGAAGTGCGATTTTCCTTTCATTCCAACTTTAACAAATCTGATGTGAAGAGGTGTGAAATCGATGGGTGGCGGAAATTTGATTTAAAAAAAAAATGATAGAAGTCTATTGATCGAAAGTATTTTTGACAGAAATACATTTGATCAATTTAATCAATCAATTTAATAGACAATACATTTGATAGAAACATAAATGATAGAATTTATAGGAACACTATTTGATAGAAAATACATTTGATAGACACGTCTATAGACCGAAATAACAAGATTTAGTTATGTAAATTTTATGATCCATTTATGTCGGACCAAACACTAAAGAACTTTCTGTGAGGACTCTAATTTTTTAGTCTGTTCTAAACCAAAACGAACTAAACCTACAAAGACACTTGAGAACAAGAAAATTAAACACTTTGTGGGGACTAATGCTTTAGTATGTTCTAACCAGAACGAACGTAGACACTTGAGCGCAAGAAAACTGGACACTTACAATTTGTGAGCAGTATATTCTCAGTCTGTCATAACCAGAACGAACTAATCCCATATAGACACTTAGGGATGAGAAAATTCAACACATACATTTTGTGAGGATTGATTCTTAAGTATGTTCTACCCAGAACGAACTTACCATACGTAGATACTTGGGCATGAGAAAATTCAACACATACATTTTGTAATTATTAATTTTTTAGTCTGTTCTATCCAAGACGAACTAAAAGGGTAAGTAGACACTTGGGCGCAAGAAAATCAAGCACATTTTGTGAGGAGTAATAAAAAAAATGTTTCATTGAAAATGGCTTCCACGAATGTGTTTTCTGTCAAATAGTGTTTCTATCAAATGTATTGTGGCAATTTCAAGGCCGGTCCTGAATCGGCTCTGACTGCTGCCAGCGTACATATCGATCGTGTGAGTCATCGCCTATCACCTTCGATACCAACAGAGCAAATATATCCCTCTCTATGCCATCTAGTCGCGACTAGAAATTCCAGATCGTTCCGGAAACCTTCCACTCCGCTATATAAAGAAATATTTGCGGCCAGAGGGGAAGTTTGAGTTAGAGCCGGATCTTAGATATTCGAACAATAGAGAGAGTGGAATATTGAATTATTAATTATAACCCGCAGTACGAAATAAACTAGGAATTACTGTAAATAAACATTTGTGCAGATAAATATTTTCAGCTGTACCTATTTTGTGTGATATAAATTATTTAAACCAAGCAAAGACTATTTTTCACTACAGTATTTTCGATCAAAATGTAATTTCTGTCGAAAGTTCAATTCTATCTTTTTTTATCGATTAAATGTTTTTCTACCATTTGTTTTTCGATCAAATTTCCGCCGTCCCTAATCGGTAAAATACTTTCTGCGTTAGGTCGGTAAGTGACGGCCTTATCAACGAGAGATTTGAAAATTTGTAAATCAGTAAATACGTTAAATCGATGACGGATCGTACAAAAAGAAATTAACGTTTGGCGATTTCAAGCTTTCATAATTCTATGCTGTACCAGTTTGATATTTTCCTTCAAATTCTGTTCAAAAGAACGCTATGTGATTCCATTATTCCAGCATTTCGTAAAATAAGACAGAATCCTCAATTGAAGACAAGTCCTTCGCCTAATTCAGATAAACCGCCTAAGACTCATTCCAGTTTCTCCCCCCTGGGAAACAAATCACTGTATTATCACTGAAAACTATCCGAAAAGAAAAATGGCGATCATTCCGGTGTTTTCATTCGCTTCATCAGCCTGCATGATGATCGTGAGTTATGATAAATCGAAGCATGCCATTTATATTCACGGTACATATATATATAGGTATAAAATGTTCACAACCTACTGCGTGATCCTTTGCTATTCGCCATGATTAACTCCGAAATCCTTGAAAATAGCATGGTCGACCGTCAGTGAGGTCTCCACTTTAAACTTTTTCATTTACAGCGCTTCCCCCTTCCCCCGCCTCACCGCTCCCTTCGGCGTCATTTTCGAACACCGACCAATCAGGCAACGGGAAGGGGAAGGCGTCTTCCTATTGGCCCATCGAAGGACAACCAGTATTTCGAAGTAAGAAGGCGCAGTAGTCCGGATAGTTTGGTCGGTCGCGGTTATGTAGGATAGCAGGAAAATTCCCAGTGTGCAGGATTTCAGTGTATGTGTGTGAAACGTGGTCGATTTTCATTTTGGTTGTATGATTTTCATGACGTTACTTTGAGATTTGTTTTCGTTGGTTTTGTGATATGGAACGGAGAGGTTTCGGTTTTTTTACCAAAAGGTCAGTTTTTATTTTATTTTCAACATTAGATTTTATTTTGAGTGGGATTGATGCTCCCAGAAGAGGATTTCACTTCTGAATCAAACCGGTACGTCATGTTTATTCTCTTCTTGCTGGCTTTTAGTTTCAAAATGGCGATAAAGCTGGCTTGCTTTTGGTGTTCTGTCTTTGTCTGGCTTGGGGAACTTGTTGGGTCAGTCATTAAAGGCTTCAACGCCAGGTGCACTTACCTACTGTGAGAATTATTTTTTGTTCTCAACGGATGTGTTGAAACGAAACTCAAGTGAAACCAACAGTATTTTTTATTTTCAATTTAACTGAGAATTCTCTATTTAGTTGCAACTTTTTTTGTTAGATTATTTGCTAAATGCTATCAAGTTGCATGCCTCATCTTTGTTTAATCTGAATTATATATGTGATGAAATGAGATACAAATAATGAAATATGCCCGAATTATAGTGTAAACTACAACTTTTTGAGTTCATGTTATTTCCATTTTCCCTGGCTTTAACGAAAATTGTCTTGTCATTACGACGAAGCTCCGCTTTCTTGGAACAATTCAATTAACTTATGCCTAGTACTTTTTCCTTGGAGATAAGGGAAATCTTCGAAGAGCATGTCGCGATTGTTGTTTTTTTTTACTTCCTGTATTACACCAAAGATATCTTATCGTGTTTAAAATATACTGCAGTTCTTATGGTTTTATTTCAGAATTATGTTTCATAACTCAAGTTATCTTTGTGCTTATACCTACACAACGAAGAAAAGCATTCCGCATCAACTTTGTTTGCATCTAAATTTAAACTTAGATTATCTTGGAATGTATATCTAGAAATCTACAGAAAAATGTGTGGTGAAGGGGGAAACGTATTGTTTGTTTTCATTATGCCATCATCTTCATTTAAATGCTCTTCTTATATCACACCCGATCTCATTGTTATCACTGTTTTCAACCAATAATCAAACTTGTTATTTTACTTATAATGGAACCAAAACAAGGCTGGTATTCTTAAGGATTATTTATGCACTGTATATTACTGGTTCTCAATAATATCCTAAAAAGGTTCACCAACCTTTACTGCTAAATCTTTTACCTGCTACCCTATTTTACAATACAAACTTAACGAAAGTCCAATTATATATTTTTGCACAGGCGATAGTTCTCAAGACCCTACCCAGGTAAAATGTCTAGTTCTACTAACATTGGCAAACCATGCTCGAGAGTACTATAGTCAGATGAAGCGTTTTTGGTAGGGTAAAGTGGGGTAAATGTAATCAGGCACTCTCTAATTTTTGTATTACCGTTTTTTTTATTTTTCCAACTATAATTTGAAATTGCAACCCTTTTTTTACCTGTATATGATGTTTGTTATCTTTTTCAAGGTCTCTGTTCGAAATGTTAATTAAGTTATGGATCACCTGCATTTTCAATTGTTATGCAAGTGCCGATTGTAATTTTGATGTTTTTATTACTATGGCAAGTAATTCATTAAGGCTTCAATAATTTGCTTTCTTAGGTTATTTTCAACGGGAAATCCGATTCTGCTGTCAGATTTTGATTTTGATGTCCACAAAAACCAAAATAGTGGTGATTACATTTACCCCACCAAAAGGTACATATGGGGTAAGTGTAATCACGAAGACTGGGGTCAATGTAATCACTGATTACATTTTCCCCAGTCTTCAATTTATTTTTTTTTCAATTCATATTTGCGGTACTTACTGGCATCAAAACACCTGTGGTTAGAAGTTGGGTTCTGGTCGCATTCAAAGGAAAGAAAAATGTAATTTTTTATGTTGGTCAAATCACAGCATTCGATGAAGAATCGCAACCATTAATTATGTTTCTCAAAAAATCTGACCAAAACTCTGAACATTCCATTTTTCATGAATTAAAAAAAATATAAATGTTTCGGTCAACGTAAAAGGTTGCAAATCTGCACACTGTTCGGAATATTTTTCCGATGTATCTGTCAAGTTTGCAGAACTTTTGGAATTTTCTCTTATGGTATATCAAAGAAAAACATCGGTTTTCGATAAAAAAAAATGTTCCGTACTCTTTAATTGGTTGCAACTTAGAAAATTATTTGAAATATATTTTCTAGTTTCCTATTTACTACAGTTTAAATAGAGCCGTGAAGATGACAGCACTGCCTGCTGTTGAAACTGCTCGCATATATCAACTGAAACTTCGAATTTTGTAATTTGGTGTGCATATTAAAATATTAAAACAAAGAAAAACAGTTTGCTTCAATCAAAAAGTATTCAAAGATGTATACGAATGTAACTATAATAATTTTGGTACAACCATCCATTACATTCATATAAGTGAAGTTTCTAGTTTTGTCCAAGTTGAGCGTTAATTTATTGGTTGGTACCTAATGATCATTTGAAATAAACAAACATACTTTCGCATAATTTCTTAAAAAGGTGAACTTAACAGTAGGTAAGGCATCTAATTAATTGTTGAAAGTTACCCCAAATATTTAAAATAAGATAAGAGCGCACACATCTTTACATGAAAATACGCTTTCTTTCTGTTTATTTGTGTACGGTTCAATTTTAAGCGACCAACTAACATAGATATACAGTGAGGACCAAAAATCCGTCGCCCCCCCACAACTTCTTTATTTTACATATTACAAAAAAATGTAAAATTCTTAAGTTGTAGGGTTTCATTCGGTCTCTTTAATGCTTTATAGTTTCATCAATACAGGGTGACTCAAAAAAGCGCAGCGACTTAAAAGTTACACCATGTATCTCATTTCAGGATGGGTTGGCGATGATCAGAAGGAATCCAACAACACCTAACCCGTCATGCAATGACATACAGGGTGTCCTATTTAAAAAATAAACTTCTAAGTCGCTACGCTTTTTTCAGACACTCTGTATGAAGACCGAATGAAACTCTACAACTTCTGTTTTTAACATTTATTTGTAATGTAGGAGAAAGTTGCGGGGGGAGGGGTGGCGGACTTTTGGTCCTCACTGTATATGTGACAATAAACCGTAAATCCTCCAATACAGGACGTACGTTTCTTTTGTAACATATCAAATCAAAAGCTCTGAATTAATTTAAAATCTTGAAAATATATCTATGCAGTAATAGTTATCTGAAGTCTTCTAGTTGATAAAAAAAATACAGCGGGTTTGCTTTTGTAAGCTTGAAAATAATAATAATAAAGGCCTTTATTAATTCAATTAAATTCAACAATCGGAAGAATTAAGAAACTAGAAAATGAGGGCGAGATTCAGATCAGTTACCCTCACGCAGATGTGTGCAGGCAACTGCCTGTTCTTCCACCCAACTCCAAAAGTCTGCAGGGGACGTTCAGAAAAAAAAATACAGTTTTCAAAAACGTATCCACGTTATGAAATAATCTAAGTTGGTAATTTATTAAGACAATTGTTTCAACATCAAATATCTACTCAGTTTATTTACGTAGGTTGTATGTGTATTTTTTTTAGTTCAGAGGGTAAGTCATTCATAATGGCAGATAAATTAAAAGAAAAGGAATTACTTCGAAAACTTATTTGTTGTGATCATCGAAAATAGAGACTGCATCTCAATGGCAACCATCCCTTTCACCGCGCGAAAACTAATGAAAATACCAAAATACCCCCCCTCGTCTCGTCCCATATGCCTCGAACAAGCCTTCAAAAATTCAAAATGGCAACCAACACATACACTCTCGTTTCGTACCCTATTAATAATAATGGTCCCCGGTTGTGCTCGTACTCGTACCCCTACCCACCCTAAGTTTTCGAATGTTCGGTGGGATGGGGGTCGCGAATATACAATTACACAATATATTAATCGGAAGTGTACGGTCTGAAGGACACGGGTGCGTATGTATAGGGGTGGATGAATGGCGGACTCTGAAAAGAACGATAATTCAAGAATGATGATTGGGATGTGGAACGGCGGGGAGGAAATAAACTATGGGAAAAATATTTTTCCTTATTGAAGCCACAGCCAATTTGATAGTGATGAATATTGAGCTGTTCGCTATATATATTTATTAATATTCAGGGTGATGGGGTCATAATTCTTGAACATAATAATTTTTAAGTTATTTCCTCACAAAATTATGGATTAATCACAATCATTGTTCAAAACAAAAAACACATCACTGTGGCAACGTTATTCTTTAAATATCACCATAGTTACCGTTTGGTTTCAGTGGTTAAAACCCGCCTGGCAGACTAGATTTTGGTCTGTCAACTGACACTGTCATGATGATGGAAAAGAAATCTTCTTAAAAAACTTAAAAACTTCTCCAGACACGACGTTTATAGCACGTGTTACATAATGTAATATTTTATTCTTAGTGTAACTTTACAATGTAACTCGGCTCCAATAGACCGATTCTCAATTGGCAACTACCCTATATTGCATGCGACAAGATATTTTGTGGCATGCGACATAGGGTAGTAGACATTTGAGAATCGGGCCCCAGTAGAGCAAAAATGATTCTGTGACGAAAATACTAGAAGAATACCGACTACCACATGAAAGACAGTCCGTAGTTTTATTATGTTTGGGACTAGTAATCGTCAATGACAACTAATACAGCAATCTTATTGCCCTGAATCGAAGAATTGAAATACGAACAAATTGAGATTTGGTATAACCTGATCAGATCACTAGTAACTGGGAAAAACCGGTACTCTTGGAGTTTTTTTTATCTTCCAGCGTGCCTCTATGCGTTTCAGATGGTCCGATTTCAATTTCTCAAACACATTTTGAAAGTAGAAATATTGTACTACAAAACGTATACCTAGGCATTTCCATTTTGCGCTGTAATGCTGCAAAATAGGTGAAAATTGCTTGCAAACTTAAAACGGCCGACGCCGCCTAAGCGGTCGAGTACTAGGAGAAACCGGGAGATGAGGGGACGTGATGATCCCTGTTGGTATATATAGGCGTCCCCTCAATTTCTTCGTGTTATGTTATAAACCAATATTTTTCCTGCAGCGAATGTAGGAGTTATACAGCTGCCGTCGGAAGAAACTTCGACTTAATTTTGAATAGGCACTTCCAAAATTTACGCGAATATTTACGTTTATTAACGAAGCGATAGAATTAGAAAATTGCAACGTCATCAATAGACAAAATGAATTTGTAATACATTCACGAGAAGTAATTTATGTTGATATAGTTTAAGCTGCAAGATGCAATATTTCCAATATTTTGGAATAGGTAAGAGTGGTAGACCAGATTCCTAATGCAAAAATAATGTTCCAACTCCTGATACGGATAATTTTTTAGGCTTAGGCGTAAATTTACATTAATCTACAGTACAATTTCAAAAATGATCTTTGAAAGGAAAACAGTGTACGCCTCTTAGTCCTGGCTATCTTTGTTTTGCAACTCTATTTGTTTTATTAAAATTTTACTGTATGTTTTATTAAAATTTTACAGCTCTTTATGTTTGGCATATTTCTAAGCAAATAAAGGACTCAGTCCTAATAGAGATTTCTAATGGCGAGGAGTTCAAATGACAACTGAGTTTGCATGTTGTATTGTCACTTAAACTCCCCGCCATTACAGTGACCAATTACAAAGTGCGTCTCTTGGCAACAAGGATGGAAAAATTGAGACCTTTTGTCTTTTTGTCATTGGCATTGTTTTATGTTCCGCTAAAGAGGATAATTGCTGTACTTATATATATGTTAACGTAGGGTTTCTTAAATTTGCTTCACATTAGATTCACCACTGATGTAAACTGATCTTGAAATGCAGACGATAATACCTATCATATATTTCTTGTTCTTGTTTTATTTATTTCCTTAGCGTAAAAATCATCAACAAACAGCGAAAGTTGGAGAATATGAAATCAAAATAATATACAAATTTTACAGCAGATGTCGCAAACTCAATGTATAACTTAAAATATGACGAAATAGGTATCTACAAAATTGTATAAATATGATATAAAGGATATAAATGGAAATTAAAAGAGTGTAGAATCTAAAGGAGCCTCAAAGTATTTCTCTTGATCCTAGAAAATAAAAAATATTGGAATATTTCAGATAATAATGCAAATTGATTACTTATGTACTTGTTGTTTTGTACTTCTATTATCTTTAAACACCATGTTTAACCAAAACAGTCCAGATAATTGAAGCTCGAGGCACAAGTAAGCTATCAATAAAAAAAATGTTTGCGTACCTACTAAGCTAAGTTAAAAAATTTGAACGACATATTCCAAATAGGTAGGTATTTTTATGGAATTTTCTAAAATTTAGGCTGCTTTATATATAAGCAAATCTACCAGTGTCCAAGCATCTCATAAAATTTTCAGTATTTCACAAGCTACCTTTATTCATTATTATCTATGAAGTTTTTGAACCAACAATGGTGTTTTTGAAAAAATAATATAAATTATTTATATTATTTTTTATAATAAATATGAAATGTTTCTTCCAGTGTTTGAACTAAACTGTTCCTAAAATGAAATAGATGGTGGTGACGCTCATGAAAAAAATAAATAAATGCGGATCATATCTCATTCTCTTTTGTTATGTCTTGTTAGGTTGGAAGTTGGCTCCAAACAAAGCTCTTGACCTTTCTCTGTTCACAAACAAATCCAAAAAGTAAACTAAAACGTTACGCTCGCTTCTCAACCGCACGTACTCAGTCTAAATCGTTTTAGGTTCCCGTCGCATCCGCCAAAAAATTAAATAGCAATCGCGGACCGTTCATCGATCGTCAATAAACACCGTAATAGGTACGCTAAATCGTCGACAAAACAAACGAAAAACATTTCATAGACGATCGTCGTCGTAACAATCGTGTAATCTCGAAAATTACCTAACAGTTAATCAAGCCGATATCTCGAACCATTCTGAGAGAGCGACAGACACACTTCACGATCATTGCGAGAAGCGGAGTAGCGCCGTTCTAAAGGGGATAGACGCGTACGGTGAAGAGAGTCGCTCGGTCGGGCTTAAAGGCGATGTACGGTTCGGTCGGGCAAGCAGGCGGTGGGTAGCTTTAAGCGCGACGTTGCCAAATCGCGAGTTATTTCTGGAAACCACCGACATCTATTATTCGAACTTTGTGAAATTTGGTTGTGGTATTTGATGATACTGAGTGCCGCCATTGTACATCATTCATTGTTATTATCCGTGATACTAATACAAACATATTGTAAGGAGGGAAGAGCTCAGGTATCCAGAAATCCACTTTAAGTAGTTAAGTAGTGAAAACACCAAATTAAATAGTCGTAATATAATTCTGACCGATTAATTGAGCTCCGAATTCTGATATTATATTTAGAAACTGGTCCATATAAGTGAAAATGGCTGCCAATGCCTTGTACCGTACAGATGTAATTCAATATTTGGTAGGGGTGTTTTTCATTAACAGCCATCTATCGTGTTCCGACGGGCAGAGATACTTTCTGTCCTGTTTGCAGTCTAGTTTTCTGTAGCTTGTATACAGCATGATATAAAAGGTGTATAAACTTGAAAAAATATATACACCTTTTATTTCAGACTTTAACATGAGATCATTTTGTAAAAATTGCCATGAAACTTTAACTCATTGATTTTATCCGTTTTAAATGCACAACTAGACACAAGACTGGCTATAGCCCTTTTTTTTTCTTTACTTCCCCATTGCATGATACTATGGTAGTTTGAACGAAATGTAACAATGTACAAGGTAAGTCGGGGCTTTAAGTAAATATCTGTTTCGAATATCTTGTTATACACTGCTCGTAGAAATAATCCTGTACCTATCTTCTATCCACGAATAGCTTTATAACTGTTCTCAGAGGTCATTCAACACATTATTTTGTTTTAAAATCAAAAATCGAGTGTCTTTCTTCAAATGATTATTGGTTAAAATTGTTTTTTTTTATTGTTTACTTCCTGAAACACTATTATTTCAGTGTCATATTAGTATTCGCTTATATGTGATATGTACATACAGGGTGTAATCTAACATCTTGCACTCCCGTGAAGAACGGGTGGCATGCCATTTTATAACGAATGGCAGGTGTGAAAAATTCGAAAAAAAATTGTGGAAAGTTCAAATCGTGTTGGAACATTCGTCGAAATTATGGTCTAGTTGGAGGTTACACCAAGTTACCTCCAAAAAGCCTGGCTCTTCTACTCAACCTCATAGTAGAGGAAATAACAGAATAAAATTCAGAGATGTCTTACACTTATTTCGAATACCTGAGAAATTTTGACATTTTGAACAATTGCACCCAGTATATTTCGCCCTAGTTCATACATCAGCTGTAACAGGTTTCAACTGCAAATGACCTATTGACGTTAATTCATGTAATACGAAAAACTCCCAAAAAACACAAAACCTAAGAAATCACAAAGAAATACAAAAGTTTACAAAGCAAATAATCAACAGAACTTGTTTATCGACATAAAATGTGAGTTTGGAATACATTACAGTTAACGATAGTCGTTGCCAACTGATGTTTCACCCTTTTCACTCCCATACACACCTACAACGTAGGCTTATTATAGTGGCGAATACCTGTCAGAAGACAACTACTCCTCCCCTAGCTAATACGACGACGGGTATTGAATTCGGTATATGTAACATATACTTGTACAATGTTTACCTCATTGCAAACAATTGCAAGTGCTCTCTGTACATTACAGTTTCTAGTTTCTACATTAAATTAAAATTTATTAATTTCAATCACAGGAATAGTCCCAACCCCGCAGGATTCACCTCTTATTATTTCTGTTCATCTTTTATTATTAATGGAGGAATATAACCATACAAAGATAAGAATTCAATGGGAATTCCGGATCCATCTCCATCAACTCTGTCTGGGTAAACGGCAACACCGCGCGATCCACTTTAGTTCTGCCTCTAGCTCCGCACAGTTTACGATACAAACCATTCTATAAACTATGCAGTAAAAACGATGACTGCTCTGCGGGAGGGGACGAAAATATTAATAATAAGCAGTTATTGCCAGCTGTGAGAAAGAGAGAGAGTGATAGAGACGAAGGACAGAACTGTGCAAAAAAACAACAATTGGCTGCTTTTTATAGGTCAAATAACATTGATCATGAACATGGGTAGGTCAAGTTTTTTAAATAATGCAATTGCAATTCAGCAGATTGATTTATGAAATAGACGAAATCTAAAATATGTTTTCATTGGATCTGCGATCGGTCGCGGGTTTTTGCTAGCGGATTTGAAATGCGGCTAATGATTGGCTAACTAACGGACTTTTTGTAGGTCCGTTAAAAATCGATTATTTATTAGCTTCGTTTTTTCATTTTTGCTCCACGATAAATTATTAATGTTATATAGGTACTTTCTATTATATTTCGTAAACAAGGCCATACCTTCAGTCAAAACTTTGAACATTGTCCAAGCGTTACTACCAGATCTATTAAAACAACGTCTAGTTTCATAAAAAAAGGTCCAGAGTGAGCTTCTCAAGCTCATTTTTTTAAAGATATTGCCCCGAGTTTTTGGCATCAAACAATGCATATTATACGTTTGATATGAGAAAAAGAGCATAAAATTCAACATCTTGGTAGAATTGTGACATGCAATAGGTAACTGACAAAACAGATTTGATACAATATTCGTCGAGATATTAGCCAGAACAGTAGTTGTTTTCTATAAGATACTAATACATTTTTCATTTTAGTGGTCATTCATTTCTAAAATACAGCTTTTGGTATTTACCAATGCAAAATTATTACATAAAAATAGAGAAAAAACAATACCTATATCATGCAATCACAATAACACAAATATATCGAGTCACAGTTAGTAGTCACGTACATTAAGTAAGTCTTATAATACCGACACATACATATGTGCACATACGCATATACATATGTGTGAAATAAAAAAAAATGGTGTGATTTTATAGATGACCAAATTAATGCGGTTTTGATTATCAAAAAAACAGATTTTGTTCTCAGAATGATAAATCTGTCACCAGCCTATTAACACCAAATTATTTCAAAACGATTTTATCTATAAATGTATGTTCACCCGAAAACGTAATTAGTTTTCTGATGATTAGTTTAATTTTCCAAATAATAGATCTGCCAACAACTTGTTGGCCGGACATGTAAATGGAACGCAAACTGAGTTGAATATGCGTGAATTTGTTTTTTCGCTTGCAGGAGACACACAAACTTAACCTGAGCAAGCTAACCTAGCTTGCGAGTCAAAAATATATGAATTAGTTTTCGCTCACAATTGACACACAAACACTAATTTAGCTTGCGATTCAAAAATGTGTGAATTCGTTTTTCGCTCGCAGTTGACACAAAAACCTAACCTGAGCAAGCTAACCTAGCTTGCGAGTCGATAACGCGTAATAAAGTTCTGGTAAATTTTGTTTGGTGGCATATCTATCATTTTGAGAACACAGTCATTATTTTGGACACAAAATAACACTTTACTCATAAAGTATTTTTTATACAACTGTCAAAAAACACAAGCAATTCAGATTTTTTGCAAATATGAAATAAATTTGGCATATTTTTCATAATTTAAAATAACAGTTGCGAAGAAAACAAATATATAGACATCTATCAGCAACAAAATAAAATAGAAGAAAAGCAAGCTATACTTTCCATATCAAAAATGCTTTTTTTATACGTTTTGTTGAGTTTACACGAATTTGTATACGATGCAAACGCTTTTAGTCCAATTCATCTAAACGCGAGGTGAGATAACGCAAGAACGTAAATTTTTTTAAATATTGGAATCGTATAGACACGTTTATGATAAAACGCAAGGTAAGGTACACGATTCCAATAGTTTGAATTTCTTACGTTCTTGCGTTACCTTACTTTATGTTTACATGAGCTAGGCTTTAGAATTTCATATAATATATCTATTACATATTAGACAGCTATTTCAATTAAAAAATAAAATGCTACAAGTTAGAATGAGCGTACGCTATGTAAAACGATCATAGAGTATGTATGTGTATTGTTTGGAACACCAAAGAACTATTTTCAGAATTTAAACCACTTGAACTTCCTCTAGAAAAACAAACTCGAACCAACAACAAAATATTTTGTATTTTCCAGGTGAAAACCAAAGTTTTCTTTGATATTACTTCTTCTCCCCAGCATATAAACAATCCATCCTTTTATTACATGCATACCACTTTCTTAATAAGACATTCCATTGCGAAAATCCTGCGATATAAAGTGTATAATAACTTTCCTGCAGTGCCGTTATTTAGCAACTCTTTTCGCCTCGTCTAGCTCGCAGTGTTGCCAACAATTGTAAGAACAAATCCATAACCATCCAAGTGAACGAACATGCAGATATTTTTCTTAAATAGCATATTTATTTCTATCCTTATTCAATAGAAATTTACAATGACTTGTTTTATTTTGTTAATCAATTTTAGAAATAGTTGAGAAGTATCAGTAGGTACTTCTATTACAAAAAAATCCCATTTTATAAAATTTGAATTGTTACAAGTGATATACAATTATTAGACATCGATCTGTGATATTATAATTATTTCTCTGTGTCTGATAGGTCACAGGATCGTTTTAGGATTTTGAATGTGGTGGCTGAATTTCTAACCCCTGCATTCTGGTATCTAGTTGCATCCTGAGAGAATTTGTAAGATATTCAAATCAATTCAAAATTCCATATGTTGGTACTTCCCGGACTAGGTCAGGAAGTGCTTGAATTTTAATATAAATATTAATATAAATAAGAATTAGGATGTTTCTGTTAGGTTAGGTTCGGATGTTTCTGTTAGTAGGTACCAATCTATCTTTTTTTGTACAAAGAAATATAATGAATAAATGTGTCTCATTGATTTGTTATTCTACACGGCTGCCGAAAAAATAGTGTATGCAACACGTACGAAAACAGTTTTTTTGGACTCGCAGACTTTCAGGACTCGCCTAGAATTCCTAGAATTTTGTGCCCTTATCCAAGACTTGTTACGTAAATTACTAATACTAGTTATTTATTATACAAGGTAAAAAAGTATTAAATTTTAGCTCGAGCATTTTTTTTTATAACTGTCAAAAAAGCCAACCAATTCAAATTTTCATTGCAAATATGAAATGAATTTGGTATATTGATAGTTTTTTATAGTTGTTGAAAAAAAAACATTAGTATATAAAAAACAAGCAAGAATTCATTGTGGGAAGGTAATTGAATTTATAGATGCATTCCATGAAGTCCTGCAACTTTGCCAAATTTCAAACCCCCATTCGTCATTAATGAAAACATCAGGACGTTTTCATCAGGAATGGGAAACAGTGCAAGCAACGAAAAGCAGTCTTATACGTAAAAAAAAATCGCAACGAATATTTTGAAATATTTCGTTTTCCGGTAATTATTATCTAATTATCGGCAACGCTACAATCCCACCTCACTCTCCCCGTGCAATCCGACCCTCCTTATTTTCCTGTCGGTCGCACCCGGTGCACGCAACTACCCGAGGGCGGTCGGACGGGGTGAGTGGGGTGGACGTAAGGGTGCCGATCCACCCCGAAATCATTCGAAACCTACCAATCACGTATTGGTAAGAAACGTGTAAATAGATGAAGTCTTTGAAAATATCCTCGTTATGGGGTCTTTGACAAAACTCTTGGAGAGGGTAGTTTTATTACAGTGGGTGGATTGACAGATGGACGTACAGAATTGATGCCTTGTTCGTTTGCGCCCACCATCAGATTTAAAACTCATCATAGTCGTTATAGAAAATTTGGTGTTGTCTGCAGTGTGTCTGTTACTTTTTCACGAAAAATGAAAAGTATCCAACCGATAGAGCTGAAATTTTGCATGAACGTTGTTCATACACCTGGAATGAAATTGAAAATACTGTCGTTTCCAAACTATTATTCGCAACGTTGTAGTAACGAATGTTATGATAATTTCGTTAGAATACAACGAACTTAACTTCTATGAGAAAACGAATTTCACTGCCTCTAATTTTTCTGAATTCGAAGAGAACGTGAGGGTTAAAAACTGTAAAAAAGTAAAAAGAAATAACATCCTCTGGTATTGTTGATGTAATACTCTGATATAGCGAATATAGAAGATGTAGTCCCACAGGGTTCAGTATTTACGTCGGCTTTGTTTCATCTTTAAATTAACGATATTATCAATTTGAACATCACGGCAAAGATTTTCGACATTTTGCACAAGAAATTGGTCTCGGTCTTGATTCAGCTTTAATTTGTCTAAAAGTGATCGCAATAGAGTTGAAAATATCAACCAACTCCATAGCTAACAATCTTTAAAAAATAACTTTACTACTTTTCAATCTTCCTGACTAATATACCTGTATAAAACTCAACTCAATAAAACAAGATTTCTTGGATTAGATATGAATGATAAAATTAAATTTGAATTATCGTCAATTATCTCTGTGGTAAGCTAGGTTTTGGTTGCTAAGCCGTAATAAGGGTAAACTTCTAGTGATATGGGATATTCTGCAGACAGACCTGTATTTTTCACCCTGATTGAATTCCATATAAGATACCCTTAAGATTGGGTTTTGAAATATATTAACTCATATCTATCAAAAAATGTATTCTTTCTTCAATAGAAAAAAGCAAAACCCATGACTCTTGTGAAGAGCTGTTCAGGAACCTCAGCATTTTGACAGTTGTCATTTAGTATGTTGTAAAGTGCCTCTATTATGTAATAATTATTGATGACGTATTATCATAAACTCTTTAAAATATAGAAAAAGTATTGTTCATCAACGACTTAATCAGTAAATGGCAACGCAGCAGTTTAAAACTCAGACTAGGCAATAACAAAATCAAATTACCTCAACTTTGTATTGGCACAAATGAAATTTGGACCACTACCATCTGTAACTTTTGAGCTTCCCGGTCAACATTTTTCACCGACAGGCCGTCATTTCTCGAACCGATGGACGTGTCGAAAAGAGAGAATGGAGGGCGGGGCACCCAAGACAGGACACAGGACACTGAAATATGCAAACGGGACGGGTCTTCTGCAGACAAGGATATTTATTGTATGGAAATCGGACAAGTTTGCCAGTGGTTGGACGGATGTGAAGTTTGGTGACAGTGTTGCCGATGTCACGGTGCTAGTCATTCTTGAATTGTGACGCCATCAATTCACAATGTTGATAATTTGAAAAATCGTTGACTCAGTCTGTTTGGCGTAAATTACCGATTTTTGTAACAAATATCAAGCAATGTGAACACAAGGATACAAGATTATCGAGATGAAGTGTATTATCTATTATTGTGGCAGGTACAGAACAATAGTATATTATATAGCAAGGGACTGAAGTGAATGTTTTAATCCTGCACGTGATGTTTATTGCCTGAGGGCTCATAGAGCCCGAGGGCCAATAATCACGTAAGGGATAAAATATCACTTTAGTCCTGCGGCATATACGCTATTTTTTGCACTTCCCAGTATTACAAATTTCAATAATAATACAACTAATTATTTTGATGAGTTATATAAACATGGTACTTGGATTACTAGGTAGTAGCTGCGGTAATGTTTGATTTTTACTTTATGTCTATCTCCCTAGGGACTAAAAGATACATTTTAGTCCCTGTTATACGGGACTAAAGTTGGCACTTTAGTCCCGGAAGTGCAAAAAATCTTTAATGTGTGATATGTGTAGGTATGGTTAGCCCATAGCACACTTTAACTCATTTTACTCCTTTCGATACTGCATTTGATATTTGATCGATACACTCTTTCGAATGAAAAAAATTCGCTTGTGCCTTAAGATGTTTGGATTTTTACTTTTACAAATATCGCTATAGGTACATGAATATCAGCAAGAGGAAATATTAAAAGTAAACAAGGCATAAGTATTCATTGTTATTAATCGAAAGGGATCAATCTCAATTTAATACCAACTAATAATATTAATCTATTTGAATATTTTATGACAAAATATCGAATTTTAACAGAAATTATCTGAAGGATATAAGAACGTTTAAAATATTATATCAAAAATTAATGCAGGCCAAATTTTATTCAGCAGTTGTCATTTCTTTCAATATTTATCAGAAATAAGTATTTTGACTTTACAATAGTTCCAATAGTTAAAGCATGTTTCAAATTAAACAAGTTGAATTTTTTTGGGTAAATAATTCAGTTGTATATTGAGAAATCAACACATCATTATTTATAAACCCAAGTTTATTGTAAATCGTTGTTGAAGCACATTTTTTAGAATAATCTTGATTGGATTAGGTACACATGTAGATGCGAATTCAAAGTTTACATGGTGTAAAAATTGATTATTTATATTACCATTATTATGCCGAGGTGTTTTGTCAGAAAATAATAATGGTATTTCGCATATTTCAAAAATGGAACTGCATATATTCATCGAAAAACAGAAATTCGTGATAGTAAGAAAAGTGACTTCACCACGGCTGTTTTGGTTTATTTAGTACCTACAACTGCGTTCGTCTTGTATTTTGCTCTAGCTACCAATCCAATTTGGAGCATTAGAATGTAATCCCATATTGTAGTACTAATTTAACTTTCTTAATTAAGCTATGGTGGAATTTATAATCCGCTTATACAGCTCGCTAACACAAGACTTTTGGGGCATGTTGTAACAACCGGTGTAGATTTTGAGAGGAGAAGTTATATAGGAGAGAGTTGAAATTATATTTCATCACAATGTCATTTCAACTAGGAGGCCTTGAAATAATTTATATTTTGTATTTCTATTTATAGATATTTCCCTGACATCTGGAAATGAGGATTATCCAATTATTGAAAGAATAAAAGAGGGACCTAAAAAAATGAGTCCTCAAATTATTTTCATCAAGAAGGAAGAATCAATTTCTGTGAAGTGGCAGGATTTCGTCAAAAGATAACGGATCTGTAGAACGCAATACAGAAAAAGATTCTGTAAAAGCAACAAGAAACTCCTTTAAAGTCTGTTAGAAAAATGGAACAGTCGAGAATCAAATACTGAAGAAACACAAAGAGGGAGAAAAGTTCTCATTGAATCATGAGAACAAGCGAAATCTGTAGGAGCAAAAGCTACCAGAAGAGATTATGGAGATACTTCAATCTTAGATTATAGTGAAAGAAACATTCGTCTCTTGATGAATGATGAAAAATTTACCCCTGGCACTAGCAGCATCACTGGTGATAATTTGTGTTGGCCAGGTCCTATAGAGACTCAAGAGAAAATTATCAAAGGAAACCGCCTACCGAACATTTTTGGAAGACAAGAAAGCCTGAAAAGCATGAAACACGAACGAAATGAGAAAAGGAAAGTGTTGATGAGACAAACAATCAATAAGAAAAATCAAAAGAAGATGGCTGAAAAGGGTATAAGAGGAACAAACAACAAAAAATCGACGATGAAAAGGGGATAGATGAAGACGAGGATGACAAAGAAAATGAAGAAGGAGGATAGAATTGTATAATCCTGCGAAGAAGAACTTATTAGCGATATCGAATAAAACAATTTGAAAAATGTGATCATTGTTTAATATGGATTGACCTTATATGTGTACCGAGTTCACTGGTTCACCATGCACTGAAGTAATACTATTATTTTTCATATACTTAATATAATTTGTAGTCTTGAAAAGTTTTTCATTCTTGTTGAATGTCAAAAATGTATTGCTTTGAAAATTATTTGTCTAACATCAATAAATAAGGAAAACGAAGTTGAACTGCCATATAAAGTACTGAAATTTGAAATATGAAATTGCCAATCGGCCGACTATTGGTTTAAATTCAGCCAACATTAGATTATTAGTGGCCAACTTATGGGAAATCGAGATAGTTCAAAGATTCTTTTTTTTAACATTTTCTGCATCCAGAAATTAATTTTAGTTACAGAAACTTAATATACCGTAATTGAAGATTGGAACATTAAAAATGTGAGATCGGATCATATTGAATATGATTTTTAAGTCTAAGGCGATTCATATGTTAACTGGCGAATTACCGGCGCATTTATCCTGTCTTTTTCTTTATTGCTATTTTACCTTTGTTTCGTTTGACCTACCAAAGTGCTGAATAAACTTTTATTATTATTAATTTTAATGAGTATTGCCTGGAATTCTGAACAAGACAAACATTCCTCAAAAGATTACGTAACCTGCCTCTTCGAGGAATGATGAAGAGTTCACAGACAAAGAAAGGCACCACCTAACCGCTCAACTTTTTATCTCTCTGTGCGACGTTCTTTTTTTTTAGATAAGGAATTCCTCTGTCTAGTCATTTTTCATTTCGACTACGTCACAACCCCATCGCACTGGCCGACCTCGCGAGTATGCGAGAGCGGAGAAGCCTCCACAAAGCACAATTCAAAGTCGAGACCGTCCAGTCTAGCACCTGTCAAAATTATAACGAGACGAGACGTCTTCCCCTTTCTGTGTTCGAAATATTCCATTCTTCACCATCCGCACAACATTGATACGGTCGGATCTGCGCTCATATCGCCATAAATAATGCATGTACTACTCTCTCCGGGAAACAAGAAAAAACGGCATAAAACGCGCAAGATGAATCGATATTATATTCAGGATGTACCCTCGAATTGTTAGAAGTTCTCCGAATCGGAAATCGGCTGCCGATGTGTGGAAAATACGTACTTGCGTACGTACGGCCGAGGTTTTTGGTTGTGACGATGGAATTTGAGATTGTTTCTCGGAAGCGACTAACGAGCTTCGGCGAAAAGGAGAATGTTCTGTTGTACGTGAAAATTGTGATAACTTACTCATTAGTGAGGCCGCGGGGGGGATATAATGAGGCGGATTGGGGGGCTCTACAATTGAAGCTTGGAATGTCGGGTCGTCGACCGGCAGATTGATTCTACAAAAAATTTGGATCGAATAATTTAATGATTGTTTAGAACCTAAGAATCCGAATTGTTAGAACATAAAACAACAAATAGGTGCACCTGATTTAGGATTATAGGGTATACCTTTTTCTGGAACAGTCATTGAATTTTGAATTCAATCATCTGTTATGAAAAGCAAAAGTATGTAGGTGTTATAGGTGGTGCTGTGTGTTAGGATGGCGGATCGCAGCGCACGTTTTACATTTTTCGCATTTTGCGACCATAACGAGACACATTCGTTAAATACATATGCATATAGAAAGAAAGCTAAGAAAATTTCCTACAAGAGGACGTTAACGTTTGTTTGCCTAACAGCTCGCGTGTAGGTGTTATATGTGGTTTTGTGTGCTAGGATGGCGGATCGCGGCGCAGGTTTTACATTTTTCGCATTTTGCGACCATAACGAGACACATTCGTTAAATACATATGCATATAGAAAGAAAGCTAAGAAAATTTCCTACAAGAGGACGTTAACGTTTGTTTGCCTAACAGCTCGCGTGTAGATGTTATATGTGGTTTTGTGTGCTAGGATGGCGGATCGCGGCGCAGGTTTTACATTTTTCGCATTTTGCGACCATAACGAGACACATTTGTTAAATACATATGCATATAGAAAGAAAGCTAAGAAAATTTCCTACAAGAGGACGTTAACGTTTGTTTGCCTAACAGCTCGCGTGTAGGTGTTATAGGTGGTTTTGTGTGCTAGGATTCCGGATTCTAGCGCTCTTTTACATTTTTCGCATTTTGCGACCATAACGAGACACATTCGTTAAATACATAGGTATATAGAAAAAAAGCTAAGAAAATTTCCTACAAGGGGAAGTTATCGTTTGCTGACCTAACCGTTCGCTCGTAGGTGATATAGGTGGTTTTGTTTGCTAGGATTCCGGCTTCTAGCGCTCTTTTACATTTTTCGCATTTTGCGACCATAACGAGACACATTCGTTAAATACATATGCATATAGAAAGAAAGCTAAGAAAATTTCCTACAAGAGGACGTTAACGTTTGTTTGCCTAACAGCTCGCGTGTAGATGTTATATGTGGTTTTGTGTGCTAGGATGGCGGATCGCGACGCAGGTTTTACATTTTTCGCAT
The DNA here is from genome assembly GCA_958298965.1 of Chrysolina haemoptera. Classification (NCBI taxonomy): domain Eukaryota; kingdom Metazoa; phylum Arthropoda; class Insecta; order Coleoptera; family Chrysomelidae; genus Chrysolina; species Chrysolina haemoptera. The sequence continues at coordinate 7,176,689 of OY282594.1, forward strand.
TTTGCGACCATAACGAGACACATTCGTTAAATACATATGCATATAGAAAGAAAGCTAAGAAAATTTCCTACAAGAGGACGTTAACGTTTGTTTGCCTAACAGCTCGCGTGTAGGTGTTATAGGTGGTTTTGTGTGCTAGGATTCCGGATTCTAGCGCTCTTTTACATTTTTCGCATTTTGCGACCATAACGAGACACATTCGTTAAATACATAGGTATATAGAAAAAAAGCTAAGAAAATTTCCTACAAGGGGAAGTTATCGTTTGCTGACCTAACCGTTCGCTCGTAGGTGATATAGGTGGTTTTGTGTGCTAGGATTCCGGCTTCTAGCGCTCTTTTACATTTTTCGCATTTTGCGACCATAACGAGACACATTCGTTAAATACATATGCATATAGAAAGAAAGCTAAGAAAATTTCCTACAAGAGGACGTTAACGTTTGTTTGCCTAACAGCTCGCATGTTATATGTGGTTTTGTGTGCTAGGATGGCGGATCGCGACGCAGGTTTTACATTTTTCGCATTTTGCGACCATAACGAGACACATTTGTTAAATACATATGCATATAGAAAGAAAGCTAAGAAAATTTCCTACAAGAGGACGTTAACGTTTGTTTGCCTAACAGCTCGCGTGTAGGTGTTATAGGTGGTTTTGTGTGCTAGGATTCCGGATTCTAGCGCTCTTTTACATTTTTCGCATTTTGCGACCATAACGAGACACATTCGTTAAATACATAGGTATATAGAAAAAAAGCTAAGAAAATTTCCTACAAGGGGAAGTTATCGTTTGCTGACCTAACCGTTCGCTCGTAGGTGATATAGGTGGTTTTGTTTGCTAGGATTCCGGCTTCTAGCGCTCTTTTACATTTTTCGCATTTTGCGACCATAACGAGACACATTCGTTAAATACATATGCATATAGAAAGAAAGCTAAGAAAATTTCCTACAAGAGGACGTTAACGTTTGTTTGCCTAACAGCTCGCGTGTAGATGTTATATGTGGTTTTGTGTGCTAGGATGGCGGATCGCGACGCAGGTTTTACATTTTTCGCATTTTGCGACCATAACGAGACACATTCGTTAAATACATATGCATATAGAAAGAAAGCTAAGAAAATTTCCTACAAGAGGACGTTAACGTTTGTTTGCCTAACAGCTCGCGTGTAGGTGTTATAGGTGGTTTTGTGTGCTAGGATTCCGGATTCTAGCGCTCTTTTACATTTTTCGCATTTTGCGACCATAACGAGACACATTCGTTAAATACATAGGTATATAGAAAAAAAGCTAAGAAAATTTCCTACAAGGGGAAGTTATCGTTTGCTGACCTAACCGTTCGCTCGTAGGTGATATAGGTGGTTTTGTGTGCTAGGATTCCGGCTTCTAGCGCTCTTTTACATTTTTCGCATTTTGCGACCATAACGAGACACATTCGTTAAATACATATGCATATAGAAAGAAAGCTAAGAAAATTTCCTACAAGAGGACGTTAACGTTTGTTTGCCTAACAGCTCGCATGTTATATGTGGTTTTGTGTGCTAGGATGGCGGATCGCGACGCAGGTTTTACATTTTTCGCATTTTGCGACCATAACGAGACACATTCGTTAAATACATATGCATATAGAAAGAAAGCTAAGAAAATTTCCTACAAGAGGACGTTAACGTTTGTTTGCCTAACAGCTCGCGTGTAGATGTTATATGTGGTTTTGTGTGCTAGGATGGCGTATCGCGGCGCAGGTTTTACATTTTTCGCATTTTGCGACCATAACGAGACACATTCGTTAAATACATATGCATATAGAAAGAAAGCTAAGAAAATTTCCTACAAGAGGACGTTAACGTTTGTTTGCCTAACAGCTCGCGTGTAGATGTTATATGTGGTTTTGTGTGCTAGGATGGCGGATCGCGGCGCAGGTTTTACATTTTTCGCATTTTGCGACCATAACGAGACACATTTGTTAAATACATATGCATATAGAAAGAAAGCTAAGAAAATTTCCTACAAGAGGACGTTAACGTTTGTTTGCCTAACAGCTCGCGTGTAGGTGTTATAGGTGGTTTTGTGTGCTAGGATTCCGGATTCTAGCGCTCTTTTACATTTTTCGCATTTTGCGACCATAACGAGACACATTCGTTAAATACATAGGTATATAGAAAAAAAGCTAAGAAAATTTCCTACAAGGGGAAGTTATCGTTTGCTGACCTAACCGTTCGCTCGTAGGTGATATAGGTGGTTTTGTGTGCTAGGATTCCGGCTTCTAGCGCTCTTTTACATTTTTCGCATTTTGCGACCATAACGAGACACATTCGTTAAATACATATGCATATAGAAAGAAAGCTAAGAAAATTTCCTACAAGAGGACGTTAACGTTTGTTTGCCTAACAGCTCGCGTGTAGATGTTATATGTGGTTTTGTGTGCTAGGATGGCGGATCGCGACGCAGGTTTTACATTTTTCGCATTTTGCGACCATAACGAGACACATTCGTTAAATACATATGCATATAGAAAGAAAGCTAAGAAAATTTCCTACAAGAGGACGTTAACGTTTGTTTGCCTAACAGCTCGCGTGTAGATGTTATATGTGGTTTTGTGTGCTAGGATGGCGGATCGCGGCGCAGGTTTTACATTTTTCGCATTTTGCGACCATAACGACACACATTTGTTAAATACATATGCATATAGAAAGAAAGCTAAGAAAATTTCCTACAAGAGGACGTTAACGTTTGTTTGCCTAACAGCTCGCGTGTAGGTGTTATAGGTGGTTTTGTATGCTAGGATTCCGGCTTCTAGCGCTCTTTTACATTTTTCGCATTTTGCGACCATAACGAGACACATTCGTTAAATACATATGCATATAGAAAGAAAGCTAAGAAAATTTCCTACAAGAGGACGTTAACGTTTGTTTGCCTAACAGCTCGCGTGTAGATGTTATATGTGGTTTTGTGTGCTAGGATGGCGGATCGCGACGCACGTTTTACATTTTTCGCATTTTGCGACCATAACGAGACACATTCGTTAAATACATATGCATAAAGAAAGAAAGCTAAGAAAATTTCTTACAAGATGATGTTATTGTTTGTTTGCCTAACAGCTCGCATGTAGTTGCCCATGGATTTATTCGAATAGTTGTTGTTTTTTGGTTGAAAGCATAGATATTTGGGCTTTTTATTCAGCATTTGTTCTAGAAGTGCAAATTTTGTGAATTTCATTACGATTATGTTGATACCGCTTTTCTGTTATTAGTTTCAAACAAACTTTCGTTAAAAAAACTTAAAATCTTTATTAAAATGAAACAACATTTCAGATTAAAATTGAGTAACCTGTGACCTACATAACTCATAAATTAAGGAGTATTGAAAAAAAAACATTAAGTACTTATCGATATAATATCTTACCTCACCTCTCCAAATCTAAATTAGGAAACTATTCTGTACACTATTGATTGAAAAACATGTTAATAATATCATTTAATGGGGAGATATTAGTTTTTGGATTGATGGTTTTGTTATATCATTTGTGTTGGTCACAGGTTACTCGATGAATATTAATATTATTTCCATCTCAAAAAAAGACCTACAGTAATATTTTTTAGTTTGCTGACGAAATTTTTTGGAGACCAAATAGTATGCGGTATCAAATTAATCGTAATGAAATGCTCTTTATTTCAGTTGTTACAGTTTCATTTTAATATCTGCAAAAACAAAAGAGTTATAGGTGTGAGCCACCTTCCGTGGACACCCGCTATAGTGAAGCTAAAACGACTGAAACGGTTTTTATCAAGAATGCCTTCATTCAAACGAAGAAAACCAGGATGTAAATTGTAAACACGGTATACAAACAAGATGCAGCTACGCTTCTGACAGAAGCATAGTATTTGCACTTCACTAGCGTTTGTTTTCAAAACCTCGATAGTAAGTGTTTTAGAAGATGACCACTTGGAGACTGACCTTTATACTTATTCTAACGATGCTCTCTGAAGTACAATCACAACAGAGATTATGAGTGACGAAGAATTTTCATTTAGGTATAACTTTGGAACAAAATTGTCAACAACCAAAATGCCAACGGTCTACATGAAATATAGAGGATTCTATTGAAAAACAAAGAGGGTGTGAATATCTACTTCCGGTATAAATAGTTGTGAACAGTGCTACATATTGAAAACTCCATATCTGTTTTTTTTATTAATTATATTCAGTTTTTCCTACTTAAAGTAAAACTAATCGAATAAATGAATATTTGAAACTTTTGGTGTGAATACAATTCGAGAAATAGAAGCTACCCAAAACACCAGGAGTACGTCACTTTCACTCAACGCGCGTTTCTCCAACAAAAATAGCATTTTCAAGATCTATAAGCTTACCATACTCTAATAATGTTCGGTTTTGGTCAGTGTAGACTCAATACTCACCCACTTTATATAGAGTTACACTACAAAAGTATACTTCCACTTGAAGCAGCCATAATATGGCGAAACAATTGTCGTGAACTTGTGAACCCATAATTTGTGAGAATCATTAGATGGCGGTTAATTAAAGAAGCCGAAAACAAATTATCTTTTGGAAACCGCCTAACCAGTCATATACTATCATTTTGATAAGTTCCATGCCCCCTGCTAAAGTAACGGAATATTTTTCTGCAGCCTGTCGCGAAGTCATTTCAATCATCACTACCGAATACCAGCCCCGACCTCCGATAATAATCCTCATCTCTGTTAAAATTACCAATTTCTCTAGTTAGCATTTTTTACGACCGAGCAGAGGTGCCATCGGCCCAAGAGTCGTCGTCGCAACCGGAATGGGGTTCATACATAAACATAAAGAGGGTGCTTTTGCACGTGTCATTTGCATATGCTCCGCTGAAACATCAAAGGAATGCGGTCGAACAAGTTGTGTATGTGTAAGCGGGTAGGTAGGTGGTGGAGGTGTTTTAAATCCGCTAATTTCCTTTCCAGGAATACGCTTTGAAAAAAAATTCTTTCTACTTTATGAAGGGAAATTGGTCGGGTCAGACGGTAAAAGGAAAATCGTGGAGATTTCACGACTGAAATTAGTAATTATGTTTCGGTGTTGCGGGTTGAGCCCTCGAAAACAATTTGCTACAAAGTATAGTACATCAGAACAATGATGGTAATATATCGAAAAAGGGAAGGTTGATGTTTTCGGCGAAAATGGTTTTGATTCTGTGAGACTTGTTTTGGTTGGGTAAACATTTTGTAAACGAGGTTTTCATAGAAAGTTATACATTAAAACAATAAAATTCTCACCGAAGCCAAATTTAAATTTAAAGAAAAACTGATAAGCGAGTCTAGTCTATCTCCGCTCTTTAATGTCGATGGAACAGCTTCCGTCGACTAGCTGTGTCCTACCAAGAATTTTGGCCGTTGCGTTGTTTAAGAGTGCGCCTCCGTCAAATTTGATAATAGGTGGCGGGACAAGCGTTTTCTGGAAATGCTAGGTGTGATAACTACCTATTGCATTGAATAGAAATCGCAAGTATGGTTAAATTCTATAAAGGCATACAATGTTGCTAAGCTATTGTACTCGGTAATCCAACGACCGCTCAGAGATTATTTTGTGATTAAATGTTTGGATTGTCTCATGTTTTACCGAGCTGTTTCATGCATTTCGGAAGTTAATATTAGGCTTATTGTGTTCAAGAGTTGATTCCCCACCAAGTGATAGCATATACATTACTTCACAAACGCCTGAAATCATGACTTTCATTTCTGAAAGCATTTTGCTGCGAAAAATGGCTATGTGTGCTATTAACACTAGCCAAGTGTTGTCTAAAACACAAAGATGTTGATAGTTTAGACATTGGTGGATAGATGGCGCAAGTTCTGTTGTCACCGGTTGGGTCATACAGCGTTGCAAATGCGAGCGAAAACGCTAAAATTGTAAGCAATTCATAATACACGTAATGGTGTTGCAAATTACATATAAATGAATTGCGGGAATATATTAAAGTAAACGTTAAATAAATTAAAATAAATATTATCGAATTAACAAACGATCGGTGTATTTATTGTGAGGCCATCTATTTTTGAATAGTAAAAGCTGATCTGCAACAAGCTAGACATGGCTGTATCCTACCGTCAGGTTGAGACTTTGTTATATAGGGTAAGTTTTTAAATTCATCGGTGGATCCATCGATGAGCATTGCATCCTTCATTAATTAATGGACAATGACAAGGACAGCTCGAATACGCATTATCAATCGATTAATTTAAATTTTATTTTTATTGTGTTTAAAGATAAAGTCAAATGAAACCTACCAAGGAATTCTTCGGGTGATAATTTGCCATTTTTTGATACATCGAGTGCCCTTTCCTTCTACTTCTTCCCTGAAAAGATTTTACCATGTCTGGTACATTTCAATCTTTGTTGAAAAATAATCCTTGGATGAAAGTATGTAGGCAGTTTCTACGAACTTCCTCCTTTCTTGGTTTGATTCTATCTCATTAAAATGTTTGTATAATTCTATTCCATCATATGATCGCAATCAGTTAGCGACAGAAACTACCCGATGGCAGAGCCTGAGAGGTTAAGATTTAATTTGATATCGTTTCAATAATGACAGAGAATAATATTTTCTTTTTGTTATAAGGTATTAGCTTAAATATGCTTGGAGTTCAGCCTACTTTTGTTTCATGGTTGCCTATTCTATTAAAATGGAACTAAAGAAACAAAAACTTGAATGTTGTATGATGGCAGAACAGCTGTTTCTGTTCATCCTTACCGGACAAAGGCAAAATGGGCATAATTATACACCAGCCACCAGCATGGCATTTCTATGCAGCTTTTTACTCAACCGAGCGCTCGAGTTTCGAAACGGCCCAATTTCATGAAATATGACATTATGCTTTGCGAATGTATATTGGGTTGTCGTTAGTGCCATTTAGACATTCGAAAGGGGTGAGATGACAAATGGCAATGTGCCAATTTTCCATAAATTACATAAATTTTGCAAAAATAGTATTGGATTACCTACTGTAAAAAAGTAATTGAATAATGGAATTGTTGGGAGATACTAGATAATTATTTTCTCTGTAGGAATGAAATGTGGAATGAATGGATTCGTTTGAAACTTATGAAAATTACTCATCAATATTGTCGTAGTCCGATGGTAATTTTTTTTACTAAATCTAGTACTAGTCTTTTTCAATTTTAGTCTTAGAACTGTTAGTCACGAAACAGTGCTCTGGTACAAAGGCCCTGTAGTAGGACATTCACACATTATTTATATGACCTACTACATCTGACGTATTCTTTTTTATTGCTGAGGAGGAGGAGGAAATTATCTATAGAGAGGTAATGAGTCCCAAAACTCAAGACTCCACTGATTCTCCGATGCCAAGGCTACTCACTAAAACCCCCATCTCTCTGTAGGCCAATCAGGTTGTTGACACTGTCACAGTACCCAATCCAGTACTTTCGTGCCTCGTACGTATTTGTACAAGTTCTGTTTCCTGGGTGGGACTTGTATAATTCTGGATAGCCAGATGCCAAAAATCGACTGTATTTTGCGGTCTATTACCTCGCAACAGCACAGTATGTATGTCGCTGTTTCCAGATCCCTACCTCACAGTCTGCAGGTCAGGTCTCCATTTTACGGTCCCGTTTTGTTGAGGTGATCCTTCACTGGTGCATGACCGGTCAGGAGTCTCGTAACGGTACTCAGCTAGCTCCTATTCATCTCCAACAGGTCTGCCGTTTCTTTTATGGCACGGTTCTTTGATGCATTCTTTCCCGTGTTTTTTTCCTGGGACGCTTCCCCAGTAGTTTTTGTCGGTCTATTCACTCTTGCTACACACTTCGGTACCCCTAGTTTCTGCCCTTGGTCTGGGAGATTTTCCGAACCTTTTTGCGAGTTCGTCTGCTTTCTCATTACCTGCAACTCCCTGGTGTCCTGGGACCCATATCAATTTGACGTGATTCCGGTTTGTCAGCACTCTTAGTTCTTCTTTGCAGTCTCATACCAGTTTAGATGTGACTTCCTTGTCGCTTGACTGTCTGACTGGATGTTGGTATACGCTTTTTCAACGTTTCTCCTATTGTTCTCTTTAGCCCATTGGGGCGTTTCTGAGAACACTCCTGGGCCTGCTCCATTCCCAGTCTTGAATCCATGTGTGTACCAGGTGAATGTCCTTGAGCTGCGAGCCATCTCACTCAGTTATGTCTGCTATCAGTACCCCAAATTTGTTGATGAAGTAGTACCGTTTCGGTATGTGGTCCGTTCTGGTTCCCAGCACGTCCCTGATCACAATTCAAGTTGGGTGTGTTATGCAGTCTGGAGGCACCAAGCCTTACCTCTCCCTACACCACTAGGTGGAGAGAAGGCAGTCCCAGGAGTGTCTCCATGGCTGCAGTTGGTGTTGATTCAATAACTGTCCCTGCGTCCAAGACATGCAAGTCTTTGCATCTTGCCTATTCTTGTTATGGCCCCTCTTTGCTGTGCCTGGGGCCACCACACCAAAGAGGCGTATGTAATGGAATGCATGATCGCCGTGCTGTACAACCAGTGCCGGTTTATGTGGTTTCAGCCTCCATTTTTTCCAAAAGATCATCTGACCATCACTAGTGAGGTCGCCGTTTTTTTCTAGATGCTGGCTCCAGGTCAGCTTGGAGTCAAGAATTACAAAAGATTTCCCGCTTTATCTGTATGTCATCCCCTCGAAGTTGTATAGGTCCTAGTACCTCTGTTTTTCGTCTTCGTGTGAATGGTACTATGGTTACCTTGTTAGTGTTGACGTTGTGTTATATTTTTCTTGTGCTAAGACTGCTATGTCGTCAGCATAACCAGGGATATTCTTACTTTTCTTCGATATTTTTCTCTTCCCTTTTTTTTAATATTTCTTTGTTCGAAAGAGTAATTTTCATTCAAGCTGCCTTTGTTCGGTTGGTTTATTTTAGTGTTCATTTTCCACCTTGTAGGGCGACAGAAAATTTTATATTTTCCTTGTCCTTGGGCGAAATAAAACTAAGAAATGCACTTGCTTCATTATTATTAGATCGGTATATTCACCTCTAAAAAATTAAAATAGATTTTAGAAGTAATCTGAAACAATAGGGTAATAGGGAACACGCATGATTATATTTTTTGGGATTCTGCATCATTTCGGGTCTCAAAAATCACATTAATTGAAAATAATTCCTTAGAGAGTTAGAGCCCTCTAACAGTGAAAGGTTGAGGTTGAACTGTGTGAAATAACGATGCATACATCCGTCAGAGGCGCTAGGAATACGTTTTAAAACTGGATGAAAAAAGTTGCATTTGTGTTTCATTTAGTTTTGCAGACTAATGAAGCGTCTATTATCTTTATTTCTTCAGTATCACTTTCAAAATTCCAGTCGGTTTTATAATTCCTATGAATTTTCTTGTTCAACTCCTTTTTTTACCTAGATTTACTATCTCAACTTTACGACTCATTCTATACCTTCATAAACCTCAAACATTCACGAGCTTCATTCGAATGAAGAAATGCCTTTCATTTTCAGAGGTTTGGTATAGCTGGAATAAAATTTTACGATTTTTTTATGAAGCAACGGCTACATTTTATATTTTTATTGCTACAATGGTCTGACTGAAATGGGATAGTCGACAGGAGACGTTTCACACTTAAATTCGAAAATGTGGGAGTGGTAAAAATATATTTATTTGTGTTTCGACTAAACAGTAAGAGAAACATGTTTTATATCTTCTTGAAAGACGAAACATATGCAGAACGTCAAAGGTGTAAAAAATTGTGCTACCATTCGCATTGGAGATGAAACAATCCATGACATACTTATTTTCGAAGGAACAAACAATCTCTGAAATTGGTTAACTGTCGTCTCGTATTTTTATATAAATAAGTGGTAACAATCTAATACTTTTTTCCCTTGTATAATAAATAACTATTTCATCATTGTGACTTCGGAAATTCAAGAAAACTAATTTTAGTAACTTTCTCTAATAGTCATTCAATATATAAAAAACAACCATACTAATAAACGCCGGCGTGAACATAAAAACGTATAGTCTTCTCTAAAGAAAAGACACCCCATAACCTTATACAGGTTCACCGATACCCGAACCCACAACCGAGAGGCAGGTCAATTCAGTCCACCATCTTCACAAAACGTCATGATATACTCATAAACACTTGTAGTGGCCGAAACGAAAGTTGACCATTGGTTCCCAGATTGAAACCGGGCAGGTCTACTGCGGCTCCCAGGGTTTTTCTAAGAAACCTCTCGATGTGTCCCTTCCCTTCTAGTTACAGTCATGCCTAATGGTTCCTCAGTGACCTTGCTACGTTCAGTGAAACTACTTCAACCTGTTTGTTATCTATCGTCAAGTCTCGTTCATCGATAATGTTTCCGCGCAAAAAACTGTACTCGCCAAAAAAAGTTTGTTCGAAACGAGGGACACAGTGTTTCTGTGAAATGTGCCCAAATACGTGTGAATATTAATTAGCATTAGCTACTCCGTGATGAGAAAGCAGCGAGAGAAAAAGCTCGCGGAAATCAAGGGAGTCTTCAGGATCAGACACAAGACCCCGATCAAGATCAGTACGCTGAAGGAATACGATAATAGCAAGGAGGAAAGACGGAAGAAGAACGTTTCTCATAGTTCTCGTCAGAATGGCAATGCGGCACTAAACATGTAAGAGATATGTTTGTTATGAAGCCCTTGCATGAGATTTTTTTTTTCAATTGATAGCATTAATACAATGAAAACTGGCTTTGATGGTTCACTAAGTTGTTTTCAAAAACACGAACATTATCGCAGCCGGGGGTGGACTTTGAGGCTGCACCCCCCAAGCCACTGAATTACTACTTATTCATAACATTCGGATGACGAAAAAAAAAAGCTCTGGTAACTGATGTAACTGATGTTTCCCAAACTGAAATCCTGGCTGCGCCATATACGAAAATGAAGTTCAGTGTTTCAGCATCATTTTTCGGATTAAATGCTATTTGTTTTTGTCCCTAAATAGCTTAAATCAAGACAATATGACATCGAAAAACAGTTGGCAATAATAGGCCTATGAACATCACCTATAACCTTTTCATTAACGCTTAAATTGATGAAGGGTCCAGGTAGAAATAAATTTATTGTATTTCACTGATATTGTAATTAATTTAACAAAGTGCCACTCCGCCCCCCCCACCCTACGGAACCACGAGATGAGGTACGCCCACTAATTTTCTATAGTTTCGAAATTACAGATTTCAAATTTCGTTCGTTGCTATATTATATGAATAAGAATATTTTGACGCCACTACTAGATAATTTACCAGAAATTACATCAACTTTCCATTTTCAAATGGGATACCCCGTGTATTATCACATGATCGGTTAGGTATGCCCATGAGGAATTCAACGATACCAGATTCTTTGGTGCTATCTCCAGTGACTACGGATATATCGCTTTTTATTTTATCCATAAGCTCAATGAGTATGAGAGAGAAGCTTTTTCTGGTGCGTCCATCCAACTCTCTCTCTCACTCATTGAGCTTATGTATAAAATAAAAGGCGGTATTCGTTGGAGATAACACCATCAAACCTGGTATCGTTGGATTCCTCATGATCATACCTAACGATCATGTAATGATATACAGGGTGCCCCATTTGAAAATCGAAAGTTGATGTCATTTCTGGAAAAACCGGAAGTTGCATTTTTTTCCCAAATTATGTCAACAAGTAACGTCTAGTAAACATATTCAATGTTCCAAATTTTAGAAAAATAGCTACTTAAACAACGGTGAAACGAAGGCGTACCTCACCTTGTGGTCATACCATGACCTTTGTTTTGGTAACATGATATGAAACCAAATGCATAGTACATTTCACATTTTCGATATACCTGCTTAGGCAGTAACAAATGATTCAGAATCATGCACTTCTCAAAACCCCATTTGATAACATAATAATATGATGCAAATAATATAGATAATGCAAAACCGAAAAAACTTACTATTTGTGACAGTTTTCAGTTGCAGCCATCGTTTTCCAAAACAACTAAGAACTATTTAGGGGTTTAATTGTTTTTGGTCAAGATCTATTTTTGAGGTCACTGGTGATATTCAGTATAATAATTGGAGAAGGAACATATAGTCATTCGCCAAAAACTCAAATACTTAATTTTTATTTAATCAACAATTGTTTTAATGAAGGCCATTGATGATCGAGGTATTTTAACGCGAGCGCGTTAACGATCGAGTTCATTATTCGCATTTCCATATATGATATATTGATTACAATATTTTTCCGTCGACCACACTTTCGTTCAAATCAAGGAATTCTTGTTTATGTAGAAGATATTTAGTCAACGAATTTTGAATTCAATTTAAGTTTAATGTTTGCATTGGTTGAAGCATACTAGCGTAATAAACTTGATTCGTGGAAGTTTCACAAAGGATTTTTTTCTGCTATATTAACTTAATTTTGCAAGGGATTTTCAACATACCATTCGGTAACAGCAGTGCATTTCCAACGACCAAGTCGTTTGATGGCTATTATGTGTCAAATTTGAAATGTGGAATCCAAATTCGTTTGTTTGGTTGCCTATGATGCAACAATCATACATTTAGAAACCAATCGACCATTAATATTGACAAATTAATTAATAAGGGTCATTGATTGTGAACATAATTTTAGATAAGATCACCATCATATTTCTTTTTTATACTTAATGTTGTAAACACCACTGTATATTGTATGAATACTATTGTGTATACTAGTGCTTTCTATATTTTATATATATATCTGTATATTAGAATGTCTATTTCAATAAATATATTTCTATTCTATATTCTATTCATAATGTATTTAAACCCAAAAGTAGGAATAGGATGTTGTCAACGCAGCTTTGACAAACACTTATTAAAAAATTGCATCGAACATAAATCAAAACTATGTTTTCAAGCATAGTAATGGTAAAAACATTAATTGCAGTTTGAGTATGGACTACGTCCTTCATATTCCCTCTTTTATTTCACATATCAAATACAAAAGCAGTAGTAGGATTATTGTGAAACTTCCATTTTTTTTAAATCTCTGGTTCGACAACACGATCCTATAGTACTATTACTTCAAGTACCAGTATACTGCAGAGGCTTCATGTGGTTCAAGCAGGAAGTTCTTGTACTTTCCCAAAGCGTATGAAGAGTGTTCATATAATAAGAATGAGCCAGAAAGGGCGTCAAATTGGATGATATTATTCAGTTCTTCATTATTAACTTCGTTTATATTGCTTAGAGCAACTCCTTAATTTCTTTGCAAGTCCAATATCTTCTTTAGCAATCGAAATAGTATTGGGCTTTCATCCGCCATGTCTCTATAAGTAAAAAAGGTCAGCTGCAGTGTTAATCCATCACCGAGGTAAAGGGCTTTATGTCCTGTATATTACTGAGGATTAGGTGATCTAAGAAATGTAACATATTCTTCGTCATATCTCGTAAAATTGTGGTACTTACTTTCAACTGAGGTTTTAAATATTTTTAACATACATTGATAACGCCAAACAATTCGTTACTAATCATGCAAGCATTTTTTTAAATTTCAAATAGGTCCTTTTTCAAATTCGATTAATTATTAAATTGAAACTGAACATCGAGACATAATTATCCTCAACTTCCATCCCGTTTAACACAATCACTTCCAAAATTGTCAGAAGAGAGATTAGAATATTTTCAAACAGTTCACTATCTATACCTGTCTCAGGTAGAAATGATGCAGCGATGGGGAATTCTTGAAAATTACCTGTGTCGTAAAACACTGAACTGAACCATTTCTGAAATGCATTTTATCCTTAATCTCTTCTTGAATTGTTTTCTACAGTGATGAGTTATCTTGAATAATTTATCAGAAGTCGTCTATGAAGAAATGACGGGTAATTTATAGTACTGTATTTTATAAATGATGGCTTTATCTCTAATAGGCATGGGATACAGTTCTTTGCTGTTGGGTATTTATTATTCTTACAGTTTATTATTAGGAATTATTGGTCTAGGCCATATGCTTATCTGTATATGTTGAAAACATCATCATGGAAATAGGCAATAAATTTATTTGTTTGCTCCTCCTCAGAGACTTTCATTTCGATAAAATATCCAGGTTATGTAGTGATTATTTCCAGTTCTTTCGATAAGAGTGTGTTTTCATTTTCCAAGAAAGTACCTACCTACGGTTCCTACTTTATGTTGTGTGCACAATTATCATCGCATTCTTCTTAAAATTTTATTTTATTGTATTCATACTTATTTTTTTTGTTATTAAAATCAAAAACGTACAGTTCATCAGTATTTTCAATTTTTTTATTTGTTTTCTCGAATAAGATACATTAAAAAACATTATTTCTCAATAAGGTTACTGAACACGCTTGATACCAAGGAGTAAGTATAATTGCAATCTTATTACATGAATATAGTGCATTTTTTGAAACTTGGAAATAATTTTTCTACAGAGAAAATCGATATTATCAATAGAATCACCCACGACATTGACAATAATCATCATTGATAATACAACGCAAAGTAATAACTGAAAAAAAAATCCCAGGAAACTACACATGTTTTAGGACTGATTATCCCTTTTCAAAATGTAACTGTCACCTCTCATTGTAATTAGAAGGTCATGAATGAATGTAACAAAAGCTTTTGAAAGGTCCTTATTTTGATATGCATCCTCTTTTTCACGAGACTATCTGCGAAAGCAAAAGCTAGTAGTTTATCGAATATTGAAAACAGTGAAGGTATTTTTGACTTTTTTGAGTATTTTTATTTTTCAAGTGACTTACAAATGACTAATGTATCATTATATCTTAACAGCAAAATTTTCAATATAAATTTTAGATGTGTATTCAGATGTGCTCAGATGTCTGCAGCAATCGTTGGGGCATTCAAGGAGAATACTATTTTCTCAGAATTTCCAAATGAAGCTTTTGAAATTTCTATAAAAAAAATTTCATTCCACTAGATATATACTAATATAAATATAGTACTTATCAAATGGTAACTTTTCGTATAAACCTGTATAACCCGACCTAAATCAATGAGTCCTTTTCTTGGATTAATAATTCTGGTGGAAGAAATAATATTTTTTTCTGTGAACAGTATAACCTCGGCATTTGCTTGAAAGTGCCGATTTTTATACTGAAAATGCAATTTCGGTAAAGAATATAACACATCACGAAAGCAATGGAGAAAGTTCGGCAATAAAAGCTTCTAAAAGTGTCATCAATAATTTAGTGCTTTCACATTATGCCCCTACAGGGCCGTTTCTCAATAGGACTGTCTATAGTAGCATCTCGAGGCGTAATCATTAATGTATCAGCGCCTGAATATCTTCTAGATTTGAACGTTATTTAGCTTATTCCATAAAACAAAGTGCAAAAGGGACTACAGGTTTTGAGAAGTTTGTAATTTCTAATGGATGTGCTGCAAATATCTTGGAATAGCCCTATATACCGTTAGCTAATTTCGTACATCTGTTGTCTCGTCGAGTGGAAACTGGAAAGCGGAATAAAAAGAAACTTTGAACTGCACCATCAGAAAATTCTAACTTTGAAAGATATTTCATCCCCTTTGCTCTTATTGCGATAATAATTAACTAGAAAGCTTTCAAGACATGGAGCACTTCGAGGCAGATGGAAATTTTAGCTAGGGTTTTTGTTAGTTGTTTTTTTATTTCCACAGCTTTACTACTTCCGGTGTCATTAACGTTTTGGCCATGTATATGTCCGACAATTAATCATAAATAAACAAAGAGTAGAAACGGGAAGTAAGTATAGGAATGTTTAACCCTTTACAACTTGGGGCTATCTATTACTGCAGAATCCAATAACAAAAATAGTCAATGAAAAAAATCAATATTAGTAAAACATGTTACCGACTCCCTGGGGAATTTTTGTACACTACAGAATGAAGTTCAACATCGTGAAACCAAAAAAAAAACGTATAAGATTGTTGTTTATTCATTACAATTATGAAGAAACAAATCGGAAAATAAAATTGAAGAAAACTGGGCCCTATTAAATAGTCTGAGAAGTAAATCATACTCCTTTCTAGTATTTGGCAGTATGCATTCAGAAATCGTCAATAACTTATATTGCACAATTGCTCAGAAACTAACCTCAAAACAAAAATTCAACGAACAATCACAAGATTTCAGTAAAAATTTTGAACAACCTCCCCGATAGCATTTGAAAGCATTCGTTATGGCCATGGATAAATCCTTTGCAACTGTAAATTTTCCCCATCCTAAAATAAGCTCTTGCATACATAATCCCTCTATTCCATAGTAACAATTCAAAAGATTCGAGTAACTTCAGACCAACTGCCATGCTCTCAACACTCTCAAAAACTGATGAAAAAAATAGTATTAGCTTTCCTTTATACATATGAAATACCAACTCACAATTTGGTTTTTAGAGACTTTGGTCACAAATGATGCAATCTTTTCCATTCTTGAATAAAATAATATAATAGAAACTCTAAAACAAACAAATCACGTAACCCGGCAAGTAAAATAGAATCAAATACCCCTTCCTAGTCCAAAGTCAACTCTGACAAAGGAGTCTTTAATCTATGAAACTTAAAAGTTATATAACCATATTTATATACCTACCCTATGAAAACAGAAAGGAAAAAGGCTATAAAAAGTTCAAAAAGATTTTGTAAGAAGCGCTTGCGTGAAAGCGTACTACAATCTTTAAGAATGGTATTACCATTTACAATTAGAATCAAATTATCATTCAATTCATTTCGTATCCCACTTCTGACACCATTATATTAAAATTTCGTTCATTCGTTCTATCTAATGGTATCTCCTAATATTCAGAGCCATATTATTAAGTTTATGTAACAATTAAGTACCGCAGCCAAAAGTGAATCAACAAAACTTGCATTCAATCGATAAAAAATACTAAGGTCAAAAATTGAATTTATTTCGATTAAAATAACTATTTCTCCAATCCGAATAACCTATGTGTATATCTGTTGTATAGTTTACCGGCTACATGAGAGTTTCCGCGCATGAAAATAACTAGAACCGCCTGCATTATCTGACCCTTCTACGCTCCGTCTGAAACTTGTCGCCTGTCACTACTAATGATAATCTCGATGTTGTTTTTGAGGAAGTCGCACTTTCCAAACAAGTTCCTCATTATTAACCCGCCCTGGGAGATAATGAAAAAATACTGCGAGCTATTAAATATAGTGATAACGAGTTCCTTTTCGTATATATAAAAAAGGACTTCTTGACGGACCGCTTATATGGGCCGATAAGAAAATTCATTAAGCAATTAGAGCTGATGACGGTCGTCCAATTGTAATGACATTGTACCTAATGTATACTTGAAGTAGTTTTTTGAAATTCGAACGAATTCAGTATTGCGTGATAATGAATTTTTTACCCTCAAGGTTATATAAAGGTTTGAACGGACAATAAATACAAATTCAAAAAAAGTGTAATTTTTGTGTATCCTTCCGGTATGCTATTCGGTCATGCAGTGACTGCGTCTCAAAGTGTTTTGAAATTCAAAAATATCTGAAAGTGAATTATAGAAGAAGCAAGCAAACATCAAATCATGGTTAGGCACATTATTTTCGGAATTCTATCATCTTTTTTGTGTGTCCTTCACAAGTAACTGCGTGAATTTGCATTCGTGTATACTGTATATATGAAATATTTTAATTTGTCCTTTTTACAAGCTTTTATTTAACCTACTCTGTTCGTATATCTATCAGTCGTTCTGTCTCTCTGTCTCTTTTTCCGGTTCAAAACTTGCAATCCATCTTGAAAGCACTTGCAATTTGCCGACAACGATAAAATAGTAAAAAATAAATAAAATACCCCTCGGAATGACGCCTGAGAATTTGGAAAAATTTTTTAACAACAATATATATACCTCTGCTCTCCTCAACGTTAAATAGAGAACGCACAGGAATTTGAAAAAAAATTACGACGGTTTCTGGGACATTGATAATTACAAAAAAAATGTTGACAGGAAGATTGCAGGGTTTACAGTTATTAATATTCGAAAACGTGTGCCGACAGAATTTTGAATAATCCAGACGAAACATCTAACGGAGTGTTTTATTTTTCACTGAAAAAACTTGTTAATAGTCGTATCAAGCCTGTATATAATAGCTGCTTTCCATTTAATAAGGGTTTGATGCACCTGGGCTTCTCATTCTAGTTTAATCATTGGCTGAAAATTGACATCTGTCAAAATCTACCAATAGTAAGTCTAGAATGAGAAGCTCCGGAGCTTCACACTCCTAAATGGAAAACGCCTATTATAAGAGCTCAGTACACTGGGGGGAGGGAGGGTATAATGAGCAGAGATCATTCCTTCAAAATTGAGTAAGTTTTCAAATTAACCATGTCAATAAATGTTCTCTATTGGTAATAAAACAAAATGGCTATCGACCGAGGTTCTTCATCTAACTTGCTTTCAAGTTATTAAGTACCAAAAATGTCTTGTTGATTTTGGATCTTTGGTTTCGATGCATAATTTTCAGCTTGGATGTACTTTCAACACTAAAAAATCTACACTTGGTATAAGGGACACACGGGTCTAGAAGAAATTATCTCTCTCTCTCTGGTTTTTTGGTCCTTGCTTCCTTCTCAGGCGCATTCAACCAGTCTCCTTTTATTACATAACCCATGTAATAAAAGCTTCGGTTGGGGACGTAGTCCGACTTGTTCGGCACTAGACTACATCCATTTTGCTTCAACTTATGTCTTCAAGTGAGCAATCTCTGACTAAAATGTTGCTTGAACTTCTTCTGAGCTATGTTTGTTGTGTGTGCGGGAACTGATTTTATTTTATTACAAATAGCACAAACATAGGTGCAATATATAGGATATGAAAGTATAAAAGGATGAGGAGAGTTTATCTAACCCACCCCCTATCGTTTCACAGTTTTATTTGATTTATATCCATGAATTTAATCAGTAGTTTTACAATTCTGGCATTCAATGTTTTAAGGATCACATACATGATGTCCATAGGGCCTCAATACCTGGTAAATATCAAAGCTAGAAGATATTTTACGATCTATTCTAATCATAGATTACACTCGTATCATCAGTTCACGCCCTTGACAGAATGATTAAATCCCTTTCTAGCAAAGTTGATATTTCGATTTCATAGTTGTTTGTTCTGTGGTTACAAGATATTATTCACCGATAAAAGACGCATTTCCTGTGAATTAAAACCGACGTTCTCACAACATACTTTTCGCCGAAAGCCATTTTATATGTTTATCTCGCGAACGCTAAACCGAGATAGGGGTAGTGAACCCACTTCATTTTTATGCAACGTCCGAATCGGGCCATAAATTCCGGCCGACTCCTCTCCAATTTCCTCTATTTTTCCGAAAGACATGATCCAAATTGAAAACGACCTGTACGAGATTTAAAATAAATAGGCTATATAGATGCACCGTAGTGCCGCGAATCTAATAAAGATTTAACTCGGCCGGACCCCATCGGCATATCGCAGAAGACTGCCTACGCGGCCCGAAAGGCCCCCCAAGGCAAGGAGAAATGTAATTGCGTTTTGTTGGACCATCTCTCAATCTACTTGGAGATCGGAGTGATGAGATGAGATATACTGTTTGAATACCAATGGAAATTCTGCATTTTTTCTTAGGGAGTCAACTGGGAACCGCCTAGTCACAGAGGGTTTATTTTACTGGGTCCCAATGGGTTTGAGGCCAATTCATAAAATCCACCAAATGAATATTTCATTCACACGTCTTGCTTGCGGATACACTGGAATTCTGTAAATATTACAAACGAAAGACCTTACATAACAATCCAAATTTTGTTTCGAGAAATACGGACGGTATGCCTACGCTCGATGTATGTTTTTTGTTTATCTAGTTTAGTTTCGTTTTCACGTTCATGCAATTTGCGCAAATAGACTGAGTCGTTATATTCTATTCACACGTTCAGTCTATTTTCACGATTGTCGAGGGTGAGAGCAAAAGTAATTCTGATAATAATAATAAAAATAATAACTTAATATGACGATGGATCAGGAAGACAAATTATATGCACTAGCTGCGGTGTTTGTTTAATCGAAAGGCATCAAGAAAGAAAAAGCCAAGGCAATCGCAGAAAGCATGGTTTCTATCGCTGTATTCTTTGGATTGGATTTTCCAAAGGATTTATAAAGCTCAATGAGTTCTGTAAAAAATTCTTGTTCTATTTTTCGACATTACTTATTACTAAACAATTACTAACAGAACAGTACTATATACATATAGCAAATGCAAAACTCTGATACTATGCATCATTCATTGATGTATAACATTATTTGGATAGGGAAACATTCTCTATAAAAATTGAAAAATGTGATTTATTTGTAATATTTAACAGAAAACAACTACTTCCCCGGCTAAAGCCACGCTGGACATTGGACTACATCTAACAGATATTGTGGAAAGACTCTAACTGAAAAGAAAACATCTCAAAGTAAAAATTCTCATTTTCATTCAGATAGTTGATTTTTTTTTAAATTTTCTATAGTTTTCATTGAAAATTCATTAAATACAATAGATAGGGAGAATCTATTTCGCTTTGCCAAGCTCACCAGGGAGATTGATAGAATTGGAAAGCAGGCTCTTCAGAAGCAATTATAGACATCAACGATGGAAATGACGGAAATAATTCTTCTGTGCTAACACTTTGAAAGTTATTTTTTGACATAAACCTGTCATGGGCATGCATTTTGATTTTCGTTCGAAAATATGAATAGGATATTCATAAAATCTGGATTATTGAATATATGTTTCCACATCATATACAGGCTGACGAAGATAGCTATGCCTCCGAGAAAAAAAGTTTGGTCTAGCCGCGCATGCAATATTTAGAACGCAGAACTATTTTGGTTGGCCTGTACTTATTCTCCCTTTTTGTCAGACTGAAACTCAGACCACCCATATTCTCATTTATCAACAAATTCTCTCTTCATTTCAGATCTCAACACTACGACAACCTCCAACAAGCCGATAGTCAAAAACAACCCCTGAAAGATACCACCAACACGACCACACCTCCCAAAATAAAGCTCGAAGACAACAATAACCATCAAGAGCCAGAATCGACCCAACAGGACAACAACGAAACCAACAACAACCAGCACCAACAGCAACAGCAACAGCAGGGTAGTCGCTCGTTGCAGTGTTTGGAGACTTTGGCGCAAAAAGCGGGTATTCACGATATTACTCCTGACGATTGCAAGTACGATGTTGCTAATACTCTGTTGAATTTAGACAGAGGACACGAGTTCATCAAACAGAGCGTGGACGGTAAGTTGAAAGTTTTTCACTAACGTAAACGCAGTGTTCCACGTGAGCGGCAACATGCGGCCGACGCGGTGATATCAAAGCGATGATAATGATTGGTGTTCTACGTAGCAACTACCGCGCGGCGGAGGATACACCAATCATTATCATCGCTTTGATATTGCCGAGCCCGCCGCGTGTTGCCGCTCACGTAGGACACTGCACAAGAGCGTTGCTTAGATGCATGTGAAATCCCAATGCAGCGGCTCTTATGGATTCATTATGCGCGTTTGCAGATTTCTTTTTGTAATGTTACATAAAACTTACGACCTAGTGAATTGTGATATACCTTCGAGGATCATTATCAACTCCTAAATAATTCATTTTTTTAATTACTTTTACATGGACTTTTATATGGACTTTCCTCCAAAGAGATCGATATTTTTAATGGAACTGACGTGTGGAGTAAAATTAAATTGTTTCATCGTATCTGATGCATGCCCATGACATTAAAAAAGTTATCCCCCACCTGACACCAATTATTACATCACTCTTTATATTACTATAAGATGTGTCTGGGAAGCAAAAAAGGTACCAACTTCAATTTTTGTCTTATCTATTGAAAATAGTTTTTACAGTACAGGGTTGTTGGCTGTAATTATTCTCCATCTGTCTTGTTATTCAGTTGAACAGCTAGGTAACATATTACTCATAATACAATTCGGAAATATACTTGTCAATCGTTATTTACTTTCAGTTAGGGTCTTTCTGTTCACTCTTAATGGATTTCTTCATAATTATATTGATGAAGAATATGATTGTGGTAGGACTGGTAGGTGACTCGGAGTCTACTGCTAATTTGAAGTTAATGTTTCACCATTTCTCCCAGTTGAAGAATATCACATTTCCTTTTGAAATTTCCACTTTATTATATTTTGGTGAAATAATAGTAATCTAAATAAGTATCATTTTGATTTGGTGGTTCATTTTTTAATGATGTTTATTACCTGTCGTTCATCATTGAAAATGCAAACTGAAATTTTTATGGTTATCGACGTTCTAAGCTGCATAGGAATTTGTATTTACATATAATGCAGTGTTTTTGCCTTCATCAAGTAAATTTTTTAGATGAATAAACAACTGAACAACTGAAAACAAAAGAGTGTATTTTCGATTCAAGATCAGGAGATTAAATTCAAAGGCCGTCACTTGAAAGAAATATTGAAAATACATCAAGAAGTTCATTAAGAATTTTATTGTTACACCACATACACATATGAGTTTTTTATATTCTGTAACTGTAATGTTTGTTTTCTTCCCAATTACTTTTGCAGATCACCATAATCATCTTTATGGTGGCCTCCAAGAATATCACCTAGAAAAACACTCTTTATTTCGAATATAAAACAAGATCTGTTTCATTCAGCTTCAGGACAAATAACAATCACTATGAGCGATATCAACAAACAAATGGATGCGAACGCTCAAGCCCAAGCACAAGCGCAAGCTCAGGCACAGGCACAAGCTCAGGCCCAAGCCCAAGCTGTTCAACAGCAGCAGCAGATGCAGCAAGTAGCTCTCCAACAGCAGCAGGAACAGCAGCAGCAACAACAACAACAGCAGCAGCAACAGCAGCAGCAGCAACAGCAGCAGCAACAACAACAGCAACAAGCTCTGGTGCCCTCGCAGAGTCCGCACCTGCAACAAGTAACTGTTGGATCAGGTACTTACCCCTTTTTCACATTAACTCAAACTATTAACTAATCAACTACAATAAGTATATCACAGCAAAAGGGCAATGCATTATTTATGGTAAGAATTTCATTTTTATTCTTGTAGACAGACATATGTCAGATATAATTCAGTGTTTGGTCTCGGTTTTTTGGAATATATATGCTTCCTGAGCAAGTCTTTGTTCCGAGGTCTTTACGCATATTTATTTTCATTATACTTTTCAACTGTTCCTTCTGGATAACTGTCACTTCCTGTTCTTCAGTTTTTCTTCCGTCTTCACTACTTCAGAGATCATTGGTCCGATTCACCAATGTTAATTTCCTCACGTCGTCACTCAAATAGTTGAAGTATTAGTTTCTATTCCTATTTTATTTCTAATTTTTGCACCTATTGCATCATTATACAATATGTAATATTCCATTTCGTATGGAAATAATTCAGTGGTAATATTCATTATTAGCCTTCATTTTAATCATTTTAGAGCAATCATAGAAAAGTCACCCGTACAAATTAACGTTTACTAAAACGATTTTGTGTATTCGGGAATTTTTTACTGTAGACAGATATCGTAACACTTCCTTCTAATTTCTCCACTTTCTAACCCAAGAGGTCAGTTAGAAACTCTTGGAATATGTTTAGTCCCATGATTTCTTCTCATGGTAGTGTCGTCGAATTACATATGTTTTGGGAGTACTTTCGGTTCCTCTGGTTCAGTTTTCCGGGGTGTCATCTCAGAGGCAACCAGGGCGGTTCCCCTTGGGACGGTTGTTTTGGCTTTCCTCGAATAGGTTCCTTAGGTACTTGCTTCGCTTCCCCTTTAACGCGTGCACTTGCGGTACCTTTGAAGGTTCCCCTGTAAACTTTGGAGGTACCTTCGGTTCCTCTGGTCCCCTTTTCCGGGAAGCCCACCTCCGTACATGGGTTTGCCATCTCAGATACACCCTTGGGAGTTCCTTTGATGGGCGCTTTCGTAACGGTTGGCTTGGCTCCCCTTGAATGGTTTCCATAGGTCCCTGTTTCGGTTCCCCTTGAAGGCGTCCCCTTTGGGAGGCGGTCCCTTTGAAGGTTCCTGTGTAAACTTGTGTTTGGGGGTACCTTCGGTTCTTCTGATTCCCTTTCCCGGAGTGCCCACCTCCTCACCTAGGTTTGCCATCTCAGAGGCGCCCTCGGGACGGTTAGATTGGCTTTCCTCGACTGGGTTCTAGAGGTACCTGATTTGGTCCCCTTGTGGGTGTGATCTTTTAGTGCCCCTTACGACAGTCAGACCCTACCTGGGATCTATTATTTCTAGCCCCGAGCCCTAGGGGCTCTCGTAATCATATAAATCTTACAGTTAAAATAAACCATCAGTACCTTCTCAATGCTGCTCAAAGTTGATGAACAGAAAAATCACAGCTCGTCACTTATTGTTTATTCTAGGTGCCCAGTGTGTAGCTACATCTATGGGTCCTCCTCAGCATACCGTCTCGATGCACCAGCAGGTCGCCCAGCAAGGCCAGGTCATTCAGACCCAAGGAGCTCAAGTACTATCAGCCGCCCAAACCGGAAGCACGACCATAACGACAATGTCCCCCCTACATCAAAGTCAGGCCGCCCACCAACAGCAAATCAGCACCGACTGGAGCCATGGAAGAGCCGTTCAAGTAATACAACAACCCCTTCAGAACTCTGCGTATCTTCAGCAGTTGTACAATCCTCAAGGGCAGCTGTTGATGCCGGGAAATATCGGCAACATAGCGCTGCATCCCAGTATCAATCCCTCACAAATACAGGTAATTGTTTTGTTGGGTAGCGTTATTATTAATTTTCTTACAGAATACTTTTCAGTGGAGAAGCGTTATTCGAGATGCTTTGTATAAAATTCCAAAATATGGATGACCTGTGATCATGATTTTTCTTTCTAAAGTTTCTAAATAGGTCCTTTTTTTAACAAATTTGTTTCACAGTTTGTTAATCCTTCACATGAGAATTCTGTCTGCCAGGTCTGCTTTTTGTCTAGTTCTATTTCTGTTGTTTATAAGTTCCCAAAATTTGGTCTACACTTTTTATCAAACTCAGCCAAAGTCATACTTTTCATTGCAAATTTTTGTAAAATAAAAATAAAATGTAGATTTTTTTTGGAAATCCATACTTGAAAACAAAAGAGCTGCATATTATACTGATTGCATACATGCATATTCATACAGTATCGGAAACAATCTATCTGGGGTATAGACAGAAATCTACGCTAGCAACAAGGAACGCAATAATATGATAATATTATGTTATGTTATCCCACCCGGCGCATTAACGGACCACGGGGCAGTGCGACACACCGCACACACCATACGTCGATATCCCTTCCTCGAGCGAGTAGAGGAGAAATTGTAAGGCTCTCTCAACATATAGCAAGCAATTCTTTACCCAAGATGAAAACTTTCCGATACTGTATAAGCGTGTTAAAAAGAGAATAACTTATAAAGGCGTGTATTGATATAGTCAATTATCAGTTTGAATTATAGTTTTGAAAATGTCCATATAGGACGAAACTGCAGTAACTAAAGGTTATAAATATAAAGTGGTACAAAAACATATAAATTTACTTTTCCCATTTTTCATATTTATTTTAGGTCATTGCAAAACCATTCCAAGGCAATCAGCTAGGTCCTCACATGTTAACGGCAGCCCAAGGAAAACAAGTTCTTCAAGGAACTCAAGCAACGTCATTCCCATACACAACGATTCCCACCATACCGACAACGCAAAATCAACAGACTCTGGTCTTCAGTCAGCTGGGTGTCATCAGTTCTCAACCAAACATTTTGCCCAATCATTCGCAAGCCAATGGACAAGTCAACCAACAGAAACAGCAAGAAATGCATAAGGTAAAGTTATAATTGCTTGTCATCATAGTATTAGTATTTAGATTAACCCATTATATTGTGACTAACAGTCTCAAAGTATGAAATAAATATATGGAAGACTATATTTCCTAATTCGATTTCTTTATTAAATTGAAATAAATGTTGATCAAAATATTAGCGTCAAACGGGGTAAATTCGATCGAAAATAAAGTATTTTAAGCATAACACCTAAACAATTAAATTTTTTTAAATGGAATTAATTAATTAATTAATTAAGTAATTTTTTTTGTTGAGATAATGTAGCAATAATTTCAGTGAATCTGAAGGCACTGACGCCACATGATGGAATTTTTCTAACTAGCAAATCTATTTTTCACAGACTAAACCACCACAACAATTATTAAGCTCAGTTTTTCAATAAACACAATACAATTAGTAAAAAATTAAAATGATTTAAAGATAATCAATTCCTTCACGGTTTATATCATTTGTAATGTTATTGGTTTTTAATTGATTACTGAATTAGTTTCAGGAAAATATTACAAACTTGTAGAAATATCCAGAATTGAATCAGATAACACCTTCACTTGAAGTTTTGCAGCTTAAGATAGTGCATGCTTGTTGTGGTGCTGTAGGTTTTCCGGGTTTCTTACACCTGAAAATGAAATGCGCCGGAACGCTATGGCAAATAATAATGATAGCCGTCCTCTAGTCGCACAGGCTAAGCCTTTGGGTACACTCACAAGGAGTGTTTATGAGGAAGTATATTATATTATCATTGGTGAATTCTAGTGACTGATTCTACGTTTAGCTTCAACTGTCGAAGATGCTGTTTATTATAATCCATTTAAATACACTGGAGTTTTACCCAAACACCATACCGCAATTTTAACACCACGACTCGTGTTTCAATCACTGAATGATTATCTGGAGGAAAGATTAAACTAAATATAAATACAAAGTTGGCCTAATTTATACTCGTTTGAAACCTGTAACGGGTTATCCAACCGTTTCAATGGTTTGTGGTCAGATTTAATTTTAAAATGTCTGCCAAAAAGGTATGGTCTGAAATATTTGACTGACCAAACTATTGACAATAGTTCTTTTTCAATGGTAGAATAATTGCATTTATTTGGATTTAAAGTTCTACTAGCAGAACAGAAAGGTTTTCCGTCTTGACATAAAACTGAATTTATAGCATATTGACTTGCATCTGTAGTGAGTGTAAACGATTTAGAAAAATCAGGATGTACTAGGATTGGTTAATTACAAAGACGTTTTTTACAAGTTTCAAATGCGCGTATAAATTCTTGAGATTGTTCAACTTTTCTAACTTTTTTCAAACTTTGAGTCAGGGGTTTTGTTATTTTAGGTAGATTGTTTATGAATTTTCTATATGATTTTATAGAAAAGACTTTTTATTTCTTCAAATGGGAAATTTTTCTATACCATTCACTTTCTTTGGATTAGGTTGTATACCTTGAGGGGTTATAACATGTCCTAAAAATTCAACTTGTTTTCGTAAAAATTCACTTTTGTCTGGTTGAATCTCTAAATTATACTCTTGGAATTTCATATATTATAGATAATAATGATAATAACAAAAAAGGTTATGTTGAGAATGAACAAAATTTCGATTTTTAAAAATGAAAAAAACCGAGATAATTACATATCAGTTCCATACCACCGATACACCAAGATTTTCGGAAAGATTACCTACGAACTGGGTATAAGGGTGGTATTCAAAACAAGTCAGACACTACAGTCTTTTTGGCAACCCAAAGGTCAAAGTCGAGAATTCGGAAATGTCCGGAATTTAAGAAATTAGTAGATACTGCTAGTAAAATGTTATGGACAGACTAAAAGATCTATAAAAGTACGATATAAAGACGTCTATGAAAGCTCAGAAATAAGTAAACATAATAAAATTATGAATAATGATGGTGGACCAGTTCTTATTAGTTATGTAA
The DNA here is from genome assembly GCA_958298965.1 of Chrysolina haemoptera. Taxonomy (NCBI): domain Eukaryota; kingdom Metazoa; phylum Arthropoda; class Insecta; order Coleoptera; family Chrysomelidae; genus Chrysolina; species Chrysolina haemoptera. The sequence goes on from OY282594.1 coordinate 7,204,525, forward strand.
TTAGCATATCCAATAAATTTAAGTATTCACCTAACTGGTAAATATATAAAACAACTTTGTAAAATTGATGTGAATTGATAAGTATAATCTTTTCTCTAGAAGATGATCACTTGGCGACTAAAAGATGTGTCGAGGTTTAAAATTGCGCTGTGGTGTTAGGATAAACTACAGAGTATATTCATTAATACACCAAAGGTTCCAAACAGTGCATTGCAAGTATATACTATATACTTTATACATAAAAAAAAAATACTCGGACACTAGCTTACAAGACCAAACTTTGACATAGTCATTGAGATCCATACCACAAAAAAAAAAGAGATAAAAACAGAAAAATCTGTAAACGTCAATTTACCTTTTTGAAATCTTCCATAGGTTATGGGAACTCAAAAGGTGCAAATGCAAAAAGTTGCAAGTAGTCAGGGCCAAGTTGCTCAAACACAACAAGGACAGTGTGTTCAAGTATCCCAAGCGATGATCGGCTCACAGCCAACCGCACAAATAATCAGTCCGATACAAGTAAGACTCTAATGCTAAACAAACAGTAGTATTTGACAGTAGTTAGCAAATTAAAGCAAGATTTTTGGCATGAATATTGTAATATCTTAGTAGATTTTGATATAGATTAATAAATTGTTGAATAAAATTTAGTTTACGAATATCATGGTTGAATGTCGTAATACAGTATAAAATGTTTTCAGGTCCTTCAATCAAACCATAAAACTATTTCAAAGGTTAAATTTATCTATTTATGGAAATTTACCTATTTCTTGACAGGAGCATTAAAACCTAATTCATATAAAAAATTTCAGTAAAGATGTTCAATGTCAATAAAACTTTTCGATATTGATTAAATAATTTCACATCTAGAAACATCAGTTTTGATACTTTCAATTCTAATTCTAAGTATTATCATCCTATACACAGGGTGAGTCAGAATAAGACCGACTAACTCCGAATACAGATTCCTCACCTCATTTCGAGTTGAAAAGTTTCTATTGAGGTATGTCCTAAAATACATCCCCACTGAGATACAGGGTGTCAAAAGTACGAAAAAAAATTGTTTCTCTCAAAAACTCCTGAAGGAAAAAATTTCAAACTTGGTACACTAATTATCATAAATCTTGGAATTACTATAGGGCCTGCAAATCAAAAATATTTCGGGAACTGATTGTTTCAAAACTATTAATTTTAATTATTCTAATAATTATTCTAATAATTATTTTATTCAGGGTTCTATAAATACCAAAGCCCACATTCTTTAAATGTCGATTTTATAAAAAAGTCTCCGGAACCAGGATGGATTTTGAGTTTCTGACTGGGTTTTAGTTGAACACTTTGAATATAAAAAAGATTATGTGATCTGGAAATTTGGCGATTTCTTTTTTAGAAGAATCGTTTTTTTCTTCAACAACCTCTCAACAATAAAACTACTTCAACATCAAACTCAATTTGCCACTATTACACCATTACTGCATGACAAATACACATTTTGCTTCTTCACTTTGAGTATATTTACTAATTTTACTATTGGTGGAAGTTAAAAAAATCAAGAAATGGTTTGTGCATGATTCGTTTCCTTTATTATTGTGTTTTATTATTCATTATTTTTATAACACAGATTTTTTTTTCAAACAACTTGGATGTATTTGGTCAATTTAAAAATGAATATTAAAAAAACCCTTTTTGACTCGTGTATAATGACTGATTTTCATTAATTTTATTTTACAATAATTATTTACTTTTTTACCTTACCTACTTCAAGTGTTGTTGTCATCTCAATTTATAAAGATTTCTTGGGAATCTATTGCTCAAAAATGTCTATGGCTCAATCAATATATTTTGGTCAGTCAGAATTTGCATTTTCCGAGATACCTACTACCAGAATTTTCTCATCTCTCGGTGTTGACTAGATAATTATGATTGAATAATTAAGATTTTCCATTCTCAGTATCTTCGGAATCAATTGATTGACAAAACACTCAAAACAGTACTACAATCTCTGTACTGTACAATGATGCCAGCTCTATTTTTGAAAATATGGCTTAATGATTGTCTTCCATTATCTGGGAAAAAGGTACATGCTGACTTATCAAAATAGTAAGCCAGTGTTCACCAAAGTTCCTATATAGTAAAGGGGGACCTCTGTGAGTAATCGAGAAGTTTTTAGATGTGAACTCTTCGTTCTCCTCCCAACACTCATTTACTATTGTTTTGTTTCATGGTTAATTTTGATATTGAAATATTTTTCTCAACTGGGGGGTTTTATTAAATTTTAAATTTCATGATTATTAATTTTTGTTCAAACAATCGTGATGTATTAAAACTTAATATAAAAATGGCCTTTTGAAGTCTCCCTGGATAATGAGTGATTTAACATTCGTATAATGGAGATTTTATTGAATACAAATACAAAATACAAAAAAAAAATCAATTCTTGCAACTAACATAGTTAAACGAACATACAGAGAATGTGAATAAATATTAAGAAAATAATTTTGACAAAATACATAATAAAATGTGGTCAATATAAACGAAATCATTTCCAACCTATGTCGAAACTATTTGAAAGTTTAAGTGATCAAATTAATTAAATAAATTATCTAAAAATTTTTTCTTTAGTTTGTTTTCAAATTACATTAACGAATGGTAATTTTTTAATTTATTATATAGTGAATTGTAATTTACTATGTCATTATAATTATAATAAACATATTTCCAAAATTTTATCTGAAATTGCTAGAAGCAAACAATATTGTTTGGTATTATGGTTGTGAATACTGCTCACTTCAGTTGAAACTAAATTCGAGGTTTTAACTTTTTTTCTAATTGAGTGGATGAACAAATGGATGACAAAATTTCAGCATATAAAGGGACTTCAGATCAAGCAAACCATTTGGAATAAAAAGCTGCCAATTAAAATTAGGTATTTTATAGTTTTTATTTTTATTTTTGATTTTAGTCTACTTGCTGTATAAACTCACCATAAATCATCTTCACATCATCATCAACTGTGGTAAAAATGCACACTAGTTAGTCTAAAAGTGATAGCGCCACTTCAGTCATATGACACATTTGACAATATTTGAAAATATTTGAACAATAAATAACAATTTTTCTATTTATATATTTGTGTCCGCCTAAGTAATGCCAAGAAACTTTTTTGCTAGTTCTTTGCCTTCAACCTCTGCCTTCAAATATTAGTTGCTCTTGCAAAAATACAGTTTCCTGTATGTATATAACTATTATTGTCACCATCCCATTAGAATTCAGTTAAATCTGATTGTTAGTTCATATTTCAACTTTTCATTTCCTTCAAGGTTTTTGCATTTTCTTCTATCATTCTGTATTAGCCAAATTCGAATAATTCACTCAAATTTGAAATCAACTTTCTCAATTAGCAAATTTATGTATTATCAATAAATGATTAATTGGAATCCAAAAGTTTTATAAGTAAATAATAAAACAACAAAAGTTGAATATTATTACCAGCCACTACATCTTGGCTTAAGGACATTGCTTGTCATTTATTGAAAATATGATTGTAATTTGGTTAAAATCATTAACATGAACAAAAACTAATTAACAGTGTGAACTCATTCCACTTATTCCGATTTACTTATTTGACATAACGAATCTAAATTTTTAAAACATATTTGCTTGATTTGAGATATAAATTGATCCTTAATGTGAAACTGGTGTTTCAATTGCTTCAACAAGCTTTGTTTCCTATCAAAATGTTTTTGTTCTAGCCGAATGGACAACAAATGCAATTTGCCCCTTGGCAGTTTGCCAATGGTCTGCAACAAGTATGGACAACGAATGGACTCCAACCTCAAGCTTTGCAATTGGCAACAAATCCAATATTCATTAGAGGAACCCAAGCTGATGGCACCCCTGGAATGTTCATCCAGCAAAACCCTCAACCTGCCACTATTCAGACTCAACAGAATCGTAAGTAAAGTGAAAATTAATTTTATTGAAATATATCAATAATGATAATCTGGAAATTTGGTGGCTTCCTTAAAACTTATCTAAGCTGAAGTTTGCCAGTTGATGAAAATTTCCTATATCATAAAGAGAGATCTCTGTGAGTTGTTGTGGAGCTGTAGATATACTCTTCGTTCCCCTCCCTACATTTTTTCAATAAGATATATGAATGAAATTTATTCCATTATTCTCATAGAAAAATAATTTTTTTACTTGTTTACAATGTTTACAGTGTTTACAATGTTGATCTTTTGTAAATTTTCCGTTCTTAGAAATCTTCGATTTTGTGATGGATATTCATAAGAATATGTGATTAGGAAAAAATCAGTTATTTGTCCATTTTGATCAAAATAATTCAATACAAAGAAAAAGATTGAAGTCGTTAAACCTATTTGTGAAAGAACAATGTTCTTGCGACTTTATTTTCAGTGAAATATTATGACAATAATACAGAAAGTAATTGTTCATTTTATATTGATTTATTGGATATAATACTTTCTTTTAGCAATTACTTATAAGTTATAGATGGCAATCATAGAAAATTATCTTTAACTTTCAAAACAAATTATTTCAAGTCTGTCTAAAATAAATTCAGAATAAAAGATATGTGTAACAAATATCTTCATTGAAACTCAAGTATTAATAATACTCATTATAAGAATCTTACATAACATTCTTGAATGATGAATAAAGGTGATTTTTTTTTCATTTAGAAACAATTGCGACACAAGGTACCGTCCAGCAAATATCCAAACCAAGACCGACCAATGACAACATTCAACCTAAACAACAGGTAACAAGACCCTTGAATATATTGCCTTCAAATGCTGCTAACATCAGGCCTGCCAGTTCAGTATCCACCCAAACTATTGGTGCTCAGACCCCTGTAAGTATATATTTATTCATTTTTTTTTTCATTTACTTAATAGATGATGAAAATAAATAATAGATTAATAAAAAAAAGAATAAATAAATATATAATTACTGTTTTGTTTCTTCATTCCTGAAGAAAATTAAACAATTGAAAATTCTCATTTAGAGCACCTCAATTGAAATAGTAAAAAAAATGCTGTCCCAAGGCTTCCGAAAATTCCTCATTATTGATTATTCAACTGAGAACTATTGTCAGGTCTGATACCTCTACGATTATTGAACTACATTTGTAAATGAATGTTAACAATTTGCCCATGCAAAGTTGTTTTTGTAGTACCTTTGCAAAGGCATTTAACAAATATTTGTTTGCAATATTTTCTTTCTGCCAGCCAACCCTTAGAAGTCTTCTAAAGACATGCTCCATCTAGGAAAGATAATACAGTCTAATAGTCGTCAAGGTATTAGCCATGATTGTTGGTACAAACCAGTACTTAACAATAATTTCATTTCATAACCTGGGAAAGATGTACATTCTGGCTTATCAAAATTGATTGAATTTATTTTAATTGTTTCAATTGTTTTTATCAAAGTTTATAATTTTTGTTGAAATAATAATCGTTGCCATTTCGGTGATAGACGTTTTATTTACAGGCTTCCATGGGTGGTAAACCAGGAGCTAAAATTCGAACGAAGGCCCCCCAAGTGAGAACTTCGCCAGCACCAAAGGCAGATGCTGCAAATCAAACCCAGATCAAACCCTATTCAAATCTACAGCACCATATTGTTGGAAATAAGTAAGTTATTTTTGTCCTTCTAGGTTTCTTACAACTAAATAATTTTGAAACTTTCATGAAGTTATCACTAACCTTTGAATATTTTGCTTTGGCACCCACAATTTCTGTTTGTACTGTGTTCCAAAAATGTATTCACTTCTCACAAAGCTTATCTGAAAAAATAAATAATTTATTAAAAAATTATAGGCAAGTTTTTTTTGAAATATATTTTGTATTCAATAACAGAACAGAGAGATATAAAGATTCTTATTATATTTAGTTTTCTTCAAAATTACAGAATGGTGGTAATGAATTCAAATGGAATGACAACAACTATGACACCTGGATCACCAATGACAGCAGAAAAAGCCCAACAAATAGCCAATCAGAACAAATCTCAACAACAGGCTCAACAACAACAACAGCAGCAACAACAACAAGCCCAGCAACAGGCTGTTGTGATGCATCAACAAATACAGCAACAGCAGCAACAAGCAATGCAGCAGTATCAAATACAGCAGGGGCAAGCACAACAGCAACAACAACAGCAGCAGCAACAGCAGCAACAACAGCAGCAGCAGCACCAACAGCAGCAACACCAACAACATATACAGCCTAAACCGATGATGAGTGAGTTGATGAATTCAAATACATTTTTATTTTATACACACAGATTTCCTGTTTTTCATGAACCTTAGAGAGGCATTCCTTCATGAAGGTTTTAAAAAATTTGGGTTTCAGTATTCAAGATGAGAATTAACTGTGTATCTATTACCAGAATATTTCAAAATTTATCAGTGTTGATCGAAAAAACTTTTTATATGTATATTTTATTGGAGATATGTTCTATTTTACTTGGAAAGGGTTTATTTTATACAAATTTTGAACAACATTGTAAAACTTTTTCTGTTTTATTGAATCTAAAAAAGATTGATACACTGTTTTGCTATTTATTTCATAGAAAAGCTAGATTACATCAATATTCACCATGATCCAAAACATCTTGAATGCAAATAAAGAAAAATAATATTTTTTATTCAGAATAAGAGTGGGAAGTATTCATATACGAAAATTTCACGTTCTTCATTTTGGTTACCAAGAATCTGCTCAGGAATAATGATAATTTTGGTTTGGATGCATGTTTCTTTTTAGTAAACCCAACTTCTAAATAATGATTTTTTTTCTTTAGTTCAAACAATGCCCACTTTGAATTCCCAACAACTACAAATGGCAGGAGATAGACCAATCATGCCAGTGGTCTCCATGTCGGCGCAGGCGAATGCACAAGTTCAACAAATGCAGCAACAGATACAAAACAGTCTTCCGTTGCAGTCTAACCTTGCTGTAACCCAACAGACCATGCAAATGAATATGCAACAGTTGCAACAGGTAGGAAAACAACTATATTTTTTTATTTCTTCTTATAACTGAACCATTAAATCAATTCTACATTGGATAGTCTGACAAAATGAAAAAAAGGCACATAAAAGATATATTCAAGTCCATTATTATTATTACATTACAAACTCACTGGAAACTTCATATTGATTACAAAGTAGGGCAACCAATTTCTTGAAATTGAACCAACCCAATGCTGCGTCTGAAAATGCTTCCATAACTTATTTCATTCATTATTAATTACCTCACAAATACAACAATAAATGTTAATAATAATATTATTATTGTATGTTGATTGGAATAAAAAGCCATTTTTAACACAATGCTGAAAAATAACGTAAATTTTCATTCAGGTAACTGATTATAATCTTTGTAAAATTTCCTAAATACAATGAAACATGAAATGATGTATATATGCTGGGAGAAAATAATTTAGGAATTTGATACTTCCTTATTAAAGTTCTTATCAAATGTTAAACAATGATATACATACCTCAATGAGCGTACGTCATTGTAGACTGCAACAACGATGACTAATATTGGCAATGTTGGTTATATGAACTATTTATATGCAAATAAGCTACTCATAATCAAGTTTGCAATGTGAGAAAATGTTTGAGATAGAAATCTCTTGATATCATTGTGAGTAAATGAAATCTTGTTTATGAAACTAAGAATTATGTTGGCAAACATCATTTTGGAATTTGAAAAATTGTATTACTGTTATTATTTGCACTGGAATATCCCTTTTGATGTTTAAAACTGGTATAATGAAACCTGTCTATATAAAAGGAATTCTTCAGATTTTGAGTTAATGATTTTATGTTTAAAGTAACCAGCTTCAATCAAAATGGTCCCACACTGTAAAATGTTGGGATATGTTTCTAATGTCAAAAATGATTGAAGTGATTCAGAATTTCATCAAGGATTTCTTTATAGTTACAACAAATGGCCCCACATGGTACAATCATCGGCCAAATACAAACTTCACAACCTCAGCCTACAGCCATCCCGCAGGTAACTGCGAGTCCCTCACAACTTCAGCAGATGCAAGCAGGAGTTCAGCAGCCCATAGGAATAACCCAACCCCAGCAAGTACCCCTTCCTCCTACGATAGTGCCGTCTATCAAAAGCGAACATAATTCTACGGACAACGCTGTACAAAACACTAACATATCAGTGGACACTAATAAAGAAGCTGTAGTTGATGGTAAGTCACAAAGACAAGTTTCATTTATGAGAATTGGTGTAGAGGTCTATATGAGTTTCTCAAGTAGTTGTTTTCTGTTAGATATTACAAAATATTTCAATTTTCATGGAGATTGTTCCCCTTTTCAGCATGAATACCTCCCAAAATATCTTGAACTATGGAAAATAGCTACTGAAACTTGTCTTTCAGCCGCAGATGATTCCACAACACATTTTATGAATATTTTATTCATATTTTCGAACAAAAATCAAAATAATAACTACTCCCTTTCTTCAAACTTTACATAAAACATCCAAATGTTAAAACAGCTACCTCCTACCTTCCTACCCCCATATTATTAACTCCAATAAAAATGACAACTGACAAATGACAACTTACAACTTACAAATGACAACTGACAAATGACAAACAGGAGCGCTCAATAATAAATGACTGCCAACTGCCACCGTGCCATAAAATTCACAAAGTTGCGTTTTATTTGTTCCAATCCGATAGTTGAGGAATAGATTCACATATGACGTACAATAAATCTGCTTTCCATTTGAGGGTTTCATGGACAAGGGCTTCTTATTCTAGTTTGACACCTGTCAAAATCTACCAATAGTAAATCTAGAATAAGAAGACCGGGGCCTTACACTCTTAAATGGAAAACGCCTTAAATACTATAAAAATTACACGAATGACATTTTTTTTCCTATGTATATCTTATGCCGGGTTCATATGCTAGCTTTTTGTAGTTGAGCTTACAGCGTATTGTGTTCGAATTAGTTACTGAATCAGAAAACAATACGCTATAAGCGAGAGCTATCATGTGTACCCGGCGTTACGTTAATTCATTCCTACACCGCTACTGGAATGAAACAAATTAAACGTAACTAAAATTTTGAGTATGTGTTCTATGCCATTACTGTCATTTTCAAACTAGAAATTCCAATTAGTGAATTTCGGGAATTTCCCGCCTAATAAAACTGAAAAAAATGATTTGGAAATTGGGTGTGATTCAGCTTTGATTTTTTTTAAATAACCGATTATAAAGTATGATGCAGTTTGACTGGTGCGATTCAATAATTTGTGCTGGTATGCTTTTATTTTTTTTAATATTCCAGTAGTATATAGGGTGTACAGAGTCCATTATAGACTCGAAAATAAGAAAAAATCGTTGTGAAAAGTATTGTTCCACTTTCCATATTGCATTAGAGTTCAGTTGGGAATATACGCTCTACTTCAAAACTAGAGAAATTCCGCAGTTTCGGAATTATTGTTTGTACACTTCTTCAGAAGTGCAACATTCTGTATATCAGTTTGAAATTGACAAAATCACTCTGACAGCTATAGAAACATATAAATAATTGTCAAGTGTTCATTATTCAAAATGGAACTTAGATTTCGCCACAATTTCAAAAAATCCAGCTGTTGCAAAGCTTGTTCCAACTTTGATAGTCCAAGTAGTTGTGAGTATTCCATTGAAACTTATACTTACGTTTTTCATTGCAGCTACATCATCACAACCTGACTCTAAAGAATCGCCCCCAATAGTGGAAGCCAAACCACTTATCAATGGCGTCGAACCAACAATTGTCCAGCCAGCTCCCATACCAGGAACTGCCCCCTCTCAGCACTCAAATGTTGGTTCTGAAAACGGTTTACCGTTGGCTGCAACAGCGGAGGAAGTCAAAGAGAGATGTCCTCCTAAGGCAATGGTTAAACCTCAGGTTCTCACTCATGTTATTGAAGATTTTGTCATACAAGAATCTTCTGAACCGTTTCCAGTCACAAGAAGCAGTCTTCTTGGTGACATCAAGCCTACACAGTCCTCTAATGATAAAGACTGTGATGAGCCACCAAGTAAGTTTTTTCATTATTTATATATGTTTATTGAGAGTCAAGACAATGTTAATGAGTACAATAGAAAGCAAATTATATACATTATTTATGTATATGCAATAAATAATGAGCTGAAAAATGCACTCCAGTGTTTTAACAGTCTTCCCGAAAGATAATTAACAGTTTTATTCACATTGTCTGGTATAAAGTTTCAGATTTTCCAAAAGCTGGTTCACCATTGATAAGATTGTGGCGATGGGAGCATATTGATGTTCTTTCAATATAATTCTCATTTTTCAATTTTTTGATGTAGTTGTGAATATTGGTTAATATTGAAGAGATAATCGAAAGGTGGTTCTATTTTTCATTATTCATTTATGATTAGCCAGAGCATTGTTTGTCATTCATTCATATCAAATATTAAGCAGCATATTGAATGACCTCCAAACTATTGATTATTACACAAATTGAATGACGTTATTTGTTTCAGGAAAGAAACGAGCCATATCTCCAGGTTACGGCATCAGCTTGGGAAATAAAGGAGAAATGGCCAAGTGTGAAGCTTGTGGCACAGTTGATCTGAAAGTTAAATTTAAGAAAAACAAGAGATTTTGCTCCCTTGCCTGTTCAAAGAGGTATTTATTCATGTTTGGATATTTTGTTTAGATGGAGAAAACAGTTTTTGAAATGAGACTAGCTAAAAGAACGAAAATTTCTACAGCTAAATTGATTTTAATGTGCTTGTATTACAGTAATTTTCACCTTCTCTTACTGTCTCATTTTCATTTATTATATCAAAATAGTATTGCAAGTATAAATTATCAGGTATCTCACTCTAATACTTTAATTCCAGTGGTAAATATAAATCTGATGACAAGAAAAAATGGGACAAAGACGGAATGGAAATTGATACCGAATCTGGTGCATCTGGAGCTGAAAGTAGTCTCAGCCCTAAAGATGTTGAAGATGATACTCCCAAGGTCGATCCTTTCAAATGGAGTGTAAGTTTTTTTTTTTTGTAGAAATATCAACTATATATTTGAAATTAATATATATGAAATACTAAAAGTAAATGCTAGAACTTTACCATGTCTTCCAAATTATAAATAAATATTTTTATCATTTTAGGTTCAAGAGGTATTCAACTTCATTAAAAATCTCCCAGCTGGCTGTGCCGAGTACGCTGAAGATTTTCTAATTCAAGAAATCGATGGACAGGCTCTCATGTTACTAAAAGAAGACCATTTGATGACTGCCATGGCCATGAAGCTAGGTCCTGCCCTGAAGATTCTTGCCAAAATCGATGATATGAGAATTGACAAAGAACCTCCGAAGCAATCTTAGGATTGTTCAGCTCACAATTGAAATCTGTAAATAAACTATTTATCTCATTTTTTAAGACTGTTTAAGAATTCAACTATGATTTAGAACTGGTGGTGAAGTTTTTCCTCACAAGAAAACTAGCTTAATACTGTTCGTGCATCGTGTAAATTTGTACATTACACATTTTATATTAAAATGGTTATACTTTAGAATAATTGTACAGAGAAAAATATATGAATATTATATTAGCAAATATCTTAGATGTGATCAAGGTATTCGGCAGAACTTTGTAAAAATTTGCCGAGTAAGTGTCGGCATTTCTCAATAATCTTAAATATTTATTGTCTGATTATCATTGTGCAATGATCATTTTACAAAAATCATGTGTAAGTTTTAAATATAGATATTATTCGATGATATTTGTTACTATACTGCCACTAATGATAATAAATTTGTAATTTGTACCTATTTTTCAATATACCCCATCCACTAGTTTCCTACGAGTCCTTGACTTGGGATTTTATTCAAAAGTAATGATTATATAAATAATGAATAATGATTTTAGTATCTCTAATTAGTATGAAACAAGTCGCTATATGGGTGTGTCTGTTTGTCTGATTACTTCTTCTGAAGCATGAGGCGGATTTTGGCGGTTTTCACTGTCATTTAGAGAATTTTGTACACTACTTTTAATTCAGATCACCCTCAGGAAGGTGGTAGCAATTTCTAGGTACACGGAAAGCTTATTGCATACTACATTATTCAATGCAATTTATTCAAATTCACAGCATTGGATCAATCTATTAGTCAAACTTTTATTGAATAAGTTTTCTTCAACAGAAAATATCAGAAAACTCCTAACTTCACTGAAAAAAAATAATTCAACACGTGAAACACCGAAAAATTAATGTATTAATAAGAGGTGAACTTTACTTTGCATAACCATAAAAATATTCTTGGGAAATTGACGACTAGGATAAAAATCAATAATTTGGTGTTAGTCACAGATGATACCCTGTATATTTGAAAGAATTAAGCACTGCAAGGTATTTGGGGATTTTAGAGTGTTCTAAAACAGAAATCAACCAAACATTAGAGATGAATAAAAATAAAAAATGTTGTCAATTACAGGTGACACCCTGTATATTTTGATGAATCAAGTACTGAGATTTGGGGGTTTTAGGGTATTCTGAAACAGAATCTGGTGTTATTTTTGCAATAAAAATTTTTAGTGTTTTCCTCAATTTTTCACTTTCAATTGGTAGTAGGTAGCCATGGAAAATGGATATACGAATATTTTATCAACCTGACGTTAGCTATTTCTGTAATAATAAAATGCAGTGAACATTTTTTTTCAAAGTGGGACACACTGTATATTAAAGTTTGATTTCAATTTGGAGAAAGCCGAGCTGAACATACAATTTATTGATAGTGTTTTTGTAGTCATCCAAATGTATTGGCACATGGCTATGGCTATGGGGGGTAAGGCCACCCCGGCTAGCCCCAGTGTATCTTGTTACCTAGTATACATAAATGTGATGCTAGAAATCTTAAACTTGGCTGAATTGCTTTCAGGTAACACCACTCGTCTTTACATGGACAATGTGCCTTCAATGTGATTAAAAAATAGGTAAATTCACTAAAAGTTGATTACATTACTTACTTGTATCACAGTTCAACAATGGGATTATAACACATTCAAGTTACTTACTTTTTTTATCAAAATGGAAAACCAAAAACAAATTGTAAGAATAATGTATTTCAAAAAAATTACAATTATTATATTATACAACCCTCTCCCTGGAAGGTGTTATCCTCTCAGTTTCATACTCAATTTCCATTTCAACTCTTGGTTTACGAGCCTTCTTTCCAAATGAACCTGGTGGGACTTTCTGCTTCTTATTCAGAGGCATTTTACCCTTTTTCAACGGAGTTTGCAATAAATCTTCAATATCGGAACCATCAGAAGATTCGAAACTACTGTCCAAGTCAATTCTTTCTGTACTACCACTATCACTCTCTATATCACTATCATCATCAGAATCTGCAGCCACAAATGCAGGCCCTTCTATTTCCAATTCGGTTTCCATTTCATTTTCGATCTCCTGTTCTACCTCTTCCTCTGATTCTAGTTCACCCTCTTTTTCTGCATCATCAAAGGCTTTCTGGGAAATATTGTATAAATCTTCGTAGACCCCTTTCTTCAACCGATCCAACAAAGTTTTCTCTACACCTTTTTCTATTCTAGCAGCAATCAAAGCTTTTTCTTCCCTGCGTTTCTCTCTTCGTTCTACTTTACTCTGAATTGGAACCAGTAATTTCTGCCTCCTCAGTTTCAGTTTACGCATTCGTATCAAGTACTGTGTTATTTTGATGAATCTCTGTTTGCATTTAGACCTTATAAATCCTGGCCAGTACAACAAGTTCTCATTTATCTGATGTATTGATTTTTCAAAGTTCCTTGACAATTTTACTTTTTCCCAGGTTTTTTTAGGAAACGCAGATCGTTCAGCAGTTTTCATAAACAAATATATTATACCATTTTCTTCCCTCACTGTGGCATACTGGCTGTTGGCTAAAGGACATGAAGAGCGATTGCACATACCAGTTAGGTTATATTCATTTCGGCAGAATTTCTGAGTTTTTGTTTGTGTTTTATATGAACAGAAGGATTTGTTGATAATGCTCCAAACGACATCGTCATGCTGCATGTTGTTTGAATTTGTTTATAACTTGCTTTCCCTATAATTAGGTAACCTCAAAAATCAAGTTACAATCTCACGTGCAAAAGTTAAAACTTTTCTTCTTTAAATTTGACCCATTCCTAACAGTGAGTTGGCCAGCTCATAATTTTATTACTTATTTGGGTGCAACGATGCTTAAAGTAAATCTTAACTTTAGGAAAATATTAAATAAAAAGAAAATACACTATTCTAATTCTAACCTTCAATCAATCACTTTACTTCTTCTTCTTAAATCTTCTTCTCTACTGCTGGTGGCTATTCTAATCATTTTGTTCCCGCTAGATGACGTTCGGAATTTAGGCTCGAAACAGTATTGCAGTGATGGTCAAATTTGAATAGATTACCAAAGATGTCTAAAGTTTTGATTTAAGTTTATCCGACATTTTCATATATGCAGCCATTGCAGTTTTTGCATTACTTTTTGTTTCCGATTGAAAACATGAGAGAGGTTGTACATAAAGAATGTTGAAATGTAAATAAAAAACCAGCCATCTTTTATATAGTGTCTTCAGAAACTGCACATCGACCATCATATACAGTATGTGAAAGTTTTCATCTTGGGTATGGTGGTTTTATGAGAGTGTGAAGAATAGCTTGCTATATGTTGAGAGAGCATTATAATTTCTCCTCTACTAGCTCGAGGAAGGGATATCAATTAACGTGAGCTGTTAAAATTCGTCGGGCGGGGTAACAGAACCAGGAGAGGCGCGCAGTAGTGCCCCTCTTATTTATGTGGTATTATCATATAATTGCGTTCCTTGTTGCTCGCGTAGAATTCTGTCTATACCCCAGATGAAAAGTTTCCGATACTGTATAGTGTCAAAAATATGCAAAAACTCTCCAAATTTATTTATAGTTCAACTACCTTTTCTAAAATACCACTTTGTAATTTGACCTTTCTTTTCGCTACTTTTTGAGGAATCTTACCAGAATACTCGGACTTGTAGGAGTAATGGATTGGGATTTTTTTCTGATTTGGGCAAGTTAAGCAACTGAAAAAAAAAAACTCATAAACTAAATCAAGAACATACAACAAATAAATGATTTATTGAAAATACTTTCTTGAACTGAACAAATAATTTCACTTAACCTAAGCTATATTCACAAATAAACAAACATCTAAAAACATTTGTTACTGTAACAAATATTTTCTATAACTAAATTAACGAATATTAAATGTCCTCTTCATTAAAAGAAAATAAGAATTTACACAGTAAAAAAAATAAAAGCGTCAACGTGATAAAATATTTTTTGGATAACTTTTTTACTTGGCAATATTCTTTGATATCACCAATTATTTAAATTTAACTGAAGCATCTTCAACAATACTGAATGAGGCCTACTCCTGTTCAATGACTTCAACAGATTTAATTTCCTTCAAATCTGAATGCAACGAACTACTTTCAACCTCACTTCCTTCCGTTTTATGATCTTCATCCTGACAAATTTGATCGGACTCCACAATATTAGTAACAGAACTCTTTTCTTCCTTTTCTTCTGCATTGTGAACTAATGCTGTTGATACTTTTTTTTTCGATTCGCCTTCCTTATTAATAACTCCTTTGTTGGAAGTTCCTGGACCATTAGCCCCATTTGAAGAATTCTTTTTGGGCAAACCTGATGTCTTAGCCTTACCTGGTGCATTTCTCTTTGGAGAATCATCCTTGACTGACAGTGATTTTTTTATGGGTTCTGAAGTGACTGTTTTAGTGGGCTTCTTTAGCGTAGTTTTCCCTTCAACTTTTCCGGAGGCTTGTTTGAAAAGAGTTTTGTTAACTGTAGTCACCTTAGTTGAAGGAGCTTGTTTAGATTTCTTTGTAGTGGATGGAGAAATTTCATCTTTTTTTGATGCCAACACCTTTGCAACACCAAGTGATACTCTGATAGGTGATTTGAAAGTGGATACTATGACAACTTTCTCGGTGGAGGATTTATTAGACGTTTCCTTGGCATCTTTACCCACAACAGGTATGTGTGAAGGTTTAACTTTTTTTGAGGAGGAAGAAGAAATTTCACATCCACCAGATTCTGGAGTTTGTGTAACTTCATCAGTATGAATCTCACTTGGTTTGATGACTGAGCATTCCTCCACAGAAACTGTAATTGTAATTTCTTTTTCTTTTTCATCATTCTTGTTTGAGAACTGTCCTTCAGGAGGTTCCTGTGAGGTCTGTTCACTGATAGTTAACTTTGATAAATTCGTCTCTGTAAAGAGTTCCTGTGATTCAGAATAATCGTCACTGTCAGTCACTTTCGGAGCTTGGACTGTGTTGAAGACTGTGTCATTATCTTGATTTGAACTAGTGAGTGTTTGGGTAGGAGGAATAGTGATGTCCATTTCAGTAGTGGATTTCGGTGCATTATCTGGAGAAATCGGAGAACTCTCACATTCAGTAGATTTTAGAAGGTCAGCTAAGTCATTAAGGGAAGCATCAATTCGACCTGCTTCACTCAAATCATTATTTGTGGACTCCTCAAAAGACGCATCAATTTCCAATGCAGAAGGCCCAGTAATGTGAATCTTGTTTGGTAGTTCCCCTTCTTCCAAACTTTTTTCTTGTGGGATAATACAATCATCTCCAATATCCCCTTGCATGTCATCAAATGAGTTTTTCGCAGGAAATTTCTGCACGTCCTGCACCTGAGCTCCAACAGGTGAATTTTTTGGTGCCGCAACTCCCAAATTTTTCTGTGGTGTTGTAGGAAAACTCTCATTTCCACTATCACTCGAATTATGAACAATGTCTGCCACAGCATTATCATTTTCAGTAATATGATCTGCGACCTCTGCATTTAATTGTTGCTGCTCTGCGCAACATGAAACTTCAACTTCAGTTCCTTCTGAAACATTTTTTGGAGAAGGTTCATCTACATTCAGATTTTTGCTGCAAATTGGAACTTCCTTACTTGAAGGTATTGCTTCTGGTGATATGATAGTAGGAATTGCAACGTATGTATCAGATGAGGATTTCTTTGGAGATTTTTGTGAATCTGACTTTTCAGGATTAGCAGTCGGTGAGTCACATTTATCAGAATTCAATACTTGGGCGATGTCCTGTACAGTATGACCAATCTGTGGATCCTGTTTTGAGATTGGTACTGGCGATTTGACTTTAGAAGCAATAATGTCTTCAACAGATGATTCCTTTGAAGATCCTACTGCCACCAACTCTTCAGTACTAACATATGAAGTCTGTGATTCATTGTTATCAGTACCCACTATTTGGGAGATATCCTGTACCGTATTATCATCCTGATGTTCCTGATTTGAACTTGCTACTGGCGATTTTACACGAGAAATAGTGGTGTCCTCAACAGGAAACGATTTCTTTAGAGATTCTTCATTGTAATTTAGTGGTTCGAAGCTGTCCTGTACTGTGTCATCATTTTGAATTTCATAATTTGAACTCGCTACTGGTGACTCGACAGCAGAATCATTATTGTCTTCCAACGGGGATGCTTCATTTTGAAATTCTTCTGACTCCGTCTCTTCAAGACTAGCTGAAGAGGAATTTAGTTTATATTCAATAATATCCAATGCTTGGAAACTATCCTGTTCAGTTACATCCTTCTGGCGTTCTTGATGAGACCTTTTCACTGGCGACTCGACCGGAACAGTACAGTCTTCAAGAGGAAATGAATGCTTTGGAGATTCTTCTACCACTGATTCTTCAAGGCTAGCAGTGAAAGTATGAGGTTCATTTTCAATATTATTTGAGGTTTGGAAGCTATCCTGAAGATTAGCAAGAGTCTGTAGTTCCTCGTCGAAATTATTCAATGCTTGGAAGCTATCCTCAACAATATCAACATTTTGAAATTCCTGATTTGAACTTGGCACTGGTGATTCGAAAGAAGAAATACTAATGTCTTCATGAGGAGTTGTTCTCTTTGGAGATTCCCTCACATCTGACTCTTCAAGACTAGTTGTAGAAGTCGGTGGTTCAATATTAGTCAAGGTTTGGAAGCTATCCTGTAAAGTGTCATCATTTTGATGTTCCTGATAAGAACTTGCCACTGGCGACTCGCAAGGAGAAGAAACGGCAGATGATCTCTTTGGAGATTTTTCTACCACTAACTCTTCCAGGTTAGCAGAAGTCTGTGGTTCATTTTCAATATTATTTGATTGTTGGAAGCTATCCTCAAGAATGTCCTGATCTTGAAACTCTTGATTTGAACTTGCAGTTGGTGTTTTGATAGAACAAATATTGATGTCTTCAACAAGGGTTGTTTCCTTTGGAGATTCCTTTTCATCTGACTCTTCAGGACTAGTAGTATAAGTTGGTGGTTCATTTTCAGTAATAGTTAGGGTTTGAAAGCTATCCTGTACAGTGATAGCATTATGATGTTCCTGATAAGAACTTGCCACTGGTGACTCGGAAGGAGAAGAAACAGTGAAGTCTTCAACAGGAAATGATCTCTGTGGAGATTCTTCTACCACTGGCTCTTCAAGACTAGCAGAAGTATGTGGTTCATTTTCAATATTATTCGATGCTTGGAAGCTATCCTCAAGAACGTCATCATATTGAAATTTCTGATTTGAACTTGCCATTGGTGAAATTGGGGTTGTTTTCTTTGTAGATTCCGTCACATCTGAATCTTCAGGTCTATCGGTAGGAGTCATTGGTTTATATTGACTAGCATTCTTAGTTTGAGAGCTGAACTGTACCGTTTCATCATTCTGGTGGTCTTGATTTGAACTTGCCACTGACGTCTTGACAGGAGAAGAAACAGCAGAGGATTTCTCAGTTGGTTCCTCTAGCATCGAATCTTCAAGACTAGCAGTAGAAACTTTTGGTTCATATTCAATATTATTCGATGTTTGGAAGCTATCTTGTACATCATGATCATTCTCAAATTCCTGCTTCGAACTTTTCACTGGTGACTGGACTAACGAAATGATAATGTCTTGAATAGGGGAAGACTTCTTTGAAGATTCACTTATATCTAACCTTTCAGAACTAGCAGCAGAAGTCGGTGGTTCATAATCGCTAGTATTCATTGTTAGAGAGCAGTCCTGTCCTGTTTCATCATTCTTCTGTTCCTGATTTAAGTTTGCCACTGGCGACTTGACAGAAGAAGACACTGGAGAACATTCCTTAGGAGATTCTACTATGTGAGACTCTTTAGGGATCTCAGATAGCTTTATGTTTTCATATTCCTCGGTTTCTGTTTGGGTACTGCGCTCTATTCTGTCATAATTTTGAGTAGTAGATGCTTCTGGTGATTCACTTTGGCCTACATTAAGCGTTTGACTATTGTCCTCGATTGAGTCATGAGATTCTGTTTCTTCTGTAATCGTGATACCTGTTGGTTCTGTGTCTACTTCCAATGGTAAAGGGACTGAATCATCGAGGTGACAAGGTTCTACTGATGGCAATGCCTCTATTTGAACGACAATAGCTGGTTCCTCAACTGATTCTGAAGAACTAGCTGCTAGACAAGGCAATAATGGGTCAGATTGTGGTCCTTCAAAAAATCTGTTTTTGTCTAAGTCAGTTTTCTTTTCAGGTGAATCTACATCAATGAATTCGTGAATATTTGTATCTACTATGTGCTGAATATTGAAGTCTAATTTATCTAGAACATTAACGTTTTCTTGGATTAAACTGGTTTTGTTTTCAGTTTGTTTTTTCACTTCTTCATTTGAAAGAAAGTCTTCTTCAACCTTTGAAGAATCGAATGAGGCATTCTTCATTCCACCCAATTGGGTTCTGATATCATTGCCATTTAAGTAAAGCCGAACTGTGTTATTGTTGATGAATTCGATCTGGAAGAGGGTAGACCCTAGAAGAAAAAAAAACTCAAGATATTAGTTTGCAGATTGAAATGAAACCATTCAGAAGATGTTAAATTAGTTAAATGAGAAAAACGACAATATTATTATTGGTTAATGCATGCGCTGAAACAGCAATGGAAGTTAATGGGACAAGCAATACTCTCAAATAAATAAAATTTCAACAAGAAGTGGAGAGTGTTCAGACTAAGATTTTCCGTTTTCTAACTAACGCAATCCACCCGCCTATTGTAGGTTATTTTATTTTATTTTTTATTGAAGTTGTGGGTGTGGTTATGATTATTGCTACTGTTGCAAGTCTTCTGTGGTATCTTCAAGTGCAAGCCCAAGAACTTTGATATATCCAATAGTATTTTGTGGTCCAATCAAGTCTGCAGCTGCCGATTTGTCCAAGCTTGCAGTTTATTTGATGCTCTTTTATTCCAGTTCACATGGCTTTTTTTGTCATACGTATGTATAATTTGCCACCAGTACTACAGCTTCTGGAGTTTACAGAATACCATGCATTTGTGGAAAGCAAAACATAGGTATGACACAAAGATTCAAGGGAACTACGATAAAAGAGCAGTAAAGACATGCAAGCTGGGACAAACGGATAAACCTACAGTTAGAGGACACTTGCTGATTTAATGTTACCACGAAATATAAGAAGTCAAACTTCTTGTCACTGCTCCAAGAAGGAGTAATGAAGACTCACAAAGACATGGGCAACTTCAATAGTAAAGAACGTCTGAAGGTTGAATGAACATCGTAGATGAAATCACCACAACAGAAACTAGCATAAAATGTTGCAAACCAATTCTAATGCTCAACGGCCTTCAAACAAAAGAAGTTGAATTTCAAATTTCCCAAAGCGAAAGAACATGAACTTTCCAATTCCAATACGATATAGTTGAAATTAAAAAACGATCGGGATTCAAATGAGTTCTTTTTTTATTTTTAGTTCCTAATTTATTTTTGATTTTTACCAAGTGTCCCATATATAATAATAATTGCGAGGCCTTCATTGAAAATAGCGGTATTATATTCAATTATTGAGCCATGATCTGAATTTGGGAAGGGGGGCGGGGGGGCACCCGTTAAAATTCAGTTACAATACCAAGCAGATCCGCAATATATATCACTTTCTGGAATGCACAAATAATGTACCAGAGACCAATTATAAAGCTGTTTAGTGTGAATTATTATAAGGAAAAATAATAAAATGATTACCTGACTGTGACTGATATATCACCAAATAGGTATAAAATGGCCATAAAACAAATCACTGGAATTCGGTAATTTCTCAAAATATGTCGCAATTCCTCACTTTCAAAATAAAGACGGCAACTACCTTCATCATCCTACTTATATATTCTTAGAATGACTCATGAAACCACCTTTCAAAATATTTAACCTAATTTACGGTAATTAGCAATTAGTCAATTTTAAAGAATACTTATTACGGAATTTCTTATGATGCAGGTTTATGTTCAAAATTTGTTCTTCCGTCATCCGGCTGCACCTTCACGAGCAACCCTTTTAATGTGATATCCCAAGAATGGAAGATTATTACATATATCTCATTACTAAACTTATTATGATTATTTTTGGGATCAATTTCTCTTCTAATTCAATAAACTTTTAAAATTTTTAATTGAAGGGCAATTTTTTGCACATTATATGTAATAAAAAAATCGGAAAAAAAATAACTAGTTTTCAATAAAACAAATATTTAAACGCCTCAATGTTGATGCTGTTACTGGGAATCTATGATAACTCAAAATGACAAGATTCAGAATGGAATGTTTAATATTAATTGTATAACTGTGTAGCAATCTTTTAATGAACTGGAAATTCGTGCCTTATACCAATTGCGGTATTTTGATAAATATATTTGATTTGATTAATCCATGTTTGCAAACTAATACCAATTAAGGTAAACATCAAAAACTGAGATAACTATTAGTAAATAATGAGTACATTCAATAAAAATTGGTTTAGAAGAGTTACATTGTCAAAGTGATAATATCGTAATCTTCCTTATTTTCAGCTTTAATATTTTTTATGTTTGAATGTGTTGGAAAACTAAAAATGGAAAATAACTGTCATCTGTAATATAATGTAATTTCTATTCATTATTTCTTGATATATCTAGTTGAGGAATCTTTTCCATAAGTCCTTCAAGTATATTTCGACTTTGACAATAGAAAAATTATTGGATTGACTTGCTCTTGAATAAATGCTATTACACAGTGAATGAAAATTTCAATGATTATCTGTGATGATGATTATATTTTAGTTCTTATCATTTTATGTTATGTCTAGTGTATTTGTAATCTTTGATGATCTTACTTACCCCTGCTCCAACCTAGTGAGGTGAAGCATTCAGTCAACATATTTTATAATTTTTATTAAAAGTTAATTTATTTTGCCAACATCACTCACCTTGGTCTTCTTAACATCAGGCCTACCAGATATAAGCAATCATCTTCTATTAAGGGATAGCAAGCAGTTGTATGTCAGTTTTCTGTTTTTATTTTATAGTGACTATTTGATTGACAGTGAGGACCAAAAGAAGTTACGGGGGTGGGGACTTTTGGTCCTCACATCACTATATGAGTAATAAATAAAATCATTTTTACGTTATTTGACCTACCAAA
Source organism: Chrysolina haemoptera (assembly GCA_958298965.1). NCBI lineage: Eukaryota > Metazoa > Arthropoda > Insecta > Coleoptera > Chrysomelidae > Chrysolina > Chrysolina haemoptera. The sequence goes on from OY282594.1 coordinate 7,227,096, forward strand.
GCAAAAGTAATTTGGTTGAATTTTTGAGATTTTATTCCCAAGTTTGTAATGTATATGTTATAGATGTGCTAAATTTTTTACCCATTGGTTGTTGATGGCGATATACAATACTATTATCCCACCGCATTTAATTGCTGTGCATCAATTGTATGTTTACTAAACCTGAACAAAATCAAACAAATTTAAAAAGTGTAAAATCGTGCAATGTGCATAATATTGAAAAATTTCAAACTCCAATAAAAAATATATCAAGTACATCAGACCACCTACAAAATATTGTAAATCACAAGTATGAAATGTGTGTATGTTTTGAAGGATTGAAAATTTATAATCATCTTCCGCCAGTCATAGAAAAAATATTCTACACTTGTATCCTTCAAGAGTAATTTGAAAAGATATCTGAGTGGCAATCCCTAACTATGCGTATATTTGTGAGTTTCTTATTTGATAAGCCTATAATTATGTAATTTTTTTTGTATCAACTTTTATATTCTATATGAGTAATTTATGTTACTTTAAATTCACTTTGTGACATCACATTAAATTATTTTGTTTTTAAACTTTTCAATGGAGTGCCTACATATTAGTCATTGACTAAATAAAGGATCTATATATTTATGTGGGACAAGTTTGGTTAAAATCCGAACATTTTCATGTTTGATATACCCCTATTCAAATACTTTGGTTACTATGACTGGGGTACTGGCAGAGGAATTACTGTAAACTTTCATTCCCAGACAGTTACCAAAAAATGTTGAAAAGTGATATTAATATTAAAACCCCGTTATTCTCATTCAACTTCTCATAAGACTGAAAATTCAGAACATTAATATTCTCAACATAAATAAAAAACACAAAGACAAAGGCTACACCTAATCACAAAATAAACGTAATACTCCTGGTGGCACAATTTATTAAATTAAAAAAATAATACATCAAAATAAAAAGACAAGTATATAAATAAAGCTCTCTAAAACGTTGATGAACGCATACTCCTAATAATAACAAATTGAAAATTCAACTAAAAGGCAATACATTAAATATACACAACAGTCAACTTAACGAATTTTATTAGAATGCGGGGATTCCAAGGAAGCAAGATCTCAAATATTTTCAATAAATTATTTGTCATAATGACCTCTCCCCTGGCTAGCTAATATATACATGACATTATACGTAGTTTTTCAGTGCATTGAGTATCAATAACTTAAAAACACTTGGTATTTATACCATACTCAACAAGGATATTGAATCCTTGACCGAACTTTGCATGAACTTTTGTGCCCATCAACATGTTTTGGTTCGTTCCTGTTACGAAAACGATTTGTACGAACCTAAAACAGAAGTACTACTTCGCTTGATCCGTTAAACATCCCAAGTTCTGTGGATTATTTACAATTATTCATACAGCTATGAATATCGACATTGAATAATTTATACAAGATGGTCAATATCGTTATGTTCACAAAACTCGAGTACAATAAGTTGTTAGATAAAAGCAGTAAGCTGTTCTTCTCTGACTCTCAGTTACACAACCATTCAATGTTTCCCAATTTTAATTTTTATTTGTTATCTGAATGGATAGTCTGAAATAATCAAGAAAACACCAGACAAAAGTGTCCCATCTCATCATCAATAGTAGGCGAACCTTTGTTATTATTTTTCTTTAGTACGCTCTATTTGTTTCATACTGAATTTAAATTTTCTTATTTTTGGTTGTGCATCAATTCTTCTAATGAAGTAAAGTAGTTGGATATGTAATTGTTTATTGGAAAGAATATTTGCACCTAAACATAACCTTTCTGAGTTAATATACTTTAGAAGTTTATAGGTCCCCATAGTTATAACAACTTGAAATTCGTTAAACTGTACAAAAAATTACTTCGACACTATATATCTTTCAATATTCTGAATATGAAAGTGCAGTAACGTGAGTGTTACAAATAAAAAGTGGTTTGAAAACATACGAAGTTTTATTTCTCATTCTTCATCATTATAATGTTTTCAACTTAAATAATTATACTGTAAATACAATATGTAATATCAGTTTTATAATAATACAGTCCACTATTATTTAAAAAGCAAAGTTCTCATTCTAGTAAACCATGAAACACCATCAGATTAGTTGAGCAATTCATTCAATACTTATGACAGGTTGAAAATGAAATATTTAGGTTTGTTATATTATTGTATGAACTGTGAAAAATCAGATCAATTGTGGATAAATACCTGCTTTTTAACAGTTGTATAGAAATCCTAGACTTCATCTCTAACTTTTATTGAAATATTGTGACAGTTTGAAATGATTGATTTATAGTTTGAAGAGACCCCAAAGTTTTTATGGCGAATAACAATTTCAGAAAAATATCAAATTGAATTTTTTCCCATTCATATCACAGACTTTGTCGAACACTGTATATCTTTCATATTAAATAATTCATAAGTGATGTGATTGTAACAGTTTATTTATATCTACACTAATGACTGTAAATGAGAATTGTTTTCCTCCGACATTAAAATTAGACTTGCCACTTTTACTTGCCTTCAATCTGAGTATTGCCGACCGTGTCTCCGATTTTTGAACATAACCATATTGGACAATCAGTATAAAACGAAATGGGAAAAAGTTATTCGTTCGTTCGCAAAAACAAATCGCCAAACATTAGCGCAACGAATTTTAAAAAGTGATACCTTCGCTGATATCAAAATTCAAACAAAATTTCGTATTTCGTTATGAATACTTCAGATCACGCTCACCTCGATGGAAGTCAGTAATAAAAATTTCAACTACGAACTTCAAAACATAATCTAAATACCTTGCTTGTTGATCTGCTCAAAGTTTTGTTCAGCCTCTTCGTTCAACTCTTGACCGCTCATTGCTTCCAACTGGAAACTTCCCTCTATCTGCTCGCCGTCTGCTTTTTCTATCTGCAAACTCTCCAAACCGTCGACTGGCTTCACATAACCTTCCTCTGTATCAGGCAACAACATAGCCGAGACGTCTTCTTCATCGATGAACAGCTGAACGATAGACGTTTCGCCCGTACTGATCTTCTTCACGGTGAAAATGGTCTGTCCTTCGGCGGAAATCTCGCGGAACTTGGCTGCCGCTTCGGGGGACCAAGCGGGAATTCCCTCTGGTTTTTGCAGACTGCACTTTTGAGCCAGGGGCGCGGTAACCACCAAATCCTCCGGCAGCTGTCGGAGACTGCTACTCGTACAAGAGTTTCCGTAGTCGATAAACAATAGTTCTATGCCGGCGACCGTATTCGACAGGATCCTGGCTCTGTACCACATGGTATCGTCGGGGAAGAGCGCGGCGCACAGCGTGCCAGGAGCCAAGTCCTCCAGCTCGGCGAAACTTTCAGCGGAACTGAGTTGCTCGGCGATCCATTCCAACTCGTCCACGCAGTTCTCCAGTTGGATCCAGAACTCGGAGGGTGAGTTTAGGTGGCTAACGAAGCCGGTCGATTTGGTTTCTTCCGTCTGTGTGGTCGTGAGAGCGAGCTTTCGCTTTATCAACTCCTCTCGCACATTGAGTCCGTCAGAGTACAGCTCGACATAATTCGTCTTCTCGTTCTGATCCAAAAATTCCGCCGTTACGTTGTCTTTAGTAGCGAGCTCCTCGAATACTGTGATGGCATTGGCGCTCCACTCTTCATCAAGAGGCTCCAGTTTGAGGCTGCATCTGGTAGCATAAACTGCTAGGGAGAGTAGGTTGGGAGGAAGCATCTTGATTTGAGTAGTTTTGTTGTCAATGACGTCGGTGTTGCCAAAATCCATGAACCTTACCGTCGTGATGTCATCATCAGCGTCGAGTATTACAGCTCGGTACCACTTTTGGTCGCCAGAGTACGGAGCAGCGCAGATAATCCCGGCTGCGGGAGTTTCGATGACGGACCATTCAGGTGCGCCGGTTTGTATTCCTTCTTGGAGATCCTCGATTTCCGAAACGGCATCGTGGAACTGAACGTAGAACTCATTGGGACTGTCAATATGACTTGTATATACCTGAAAATGAAAAATCAACAGATCGGTTTATTATCCCAATATACCTTAATGTCTGGAGAACAACATTATAATTGATATTTTGAATGTAGCTGATACTCGATGAATATCCATATTAACGTTTATAATAAAACTTTAATGTTGTCTTTTACAAATTTTGATTTCCAAAAACCGAAAATATTTTCCAGCAGAATTATTCCAAGTTAAATTATGTTATACTTAAATACTTCAACTATCAATTAATTGTTTTTTGTTTTTTACCTGACTTCTGATCAATCGGAGGCTAAAACATGTTTTCAGTCATAAATGTAATTAAATTTATCAATTTTACCTGCAAAACAAATTCAAAAGTGAGGAGTTATTAAGTTCTGAGAATTCTTCATTTAGTTAATTTCTAAACATTCTAAGAAATTTTTGTATGTCGCCAAGGAGATTTTCTAACTGTAAATCTAGACAACAAATATTTTTGGGTGAATAGAGAATTAAAGAAAAAATCAGTGTAAATCAAAAAAATCACGACTCAATCGAAAAAGTAAGATTTTTTGTTTTTTTTTTTAATTATGATTTTTTGCAATGCAACTCTGTAAGATTATGCACTGAAAAAATTGAAAACCAGTTTTTTTTTGGTAAATTGGATAGTCCTACACAGTCCAAATGAAATTAACTTTATGAAATACATATGCTTTGAGGAAATTAACTCCCCAAATTTTTCATCTGGTAAACATTAACAGTAAGTATGTTTATCAATTTTTTCTGCTTTGCAATTATGGACGAATCCAACCTAAAAATATTTGTTGCATTTCAAACTTTTGTAGACATTCATTTGATGTCCTGTATAAAAACTCTGAGTGAACAGCAGATATGTAATAATGTCGAATGCAGGTGTCCATTTCTTGAGAAGTGAAAGTTCGTGAAAAGGTCCAACAGCAAAATTTGTTAAAGGCATTTAAGTTTCATTATAAACGTTCTAATTAATATAAGTAATTACTTACAGAAGTGCCCATTGTCACAGATTCATCTAAGTGAATTTCTCCATCTTCGAAGGTACCAACTACATCCTCAATTTCAGCCTCCCCACCTAAGTGTTGCTGCATTTGTCCATTTTCTATGGTAGGAACTGCAGTCTTAATGTCTGAGTTGTCATCTAAGTGCTGCTGCATTTCTCCATCTTCTATGGTAGGAACCACGTTCTTAATTGCAGCGTAGTCATCTGAGTTCTGCTGCATTTCTCCATCTTTGGAGGTATCCACTGCATTCTTAACTTCAGTCTCATCTAAATGTTGCTGCGTTTCTCCATCTTCGACACTAGCAACTACATTCTCAACTTTCGTCTCGTTATCTAAGTGTTGCTGCATTTCTCCATCTTCTATGGTGGGAACCACATTCTCAAATTGAGCCTTCTCATCAATGTTTGGAACAGTGGTTTCATCTTGAATAACTAGATTATCGACGCCAAGAACTTCTACCACTGCCTCATCAGCAATAGGGGTGCTAGTTTCATTTATAACACCACGTACATCATCAGGTTTTTCTACACTTGATGAGTTGTATCCTGTATCACCACAATCATTTATTTGAGTAGATTCTGTAGCAGACGACTCTATAATGTCAATAGTTCCTTCCCAACCCTCTTCACCGTAATAAATGCTTCCTGTTACTTCTTTGTCAATAAAAGCTGTTGAGTCTGATGGAATGGTAACCTAAAATTGAGATGTTACACCCGTAATTTAGTGATATACTCAGAAATATCGTTGACCTACCTGTAGACACAATATAGAAATTTCCAAAAATGTAGCTGCCAGTTCTCTCAGCTCACTAAAAGCAACGTCTTCCGAATTGCCATAATCTACAAAGCAAACAGTAGCTTTTTCATCATTAAAGCTGAGAACCCTGCCTCGATACCAATTGCCATCTTCGCTGTGGACAGCATAAAGCAGTCCTTCTTCTGGGCAAATGGGAAATTCTTGCGGCTGATCATTGTAGGTTGTAAAAAGCTGATCGAGGAGGTATTCAACCACTTCCGAGTATTCCAAAGGTTGTATAAAAACTGTACTTTGTTCGGCATGAGGGATGTATCCTGTGATGGTTGAACGTAGAACAAGCATTTGACAAGGCAATTCGACTATATCGATTGCACCTTCATCGGGGTTAAGTACAATGATTTTGTTGCCTTCTGTATCGTAGAAGGTAACTTCTAACCTATTAAAATATTGAAGCACAATTAATATACTAAGCAAATGTAGAAAAATTATTATTATTTATTTCACACATCTTCGCTCTCAAACCACTGAGCAAACTGACTGTCTCCGGTAAATACTCATTTTACTATTTAAATCTACTTCCGCTACAACCATTACAGTATTTTACGAGGATATATTGATATCTAGTTAGCTTAGACCTGTTCCATTGATAAAATGAAAGAAATGGCTCTTGTTGTTTTAGTATTCACTGAAAGTAAATTAGAATCACACCAGTTTTTGATTAACTCCGCATTATTTCATGGAGTCTTTATCTTTATGGTGCCATAATATGGTTGTATCATCTGCAAATACCGTTAAATTTCCCGAAATTGGTAGAATTGTAATGTCATTTATATATAAAAGAAAAAGTAGAGGACCCAGTACAGAGCCCTGGGGCACTCCATAAGAAAAAACTCACCTATCATCTATAACATTATCGACATAAACAATCACAGTCTGTTCTAGAAGACCTATAAGTTCATCCTCAAAAGTTTCCGTAGCAGTTTCCAAATTATGCATGGTACAGCTAACTGCTAGTCCACATTCTAAAGCTATAATTATATCACTGAGATTATTGACACTTTTCAGTAAGGCTCTAAATTGCTGACCAAGCAACAGAGAAATCTCAATATCTGGAATGATTGATAGGGTAGAAACTGCTAGACCATCTTGAATTAGAAGTTGAGCAATGTCTTCGGTTTCATATAAAATATTTACATAAGTCCTAAAAATCAAATGAGTGTGAAGAATACCAGTTGTCTATATCGAAAGGATACAAATTATATTTGAAAAATTCACTGTACTTTTAAGGTTAATTTGAATTCATTAATATACTTCAAAGAACTATGAGTTCCAGGTAAAATTCTCACAAAAACACGACAATAATGAAACTAATTATTTGTTACAAATGTTCCATGGACTTACTTTTCCTCATCCTTATTAATAAAGTTGCAAGTGAAATTCTCCTTTTCAAAATATTTGGTGAAATTATCAGGGTCAGACCAATTATTATCACCAAGCGGCGCTATACCATTCAAACTACACACTATAGCTTGAGCGGGAAGATTCATGAATTTCATGTCAATTGGCCATACTTTTTCGATTGTTGAAACGTTCCCAAAATCAACATAATACACTTTGTAACTTCTGCCAACCATTTCCAATACTTGAGCTCTATAAAGAACATTGTCTTCAGGGAAGAGTCCTATAACAGGAGCACCAACAACAGACATTTCTGGTTTTCTGTTCTTGTAGAACTCTTGGATTTCTTCCATCATGACCTTGAACTGATCCTATAACATGAAAAAAAAAAAATTATAGCAGATAACTTCGGCCTGCCGCGCACTCCTGAATGTTGTACCTACCTGTGAATCAACAATTTGGCAGAAGAAATGACATGGATGGTGGAACCAACTAATGATAACTTTTGCTTCGGTTCCAATGACCTCTAATGCAGTGAAAGAAGCTGTCACTGGTGCTGCGTCAATGGATGGAACAACGGCGCTAACGTTCCAAGAATCCTCCCCTATGCTATTGCTAGTAAAAGACGGTTTATCGTAGTTCCGTTCAAATTTACCACCTCCCCTTCCACCTCTGTCGTTTCTTGAGCTCGTCCTAGGGCCTTTGTGGTAACCTTGTTCTGAATCGTTTGGACTCAGTTGACTATCATCCCTGAGAATATATTTTTTTATAAATCAAATATATTTTGAAGCAAAAGTAACTATTTCTTTTAAATTAAAATCAATGGCGAGTTTTTTGCACACGAGGTCTGGTGCAAAAAAGGCGCTCATTTTTAAACTTGTAATATAAATAGCCAGTGTAGCACCAGAACATCAAAATTTAAAATTGTAAAAATTTAATGTTATATAAACAATTTTTTAGTAATGGTGCCTATGATGATCAAAGTTGGTACACAACTCAAAAAGAATCTGAAGAAAAATGTATTCCCACTTTGGTCATAAATATTGACTTCAAAAAAACATACCGATAAATAACGGTTTTTCTAAAACTCCTGGAATCCATTTTGAAAGTAAGGCATGAAAAAAGAATAATACAAGTATGTAAATATGAAACGGAATACTCACTTTCTGTAGTCTGGCTTCTTTCCATATCCACCATCCCATTTTTTTCCAGCATAACGATCACCTCTATCATTATCATACTTTGAACCTCTATTATTATCGTACTTTGAACCTCTATCATTATCATACTTTGAACCTCTATCATTATCAAACCTGCAACAAAGATATTTAGAAATTGGGGAAATTTGCTCCACAATTAACTACTATTAAAAAATATATAAATATATTTCGTTGTTTATAAAGGAAGTGGTTTCAAATCCAACCACATAATATTAGTTCCAGTTATTTTTAAATTCATACCAAAAAAAGTAGTAGCAATTCACATATAATGAATACAATTTAGAAAATCTGGCTGCAACTCAAGATTATTCAGTTTTTTAATTTACACTATATAGTTTGTTGAACATTTGCAACTGAGAAGATGGAGTGGGATAATGCTTCATATCCCATTTCTATGTATAAATATTACTTTCAAGATACTTTTCAGTTTGCTCATCAGTAATATTGATTAGGTATATATTTTCAATTTTATTAATAATATTTTCCACACTCTTCAGACGTTTTATGTGTAAATTATATGTAATTGGAGCAACTAAACATCTAAATTAGATTTTCTTACCCTCTTTTATTTTTTCCATAATCATCTTGCCTTCTATTTTGTCTGGCCCCGGCATCATTGCTGGGAGAATTCCATTCATCATTCGTCAAAGTATCGGTGTTAGTATTTCCGGTATTATCAGTGGTGTTCCAGTCCGAATTACTATTGGCGTTGTTATTGATAGTGTTCCAAGTATCGCCCTCTTGACTTCTTTGTCTGTTTTGTCTCTGATTGTTTGGACTACAAGAGAGTGATTCAAAATATTATGATATATATTGAAGAAAACAAAATTAATTAAAAGATTGTAACACGTGTCAACTATGTTGTATTAATCAATCTTCTTTAGTGTCCACTCACCTGAATCCCTTATTATTATCTCTCCATGAATTCCTTTCATCGTTATCGTTCGAGTTCCTGTCAAAACTTCTGGGAATTTAGTATAACATTGATTAAAGACAAGCACAGACAATAAGACGAGGCATTTAACGGTAAAATGAGAGCCGAGAACAAATATTTAGAGCAATAGGTATTATAAAGATATATTGTAAACATACCACAATTTCAAATGAAATAATTTATCACTGCAAGAAAAATAAAGAACTTTTGAAACCTTGAGGCTTTAATTCAAGTGAAATGCTTCATGTTTCAAGCTTTCAAGGAAATATTTGAATTTTTAAAAGATCTTTCAACAAGGAGGGGGGTCGGAGCCCACAAACAAATTTTTTTTCATCATAATTTTCCCCGTTCGAAACTTTCACGAGTTTTTTTTTCTGAGAAGAAGGGGGGTTTCGAGATTCCCAACCGACATTTTTTTTTTCACTGTAATTTACTACGTACAAAACCGTCGGAAAATCTTCCGAATTCCCACGAATACTCTATCTAGCCTACATTAATTATTGTCAGCAATTCTTAATACATGTGCAAAATGAATTGCTAATTTTGAACTGGAAAGACAGACAAGACAGGCAGACAAACAAGACAGACAGACAAGACAGACATACAGACATACAAGAAAGACGACACATGAACAAAGCAAGTTGAATAAGAGCTTGTAAAAAGGGTTGATTATCTATGTGACAAAATTTATTAAAACTAGAAAACTACTTGAACTTCTATAGGAAATCTCAGTTTTCATCAATTGATTGAGGTTTTAAATTTTCAAATGTTGAAAACCAATGAATTCTTTTGTTTATAATATCCAGTATGGTTGGCTTGTAACATAAAAATAAGAAAAATATATTCATGATTTCTTATTATTTTTTATATCCCTTGACGAAATTTTTATTGGGACCATGGTTCAGCAATTCTAAATATTATTCAGCAAACTATTGAAATGTGGTCTTTCATTAGTGTAACTTTGACCTAATACAATTATCTCTGTAAGTTTCACCACTTTCAAATCTCCATAGGGACGGTCATATTTAAATAATCTACAATCTTTTCATTGTTCATACTTTAACGTATTTTTTCTGAAATTAATTCTGAAAATACAGTCATCAATTTAACTCACCGATTTTCTCTATTATCCTGCCTCCAGTGTTTTTCGGTTCTGTCGTTTTGCTTACCATTCCAATTTGAGTCGTCACTGCATGAAATAAAATTACTGAAGCAATTACCTAAATGACTTACACACAGAACTTACCGTCCGGTTTTGATTTCACGGTCCCCTCTATAATCCTCTCTTTGCCCTTCACGATTCTGTGAGTACCCCTCTCTATAGGAAGTTGGCCCTTCTCTTTGCTGTGATTGCGACTTCCTATGCTCTATTTTGTTTCCAGCCTGCACCAACATTGGACTGACCTGTGATTTGGCTGCTGCAATCTTATCCAAGAGCAGCGAGGCTACATTATAGTTCGATAAATCGAAAAGCTCAACAAGTACTTTTTTCCCGACCATTTCAACGACTTTCATCGTGAACGTATCTTCAAGAATAATTTCCTCCAAAAAGCCGTCCCTTTCTGGATCATCCCCCATGTTTTGGTATCCGTTCAGACAGCACTCGATTGCTTGAGGTCTTAGTACTGTTAACTGCTCGCCATCAATAGATTTCAGGAGAGTGATGTGGACCTCCTCTTCGTTTCCATAATCGATATATCGAACTTTAACAGTTTCGCCCAGTACTTCCACCACCTGACTTCGGTACCAGAGACTGTCTGCTAGGAATAACGCACAACAAGGAAGTCCTGTCTTAATATCACTGGCTTCTATGGGGCTGTTAGTTTGGCAGATTTCTTGCAGCTCTGACATGAGGTTGGACAACTCCTTTTCTTTACTTACAAGCTGAACGTAAAACCTGTTGCAACTATAGACAAAGCTCACCTGAAAATAAGTTTCGTAGTACTTCTAAAACTAAGAACAAATAAAGATAATAAGAAGAAGGTAAACTTTCACAACCAGTAATCTCTGAACTATCAGTGGTTTTCGGGTTCGTTGGTCGTGGTCTTGAGGTAACTCTTCCTGACGTTTGTCTACATCTGCGATAGTCATTTTCAAAGGCGTCTGTCTGAGCCTGACTAATTCGGTGTTGTGTGTGCTGGTTTCTTCTTTTAGCTCACATAATAGAGGACATGACTTCATTGTCTTGATGACAGGCAGCGAATCAGCCAGTCTTAGATGAACACTGCCTTTGGAAATCTCTACTGCATATGTAGGCAAACGTCAAGTAGAATTACCACAACTATCCAACCCAAAAACCATTGAAAGTTTAAAGACAATAATCCTTGTATTTAATAATGATAATTCCGGTTCTGATAAATTTCAAATAAGCTCTGGGGCATCAAGTAAAGAACTAACACTGTTAGTGGGATGAAAAATTAATCATTCTACAAATTATAAAATAAAAAAAATCTCTATATTACCTTGACAGGCTGACTGAAGCCTCTGTTGAGTGGGAGTGGTTCAGGGTAGGCATGTTGAGCAGCTCTGTTCACAACTTCTAAAGCGCTCGTTTTGTTCTCTGGATCCCACAGCTCACATTTTGGTACTGCCACACGGGTAAGAGTTGGTAAGACTTTCATATGTAGCATTCGGTTGTCGACAAATTTTTTGAAAGCCACCTGCATTTCGAAGGTTACTGTAGACTTTTCTACACCAGCTAGAGAATATCGTATTGCCATCACTTTCGGAATGACATATTTAAAAGGTATTTGGAAGAGAGAATCAAGGGATACAATTTCGTAGTTGCCAAAGTCTACATAATAAACCTGAAAAAAAAAAAGACAAATAAAGTTATTCATTAATTCAACTCTGCTTTTCCAGGGATTTGTCCCGGCTCTTTCTAAAAGTTGAATATAATTTTCAGAATTATATATGTATAAACAAAACATTCATGGTAAAAACTTTCCTGTTAGTATACTTTCCCAATTATTTGATGAATCATGAAAAATAATAAAATCTGACATATAAAGAGGTGAAGGCATGAACACATGGAAGGAGATAATCCTATGGCTTATTTCATGACCAAAAATTCCTATAAACTCAGATCTCCAAACTCTTCGTTACTAATCAGGGTGCTGAAATTTCAAAGTTTTTTTAGTTTTTTCTTTATAACTCCTACAGTTTTTGAGAAATTAAGCTCAAATCTGAAATACAGGTTATGCTATAGGGCTTACATCACATGCACATAGCACATGCCAAATGGTTGAGAAAATCTACAGTGAGATATTTTTTCAGAGGTTAGGTTCCCTTTTCTTCCCCTAGACTTTTTTATAGTTCGCCACTGGTAGATTCTGAATTAAAAAATAAGTTTTGTTTTGTTTGAAAAATTAATTAGACTGCTCACTAATTTAGAGTTTGGGGCAGGTCCGTCCTTACAATAAAATTTTTTTTGAGCCACAATAGGCCATTGGCCGCAGTGGAGGGCCTGATATGGACTCACTCACATTTAAACCTAACCTTTTCAACAATAACATTTTGTATCTTGTATTATAATATTTATGTATATTAGGACTTCCTATTTTATATAAAGATTTCATTTCATCTCACCTTGAATTGGTTGTCCACTTCATTAGTAACTACGGCTCGGCAAACATTTCCATCCTCTTGACATCTGGCTAAACACAAGGTACCAGGAATAGGAACGTCTTCTAAAAGTCTCAATGTAACACCATTAATATCTTTCATCAACTTGGCTAAGATATCCTCGGTCTGTTTGAGTTGGACCGAAAAATGACATGGTCCGTCATTAATATAGGACACATACACAGGATACAGGCATCCAGGCTCTAATGTGACTGCTTTATAAGTGTTTATTGCTGAAGAAGTTTGAGTTGGAGGCGCTGCCTGTGCTGTTTGTCTTTGGATACTCATACTTAATAAGACAGCTTGTTGTGCTTGCAGAGAAATAGGTTGCATAAGTCCTCGTTGAATCAAAAGATTGCATAGGTCGGTTGCGTCCACATACAATTTCACCAAGTAATATTGTGTGGCTTGTGTCAGTAAGTGACACTGTACTTCTCGAAACCTGAATTCCTTGGAAATACTTTCAAAAATTGTATCGTTCCATTCTCCACCACCAACACAGTGGGCCTCTGCAAATATGAATCCTATTGCTAAAGGTGGTATTGAAATAAACGAGGACGGACAATCTTGTAAGCTCCTGATGTTTTCACATGAAATAATATGTCTATTACCAAAATCTATAAAGGTAACCTCAACAATGCTTTCGCGAATGAATATGTTTACGAGTCTTGCTCTGTAATATTTATTGTCATCATATTTTGCACACACAAGAGTACCACATTGTAAACTTTCCGGTGAAACTTTACTGAGCCCAGCATTGAATTGGGGACTTATGCCGGAAAGAAATTGCTCTACGTAAATTGCGCTGTTTTTTTCCGTTTGGCCCCACACTTTCAAGAAGGGACCCTCTTTTTCTATGAAGGTTATGTATAAATTCAGCGATTGTGGTAATTCCATTTTTTAAATTTACTCAAAGTTTTTAATCATATCACAAACTGGCACAAATGTAACGAAATAATTATGTATAGAAGCCTTTTCGAGATTTCGAGTCAAACCAGTAACCAGTCTATTCAACTTTATACGTTTTTAAATAAAAAATTGAATTTGCAGAGTTGCCAAATTTATAAACTAAGAATACACTAGAACAGGTTGAGAACAATAGGTCTATTCGTTTGCATCAAGGTGTACACTTTCCTACACCTGGTGTAAATTACACTCGATTTTAGTAATCGTTTGCAGATTAATTTGACATATTCCTTTGTTCGAACTACACTCGATTAAAAATATGGTGTAAATTACACTACACTACACCTTGATACAAACGAATAAACCTATCTTTGGGTATGGTCCGTACAAGGACAAGGACAATTCACTATAATCCTTGGGTAAATCATAGAAATTATAATATATATGGGTAAATACCACGATCGTGTCCTTGGTTGTCCTTGGTCATAAGGCTTCATAACTTTTTGAGTGCCTTTGACATAAGTTGGTTTATAGCAAAGTCGATTGGTATTTTGCGGTCATTAATTAGCCTAACCGCGTTCGGTTTCTACGTCGGACTGATCGGGATTAAGACTAGTCATGCAAATGCGAAATTCGCAAAAATAATATCTCTTTTTCATTTCAATTCCATGAAATGAAATGGAAAAAACATATATTTTTTTGCGAATTTCGCATTTGCATGAACTAGTCTTAAGTCTGAATCGTTCGTTTATTGCAACCGATTGTAGGGGAGGTGAATCTTGATCGTTGGGTTTTTCGTCCGAGATTGACTTTTTACTCGGAGAATTTCGGACGATTCCATAGATATTATAATATATATAGTATATACTATATATATTATAATTTCTATGGACGATTCCGATCAATTTGGATGTGTGTGGTTATGTTTATGATTCATCTGTGCTTCGTTAGTAATAGTTCGATGTTGATAACTCAAATCGAAATGAAATAATTACTTTGAAATAGCCACAGTTCAAATTTCAAACTTGAAGCCTGTTTTACAAAAAAATACAACTCAAATTTGAATGTTATATGTAAGATGCCTAAAAATCCTGTTACCAACATTTTGTCAAAGTCAAGTCCACGCTGATCTCGTCCGTTTCGTTCGTTTATTATTACCGACTGATTCGATTAATTTGTGGCCACGTGACTGAAATCTGCTACAATCTGCTATCATATTACCGAACTCGACTCTTGAATACCTCTATGTTCTTATTGTCATTGATAATGGCGGGAAGATAGAATGAAATGCTGTCTTCCGTCATTTAAATACTCCGCCATTAAAGTGACCAATCACAGAGTGCAACAAGCATGAAAAACAGAACTTCTGTCTCTTTTTGTCGGGTTCTACGGATCCAAGATTACAGGTGTGGGATTCTGTGTGCTATAGAATTCTATTGTCGATATAAAAAGTGAGATGATATTATGGTTGAATTCATGGGAGAGAAAGAGACAAAACTGTCGACAATAGAATTCTATGGTACACAGAATGCCACCCCTGGATCCCATAGAAATCTCATGAAGATATCAATTATTATTGATTTATGCGGGAAAATTGAAATATATTCCCATTATTTTCACACCTCAACCCAAAACAATTTTTTTTATGACTCAGGAGGCTCGTAAAAGGGAAGGTCGCTACAGCCCAGGTACAGCTTTTACAGGTTACATTGGTTACAACTTACATTTTAATCACACGGAAGACTATTATGATTTTATTACGACCAATCATTTTTCCGCCAAATAGGAAAAATTGTTGAATTCAAGTACCTACCATTTGCTAAAAACAATGATTCAAAATATAAACGGATTTTAATAATCTTACCAATTTAAAATAGAATTTGCACAGACACCAAATCTACCAAAACACCTACACATTCTACAATTCCACAACTGATAATCAAATAATGAAAGGATTGAAATATAATAATCGTTTGCACTTCACTGTGGGCAGCGAAGCTGGTTGTATAAGAACAATTACCGTTACTTAACCTGGATATTATATTCAGTTTATTTTATGCCATTACCTGCTACATGAACCATGAATCATAAAAAAATCTCAATAATAATTGACATGCAGTGGCGTAGCCAGAATTTAAATTTGTGGGGGGCTGAATATGTATATAGAATTTATTTCAGAACTTTTTTTGTTTTGTCAACCGGTATATTGAATAACGGGAGAAAAATTATAAAATTCGGTGGCTTGGGGTGGGGGAGCTGCAGTGCCAAAGCTACACTGGGAGATTTATTTCCCTGAAGATTAGACTTTTCTGGAGAACCAAAAGAGGTTTACCGATCACCCTTGAATTTTGATTGCAGTTATAAATTATTATATGATCTATATAAGATTGAAAATGTCACCACGGGATTTTTTCACGTTTTTACATTTTGCCTAGAGCAGAAAAAATTGCACAAAACACCCATCTATTTGGTGTCAAGGCACTGTTTAGTGAAGATGCACTATATAATATGTTTGGTTTGACGAAAATCATCCGCTAGCAATATATAGGTAGTTCACTCCTATAGGTTTTATAGGTACATGCCCCAGCGCATTATAGTATAGCATTTTTAAACGAGCGGTGTTCATTATAATGAGTGGACTAGTCACGGCAGCTGAAGTCCCAATTGAAGTATGACCTCCAAATTCTCCAGATTTATACCTAAATCCTATTGATTTTTGTGATGTCACTTGAGGGCCTTGAGTAGAGTAGAGGGACGTATATACAGAGTGACCCTTTTGATAATCCTTGTTCCTAGATTTCCTCCAGACCTCTATATAACTAGAGATCAGAGTCGATCTTGGCGTCTCTGAAAGATCTTACTTCCAACTCATCAGTATCAAAGCGTATATGGGAACGACTGTCGTAAATTTGGGCGAAGGTCCTTTGATGAACTCTTTCGTCTATCTCATTCTTGTGTAATTATTTAACCATTCTTTCCTTTAAGTTTGCAATGCCACACATAAGGGCTCTGGACACACTAGAGCGTTTGATGACTGAGATTGAGCTGCATATAGGAATATGACACTTCTTTTTGCTTTCGCTACTGATGACTTACTTCTGTCCTTTATGTAGTAATGTTATACCAATCCCATATTATTTCCATGCAGATATGATAATTGCTGGTTGTTTCTCAATAATAAAAACTTGATTATAGTTAAAGAAAAAAAAAAATCCATACTTGTATACTTCATAGGTTTCACAGTGAAATGAAAGATTTTTTTGCATCATACACATTTATTTAACATTTTTGGTCCACAAAGATAGAGAAAAAAAATACGAGTCGCTAAAAGTAACCTACGGAATACAGAGTTTTGTTTAAGAAAGAGTAAAATATAAAACTTTTATAGACCGTCAGATAGTGGCAGATTTAGGTGCCCCATTTGTCTCTCTATCTTACGGTCTATTAGACAATTGCAAATAATGATGGGGTTAGGGAGTTCACTCTCAAATATATATGTAAGATTTTTTTACTTAGGAAAACTGAGCTTTGAGCTTAGAAAATATACTGAATTAACTGAATATATTGAAATATGATATTCATAATTGATTTAAAATAACAATGCAACTACAATAAATATTTTTAGGAATGTAAACGGCAATAATGGCATAACAAACAAATAACAAAACTAATACTTTTTATATCAATTGAAAGAGTAAAAAAATAAACGTTTTTTCATATTTATGAACAGAAGGAACATTGTAACCGCCAAAATAGCATACAACCATATTTAGGAAACAGTCATTTGGAGTTATTCCAGTGATTTTAAACTTGTTTAAGATTTATATTGGTAAACAAAACAAGATTTGATATAAATACTGCCAAGGAGTCTGATCATGTTTTGCTTATGGATTCAGGAAGACTTTCAGTGACATATATTGGATAGATGGTATAATAACTGAGAATGTTAGCAGTTTGACTGGCAACTGGCTGTTCAATAAAAGGAATAAATATAAAAATCAAATAATGAAAAAATGGGGCGCATGAGTCCCTTTTATTTCTTTAAGAGCGATATATGAACCGTTGATTTGACTGCTTAAAAAAGCAAATATACAAGAATTGTTCAATGTAATATAATACTATGTGACACTGAGTAGAACATAACACTTTTAAAAGTCATGTTTCAAAATACCCTGCTTTTAGTAAATTGAAAGTTTATTAAAAAAAATCACAAAAAGTATCAGATTAGGAATGATCAGAATAGTCATCAAGAAGAGATTAGAAAAATAGAGATGAAATTTTCTAAATATCACACTAGGCTAAATATATCTACTACTGTTTGATGAAGTCACTTCAATTGTATAACTAATTATCTGGTTGCATACAGTACCATTTAGATTAAATTAAAATAGCTTGGGAGATTTTTTTTTAGTTTTATGTATGACCTCAACCTCCAGGGACACTGTTACTCATTTTGTAAATTAGAGAACAAGGTTATTATAATTTGTCCATACAAAATAAGATGTTTCTGTTGATGTGATAAAATAATCTCGGGCCAGTTGTTTTCAAACAATTGGCCATTATGAGTGACTTTTCATAAACTGGAAAGTTTGTACCAATATTATCTACTGGAAATATTTCATTGAGCAATCTACAGAGTTTTTACTAATTTTTTTTTTAGATTTAATACATATTAGCTGGTCCTTGGTCTTGTTCTTGAAGGACTTGGAGGAAATGACCTGAAACACAAATATAATAATGGACACTGCTCTCTTAAAATCAAACTGACTAGCCGAAAGAATGCAGAATGCCGTCGTCCTTGGTTCACTCCATCTGCTCAGGGCACATGACTCTCGGACCCAGTATGCACTCACCCCACGAACGTATGGAGTGACACCAGCGCGCTCTACGGATGTATCGGGGCAAAAAGCTCACATTAAAGCTGGGGAGACTGAGAAGCAGCAAAGTAGAGCATAGAATCATATAATGTGGCTATATTAAAATATTTCAACACTCTTAAATTGAAACCACCAGAACATAGTTGTCTGAATAAAATTCTTTACAAAAAAGGCTTATATAAACAGTTTTCAAACGTTAAAAAACATTTCTTTATAACCAAAAACAAAAAATGTCTTAAATCATATGAAACTGTTCAAATCAAAAAGATATTAGGCTTATTTGTTGAAAAAAATTTTAATGAAAAAATATGATTTTATTTCCGATGCTGCTATAAAATAAAGCTTCACATACAGATGTATATTTTTTGATGTTGAACTTATAGTCTAGTTCCTAAATTGTAGATAGTGACTCATCATACATATTCAGCTTTTTATGGTATTTGAAAGTGCGGGGGGACGTGAGAAAGTCGTAAAGTAAAACTTGATTTAAAACCTAAGTACCTACCTGATTTCTGTTCCATTTCTTACCCTGCTTCATATGAATTATGAACTGTACAACCTATGAGTCACTATCTACAGTTTAGGAACTAGACATAGACATAAACATACACACATTCGACCTACTTCATAACATTATTTTAAGTAATATACAACTTAAAAAAGATCTGCTTACCTTGGCTCTGGCATATTACCAGCGTATTCTTCCATAAATTTGTTTAAATCTATGTGTGGCAATAACTGAAATAAAAATATGAAAAATATAAACATACATAACTCTTTATTGGTTCATTATTGTTTTTCACTCAGAACATTTGTTATTTGACATCATAAACTGTATTATTCTGAAATTCGCAGCTGAAGCTAACAGCTGGGACTTCAGGACCAGACTGACAAGCATATCTTCTAACATAATTTCCATTCGCGGCCTTAGGTAACGGTGGGTTTTGTTTAAACTATTCGTGAAGAACAAGTAAACATCCGTTAAGAGGATTATAGTATAGCAGCCAAGGTAGAAGACAGTAACATTGTGAAAAAAAAAAAGAAAATACAGAAATTTCGTAATATTCGTAATATCCAGAATCTAGATGGCCATAAAAAAAGTTACCAGTTTGCTAATTTAACCGAATTCGTTGAGTCAATAAAAAGGGAGTTTGCAATGGTGCCGACTTCATTTGGAATTTGAACATAGTTAATATAGATGTCAAATGACAAATTTTGACTTATTTAATAATTTGCGAATATAACACAGGAAGAATCTGAATATTACAAAAATATTTGGGTGAGTTTTCAAAACGACTTAACGTAAACGATACAATCTATAAAAGCTCAAACACAGTTACCTTCGAGGGGTGTAAAAACCTAGGTGGTATCCGATTGAAGACCTGAGCACCCTTTTTGGGTCCGAAGCCCAACTCCAGCAAAACGGTTTCAGGGTCAGGCTTTCTCAATTCCAAAACAGACTCCACGCTGGAACAGTAACTGGAACCGTCGTCAGATTGAAATGAAAAATCCCGGGATAACGATTTCTGGGGGTGTCTCCTTTGGGAATTCTGTCCTGCAGCTGAATTTGACTGAACTGGAGGAATTGTATCGACCCACTGTTGAACAGGATTTTTTTGCATTATCTAAAACACTGAAACTAGACTAATAAGGATGAAGAAAATCTTGAAACAAAACGATTTGGAGAACATCTAATGATAAGAATCAACAAGTAGTTGTTATTTTTAACTCACTGACGTTTATATGACGTATAATAATTGCTGACTGGAACTAATTGAATTATCATTTAGTGTATTACCATTATACTACTCTCCGTAGCCCAATGATGCCTGATTGTGAGCTTCCTTTCTCTGATTCCAAAATCAATTCACTGTAAGTTATGTGTTACGTCCTCCTCATTGTTTGTTTACTTCTGCCTTCTGCCAAAAAATTATGTTCCAAGCTCCAAGCACCAGTAATCAGCTGTCAATCTGTCAGTTCTGTCAGAAGTTGATTGACGTTTGACCCCGTTTGACATTTGACTTTTCATCTTGAAAGGAAAATAATTACTTTGAATCGACTTGGATGTTCATGTTGGCAGTATGCGTTGTTTTATTAAACCTCAAAAATGACGTCACGTCAGGTGAAAGCTGTGCGGACCAAAGACATTACATCTTAACAGCTTTAGTTTTTTAATTAGTTTAGTTGAAAATTCAGCGTGAATCTGTTATAAGTATTATTTAAATTATTCGAATGAATACTTTCTGGTTTGTTATAGTTGATTTAGGCCATTAATAGCTTTTTGAAAGTAATCTTGACAGATATTTACAGTTGCTGTTCTTGGGATATGAAAAATCCCTGGTGAATTATCTCATAATTGATATTACCTACCTAATTAATTAATTTATTATTTGTACTTTCTCGCGAGTGCTAGTGACATTTCAAATGTCGACGATTGTATCAAGGTGAACATTATGGATATTCAAGACAGTGGAGAAGAAAAATAGCCTTTCAAAATGACGAGGAAAAAATGAACGATGACGAAAGCTTGGTCAGTACTATGTTTTTGATATATTTTTTGAAGGGGTATGCTAACAAGTAGTGAGACCTTTATGACCTATAACAAATTTTCTTTTTTGTCTCAACTATGGACTTTCTTAAAAGCAAAATAGGTAACACCTCTACTTGGGTAATTTCATTTAGGCAGTTTATTCTTAATACTAGGAACTAGGAACCAAATTTAAAAGTTGAAAATTCCAAACAAAATATATCACAGAGTAATTTTTTTAAATATTTATTTTTTTTTTATTCATTTTAGTATGAAACATTCACATTTTTCCATGTACTGTTAACACATATTATGTTAAATTATTGTTCAATGACTGAAGGTTTTCGGTCGATGGCCTTTTGGTAACCACCAATAATTAAATAACGTTTATTATTATTATTTTTTTGTATATGAGCAAAATTCTGCCATTTATGAAAGAAAATCAGCTAAATACCTAAAATTTTTCAATATTTAAATCTACATAATTACTTGCGAAAAAATGTTCTAGCATAAAAGTGTACTTTTTATATTAAACTATTTAAATATGATTACCTTAAATTTTGTACATAATAAAAATATTTATTATAGTATTTATTTTATGAATGCTACCATACAGTCAAGTGCAGTTGTGTGCATAAAAAAGTCTTACAAGATTTTTATGGTATCTAGCACTAATTGCACTAGAAAAATGTTGAAGGCGTGTTACTGACAAATAGTTTGAATTTTAACACTACTTGTCAAAGTCGATAAGAAGTTTAATTAATATTGACAAGCCTGACTCACAATAGCCTATAACTGCTGTACGACTTTTTCTGATGAACGACTTTTTTATCACACAACTGTACATACTTGTATACACAAATGAAGAGATCACACAATATCAAAAATCTACAATTCAATACCTACCTATTAACAACCAACTACCAGTTGAGATGAAAAGAATAAATCACCTTCACTTCACGTACTGTCCAAGTCATTTATTCCGTTTCCAAAGACACAAAACTTTCTGGCTGTCCCTAGGACAGGTAACTCACTATTGTAACAATTATGACGATTCAGAAAAGTTGTTCGGTAACCTTGTTTGATTAGAGATTATTACATAATCTAGGCGATCTTTCGTTCAAAGCATATAGCAACTAATTCTGCTAATCATTCCAATTGATGATTATTTGTATTGGCGAGTTTCTTTAGTAGCGGTGATCAAATGGAAAAAAATCACAGTACACAAAAGCTTCTAATCATACTGTAGTTATTTTTAGTGAAGATGTTAGTAGAGAGATTTGTTTCTATAACTAGATTTTTGCCAGAGATACCAGTTGAAGTGATAATTTAAAAAAAGTTGTGATAATGAAAAATCGTAGGACTGTGTCTGTGGCCAGGAAGCCTTTATTGGCTTTATTAAATGTAAGTGACAAAATATATCTATCATAAGTGTAGTTTTACGCTCATTTGGCATGAAGTAGTTTAAGTATAGAAAGAAAAATCAGATTACATGTAGATCCATATATATATTTTTTGAGATGAAAACTTTGCCCGAAACCAGTATATATATTTAAAAATATACGGCAGCAATGCATCGAAAAATATGATAGAATTCTGGCAGTTTGATTGCCTTTGGCACTTTGACAAGGTTCCATCTTATGGCCTGCTCCCAGTTGTGCTCCTTGCTATCTAGCTTTCTCTCAGGCAGATCCCTCTATGTGGTAGTTGGTGGAGTTTCATCAGACACTCTACCTATAAATGCTGGTGTTCTATTGAAAAAACTGTTTCTTCTACACATCAATAATTTGTTGAGAACTGCCTCATGTCTAGTGCACAGCTCTGTGGATGACAGTACCATTCATACCATGTTCTCTTCCAAAGTTCTGATATCAGCCCATAAAACTGGAAATGAATGGGGGAAAAACATGAACCATTCAAGTATGGACTCAGCAAAAATTAAAGAATGTTGATCCAACAACTTGGTAGAATTCAGTGCAAATACAACTAAAGCATGTCTTTTTGTAGCCAGCGTTGTCGGATTATCGATACCACTGAAATCCTTCATTTAAATACTTGGTATAACCATTAGCAGCACCCTTTCATGGGAAAACCATGTGACGTACATTGCCAAGAGTGCTTTTCAATAACTTGGTTTTCTGTTTCGCGCCAAGAAGTATTTAACTACCTGACAACTGCCTATGATTCATGAGGCACAAATTCCACCTGTCCTGGAATCCTGTATCCAGATATGGAGTGAAGCACCTAAACACACATTGAAACTTTAAGATACTGTCCCAAAAAGGAACACTGCAGAAATTTTCGAGATTGAGACTGACCCGCGGAGTTCAGCCCATTTGTCATCATATTGGAAACATGCTGAACATCTCTTTCACAGAGCTCGTTACTGCAAAGAACGGCAAAGATTTGGAACTCACTGCCTCGAGAGGTGTTCCTGAGGCATTCAGCCTGCAGAAATTCAAGAATACCAATTCCTACCTACTGTCCCCTGGCTCTCACGATCTTCTCTGAACATTACAGGATTTTCTCTTTTGTGGGAACATTTCTGAAATCGCTCAAGAATGCGTACTCCTTCATAGCAACTTCAGATCCCAAAATACGCTAATCCGCATTTTAGTCCGTTGCTAAGCAACGAACTTTAGCGTATCGAAAACGGTCCGGGAAAATTTTTGCCGGCGTCTCAACAATAATGAAATTAATCAATAGTGTATTGTGCAACAAGTGGAGAAAGTAACTTTCCCCACATGTTGGGCACTATACTTTTTCTATAACTGCACAAATTTGAAGAATAAAAATATTGTAACTCATTATTTATTTTTAGAAAAGCTAAAATAGCAATAAAGTATCTACCTCTTAAGAGTTGAATAATTGATTTAAAATTGACCTAACAAAAATATCAAGATGTAAATAAAAATGAAAAAAAAAAAAAAAAAAATAGCCTTGCCTGGGTGTAGAACCCGGATCGCCTGCGTGACACGCTGATTGACATTCTATTACGCCATGGAGCCCTTGGTACTCATTATCTGTTCAATACTATATATACGTATCTAACAGAATTTGAAGTAGAATCTTTAAACGGACTACAAAAAGCTATGTTATTTCGAGGAAAAAAGCGAAAGAAATTCTGAAAATAGTTCACTTCTTTATCAAAACACGAATAAAAACTACCATAAGAATTAAAAAAACTTCTATAGGTAACCTGACAGTTCTTGACAGCTGTGACCACTATTTAAAGCTGAACAGCAACCAACTAGTTTTTGTCGATATTTGTTGGTTCTCCATATAAATGTATGTGGTGTGGGCAAAGTGCCGTGAGAAATAATATTTCTCACAGTATGAGCAAAACATGGTTGTGAAAGTAAGTAAGCCATGATGAGAAATACGCTACTTTTCATAGCAGTTGTAGAAAAAAATTGTCATGCATTTGTAAAAATTTCTTAATTTATGATAAGGTTGATTGCGATTTCAGAAAAAATAATGAGAGGATCAAGATTGAAAAATCTCAGTATCGGTCTTGAATAAACTTTGACGCGCAGGACAGTTTTAACCGCACTGGCGTAGAAGAGTTTTCGCGCACTGGCGTGGAAAAGTTTTCTTGCACTAGCGTGGAAAAAAGTTTTAGCGTACGGCATTTTTTTCCGCAATATCCCATTTCGAGTATTCCCATCTGGAGTATTTTCAAATTTCGAGTAAAAATCGTGCCATCTTCAGTATAGGTAAAATTCTACCTGGTTCCTGGGTTCATCTCGAGTACTTATCACCCTGAGTGAGGTTAGGTAAGAGATTAGTAAACTTTGTGCAACTCGGTAATATTAAATTATTTGCTAATTTCTCTTCCTTCGCCGCTACCTATCTCTTCCAAACCCCTATCAACATTTTGTCGTCGCATTAATAAGGTAGGAAACTTTTAGCAGGAGTCACTAAAAGCATTTCCTACCCAGGGATTTCATTCAAATTCCTGCAACTTTACGACTCGCGTTTATAGCAGGGACGGAACGAGCGCGTGGAAATTGTCGGGATTAGGAATAGGAGTAGATTCTTTTACACGGCAATTCGGAACATGTTAAATTATTCAAGAAGCGAAAAGGTCTCGAACGTGATTACGAGGAAAACTACAGGAAGAGTTTATTTTATTAAGCGCTGCCAGAGCATAGCAGGCATATTTTAGGTACGTTTTTGGACGGTGCGAGTCGAGGTCTAATGTTAACAAATCAGTAGGGACTGAAGATGAAAAAGTCATTTTGTCAAAATGCTGCGCCGTAGTGCTCGAAAAATCGCGCGTGTTTGAAAGATCATTTTATCCACTATGGGTGAGTTCCCAATGTATCGTTTTTACTTTTCGCGTCGCGCGTGACGCATTCTGATTGGCGAATTCTCGACATGATTCACCAATTCGCCAATCAGAATGCGCTCAATTCATCTATTCGTCTAGTGTGAGAGAGAATTAAATTAATTGACCGCCAGAAAAAGTTTCTCTCTCCCACTCGGTGGTCTTATGGATAAAATAATAGGCGATATCTACGTAGTCTTTAGAGATAACAGCATCAAATTTGGTATTATTGGATTCCTTATGATCATCCCTAACCGGTCATGCAATGATATACAGGGTGTCCTATTAAAAAAATAAACTTCTCTTTAGTATAAATGAAACTTAAATCATTAAAGAGATCCAATGAAACCCTACAACTTTTGTATTTAACATTTTTTTGTAATATGTAAAATAAAAAGTTACGGGGTGGGTGACAGACTTTTGGTCCTCACTATATACAGACAAGAATTGCTCGTTTAAAGATATAAAATTAGCCAAAAAATTGAATGCGTATAGATTGAAATAAAAGGAAACCGTTCCTCAGAGTTTTCAGCACCTCTTTTGGTACATCAATGAACTCATTTCATGGCAAAAACATTGTCGTAATGTTATCGTTACCAATGAAATTGAAAAAAATAAATAAATGAGATGATCACAACTGAAAACAATCACCGAAATATATGTTTATGATAAACACGCCTTTGTTATCTTATATTGACTTCCAGAGAAACGATAAAATATGTTTATACGTGTCTTTATTTTGGAACAATACGTATTATGGTTGTTATAATGATTTTTTTTATCGTGCTTGGAACAAAATGAATAGATTTTAAATTCTTTGGAATTGTTCTGAATAATAACGATTGGAAAAACCAAAATATCTTTACGTTAGTAGGGAGTATAAACCATAAGCCAACATAATGAGCAGTACGTATCTTTTACGTTTCATTTCTTCATTCAATTGCAAACTTGTTGGGATTAATCGGATTGATGATCTTTTTGCGTTCGCGCAAAACAAAAGATTGAAGTTAAACTTAGGTTAGCAGTGTTAGCATAGAGCCACAGACACGACGGTACAGAGATGGGTGCGTTTTGTTGGCCTGAAGCGACACAGTTGTTTTAAAAATTTGCGTGTTCACACGGAAAACAAGGGGTACTACATTTTTGATCATCTTCGAACAAGGCGTTTCATATAATTAAGATCGAACTTCACTTAAGGTAAGTTCGTTTGATCTTACAATGATAATATCATACAGCGCGTAACATGAAATATTTGAAGTAGGTACCTAGTCGATTTGTATGTTGCAATGAACATTTTTAAGTTTCTGTATAGAGTGTTAATAATTCACAGAACCTTCGGAAGATTTGTAACACCATTGTGATTGTATTATTTAACTGCAACGATACGTTTCTTTTACCCCCTTGACTGATAAGAATCCGATAACTATCCGAAGATGTTCCCGTTTGTTTCTTGATTACTTACATCCTCCGTATAAAAAAGTTCTATTTAGACTTTTAATCGCCCTAATGCCAATTTCATTGTTGAATGGCGTGCTTGATTAGACAAACTATCATGTTTAGTTCAGTGATAGGAAATGCTTGGTACAGAATTAAACCCGATACCCGTCCTAATCGGTTTTTTCACGCGGAATAAATTTGATGCGCTATCATGTCCTGGCGTCAGACACTGCTTTGACGTTTCCTTTTTTTTTCTGTGAATGCAGATTGCACCGTTGAGAAAAACAGTCGTTTCGATAACAAATGACCGTGGTGGGCGGAATGTATCCTGTCCGATTTTTTATTAGTATCAACCGCAGTAATTGCAAAAGAAATTTTATTTCACGGTTGTTGTAGTGTCAGAAGAAGAAACATGATTACGTCCACCTGAGACGAATATACCGCAGAGAGACAGAGGGAGAGAGAGAGGGAGACAGAGAGGGAGAGAGAGAGGAGACAGAGAGGGAGAGAGAGAGGGAGAGAGAGAGGGAGAGAGAGAGGGAGAGAGAGAGGGAGAGAGAGAGGGAGAGAGAGGGAGAGAGAGGGAGAGAGAGGGAGAGAGAGGGAGGAGAGAGAGAGAGAGGGAGAGAGAGATGGAGAGAGAGATGGAGAGAGAGATGGAGAGAGAGAGGGAGAGAGAGAGGGAGAGAGAGAGGGAGAGAGAGGGAGAGAGAGAGGGAGAGAGAGAGGGAGAGAGAGAGGGAGAGAGAGAGGAGAGAGAGAGGGAGAGAGAGAGGGAGAGAGAGGGAGGAGAGAGAGGGAGAGAGAGAGGGAGAGAGAGAGGGAGAGAGAGAGGGAGAGAGAGAGGGAGTGAGAGAGGGAGAGAGAGAGGGAGAGAGAGAGAGAGGGAGAGAGAGGGAGAGAGAGGGAGAGAGAGGGAGAGAGAGGAAGAGAGAGGAAGAGAGAGGAAGAAAGAGGGAGAGAGAGGGAGAGAGAGGGAGAGAGAGGGAGAGAGAGGAAGAGAGAGGAAGAGAGAGGAAGAGAGAGGGAGAGAAAGGGAGAGAGAGGGAGAGAGAGGGAGAGAGAGGGAGAGAGAGGGAGAGAGAGGAAGAGAGAGGGAGAGAGAGGGAAAGAGAGGGAAAGAGTGAGGGAGAGAGAGGGAGAGATAGGGAGAGAGAGGGAGAGAGAGGGAGAGAGAGGGAGAGAGAGTGAGAGAGAGGGAGAGAGAGGGAGAGAGAGGGAGAGAGAGGAGAGGGAGGGAGAGGGAGGGAGAGGGAGGGAGAGAGAGGG